>JAABKJ010007545.1:193417589-193695860 GCA_011634705.1 Andricus grossulariae
CGAAAAATATTTTAATGGATAAATGAAACAAAATTTTTCATTACTTGCTTACAAAAAGGAATAGCTGGGACATTGACGATATATTGAAGCCTTGAGAAACATAATATATTGAGTTTTATTAATATTTGTCATTACAAGTAATTTGTAACAGTGAATAAGAACAAAAATTGCAAACAAATGTTAACGATTTGATGTACCGATAACCAGTTTCTGTCAATAAGTAGCCTACAGATAATCCTCATTTACAAGCTCTACTCTATAACTATGAAAGATTGAGCGTGAGCTGCCTACTGGGGTTGCCTCCATTTGCATTGGGGTCATTGCTGTACTCGCGCCGGTTTCAATATTAACCTTTGCCTGCGATCTATTGTAATAGTGAGGATTATATTTATATATTCCAGCAAGAAAATCAGTACTTTCCAAGATTGCAAAGACGTTGCCATTGAGCGTTGTTGATACAATTTGTTCTCCAGTTGGCAAGGGATGAAAGACATCTCGGCTTGATTGTATTATAACTCTTCTATCATCAGGAAATGTGTATTTTTGAAGTTTGAATCGCCAGTTTGGGGTTTTTTAGAAAGTAAATTGAATAAAATCAAGTTTGTCCAGTCCATATCTATGTGTGCCAGCTGAAGGAAGAATAGTAACTGGAACTGTATAATTGACAGGAGGAGACCGGGACCTTGCAGGAAGAGGAGACCTGGCAGGAGAAGATGACCGCAGAATGAGGTGTGGCAGAAGAAGAAGGCCTGGTCGGAGAATGAGGTGTGGCGGAAGAAGGAGGCCTGGTTGGAGAATGAAGTGTCGCAGGAGGAAGAGTACTAGCAGGAGGATCTTGTCTTTTAGGAGAAGAAGAAGAAGATGGGCCGTCTCGAGGAACTTCAGGAATAGAAGATCCCTCAGCAAAAGATTCCGACTGTGAACTTAACTGTGCAGAAAAAACAGACGATTACATTTTTTGAAGAATGAATGACTTTGCATTACTAATAATGATATACAAGTGTACCTAGCTCACACATTCTGTTTGCAGCATGAAGTTGACACATAATGATGCTTTTATTTTTCCATCACTTCGTTTTAAAATTGGTATTCTATCAGAAAAGGACATTTGATGTCATATTGACGTTTCAATAATAATTTAATAATTATAAATATTGGTACAGCTAATAAATATTATTCATGCAAATGCGCATAGGAATTTTCGATTTTGATAAGCTCTTCAGATTAACGGAAAAGTCATACCAATCATTAAACTATGATAAACTTCAAACTTACTGCGTCAGTAATTTTTTCACAGTAAGAATTTAAGTTTTATAAATAAGTTGTGAAAATAAATGTTTTTAATTGCAAAATAATTCTGAAAATTGAGGTAGTAATAATGCACTTTTCTTTTCAAATTATTTCATTGATTGACTCAAAAGTAAATTAAGTAATAATATGCCTAAAATATGCCTAAAATTAAACAATTTTGAATTGGGTGCATATGTAAACTTAAATCCTTCAAGGTTATAGACACAATTTTATTTTCTAATAAAAAGCTTTAATATATTAATAATGTAAACATTGGTTCGCAGAGATGCGTTTATTTTTTTATTCCGAGAAACCTTATATAATTCTTAACCAATATTTTCTCATTTAAACTCTCTAAAATTCTATGTCTCGAAATCTCGATAATACCTATTGCGTTCTATACGTTGCAAAATCTTATACTTATTCCATCAACAATTTTTGATTGAAATTCTATCAAACGTTACGTGTACCAGACAGTTTCAAATTTGATTTACCAGAATTTTGAAATTTTCCATCGAATTTCACTCGTTAATAAATCTTATACTTTTCCAAAAATATATTATTATGAAACTTCATGAATTCATATGGAATATGGAAATTTTGATCATCAACGAATAAGATTTTTCAACGGATGTAGTTTGATAGGATGAGCATCCAGGTAAATAACAGAGTATATAAGATCTCTATTTTATATATATATCTTGTATCCTGATTGTAAGCTCATCAATTCTGAGCGTCCAGGTTTTTTCCTCTTTGATAATAATAATTATACTCATATTTCGTAAGTCCCTACAAGGTAAGAAATTAGGTGATGATAACCACGATAAAAATCAGATTTCAAACATTAATTTGACGGAACATATAAGATTTAAATAAGTACTCACACGATAAAATGTTAGGCTTTTTTTTTTAAACGAATTTTCGAATTTCCAAAACTTCTAATTCTATTTTAAAACTGTTTTATCCCTATAAGGATTCAATTTGAAAATGCCCAATATAAAATAGCTTGCTACTGTTTTTAGTCCTTAGGCAATTCCAAATTAATAGTGCTTGGACATCAACAATTATGGTTTCGTAATATCAGGGCATCTCTGAACGTTTAAATTGAATAATTTTTAAATTATCAGTCGTACATAAAAGTTTCTCGAATATGATTAGTATTGAATTTAGGATTTGGAAAATATTACTAATAATAATATAACAGTCTTTGACTAACAATATTTCAATAACAGGCGCCTGTTAGACAAGACTTATCTCCTACGGATCAGCAAATAAAATTTTATGAAAAATTGTGGAATGTGATAAGATTTCCATATACGTAAAAAACTTTTTATCTATAAAAATTCGACCACGTGAACGCGGGCATCACGAATCTTGTTTGAGCTATGATGAGTGAGCATCCACGCACGCACACACACGCAAACACACGCACACACACACATATATATATATATTTTCGATTTCGATTCCTTTGGAATAGAACCGAAGGGCATATGAAAAAACCACGGAACGCGTTCTCGGGTTGCGAATAGGGGGTCCCTGTACCAAGAGTTTCTGCTGAATATGGTTACAATAATTATTAAGCAGTCGCGGACAATTGTCCAGGGATGGTCCCGAAGGAATAACCTTATGCGTGTATTTTGTTTTGCGAACCGAAAATCATGTCCGAGTTAAGAAGTGATTCGTCGTATGGTGGAGAGTCATACTCAAAATTCCAGACTAATTCCCGGTTATCCCGGTCAGTGACCACCTTGCGTCTTAAAATTATGATAAAAATTGAAACTAAATATAAAAATTTAGATTTTTAAAAGCTGCTTACTTTTTTGATAGATGTTTATTTGCAAGAATGAAAAAAGAACTGCTCCACGTGCGAATAAACTTCTGTTTCATCTACCTGGAATTTTTTTAGATCTAAGTACATGTTCCAAGGCGTGAATTAAGTGTACACTCTACACTCTGCAGGCTATGAAAACAATATTCAATTATCCTCAGCTTCCAGGCCTGAACCACGAATTAATAATTTACCATCGTTATATCTTCAGCAAAAATGGTGAAAAACCAACTCCCAATGGAGATTGGAGTAAAAACAATTCAACAAGTATCGCGTTCCTTCGTTATTTATAAAGTATACCTTTACAGCGTAGTAATTATCGTCATTCGCAGTAACAAATAGTCTCAAGTATGTTTTTGTTACTTCAAATTTATATAAACCAATCAGAAAAATTATCAATTGTGAAAAAAATTACGAGTTGAAACTATGAGTAAAGATATACCATATTTCGTTGAATAAAAAGTTTTCTCCGATAATGCAGACATTCAGTTGAAAAGAAATTGAAATTTGCTTATAGAATTTATTAAATTTTGAACCTTTTTGTTAGAAAAATTAAAATCTTCAACATTTTAGTTCCCAAATTTTCACAATTTCATGAATTATAGAATTTTTAACTCTTTGAATTCCAATACTGTGACTTTGAAGATTTTCAATTAAAAATGATTCAATTTTTACTATTTCACTTTGTTTTGACTTAAAGGTATAAAGCAGTATTCGTAGATTATAGAATTTCCGGTTTATGACAAAAAAATGATAAAATACAACTTATTGCGGGTCAGTAACAAAAGGCTTAAAGGCAGCCTTCAATTAAATTCAATCAGGCTTCTTTTCAGAAGGGAAAAACGTTTCGACGATCCTCGGCTTCCACTGCAATTGATTTCGTATCCTTACTTCGAAGTGATTATTGAATATCCGTTGGTAATTCGTTTTCTTGCCCGGAATCAAAGCAGTAATCCAGATCGTCTCTCGACCAAGACATCCATCGATAACTTAGACCCGTCTTCAGGGTAAAATCCGCCCACCAACAATTTGCCAATGCCTTCCTGGGCCTCAGTACATTTTCACCAGAATGACTATAAAAATATTTATTCTCCTTTCCAGCAACCCACGATTGAGATTATTAAATTTTTTGCCTTACCTTTCAATTCTTTATTGAATCTCGGGTTACCATGCTCCTTCAAAATCCATGGGACATTTTTAAAAGATTTAAGGTTAACAAAGTTTGAAAAGAACTTCGGGATGTGAATATTCTCAATTTAACGTTTGGGAAACAACAAATTGGAATTCTGAATGAAAAACCTCATTTCTTCCACTTCTTCCAGACTATTTATAAATATTTATTGATATATATTTATAAATAGTCTGCAAAAAGTCGAAGAAATAAGGTTTTTACTTACAAATTCCAATTAACATAGTTGCAACGATTTGCTTGAAAATATAAAAAGTCTGTTTTTACAAAAAAACATTTTCGTGTTTAGAGGAATTTTTTCGTACAATTTTGAATTTCTAAGTTTTTTTCATTATAATTATAAGAAAAGATTTGTTATAAAACTTTTTCATTCCATTTTTTGTACCAGCTGCTACACAATTTCGATTGTAAAATTCCAGGCCTTTTTCAGGGCAATCAAGAAAACATTCTAGACCTCAGTGTAAATAAATTGAAGTGTTATAGAAAGAGTAGAATATGATTAAAGAATATTCAATGATCATAAAATGAAACTAATAAAACTCTGATTTAAAGGGATTTTCAAAAATAAAAAATGAACATTTTCTGGAACTCTATGACTTTTAGATTGAAGTCTATTGCCACTTTTTCAATCCAATTCAAGTTTCAATTAACTACAAATTTAAAATCATCACTGCATAAAATTTCATTTCATTTCACGGAAAAGAATTTGTTTTTAATTTTAAATGATAATTTGCAAAAATGTGAAAATAAATTAGTTTTAATATTAATTTAATGAATTAATAATAATAATATTAACTGAAAATCTAAGGATGCTGTCTTTTAAAAAATTTAAACTTGTTAACTTGCATTAGTCTCTAATAAGACAAGTTTATAGCTTAGATTTATTTTAAACTTGAAATTGTGTTCACTTGAAAGTTTTTCAAGTTGGAATACTTCTAAAGGTTCTCATTTTTTGTAAGTTGAATTTGAAATGCTTGCAAATTTGAGAGAATTTCAATTTTGTTTTCCATTTAAAACTTTTTCGTTTAAATTTGTATCAATTGGGAAGGATATATAATTCTGAAGTATTCAAAAAGAAGCACTTTTTAAATCCATTCTTTTTATATTGTACTAATTTTCTTTTGTAAAACTTAAAATTGAAATTTTTCTTACTCTACAGGATACCTATATTATTTATTTAGAATGAAGAATTCTTGAAGCTATTCACATTCAAATATTGTTTCCAATTGTTAAATTATACATTGTTCCAGTTGGAACTTATTTCTTTCTAAATTAGTCAATTTCAAACATTTCTAATTTAAAATTATGTAAGTTCAAGGTTCAATCTGAAATTATTCAAATTCAGACATTTTCAATTTCTCTTTCACTTTTGTGATATCCTGAAACGTTTACAAAAACAGGTGAAAATTATATTTTCAGGAAAAAAAAATTCTCGCGATCACAAACATGGCTTAGTCTTTTTTTAAGTAGACGTCAAAACTCAAAATTCAAATACTCGCAAGGGAGCGTCCATTAATTACATACGGATTTTTGTTTTAAATTTTAGACCCCTCCCCTCTTCGTAAGTCTTTCTGTATCACAGAAAAAACTGAGGGTTCACTAAAGTTGCGGCTTAAATAAAAATTAGTATCTTTTAGAACTTGAATTCCGATAGAAACCTGACGAGACCCATGAGGGTTCCTTTGGAGACTTAAATAGAACAACACGAAGGCGCATTCACAAACCAATCGCTTGCAAAGTGGGGTTGGCAAGTTAGGGATTTACAAAACATCAATTTACAGTTATCTACCGATGACCTCAGACGAAAAGTTTCTTGCATATCAATGGTGGGCAAAGCGAAAAATAGGTTGTTTGGAAAAACTATCTATTACAATTGGGTTCCTTTGGAGGTCTAACTGGAGTCTCATTTGGAACAAATTCATCGTTTTGGGTTCCTTTTCAGCAAAAGAGGTTTCTTTTTGTTGCAGCTCTTCAAAAAATAAAAATTGGTTTTAATAGAAATCCCAGTTTTGTCTTTGATAGTAAGGGCATGTAGCTTTAACATGATGTTAAGATTTCGCCCCCCCCCCCTCAAAAACTTACGTAATTAATGGACGCTCCCTAACTTCGGTGACATTTTTTTCTCAAATCCGAAAAATAAGTGTTGCCTAATTTCCTTTAGCAAACAATATTTCGTCGCTCAGAGATTCTGCTACTTGAAGTATAGATCCTGCCTGATTTGAAATGGATTCGATCCTATATGTAGAAAAAGTAATGAACTGTTTTAAGTTTCGGAAGAAGTAAAAATGTGACAAATTGCAAGGGTCGTGTGACTGATGGGATTTTCTAAGTTGGAATGGCGAGAACTTTTGTGAAAAAGTAAAAGGAATACCTGACTTTGAACCTGTCAAGATCCCAGGATCGGCTGGTAACGACCTAGGAGGAATCGAAGGTGTGCATGGTGTAGATTTACTGGCGAGCGAATATAATGCAGCACGAGTAAAACCGTCATGTCCAACCCCTTGACGAGGTGTTAAGAAAATATTATCTCGGCGCCGTTTACGTTTCCCATGATTTACAGCATCGCTCGGTTTCGAAAGGTTCGGTACTTTGGAGTTTAGAGATCCCAGTTTTAGATATGCGAGCCGACTACTTCTACTCCTCTATTTCACACGTCTCTTCTATTATACAATTTTTATCTCAGTCTTTCATCTTCCTTAATATAAAATTTATTGTATTTATATTGAAAATATTGATTTGCGGAATTTTCTGAGTTATCATAAATATTTAGCTTACACTATTTTTGCTTTCTAGATTTTCTACATTTTGGGGGATGATATAGGTATATGTAATTGAACGAATCGACGATTCGCTCGTAATTCTTCTGGTCCAGTATTGTCCGGTGATTTACCGGTGCAAGTCCATTAGTCGGAAAGCAATTCCGATGTCGGCATTCGCTTTCGCGAGATGGCTCGTAAGTAAAGCTGCTTTTTACATACAAAAATACCACCAAATTTATTACATTCTATTTAAAATAATTTACTGCGTCGCTAATTTTTATCGCTAATAATTTTAATTTTTTCAAAATAGAGTAGTCTACATCAAAATTGTATAATTTATAAATAGAAGAGTATGAAATAAGGAATTTTAAAAAGCCCTTATATATAAACAATTACTTTAAACGAAAGTAACTCATTTCATAATTAATCATCAATTCAGGATTACTGGGTCTACGGATATATCATTCAATGAGAAAAACAAAGGAAGAAGTATTTCACAGTTTGATCAAAATATATTTTTGTAATTGTTACAATCATTTGAGTGTTACCTGCGAATTCTAAAAAATGCACAGCATTTTTTTCAAAGTGCAGTACATTCCGAACAAGTCTAGATATTCGGGATCTTATTTCTTTATTCGCTGTGGGAATTCTCGCATCTTTCAGTTGACACCAAAAAATTGCAACATTGAGAAAAGTAGCAGAATAGCGGCTTCTTCTTCAAAATTCTGGAAACCGGAGTTTCCCAAAATCTAACTTTTTTAAATTAATTTTTTTTTAATTGATGGTAATATTTGAAACATTGAATTTTCGCATATTTCATGGAAACAACGATGAATACAAAAAACAATCCCATAAAAGTTAATGCATCTGAAAAAGTTCTACAAAAAGCACTTTTTGTTTTTCTGTGATATCTTGTATAATTTGCAAGAAAAAAATTACAAATATATATTTTGTTAATTCTCTCAGCTTTAAAAATAGTTTAACCGACATAATACTGATATAATGCCTTTTTCATATAAGCAGAAACTTTTTGAAAATTTCAGCAAAATTAAAAAGATGGGCTTTTCCAGAAAATATGTTTTTTACGTTCTTGAAATTCGATACAAAAAATATAGAAAATTTTCTGAAAATCACCATATTTTTTACGGTTCCCCCTATTTATTTACAGTTACTCTTCATGAAAGCATCATACCATATAAATTGTATGAGGGCTTGATCATTTTTGACTTGACAACTTTTCTAGATAAAAACACAAAAATTCGATTTTTCGAAAGTAATTTTTTCAATGTGAAATAGTAGTTTACAAGTAAAAAGTGGTGTTTTTGAGAAAATCCACTTTTAAGAATTGTATACATCAAAAGAAAATCCCGAATACCTACGCTCGTTCGGAAAATAATGCATTTTTAAGTAAAATCTCTATCCTTTTTTGAAAATTCGCAGGTAATCTTCAAATATTTGTAAAAAATATAACACAATTTTGTGCTCAAACTATAAAATACGTGTCCCTTTATTTTCACTCTAGAATTATACTGGGTGTCCCAAAAGTCCCGGGACGGCTGAATATTTCCTGAGGTTAGATATTTTTCAGGGAGGTCAAGATCATTCTTGAAGTAAATTTCAACGAGGAATTTAATGGTGACTTTTATTTTGATCTTGACCATGAAGTTCACGGTCATTTCGAGGTCAAATTAATTTTTTCATATGGGAACCCCTATTTTTGACCCCGGCAACTGAGAGAGCGGAAATTTTTACATCCAGATATGACCTTGACCCATCAAAAATTTGAGCTGGGAAGGTCATGGCAAGGTCAAACAAGGTACAGCAGGATGACTCGGCTGGCATGCATTTTTGGAGAAAATGTTTAACGCAAGAGTTTCCTATTTGAAAAAAGCAATTTGACCTTGGAATGACCGTGATGATCATGATCAAGATCAAAATAAAGGTCACTATTAAATTTCTCGTTGGAAGTTCCTTCAAGAATGACCTTAACATCCCTGAAGAATATCTTACAGCAACATAATTCATCACTTTGAAATAGGACAATAAAAATTTGACAGATTCAAAATGAAGCTTAAAATGCCAATGCAGTGTGTCCCACGTTACGAAGCGCACGTGTGTATCAATGCTATAGTTTTTAATATTTTCTTTTGTTATTTTTCAGAAATATAAAGTAATCTCTAAATTATTTTGATATATAAAAAAACTGACTTGGATTTTTATATTAGCTGTTTACGAAAGAATTTATTCCAGAACTCAGCTTCCCTTTTATATCGACAGGAGTTCTTGCGGCCTCCTCGTAATTTACGATCACGGCAGCATCATTACATCTAAGTATCTTCCAGTACTTTGTACTCATCGAGATGTAAGCGAGAAAATATCAACGAGAAATCGAGGATCTTACCCTTCAGACACAAAGTTCTCACACTTTATAAGATTACGAACAAAAAATAGGTTTATTATCCTTTATATTCTTAGCCGTATACCACCGGATATGATATTTTATGTCTAAGATATCCTGTTGATATCTTCGACATATCTGTTGGATACCCATTACCAAGAATTACACGTGGTTCAATTAGACAACTACAAATGTATATTGATTACCGAGGATTGAAAATGGATTAACGCAAATACCAAGTGTATTACTTGGTTACAACTTAATTAGATAGAATTACCTGTTGCAAGTATATTACTCCGAATCGCAAAGGGATTACCTCGAATTAAAAATTAATTGCTTAGGATTACAAGTGAATTACCTGGAGTTACTGTACAGGTGGAATGCCTACACTCATAAAATAATTATCCAGGATTACAAGTCAAGTACGTAAGATTATAAGTAGATTGCCTGGGATAACAAGTATATTATCAATTGAGGACTTGCAAAGAATTTTGAATAAACTTAATACAAGCATGAAGAACACGGGCCTCAAAATTAACGTAAATAAAACAAAAGCATGATGTTTGAAGGAAAAAGTGAGAAAACAGTGTGCAAACTTGTCCTAAATGATGAGAGATTAGAACAAGTTGACAAGTACGTATATCTGGGCAGCCTATTCACTAGCGACGGAAAAATAGATGGGTAGGTAGATAGGCGCATTAATAAGAGTAAAAAGGTTATCGGTAGACCAAAGTCCATTCTCAGAGATAAAAACATATCAAAAAAAGCTAAAATGATCATACATAATTCTATATTTGTACCGACTGTATTATATGGCAGCGAGACATGAACCTGTCAAGAAAAGGACAAGAGTAAAATTACAGCGATTGGCATGAAACCTCTGCGCACAATATGCGGGAAAACACTGATGGGCAAAGTCCGAAACGAGATAATCCTCAAAGAATGTGGTACAGGAGTGTCACTAGTTAACATATGGGAAAGAAATCAGTTAAGATGGTTCGGACATGTTGAAAGAATGAAAGATGAACGACTGACCAAGCAAGTGTATAAAGGTAGAGTAAATGGCAGAATGCCCAGAGGTAGACCGCCGAAGGAATGGTTAGAATCTGCAAATGAGACATTAATTGGAAGAGACATAAGAAGCCATAGAAAGACGAGAGCTTGCATGAAAAAATGCATGGACGTGAAGGAAGCTAGAGAAGTATGCCAGGACAGAAAAGTATGGCGACAAATAGTTTATAGAAAAGAATGTCAGTACAGTGAATGATGCCTGAAACAAAAAACCTTTCGAGGTAGGCGTGGTATAATAATAATAATCCTCCATAAAAAATACCGTGATATTTGCCCCCCCCCCCACCAAATCTTACATTTTTTCTGTTTTTGTTTAGAAAAAAAAACATTTTTTTTTGTAGAAATCTTCTCTGGTTAAAATTGTAACTGTCTGGAACATTCACATTTTCAGGTTACAAATTCAACTGTTTTGTTGAAAATTCGTATTTTCAGCTCGAAAATTTAACAATTTGGTCGAAAGTTGAACTATTTTCTCTAAAAAAATTTTTAGTTGAAGATTCAGCATTTTAGTTAAAATTTCATTTCTGTGCTTGAAAATGTAACTTGTTGATAATTTCTTCTTTTCTTGGTTAAAAATGAACTTTTCTAGCTGAAAGTTTAACTATTCCATTTTTGGTTCAAAATTGATCTTTTTTGGTTGAAAATTCAACTATTTGATTGAAAATTCATGTAGTTTGTTGAAAATTCCACTTTTTTGGTAGAAAATTATTTGTTTGTTTGTTAAAAACGCAACTGTTTGGTTGAAAAATAATATGTTTTAGTTAGGGATTCAAGAATTCTGTTGAAAATTCGTATTTTCAGCTCGAAAATTTAACAATTTGGTCGAAAGTTGAACTATTTTGTTAAAATTTTTGTTTAGTTGAAGATTCATCATTTTAGTTGAAATTTTATTTCTCTGGTTGAAAATTTACTGTTTTGTTGATAATTTCTTCTTTTCTTGGTTAAAAATGAATTTTTCTAGCTGAAAGTTGAACTATTCCATTTTTGGTTGAAACTTGATCTTTTTGGTTGAAAATTCAACTATTTGATTGCAAATTCATGTAGTTTGTTAAAGATTCGACTTCTTTTGGTAAAAAATTATTATTTTTTTGTTAAAAACGCAACTGTTTGGTTGAAAATTATTCTGTTTTAGTTAGGGATTCAAGTATTTTGTTGAAAATTCATATTTTTTGGTTAATTTCAACTGTTTCTGATTTAAAAAAAAAATCTTTTCTGGTTGGAATATCAACTATTACATTTTTTATTATTAATTATTTATAACTTTAGGTGAAAATTTACCTTCTTGGTTAAAAATTGAACTAATTTTTTGAAAATACGTTTTTTGGTTTAAAATTAATTTTTGAAACTGAAAATTTAACTAATTAGTTGAAAATGCTACTATTTAGTTTAAAATTAGCTTTTTTGTTGAAAATTGTTTTTTAAAATTGAAAATTCATTATTAACAGAAATTTAACTATTCCATTTGAAATTAAAAATTGATCTCCTTTATTTAAAAAAATTCAATTACATATTTGTTACAAAATTGATAACATTTGTTGAAAATTCAAATATTTTCGGTTCAAAATGTATGTATTTTGTTAATAATTCTCGTCCTTTTTAGTAGAAAGTTAATCTTCTTCGTCGAAAAAGTAACTATTTGGTTACAAATGTATGTTTATTTTGTTGAGAATTCGTCTTTTTTAGTAGAAATTTAATCTTTTTGGCTGAAAAATCTTTTTTTTTTTTTTTAGATAATTTAATTATTTGATGGAAAATTCAACTGTTTTATAGAATGCTCGTCTTTTGGCTTGAAATGTAACATTTTGTATGCATTTTTTTTCTTAATTGAAAATTTGTCATTAAAAAATTCATCCCCTTCCGTAGAAATTTAATCTTTTTTGGTTAAAAATGAATCTTTTTTGGTCGAGAATTCAACTATTTTATTGAAAATTCGTCTTTCTTGTTCAATTGAACTATTTTTGATTTAAAATGAAATTTTTTTCTTGGTTAAAATATCAACTATTCCATTTTTTGTTGAGTATTCATCTACTTTGGTTTTAAAATTCAACTAAAGGGTTTAAAGTTGAACTACTTCGTTAATTCATAAGATACAGTAAGATTTTACCAAACCATCCAAATCCATCCAAATCGCAATAAACGCGCATGCGAACCTTAGAGATTAGTATTTTTGCACACCGGCAAAATAAAAATATTCTCACAAATTCTTTTAAAAAAATATATACACAAATTTGACTGAAAACGACCATACGGGATGGGAAATTTGTTGAAAAAGTGTGGGAAAGTGCAGATTATTTTTCTCGGACGGCTGTTGCAAAAAAAGCGTGTGATACATGTGCGCACAGGCCATTTCTGCTCGTGCGATTGTAACATTTGCCTTCAGCTCTTCGCACTTATCTACGTTTTCGCAGTCATTTCGCACTCACTTTGCACTAGCTATGCGTTTGCTTTACACTCGGTTCGCTCGTGCTTTGAGCCTTCGGCTCATGCTGCAAGTTTCACAATCGTCGGAAATCGACTATTTTGCGCACTTGTATCACAAATAGCTATTCCCAATACTCGCGAAAATAACACTGGTAATCTCTTATAAATTTTCCTATATTAACGCTAATACTTCATTTCTTATAACACTTTTTTGTAAGGGCAGTATTATGAGAACGATTCGCTAAAATGCTAAACGCTTATAATCTAAGCCTGCTAAGAATTTATAAATATTCTAGGATTGTTATTTTTTCGAATTTTAGAAATGGAAAGTCAAACTTAAATCGCATTGACATATGTCCAAATAGAATGAGTGATTTCATCCGGCGAAAGTGCCATATGAAGCTATATAGTGCGGAATTCTTTGGCTAATACCCCTCAATTATATTTGTAAGAGCGGAAGTAAAACGCGAAAGTACTTGAAAGTGGGAAGTATTATTGGAATCAATGAAAGATCTATAATTTTAAATTTATATGCAAAGTACGATTTTATGGAAAGAACGTAATCTGGAGTCTGTTTATCCTTCGATCTGTGTTTCTTTGCTCTGCTTGTAACATCGATGCTACACTGCTAATTTTGCTTCGAGAAACTTTCTGTTGAATAATTCTGCTAAAAAGTTCTCTTACTTTCTAACTCATGCTATTTAAGAAATATAATAAACCATGAAACTGTACATTGATCTATAATTATCGACTTTAATGTAATTCTTTATGTGCATTGCACCTATATCAGTGTTACTTGTACCGCATTATACTGGAACGTTATATTTTGTTAGTACCGGTGACGTTAACACGTTGAAATTTTTGGATAACTATAATGCAAAGTAAAGTACGTTACTGTACATCACTTTATAAAATTTTTTAATAATGTTTATACAAAATTATATGTCATGATAACCAATCAGGAGACATATTTTCATTTTTTTCACATGAAAATTGGCGTGGAGTGAAGACAAATAAATCTTTTGATAAAAAAATTATAATTTTGTGAAAACGTTCTTTTGGACGTAAAAAAAAAACTCAAAAAGATTCTAAAATCGGATATTTTTTACATTTAGAAATTGAAAAAAATTATTTGTGTTGCAAATTTTCATTATTTGCATATGTTTCAATCTAATTTATTTTGCTCTTTCTTATTAAAATTATAAATTTTATGTTTACGAAGCTCATATATAATAATTTCAAATCCAAAAAATGGCAAAATCGAGAAAGTAATGAATTAAATAACATATTTAAAAAGCGTTTTTAAAACCTGAAAAGATTTTTTATAGTTTTATCAATGCTCACGTAAGAAGTAAGCGAACAAACAATATTTTTTGTTATTAAATGGACAAATACGCGAAATGAAACAAATTCTTCCTTTCAGTTATCTGTATAAAATGATAATTTGAATAAAACATTTTTTTCGTTTTTTTTCCTGCTTATTCGAAGTCAAAAAACAGTGCACAAAAATGCTCCTCACGATTTTCTCTCTCTTACAACATATTTAAAAATCACATAATTGAGATTTTCATGTAGATCGGATCCATTTCAAATCAGGCAGGTTCAACATTTCAAGTCGCAGAATTTCTGCCACGAAATATTTTGTTTTTTAGAGGAAATTAGCCGACATGTATGTATATTTTCGATCTGAGAAAAAAACGATTTTCCATTAAGTTACGGATACTATCTGTAACTTCCTGGAAAATATTATTATCAAATATTATTTGAATTTTGACGACTTTACAAACGACTTTTTTTTACAAAAAACATACACTTATATTCTTTGTCATTTTTTTTTATTTGGCCTTCTATATGAGGAAATCATCCTGTAAGTTGTATGCGGTCTAAGTTGTTTTTGTAGGCAGGGGAATTTTTTCTTCATAAAATCGAATTTTCTCATTTTTATCGCAAACAACCAAAGATACATGCAAACAAATTTTAACAAAAAAGTTTGCACATCTAAACAATTATAAAAAAATGTGGCTAACTCTTTTGCGATATATTGCATCGTTGACGAGAAACATTCGAAAATTATATTTTCAGAATAAATTGGTGCTGGCAAGAAAAATGGTTTAGCCCGCATAAAACAGAAACTTTAACAAAATATTGCAAAAAAGGATTGAAAAGAGAGAGATGAAAAGAGGATTGTCTGAAAAGACAATCCTCTTTTCATATTTTCAAAATTCGAAGAAAAAAATATAAAGGATTTTCTGGGAAACTCCACCTTCCTTATTTTTTGCAATATTTAAAAAAATCCGCTAATATAAGAAACGCATCCTATCAGTAAATTTTACCAAAATTCCTAAACAAAATTCAAATATCTGAATTATGTCAAAAACTATAGAATTTTGAAGAAAAAAAAATTGTGATTTTTTGATAAATGGTTGGCAAGATTCAAATATCTGTAACTTTATGGAAAAAATCGGAAATACAGGTGTCGCCTAAATTCCTCTAAAAAGGTAAAAAGCAACATATTTCGTCGCTGACAGATTCTGGGACTTGAAGTGTATAGAACCAGAATTATTGTTCGGCATAGCAGTATCTATTCTTATTGCTAAAATATTTCCTTTGAGTCATGAAATTTTTGAAAAACTAGGTTTATTAAAAAAAGAAATTCCATGCAAATTTTATTATTTAGAATTAACAACAGTGTAAAATACACTTTTAAATAATAAAATAAAAAACTGAATTGAAAATGACGTATTAAAAGTTAAAAAAAAAGTATAGCTGTTGCAACGCGTTAATTTTTTTTAGTAACGGTAAAGGTAACGAGTTACAAATTTTAAGGATGTAAAGGTAACATTAATGCGTTACTTTTTTCAAACACTGTCGGCAGTAATTTTTTTAGGCTACATCTAGTCGTCCGAAAAATTGGCGGAGTTGGAAAAGGGGATGGACTAGTCGTCCCGAAAATTCGGGACGACTAGCCAAACTTATGAAAAATATTGGACTAGTTATTCCGAATTTCGGGACGACAAGACATTTCGTTTTTTTGTTTTGTTTGAAAAATGAAAATCTCCGGGCTGCAAGTGTTGTGGAATTTTTTATTAACAAAAAACGAAATATGTAGGAAATAATTTGCAGAGAGAGAGAGAGAGAGAGAGAGAGAGAGAGAGAGAGAGAGAGTTTAAAAGTTATGAATTTGTCAATTAACTATATGGATTTCTCTATTATGTCTTAGCTGTAACGAAATTTTATTATCCTAAAGGCAATTTTTATCTAATTTCACTTATTAGGTCAGTAAAGTTAATGTACTAAAATGTAAGAATACATTTTTGTTGGTACTTTAAATAAAACACTGGTGGAGATGTGGGGGAACAATAAAAACAAATAAAAACAACACATTTTTATAACCAATAATTTTTTTCTATACTTACGCTTGTCCGAGAATTCTTAAAACTTTTACTGATTTTTTCATCTATCGGTTGTTTAAAATTTGATGTATGCAGTTATTACTTAACAAATAATATTAGTGTATTTATTATTATTGAAATTTAAAATTTCAGAAAAATAAAGTCTGATATATCAGTTGCAAAATTCGCCTGAGAACAATAAAATATCTTTTATTGTTTTCCGAGTACTTAAATAATTGTTCAGCCGTGCATGACAGATTGTCGAAGCAACGAGCGAGCTGCTGCACAGCGCAGCGGCCCAAATCAGGAATTTACTGTTCAAAATCGGCATCTTAACAAATTTCGATGCTTTTTTTATAAATACTCATAATTAAATACACAATAATCTGTATGAATTGTTTATTAAAATTTATTCTTATATAATGTATTGTGTAAATAAATAAACTGAAAAATAAGACTTTTTGAGAATATTATTTTTTATGACCCAGGAAAAGACTTTAATAAATTTTCCGTGCATCAGAATCAACGCAGATACACTTTAGGACCATAAATAAATAGTTTAGAATTGAACATCATAGTTATAAGCAAGTTATTTTAACAAATACTTGGACAAGGTGCTCAACGGCAAGAAAAAGTTTTTTGTTGGCTAAGAGTGTCCAAATACGTTATAAAAATAATGCATGTGATAAATAATTTGAAAAATTATTGTTATTAAAAACATTTTAGTAAACAAATAGTACGTTTTTGCATCTGTTTCTTAGTTTTCTTATTTTTTTCTCATCAAACCATTTCCAAATATGTTTTAAATTGACGAATAATTACACAAATTTTTAAATATCAAATATTAATAATAATAAGATGAAGACCTTTACCAATAGGGGCCTAATCTACCTTTCCGATACTGCTGCCGCCACCGAAAATTGCGGCGACCCTGGCAAAAGTAAGGTGAGCAAAACTCGGTTAATTTGTGCCTCAAAATGGCTAAAATTGTCTAACCAAGATCCAAGTGGTTCGATAGCTCAGTTGGTTCGTGCGGGCCTCAAAAATGGCTAAAATTGTCTAACCAAGATCCAAGTGGTTCGATAGCTCAGTTGGTTAGTGCGCGCATCAAAATACTTGAATTAAATTTTCTAACCAAGATTCAAGTGGTTCGATAGCTCAGTTGGTTAATTTGTGCCTCAAAATGGCTAAAATTGTCTAACCAAGATCCAAGTGGTTCGATAGCTCAGTTGGTTCGTGCGCGCATCAAAATACTTGAATTAAATTTTCTAACCAAGATTCAAGTGGTTCGATAGCTCAGTTGGTTAATGCGTGCCTCAAAATAGCTAAAATTGTCTAACCAAGATCCATGTGGTTCGTTAGCTCAGTTGGTTAGTGCGCGCGGTAGCATATTCAGTATTCTACTAATAAACTCACTATTGTACTAATGAATCTGATAATTTAAAACTTAACCAATTATAAACATAAAACGTTCGAAATTAATCATTTGAATTACAAAATTCATTATTCACGGATTTCAATATAA
The DNA here is from genome assembly GCA_011634705.1 of Andricus grossulariae. NCBI lineage: Eukaryota > Metazoa > Arthropoda > Insecta > Hymenoptera > Cynipidae > Andricus > Andricus grossulariae. Next base: position 193,435,466 of record JAABKJ010007545.1, read on the forward strand.
TTTCGTTCAACATTTCCAAATGTATGTTTTTAAACTTGAAAAATGTTAGTGGATATGAAATTTATGATTATTAAATATAAACTTAAAAATAATGTACACAAAATTTGTATATTTCACAGTTTTCATTATCTAAAATAATAGAAAGCAAAAGTAAGCGCAATATTCTTATGATTATTATATAATATTTTTGTACAAATAACCAAAGAAAATAAAATGAAATTTTATTTATAAATTAACTGTTAATTAATCATGTTAGATTTCATTTCTTCTTTTTTTTAACAAACTGTCGAAAATTTGCTTTTATTTTTTTCCCCGTATCGTAGTTTTGTTTTCTCAAAAAAGGTCTTTATTGGTAAAAAATTAATCTTGTTGGTATTTTTTGTATAAAATTAGTTTTCTTGATTAAAAATTCGTCGTTTTGTTTCAGAATTCAAATTTGTAGTTTCAAAATTCAAATATTTGTTTGAAAATTCGTCTTTCTAGGTGGAAAATTCCAGTATTTTGTGAAAAAATTAAAATAGTTAATTATAAATTTTAAAATTTGTTTCAAATGTCCAGCATGTTTAGTGGAAAAATCAAATTTTTTATTAAAAATTAACTTTTTTGTTCGAAATTCATCTTTTTGGTTAAAAGTTAATTTTTTAAATGGAAAACGTATCTTTTATGTTTGAAAATCAAACTATCTATTCGAAAAATTATGTACTTTTTTAAAAAGCCATCCCTTTTGTTCAGAAACTCAACTATTTCGTTAAAAATTATTTTTTTGTTGATTTATCTCTCTGGTTGAAAATTGAAATATTTTGTTAAAAATGTTTTTTTTCAGTTAAAATTTATTTATTGATTATTTGAAAATCAAACTATCTATTTGAAAAATTATGTTTTTTGTTAAAAATTTAACCTTTTCGTTCGAACTCTCAACTATTTTCTTCAAAATTTAATTTTTGGTTGAAAATTTGACTATTTGGTTAAAAATGTATTTTTTTCTCGTAGAAATTTGTCTTTTTCTTTTAAAAAAATTCATGTATTTTTAAAAAAAAGATGATCTTGTCTTGGTATAAAATTAATTTTCTTGGTTGAAAATTCATCGTTTTGTTTGAAAATTTAATTTCGCAGATTGAAAACTCAACTGTTTGCTTCAAAAATCAATTATTATGTGGAAAATGTTGACATTTGTTGATATTTTTGATATTTCTATATTTTGTATGAAATATCAATTAACTTTTTTGTTAATAATTCATCTCTTTGCTTCAAAAAGCAAAAAATTTTTAAAACTAAACTGCTTCGCTAGAAGGGAATTTATGTTCTATTTGTAAAAAACAGCATTATAAAATTTTTTTTTTATAAACGACACAAGCGAAGAAAAAAGTAAATAGACAAAAGTTGTTTACCCGAAAAAGAACTACGAATTTCTCATGAACAATTTTTGATAAGACGCGTAGTTTTGGTTTTAATCAGGAAAAATGACATTAAAATAAACGAATTAAATTTTTGTTCAAAAACACACAAGGTAAAATAAAATATTTGTTAACAAAATTGTTTTCAAATTGGATCTTAAAATTCGCTTTCAACCTTTTGTTATCACGAGACACGTGATGAGAATGTGTTCATTAAAGCCGAAAGAGCTTTAAGGAAAGAGAATTCACATTCACTAAATTTTCGTTGTCGATGGTTTGACCTTTAATTTTAGAAGTCAGAGAGACAGAAATCGTACTTTATTATTAATAATATTTTTCTTCGTCTCTATTAAATTTTTCTCTTCAGTCAGTCTGCATATTTTGGATTATGCTTCATGCGTGACATCGCTATCAAATTTACTTAGTCTATTTTACAGAGGCTGATCAATATCGAAAGTAGAACATCTTTGATCAAAATTGGTCAAGAAAGGTGTGTCTTCTGCATTTAATAAAAGAATATGTCAATTTTCGATCTGAAAAATGCTGTAATTAATTTTGAACAATATTCAATTTTTAAATAATGTGATTTTTATCTAAATAGGATTAGTATTTGAATTGATTTAAAAACTGTTCATTTTTCGTAGAATCAATTAATTTCCTACATTTGAATAATAGTGAAAATAATTAAAATATTATAATATAATATATCAAGTGTAATTTCTTTCTATTGTAAATGTTTGTAAATAATAAAAAATTTGTAAAGTTGAAAGATTTTCAGTTAAAATTTAACAAAGAAGTTCAACAAATTAATTGAATTTTCAATCAACAATATTAATTTGTACCAAAAAAGACAATCTTTAAATACAATAAACAAATTTGTAACAAAATTGTTGAATTTTTGATGAAAAAACTATCAATTTTCAAGAAAATAAATGAATTTTCAACCAGAGAGATCGACCTTCAAATGATAATATGAACTTTTGCAAAGAAATTACACTTTCAACGAAGCAATTGAATTTTAAATCAATAATATTAATTTTCTACGAAAAAAAATCTTATAATACAATACAAAACTTTGAACTAAATTGCTGAATTTTTTACCAAAAATAAAATAATTAGATTTTTAGTTGGAAAAATTAATTATAAAACAAACGAATTTCCAACAAAATATTCAAATTTGTACTTACGATAAATTATATAAATTTCCAACCAAATTGCAGAATTTTTAACCAAAAATAGAATAATTAGATTTTCAGTTGAAAAATTAATTTAAAAACAAAATTTTTAACAACATATTAGAATTTTCAACCAGATCGATGAATCTTCGAATAATCAAATGAATTTTCGACAAAAAAATACAAGTTTCAATCAAGTAATTGAATTTTCAATTAATAATGTTAATTTTCTACACTGTTAGAAATGTTTGCAATTTTAGTATACACGAGCATATTAAATTTCCTATTCGTTCACTAAATTCATTACGCTTCGTAATTTTATCAAGTAATTGAATTTTTTATCAATTAAAATTTTTTTTAGACAAAAAAAGCTATCTTACAATTATATACATAATGTTTCTAAGAAATTTTTGAATTTTTCAACTAAAAACGATCAATTTTCAACCAAAAACAGAAAAATGAAATTTCAATAAAAAAGTTAATAAAAAAAAAGACGAAGTTCCAACAAAATAGTTGGATTCTTAACCACAGAGATGGACCTTCATGTGATACAATAAATTTTTATCAAAAAAGTTCAGCTTTCAACCAATTAATTGAATTTTCAATCAATGATATTAATTTTCTACACTTTTAGAAATGTTTGCTATTTTAGTATACACGGGCGTATTAAATTTCCTATATGCCTACTAAATTCATTATACTTTGTAATTTTAGTATAATTACACATACTAAATTTCTTTTATGAAATTATATGTATACTAAATTTATGAAGTGTACATTAAGTTTTATTTCACGTATATGAATTTCATAGTTACTGTATACTACAATTCATATACATCTCTAAAATGTATGTTCAATTTATTAACGTATATGTAGCTTAACGATATGATTATTTGAGAATAAAAATTTTATTCTTTAATTTTATTTTTCATCTGATCAAGTTTTTACAAATGGTAAAGACAGAAACTACGTGAAACGGAACGCGTATACTGAATTTAGAATATGCGTATACTAAATTTCGTATACATGTATACTGAATTTAGTATACGCGTATACTAAATTTCATGCACGTGCATACTAGATTCAGTATATGCATATACTAAATTTACTGCACGCTGACATACTAAATTTAATTTCATGTTGTGCATTCTTGCTTTCATCACATGTATTCTAAATCTGATACAGATTTTTCTGACAGTGTACCAAGATCAAAGCTGGCAACACTGTTAAACAAATATGTACTCGATTTAATACACAATTTAATGGAAGCAAGGATGCACAACATGAAATTAAATTTAGTATATCAGCGTACAGCACATTTAGTATATGCATATACTGATTTTCATGTACATGCATACCAAATTCAGTATATGCATATACTAAATTCACTGTATGCTGACATACTAAATTTAATTTCATGTTGTGCATTCTTGCTTCCATTACATGTATACTTAATCTAGTATAGATTTTTCTGACAGTGTACCAAGATTAAAGTTGGCCACACTGTTAAAAAATCTGTACTAGATTTAGTATACATGTAATGAAAGCAAGAATTCACAACATGTAATTAAATTTCGTATTCCAGCGTACAGTAAATTTAGTATATGCATATACTGAATTTAGTATGCATTGAAATTTAATATACGCGCAGACTAAATTCAGTATATGCGTTCCGTTTCGCGTGGGTTCCGTCTTCATCATCTGTCAACATGATCAGATGAAAAATGAAATTGAAGAACAAAGCTTCAATTGTCAAATAATCATATCGTTAAGCTACATATACGTTAATAAATTGAACATACCATATAAAGATGTATATGAATTTTGATATACAGAAACTATGAAATTCATATACGTGAAAAAAACTTACTGTGCACTTAATAAATTTAGCATACATATAGGAAATTTAATATGCTCGTGCATGCTAAAATTGCAAACATTTCTAAAAGTGCAAGACAGGTGTGTCTTCTGCATTTAATTCAATATTCAATACCCTTTGCTACCTGCATAAAATCAGTGTACCTCTAGAGCCTCGTTACGTAAACGCAGGCAAGACACGTAAGTGTCGTTATTATAATGGCCCAAGGTCTCGTCATCCAGCCTAGACGTAGTCACGTTTGTTCCAGATCATCGTGGGACTATCCTCGCCGTCTTCTGGGCGCGGTCGTTGTTTGTGCTCCTAATCGCATATGCTTATAATAAGTATCATGGATAACTGGAGTTTGCTATTTGAATTTTATGCACAATTCCATTTCGCGGTCATATATCCTTTCCACCTGTCGAACTTGATACCATATCAGAAGTTCTTTTGTATCAATATTTTCATTCATTATTTCACTTATTGTATCAATCATACCAACAGGTTCATTAAATACTGTTGCGAAGTGCTATGGATGTATTCACTATGGGTGTATTTATTTGTCCTCATTTTATGCGCATTTTGCTTCCTCATATGTATCAAATAAATTTGCTTTCTCGTAGAGGGAGGTTTTTCCCTGACAAAAGAAAAAAATGGATACTTTCAATATTTTTCAAACTTATGTTTCTGTCTTACCGAAATCTTATTTTCCGAAAATCAGAGGGACCACCAAATTATCAATTGATGTGTTCTGTTATGATGAACAACTTTTCAACTTACGGTAGTTTTATATTTCAAATTAAAACTTTATAGAAGCAATGTAACTTTTTTTCAACTTTCTGAGTCGCTATTGATTAATCAAGAATGGTCATAGAAAGTTCATAAACAGATCAACTCACGCGTTTCGAAGACGCAAACAATTACATAAAATACAGTGCTGTTAAATTCCCAATATAAAAAAAATATAAATATAATATGAATATATAAAGTATGTATAAATATAAATATAATATAAAAACAATATTGGTAGGTTATGATGGGTCATTAAAGGTTTTTCAACTTGGCAATCGAAGAGTCTCGCAGACGCAAACATATATATCATTGACATTACTGTTGTAGTCCCAATATGAAAAAAGTTTTTCACATATGAAGATAAACAATATATTTTTTAAATTTATAAGTCGGTATTGCTAGATCATAAGAGGTCATAGAAGGTTCCTCAATAGGTTATTCGACGTGTCTCAAGGATGCGAACAAACATGTCGGATACAGTAATGTATCTAAATTCTGTTTATTGAAACTTTCAAAAATATACTGGAATTAACGAAATTCTAACGTTGCAAAAGTGATGTAAAATTTTACGAAATTTCTGATACTTTTACGTAACGGCATCTTAAATTTGTGAAGATCGCAACTTACTTTTCCCAAATTTATCATAATTTTCCGAAATGCATCATCAAGATGACATCATTTTTCCGAAAAAAGAAAAACTCCAAATGTTGAAAAATACGGAAAATGTAATTACCAAAACAGAAAATTTGCTGAAAAATGAAAATATCCGACATTTTGAATAAAAAAAAAAATAAATAAAAAAATAATGAAAATATTCATTAACAATATTAAAATATTCCGAAATTCGAAATTACCGAAGTTTCAAGTTGTCGCAAAAAATTAATAATTTTCAATCAAAGTGAGGTAATAGTTGATTGACGTCAATAAATATAATTGTTTAAAAAATAGAGAATTGTTGACATTCTCTTTGCTTAATGGTAGAAAGTTGCGGTTTTTTCCTGAAAGTTTTAACTATTCGTCTATTTTTCACTAGAAGTGACTTAATAATTGATTAATTTGAGCAAAAATAATTGTTGAAACAAATTATTATTGTTTATAACTATCTTCATCCATATTAATGTGAGATATTTGAGGTTTTTCTAACATTTTTGACTTTCTGTCCATTTTACACTTAGGGAGATAATAATTAATGCAAGTTAACAAACATAAATGTTTAAACAATTTATTATTGTTTTCAACTTATTATTTTTTGTAATAATTATTTCTTATTTCTTTAATATCGTTATTATTGTTTTTTTTCTACAATGTTGAGCTTTTCTTAGACTTTTTAGTAAGGTACGAATAATAAATGTTATTATCAATTAATTAATTAATTAATATTACTAAAACCAAGTGATGAATGAACATTAGAGATAATCATATTTTAAACAATCTTTTTCTCTTTTGTAAGTATATTTTTATGAAATAAAAGAGATATTTGAAATATGTTTCAAATTTTCTGTAAGGATCATATTGAGTGTATATTTATCTTAAAATAGTCACTGAAAGCCTTAGAATAATAATTTGTCTAAATAATCATTTCTGCTAAATTCAATTAATTATTAACTCACACCAAGAAGAGTGAACGAATAGATGAAAATTTCCGAAAAACATCAACTTTCTAGTATCATTCAAATTGAATATTATCAACAATTATAGTAAATTGTTTGAAAAATTAATTTTTTCAACTCTAATTAATTGTTCATCACACTTTAATTAAAAATTGTACAAGTGGAAATTTTGTTTAAAACTGCAATTTTCTAGCATTATTTTAAGAGAATATTATTAACAATAATTAGAAATTGTTTCAACAATTATGTCTCTTACATTATTGAAGTATTACCTCTTCCTAATCGAAAATTAAAAAAGGTGGAAAATTGGACAACAAGTGGAAAATTGTTGAAAAAACGGCGACTTTCTAACTCTGTTCTAAGAGAAAATGACAAAAAAAAAACAGTACGTTGTTCGAAAAATTTATGCAGACATCTAATCTATCAGATACAATATAATGAATTATGATGCAATATAATGGATCATGATACAGTATAATATTTTTTGATATATTATCATACCATATTACAGTGAATCATGTAATATGATACAATGTTATGCAGTAAGTGCCATACAGTATCACCGCGTATCGTACAATATGATGCAATATCATACAAAATGATACACTATTATAAAATATGATGCAATACGATAAAATATGGTATATCATACAATATGATACAATATCATTTAATGTGATAAAATATCATATGTCATGATGGAATGTGATACAGTATAAGAAAATTTGATTTAATATGATACAATATGATACAATATGGTGCAACATCATAAAACATGATACAATACCACACTGTAAAAAATAGAATTCTATTTAGGACTTAATTCAGTATTAAAAAAGTTCACGCAACAAAACAATCGCACTTCAGTTCGATCCACCAATCTAATAAAATAAGATCGATTTGTGGCTTGAAATAGGCTCGAAAGGAGAATCATCTGTCAATAACGAAAAATATTCAAGGAATTCAAGGAATTCATGGAATTCATGTAATTTGTGGAATTCAAGGAATTCAAGGAAGTAATCAAATTCAAGGAATTCACAGAATTCAAGGAATTCACAGAATTCAAGGAATTCACACAATTCATGGAATTCATGAAATTCATGAATTTGAAGGAATTCACGGAATTAATGGTATTCACGGAATTCAGAAATTCACGGAATTCAAGGAATTCATGTAGTTCAAGGAATTAATGGAATTCAAGGAAGGAATTCATGGTATTCACGGAATGAATTCATGGAATTCAAGGAATTCAGGGAATTTATGAAATTCGAGGAATTCATGAAATTCAAGGAGTTCATGAAATTCACGGAACTAGTTGAATTCACGGAATTCATAGAATTCACGGAATTCACGTGATTCGCCGAATTTGTGGAATTCAAGTAATTGAAGGAATTCAAGAAATGTATGGAGTTCGCGGAATTCACAGAATTCATGGAATTCACTGAATTCATGGAATTCACTGAATTCATGGAATTCACCAAATTCATGGAATTCACAAAATTCATGGAATTCATGGAATGAAGGAATTCACGGAATTAATGATATTCACTTAATTCCGAAAATCAGAGAATTCGAGGAATTCAAAGATATCATGGAATTCAAGGAAGGAATTCATGGAATTCACGGAATGCAAGGTATTCGCGGAATTCATGGAATTGAAGGAAGCTACGAAACTTATGGAATTCAAGGAATTCACAGAGTTCGTGCAATTCAGGGAATTCAAGGAATTTAAATGATTAATGAAATTCGAGGAATACACAAAAGCAACGGAATTCATAAATTTCACGGAAATAATTGAATTTACGGAATGCATACAATTATCGGAATTCATGTAATTCACCGAATTTGTGGAATTCGCAGAATTCATGGAAGCCATGGAATTGAATGAATTCACGGAAATAATGGTATTCACGGAATACATAAATTCACGGCATTCAAGGAATTCATGGAATTAAAGGAATTTATGGAATTCAAGGAAGAAATTCATGGAATTCACGGTATGCACGGTATTCCTGGAATTCATGGAATTGAAGGAATTTATGAAATTTAAGGAATTCATGGAATTCATGGAATTGAAGGAATTCACGAAATTCAGTGAATTCAAGAAAATTCAAGGAATTCATGAAATTCACGGAATTAACTGAATTCACGGAATTCATACAATTATCGGAATGCATGTAATTCACCGAATTCGTGGAATTCATGTTATTGGAGGAATTCAAGAAATTTATGGATTTCACGCAATTCACAGAATTCATAGAATTCGCAGAATTCATGGAATTCATGGAATTGAAGGAATTCACGGAATTAATGGTATTCACGGAATGCAGAAATTCAAGGAATTCAAGGAATTCATGGAATTCAAGGAATTTATAGAATTCAAGAAATTTATGTAATTCAAGGAAGGAATTCATGGAATTTACGGAATGCACGGTATTCGCGGAATTCATGGAATTGAAGGAATTCCCGAAATTCAGGGAATGCAAGGAAATTCAAGGAATTCATGAAATTCAAGGAATTCATGAGATTCAAGGAATTTATGAAATTCAAGGAATTCATGAAATTCACGGAATTAATTGAATTCACGGAATTCATACAATTATCGGAATTCATGTAATTCACCGAATTCGTGGAATTCGCAGAATTCATGGAATTCATGGAATTGAAGGAATTCACGGAATTAGTGGTATTCACGGAATGCAGAAATTCACGGCATTCAAGAAGTTCAAGGAATTCATGGAATTCAAGGAATTTATGGAATTCAAGGAAGGAATTCGTGGAATTCACGGTATGCACGGTATTCCTGGAATTCGTGGAATTGAAGGAATTTACGAAATTTAAGGAATTCATGGAATTCATGGAATTGAAGGAATTCACGAAATTCAGGGAATTCAAGAAAGTTCAAGGAATTCATGAAATTCACGGAATTCATACAATTATCGGAATTCATGTAATTCACCGAATTCGTGGAATTCATGTAATTGAAGGAATTCAATAAATGTATGGAATTCACGCAATTCACAGAATTCATGGAATTCATGGAATTCGTGGAATTGAAGGAATCCACAGAATTATTGGTATGCACGGAATTCAAGGAATTCAAGAAATTCATGGATTTCAAGGAATTTATAGAATTCAAGGAAGGAATTTATGGAATTCACAGAATGCACGGTATTCGCGGAATTCATGTAATTGGAGGAATTTACGAAATTTATGGAATTCAACGAATTTAAGGTATAAATGAAATTCAAGGAATTCACGAAATTCTCGGAATTCATGGAATTGAAGGAATTTACAAAATACCGGGAATGAAAGGAAATTCCAGGAGTTCATGAAATTCAAGGAATACATGAAATTCACGGAATTACTTGAATTCACGGAATTCATACAATTATCGGAATTTATTTAATTCACCAAATTCGTGGAATTCATGTAATTGAAGGAATTTAAGAAATTTATGAAATTCATGCAATTCACAAAATTCATGGAATTCATGGAATTGAAGGAATTCACGGAATAAATGGTATTCACGGAATAAATGGTATTCACGGAATTTAAAAATTCACGGAATTCGTGGAATTCAATAAAGGAATTCATGGAATTCACGGAATTCATGAATGTCACGGAATTCAAGAAATACAAGAAATTCAAGGAATTAATGGAATTCACGCAATTCATGAAATTTACGGAATTCGTTATAAAAAGAAGTAATGGTTCGCAATCGCGGATCATTTATCAATCTGAACTTAGCAAACTAAAAAAGACAAAAACTGGATCCCTGATAAAAATGAATGCCTAGTTTTTTGTGTGCATACAATGTGATACAATATTATATAATATGGTGGAATAAGATACAGTATATTACAAAATAATGCAATATGATACAATATGATGCAATCTCTCTCTCTCTCTCTGTCTGTCTCTGAACTCTCTTGCTATGTGATCTCCTCAAAACTCATGATGATTCGTCACGAAAAATATCAAAAATAAACCATCAAAGTTTCACTTCTACCTTTGTGGCCTCACTGCCACACACTGTTTTTTTTTTCTTTTTAAATCGAAGTGTCTGAATCAGAATGGTCAAGGTGGGGTCAAAAATACGAACAAAATGCAAAATGCTAATGATGGATCATTGCAATGAAGTCATATGTGAATCACCAATGCATCGAGATTTAATAAATAGTTTGATGCTTGTTTTTTTTCTTGGTATCGAAGATAACGAGCGGAAGTTATTACTAAAAACCATTATGCAAAATAAGGTGACAATTTTCTCGAATATTCTTCTCTTCCCAGAAGTGAATTTAAATCCAACAAAAATTTAACCTGGAAAAAACTCATGTCTATGAAAATAGAACCTGTATTAATATTTATTGTTCGTATGTTAAAGACCATTCTCCATAGGAGTTTCCGGTTTTTTGCTCGTATAAGGCGAATGATTAAAGAGGCAAATTAGCCCACGATGATGGGATTCGCATAAGGAGTAATTACGCAGTTACGCAGCCCGCCACGTAAACGATGAATCACTAAAAAGTATAATCTTTTATACCAGTCATTTTAAAGTAAAAACCTATTTTTCATATAATTTTGTAGCACCTATTGTTTACCAGGGTGTCTACTCAAATCCTGTAGAAAAAAATTATTTTTTTTCTTCAGTTTCTAAGGATTCAATTAATATGTTTAATTTAGAAAGCTTGGACAACTTATATCACGAAATATTTTCAAATATGTTAGCACCATCAATAAATTATATCATACTAGAAACATAACCATTAATTTCTTCAATTTGTCCCTTAAGTACTAAGCATTTTGAACTAAGAAAGATCAGTTATCAAACAAAAATGGAATAGTTAAATTCTCAGTTAAAATTATTAATTTTCCGCCCTGAAAAAGAAAAAAAATTTCAACCAAATTAATGAATTTTCAATTAAAGTGACAAATCTTCAACTGTGATAGATAAATCTTAAATCAAAAAGACACTTGAATTTAAAAAAAAAGAGTTTAAATAGTTGAATTTTGAATTAAAAAAATAGAAACTTTTAACCCTAAATAGAATAGTTAAATTTGCAGTTGAAAAAATTAATTTTTCCAAGCTGATGAATTTTCAACTAAAATAATGAATGTTCAATTGAAATGGTTAAATTTTAATTTAAAAAAATGATTTTTCAACAAAATACATGAATTTTTAACAAAATAGTTGATTTTTCAACTGAAAAAGACAATTTTTCATACAAATAAGTCGGATTTTGAATTAAAAAGATCAATTTTCAACTAAAAATAAAATTGTTAAATTTCCAGTTGAAAATTTTCATTTTTAACAGCTAATCTTCAATTGAAATATTTGAATTTTCATTAAAAAGAATGTATTATCAACTAAAAATGGAATAGTTAAATTTTCGGTTTTAAAGAATTAATTTTTAACCAAACTGACGAATTGTCGACTGAAATGATGAATCATCAAATAAAATAGTTAATTTTAATACAAAAAGATGAACTTTTGATCAAAATGATGAACATTGAAGTGGAATAGTTGAATAGTTGAATTTTCAAAATTAATTTTCAACTAAGATGATGAATTTTCAAATGAACTGATGAATCTTCAATTGAAATAGTTGAATTTCAATCCAAAAAGATGAACTAAATACATTAATTTTCAACAAAAAAGTTGTATTTTCAACTAAAAAAAATGGCTCAAACCAAATAGTTGGATTTTAAATTATAACAGATCAATTTTCAACTAAAAATGGAATAGTTAAATTTGAAGTTTGAAAAATTAATTTTTAACTAAACTAATGATTTTTGAACTCAAATGATGAATCTTCAATTGGAATAGTTGAATTTTGATCGAAGAAATGAAAAAAATACATTAGTTTTCCACAAAAAAGTTAAATTTTCAACTAAAATTATGAATATTTAACTGGAATAGTTAAATTTTTTATGAAAAAGATGAATTTTCAAAAAAGAAGATTAATTTTATACCAAAAAAGACGATTTCTCAACAAACTACATGAATTTTTAACAAAATAGTTGGGCTTTCAACTAAAAAAAAACATTTTTTGACCAAGTTGTTGTATTTTGACTTAAAAAGATCAATTTTCAACTAAAAATAAAATAGTTGAATTTTCAGTTAAAAAAAGTTCATTTTTAACCAAATTGATGAATTTTTAACGAAAGTCATGAATCTTCAATTGGAATAGTTAAATTTTCGTCCAACCAGATGAATTTTCAACTTAAATTATGAATATTTAACTGGAATAGTTACATTTTCTACAAAAAAGATGCTTTTTCAAACAAGAAGATTAATTGTCTACCAAAAAAGATGATTTTTCAACAAAATAAATTAATTTTCAACGAAAATGTTTAATCTTCAACTGGAAAAATTTTTTTGAACCAAATAGTTGGCTTTTCAATTAAAAAGATCAATTTTCAACTAAAAATGGAATAGTTAAATTTTCAGTTGAAAAGAATTAATTTTTGACCAAACAGATTCATTTTCAACTAAAATGATCAATCTTCAATTGAAATAGTTAATTTGAATCAAAAAATATGAATTTTCAATCAAAAAGATGAATATTTAACTAAAATGGTTAAAATTTTTAGTAACAAAAAAATAATGTTCAGCCAAACTGATGAATTTTTAACTAAAATCATGAATCTTCAAGTGGAATAGTTTAATTTTCATCCAAAAAGGTGAATTTTTAACTAAAATGACGAATATTTAACTGGAATAGTTTAATTTTTGTTTGAAAAGATGAATTTTCAACCAAGAAAATTAATTTTCTACCAAAAAAGACGATTTTTCAACAAAATACATTAATTTTCAAAAAAAAAGTTGAATTTTCAACTAAAAAAATTTTTTTAAACCAAATAGTTGGATTTTGAATTACAACAGATGAATTTTCTACTAAAAATGGAATAGTTGAATTTGAAGTTTGAAAAATTAATTTTTAACTAAACTAATGATTTTTGAACTCAAATGATGAATCTTCAATTGGAATAGGTTCTAACTGACCACTGGATCATCCGAAATCAAAAAATCAAAGTGTGTTAGTTAGGTGAGATGTTTCTCGAGGTAATATGGCTCCTCTTTTTTCAGAAATTTTTTTTATTTGTTTTTCAACACTTTTAAGTCAAACCGCGTTTTTTGCTAAAAAATCAACGAATTTTTTATGGTAAAATTAATAATAATAATATTTGAAAAAACTCAGCCATGTTACCTCGTGAATTATGTATAGAAATAGTATATCAAATTTCAAAAGGATCCATGCAGTAGATTTTGAGTTACAACCGTCACCGACTTTGAAAACGTGTTTTCGAGAAAAACGCGTTTAAAGTTTTAAACATGAAAAAATAAAAAAAAAGCATTTTTTTATTCTTACACAGAATCATCGATGCCAGTTCCGTTCATGCTGACATATAAAAGGTTTTTTCATACCTGTGTAGTGACTCACCGACAAATAAAGCTCTGATTTGCTTGACATTTGAATATGTCATTCTTGAGATGTTGTACATCTATATAAAAAAATTAAAAAATATATTTTTTTACCAATAAAGGCATTAGAATTTTGAACACATTTTGGTATTTACCATCTTTAATATAAATCAAATGCAACAATAGAGTTTATTATGAAGGCATGAGAATGACAAATGCATAAGAGCTAACAATGAAATTCTAGAGGATGGAAAAAAAAGTTTTCTACGTTACGTTTCAACTTTGAGAATATGAAATCTTAAATCAATTATGAAAGAATATGTTCCTAAGAACTTCAAATAGAAAATTTCATAACACTGACAGAATTTTTTTTCTGCCCGGAAGGAAAGAAAAAATAAAATAAATGTATCCAGTTCTCCATTTCATAAATTCTAAAATTGCGTATTTTTTAGAAAATTACCAAAATATAATAAGAAATTCTTCGAGCATGGTAAATATGTCCAATATATTTATTCTTTGATATGCCAAAATTGCGAAGAATGTTCGCACTGGAATATTTAGGAATTAATTAAAATATATGAGAATGGAAACTGGATAAGAACCAAAAAAGAAATTTCAGAGGTTGAACAAAAAAAGTTTTCTGGGATAGGTGTCAAGTTTTACAATTTTTTGATAAAATTATAGAAACAAATGTTCCCCAAGAACTCCAAATTAGGCGTCTAAAAACATTAGAACATTTTTTCTATGTGTGAGGAGAACATCGAAAAAGGTTCTTATCCTGTTTTCTATCTCATGGATAAGGACCAGAAACAAATTATTTGTATACTATGTGATAAAGGAGAAAAAAAACAATGATCCTTATCCAGTTTTAATTTTTACAATATTATAATTTCTTTTTTCGAGTGAAAGTACAAATTATTTTTACAGACTCCTAATAAGTATCAATTAATAGTGTCCTAAATCACTTAAAATCATTACAAACAGAATTTTAAAATATTGATACTTATCAGATGACATTATCATGTCTTCAATTATAATGACATACCCTTATCAATATTCAGATTTTCCACATTGCTATATTTATTTGAAATCAACTTTCAAAATCTTATTGTATTTACAAGAACTGTGCCTTAAATTTAAATGAATTAAAGAAGGGTGATTACATGAAACGATTTTCGAATCTCAACACGCACACTATCCTAAGTTGTACCCTTTAGTGATTAGTATACAAGTTTTCGAAAAAATACGTAGAATCGGGTATGATTTAGAGGTCCCTTACTTCAGTTTTGTTCTTTTTCTGGATTTCTTTGTGGTTTTTATTTTCTGAATTGTTTGAAAATGTACATATTAAATTTGTATACATATAGAGTTCTCGCCTTTTATATTGCCATTATTGAAAAAAATGTAATTAAAATTTGTAAACTCATTTTAGTGAAAATAATCAGTTTTGCTCACTTTTTCTTAGACTTTTCTATGATAAGTTATTATTATACTATTAAGCCATTTCCCTTTCGGGGTAGGCGTGACTTGCTCGGTGGAGAGAGAAGTCATGTGAGGTAGAGGGTACAGATTTTTTAGATTGATCTAGAATTTTCGTGTCATTTATTTAAATGACACGTTCTTTCCGAAACACTGCTCCGACCCAGGTTGCTGATCAATCTCTCTAGCGATCACCCCAAGTGAAGAGCCTCATAAAACTGTTATGTATGGTTCCCCGCTTCGGCTCATTAGTATCCAAGGTCTTTTTTTCAGGCGTCATTCACTTTATTCTGTGGGACGAGCCTTTGCCTCACCGCCTTTAAATGGTGTTAGATGGGCCTTTGTCCCACTAATACCGTTAAACTAGCCCTTAAGCGAGCCTTGGCTCAGGGCGTCAGTTCCACTTTGACCGTGTCTTAAAAATAAAGTGTTGAAACTCTATTCCGTTTGCTTAGTTCTACGAAGCCCAAACCCCCGGAATTTAGTTATTAACCAATATTGTGGATTAAGTGATTGGTTTGAGTGGGAAATCATAAGTGATTGTTAATCGATAGATAAATTCTATCTTGAAACCTAACGCCGTCACATTTTGTCGATTCTGCCAGGATCCCACTGACCTTACGAGATCTGTGCTGGGATCAAAAGAAACGAAGAAAGACAGGTCCAACCGTGTTCCTCGCGAGACCACTACGCGAACAAACTTCGACAGACTATAGCGTCACCCAAAACTCGGAAAACGGCACACAGATCCGTCCGCCATCCTTCATAAGACAAACGCGTGAACACATTCCGTTAGATAGTCGTATTGTGCAAGATTCATCAAATGGGTCGATGCGCGCTAAGGACATCATCAGGGCCATAGAGCCTTTAAAAGGGCGCGACGATAATGGGGTAGCAGATTTTATTAAAAGTGTAAAAAGGGCCCAAAAGCGATGTAATCAACCTAATTTAAGGCTTGATTTCATTATCGCAGAAAAAATAATAGAAAATGCAAAAAGGGCAATTAGATTCACGCACATTAGTAGCTGTGATGAGTTGTTCGAAGCTTCGAAACACAATTTAGGCACTAACAGCATTGTCGATTTAGCCCGATCAAAATTAGATAATGTCAGACAACAAGCTACCGAAAAAGTGCAGGGTTATAATCAGAGAATTCGGCAACACCTAAATGAAATGCAATATGCCCTACAAGCAGAACACTCGAATGTCGCGGAAAGAAAGCTAGCGCAGAAAATCAAGGAAAAGTCGGCTATTAAAAAGTATATACTGAATCTGCGGGAAGAAATAGGAATCCAAGACCGACCCTTGAAACCCACGAGCCTGAACGAGGCACAGCAGGAAGCCCTCGAAGCAGAAGTATGGCTTAGGGTAGAGATCTTCAAGGGAGAGTTAAGACGCGGGGTAATCAAATTCTGATTGGTGCCGCTGTACCGGAACCTGCTATTCTAAACATGGCGCGATTTTCAAATGGAGAGTTCATTCCACAACAGATTTAATACAAAATGAAGAGAATATAATTGAATTAAACACTTAAAGTAAACGAAATGTATTTCAAAATCACTTTTAGCATATATATTATACAAATTTCCATAAATAATATTGGTTAAATAAATACATTTTGTAAGTTGGAAGCAAAGCTTTGGTTCGAAAAGGTTATACATGCAAATAAACTAAAAACAAATTGTAGGAAAGGATGAAGATTTAAATGATGAAATTTCATAAATTCATATTCTGAAAATAATAATAATAATAATAAATATCAGATGCGAAATGTACCTGTAATTAAATTAGTTGCAAATAAAGCACATGATTTGTCAGTTGCCTTCCAATCTGCTCGATTGATATTCTGAATTCACAATTCTCGAAGTTTGGGATCACGTGGAATTTTTTTTCCGGAAAACCCCGTTTTTAGATGAATTATTGCAGCATAAAATACAGCTATTTAACATTTTTGCAAAACACTTATATTTCATAAAAATATTGTCAATATTTTTCTTTGGAAAGTACGTTTTACACAACCTCTTTTTCACTTCTTCATTGATCACAAAACTCGCATATCACACTTCACACAGCATAGCGTCAATATAAATAAACTAAGAAAAAAAACTTATAATAAATAATGGGCCTGCAGTACGCAGTTTTCATTTTTTAATCCTTTTGCCTAAATACGAAAATTTCTCGATGCTTGCTCGCGTGCTGTCACGCATTGCGCTACACGTCATTTTTCAAACTTTTCGGGCTGCAGTGAAATATCAATTTCCGTTACAACGGCGAGAATTGGAGGGGGAAACATGTCTCAACGCTCCCTAGAGGATCTCTAGTTAGTCCGTGTGCCATAGACAAGAGTGTCTGCATAAACAAGTTCAGTTGGTATAATTTCTCCTATGTTTGCTTTTCCAGTAGGCTGCGACTCTCTGGTGTAACGTCACACGTGAACGAGATACAAAAATAAAAAAATATATTTTCCACAATCAAACAAATTAAACAACATTCTCATGAATTCTGTAAAATTCCCTTGAATCCTGTAGAATAGGGTGGATCGAAAATAAATAATTTTGAAATTCGAAATCGCTACAACGCGGAAAAGTAGCCCCAGGAATCGAAATTCATGAACTACCGAAATCAAAATTTAAAAAATGCGTTGTATTGACAATTTCAATTCTTGGGTCTTATTGATTTTTTTTTCTCATGCATTTTTGTCACTAAATAGTTTTCATGTGCCTCAAATAATTCTCCTCCTATTTGCAAAGGCGTTAAAAAAAATTTCTGAAAACAATGGTAAATGAAATGGGAATTATCTTTCAGAAAATGATAGATTAAAATCCGAAAAAAATTGAGAAGACTTTTCTTACCTCCAGGTATGTAAAAAAAAATTGAAACTCAATAAAATTTGAAAACTCTGCAAACAAGAAATTTTTGAAACCTTTTTCTCGAGCGCGGCGAACCAAGCTGCATGTTGATCGATTCCAAATTGATTATACTTTTTAGGACCCCAATACGCTACGTTTCCGCATTGTAGCGATTTCGAATTCCAAAAGTATTTATTTTCGACAAACCCTAGTGACCATATCTCCACAAAATTTTGCAGACAGCATGCCCCGCATGTCATGTTTCATGATTTTATTAACTTTAATACATTTAGAACGTTTATAAAAAAAATTTATGATACCAGAAGCTTAAAGAAATACTTCACCTATCAGTCAAAACTGGTTTTTTCGTAATAACTCTTCTGGCACGTATTTTAAAACCAAAATTTTATCACATCACTATTTTGCCAAATACAGAAAGTCATTTGATGCAAAAAACTGATATGGAAATCAACAAACGTGGCAGTTTCTTGTAATTGACACCATGCCCCACACGGAAACCATACCCCACTCTTCACTATATCAATTAATCGAATCCTCTTCTGCGTCAACATCAGAAAACTTTCATTCGCCATTCATATTTTGAGACTCGAAAAACTCCCTCTTTATGTAATTCACAGAAATCTACCTACTTGATATAACTAAAAAATTTAAAGTCAACTTTCTGTGTTCTGTAACTCCATAAGCCCCCCTCGTACTCGACTTTTATAGAAATTCACTAATTCAATCAACTCAAAAAAAGTAAGATCGCTTTTATGAATTTTTAACCCAAATTCATGATCGCTCCTTTGAACGTCCACTTTTGGTCATCACATTCGAATCCGCGCCATACTCTGCGTACTTTGATAGAATCGGAAAAGGTATTATTATGTATATATATATTTTTTTATTTTATATATATTTTTTATATATATTACTATGTATATAAATATATATATATACATATATCTATATTTATTTATTTATGTTCATTAGAAACTGATGTGTGAAAGTTCAGTTTTGTAGTTAATTTAGTGTAGCGTGTTCGACGATTAATTTATGTCGCACAGAGCTTAATCAATCCAGGAAATAGGCAACAAATCTGATTCATAGACGCTATTATACATCGCTAAAAAATAAAAAATTAAATAAATATTAAACAAAGACAAGGTCGAGTTTTATTCAAATACTAAAATCTGTTTTTGTCAATGAGATGACAGTTTATGATTTAGCTGCTATTTTTGTTTACTGAATTACAAAAAAAAATACATATTATTTTATGACAACTTTTTCATAGTATATCTTATCTGGATACACTATGATCATCAACAACAAGTGATCACTGCTCATGCTCAATGTTTACTCAGCAGGTTATACTTACAGTCGTTTCTGAAAGATAGAAAGTCAGTTCTCAAAGGAACATCATTAACGCTCTGCCTAAGAAGTAACTTTCGATTTAAATGGCATATGAAAAAATAAGAAATGAGGACCTCAATGCTTCTGTTGTCATTATTTATTATATGTAAGTATAAAATATGCAAGCTTAAAATTACTTTCAATTATTATTTAATGCACCTGGACACACATAAAAATTTTAGGAATTCTGTAGTCGATATTCTAAAATTTATGAGCGCAACAACCTTTCTGTTAAATCTGTAGATTAATATTTTCGAATATACCCTGTTTTTGATAAATGACTTATGGTTATTCTTTTCCCTTTCATCGCTTCCATACGGAAACGATGATGATGAAAACGAAATAAAAAAGTGAATATCTTCATTCTTTCTCATTTGATACATTCCATTCCCAGTGTGGAGTTTGTTCGCAGATATACCTATTTTTGTAGAAATATATTTTTATTCCTATCTTCCAAATTGTTTAATTTTGATAATTATTGTTTAGAAACACAGGAGTGAAAACTAAATCATGTTCAATTGATAATATATGAATTTCTTTCCGATCAATTTTCAATTTTTGAAATTGTTCAACAAACTGAAATTAATAATATACCAATAAATATTCTTCTTGAATAAATATTTTTAACGTATATATTACTTGCTATGTTTCTTTAGTTGTCTTTTTCTGTTAGAACACTCAACTCCCGATATACGAACCCTCGGTTCACCATACTACTATAATTTAAGTAACAGAAATGGTTCATGCAGCCCTGTTTGTTTAGGTTTGAATTCCCCCAATTTAGGACCAAGACCATTGCAAGCCATGCTTGAAACTGTTTTTATATCGGGAGTCGAGTGTACTGTTTTTTTTCTTTACTTAAAATATTTGGTATAAAGAAGTTTAAAACTGAAATTTTTTTAATTGAAAGCATACATCGATCATTGAAAATGTTTTCGCTTAATTTTTAAATCTTTTAAAATTGTATCGTCTGAAAATAATTATAGTGGAACAAGTAATTTAAGCCAACGATTAGTTCAATAATTAATTCTAACCTGGAATGTCCACAGTTAATTGAATAAATGTTTAAAACTAAACTATTTTGAATTGAAAACTAAATATTTGAATAAATCACGAATCATAAGTTTCGATATTAAACGGCATGTAAATGAAGAAAATTTAAAACAGTGCATCATAAAAGAAATTGAGTCCACAACAATAAAGACATTTTAAATTTAATACAAATTAATTAATTTCTACATTCTCATCCTAATGAGAAGGTACTAGTTTTTTATGAAAATTGATTATCGTGGATTTAATTAAATCTCCATTTTGCGGTCAAACTATGCACGATACGAAAAAATATGAATAGACAAACATTGTGAAGCCAAGAAAAGTATACAAATTTGTTAAAAACCACTTTCTGATAGGACCCGTAGGTTTTGTTTTAATCGTAAAAAACAACATTAGAAGTAAAAAAAATTAAGTTCATGGACAAACGACATGAGCGGATTTTTTATCTTAGAGATGGACTTTTTTCTAATTCAGAGAAAATCTTCTGAATTTCTGAGAATCTCTGAATTCTTTCGATTTCTCTACAATCCTGGATTTCTCCGAATTCTCTAAAATTCTTTAATATTCTGAATTCCATGAATTCCTTGAATATTATAAATTCCTGAAATTCTTTGTATTTCAAACAATCCATAAGAATGAAAAATCATTAGAAACTAAATTTTTTTTGCTAGGTTTCTCATTTTCCACGACACTTTTCACATTGATATGTAAAATAATAGTAAAAAACATTTCCCTGAAAAATAAAAGCATTCACTCAAATTATTACTTTTTGCAGTTATTAAATTGTACAATTTTTAAACTAAATTCATAGTAATCTTATCTTATATTTTTATATTATGAATTGACCTAATTAATTGGCTTATCGATTGTATATTATTAGTTTTTCAATTAACTTCAGGCTCGCGATAAGGAAAGATATTTTTTGTATTTGAATGAACCTGAATTGATTGTTACCGCCATATTTGATCCATAAACTAAATTTTAAATGAAATTATTTATTACAAGTAATCCATGGAGTATAAATTTAAGTTAAAAATTCAATTCATTATTAATATACTAAAATATTAAATAGTAATAGGGCTGCGCCGAATCACCCGTAATGGTGGGCAAATTGTAGCAGATGAACTCCTATATAAAATCTGATAAAGCATTACTTTATATTTCATATTTTAAGTGCACTTTTTAAATACCTGTAATCAATTTAGTAATTCGTATTGAGAATTTTATCACTTATGCTTTAATTTTATGATAAACAGGTTTTCATCAAAATGTTTTGGCAAGAAAAACGAAAAGACTAGCAGTACTAGAGGAACCAATTAATATCACACTTAAACGAGTGCACTTTGCGGATTGCTACACACAAAACCAAAATGCCGATAAAGAGAGAAAGGAAACAATTGCAGCTTATAGTGAAAAGGTTAGACACATGAAAGTACTAAATAAGGCTGGTAAACTACCCGCAGAAGAGTTAACACAAGATAAGTGTATCCAAGATGCCAAGCTTCTAGAAAAATCATCAAAATTGGTCCAAAAAGCCTGCCCTATGGATCTTTTTAAAGGATTAGCACTTGTAAAAGAAGTTGTTGCACTTATTTGTCAGACGATTTTGGCTTGGTAGGTTTCTTAAGAATGGTACCTGATACTCTGATACCAAAACGTGGCATATTTCATTATAAGAATATATAATTTATTTCTATTTATACATTTGAAAAACAGATTATATTTTTTTTCAGCGTCAAAGGTAGTCCGAATGTTGACTACACCATTGCAGCAAATTGAGAAATAAACTTCAGATGGCGAGTTTAATAAGGATTTTACTTATAAGTTTATTTTTGTGTTCCTTTATATATTAATCAGATCTGATTAAAAAACAAGTGGTTAGGTCCTAATTTTAATTATTGGTGGAGGAAAAAAAAACGTTTTGGAATAAAGAGTTTTCTACTGCAAAAACGGCTATTTGTTCGACAAAACCTTAACCTCCAACAATTATATTTTGGAAAATATCAATAGATGATTAAATGATAGATGGAACATACATAGTTTCGTATGAAATTGAATTCACCTATATACCTTATCTCATATGGACTTAATGAATTTCGAAAACGAGATGAGCCGAGAAGTTATGTTTGCATTTAAGGTACTTGCGGCAAAATGCCATAAGCTCAATGGTAGAGAATTTTTGCGCTATATAGATAATCGATAAATCTTAGGTGGGGAAACCCGACCAGTTCAGCTGAACCAATTTCGTAATCATTCGCTTGATAATTATCAGTCGATTATTATAGTATTTTTATAGTTTTTTTTTTGCTTGCATAAAAATAGTTCCCGCTGAATTTTATGTTTGTTTTCAGCGTGGCGTTTTTATTATATTTTCATTTGAAGCAAGACTGCACATACATTACAAATTATGCTATTACTAGCATCGTTCTTGATTTTCGAGTCGAAGATACTCGTTGTT
This sequence comes from Andricus grossulariae, assembly GCA_011634705.1. Taxonomy (NCBI): domain Eukaryota; kingdom Metazoa; phylum Arthropoda; class Insecta; order Hymenoptera; family Cynipidae; genus Andricus; species Andricus grossulariae. Next base: position 193,458,976 of record JAABKJ010007545.1, read on the forward strand.
AGATACCAGATGAATAAAAGGATACACGGGAATTTATAATTGTTATATTGCTTACGTCTTAGCGGCATTTATATAACATTTTGATCACGCAACTTTCTTTAACATTTTATAGAGAAAACTTGAATGATAATATGACCTTCGAATGTAGATCTACTGATATGAAATAAAGTGGAATTATCGCATTTTCAGAAATTTGGAATCAAATGAATTGATGAAACAATAAAAAAGAGATTGTCAGAGAGTTAAACTTGCGATCTACGGCTAATATTAGTACTATCTTGAACTTTATGATTAAATCCTAGAAGCAAAAAGTATCTTTGTTTTGTAAACTCATTTCGTATTTGTTGCTAAGTGAAATACAGTTTAGTACTTTCGTCAGATATAAACACGCAATACATTTTATAGCCGCTCAAAAATAACATGATAATCTGGAAGATCTAAAATAAATATAAAATAACAATTTGCGCCTACCTAATAACTCAAAAAAAGCGATTTTCTACAATTTTATTAAAAATACTTATTCACAGAACAAAAAGCTTAGTCTACCAACAATTATACTTTTCATAATATCGATGAATGGTTCTATCTGTCAAATTACGTCAACGGTGGCCTTGTAGAGACGCTGTTTTTCTTTGATCGATTTCATGAATACGTTTGTTCAAAACTTGAGTCCACCATGGCTTTTATATTTTCTTTTCTAACTTCCCTGAAAAACAGTTGGACCGATGTGATGGGACAACACAAACTCATTATAATCACCTGCAGCAATCATTTTAATGAGGACATAACATTGAACAATCGTCTTGTAGAAACGCTGTGTTCAATTTTCTTGACTTTATTAGTCAAATAGAATTAAATATGGATACTGCAAGGGTGTAATTTAAAAAAAATATAACTCTATACTCGCACCCACTGTACAGCGTGTATTAGTGATTTCAAGTAAAATTATTATTCCTATTACAATATGCAAATACTAGATAAGACAAGACCATCATGACATTCAATCTAAAGACGGGATCGAACGACCAATTCATGACCGCTGACATGGACATTGAAGCCTGAGCGTTCAAAGATGTTCAGGTTGGGGAATTTCAAACATTTATGTGTAAATACATTTTTATTTTAAAAAATCAACAAATGTACATTTTTTTAAATAATTTCGAGAATCTAGTAGCCACTAACACTTCCGTATGGAACAATAGGTCCCCCAGATACATTCTGTTCATAAGTTCAAAAAAAGTCCTCTGACCATGAATATCTTGTTTCTTTTTTCGAAGTTTGGATCAGTTTCTGTTTAAACAATAGATCTTTTGAAAGAAAATAAGAAATAATAAATTGACCTATTCTTCACTTTTCTCATTTTTGTAACCTTTTTTTTAAATTACTATAGACAGATTTAAATAAGTTTATGATTAAATTAGGAAATATCTTGGATAATTGAGCTGGAAATTTGTTACTAATCTTTTTTGGCTCCCTTATCGCCAATCAAATCTGCAAAATTTGACTAATCAGGCGACGATGTAATATTCTCAACTCTATTCGACTCTTGAAACAAAGTAAAGAAAGATAAAATTTTTTTGCAATATAGTAGTGTAGGCAGAAAAATAATTTTTTTAGTTACTTTATTAGGATAGAAAAAATCTCGTTCTATATATAAAAATATATTTTTGTCATTTTTTAAGCTTTTTAAAACGATATTTTCCATTAACAGAAATGATTAGAAGTTTGAAAGTAAAAAAAAACTGATTTTTTCGAGATATTTCAATGCTGCTTCTACATTTGTCTTCAGAATCATTTCCCCCTGTACAAGTCCGTTTACCGCAATATGCCATATGATTTCATAAAACATTTATTCAAGGAAAAAAAATGCTGGTGGAACATACGCTTACGTAAAATCACAATTTCACTTGAAAACTTGAAATTGTTGTAAACTAAAGTGCCTAAAATACGTAAAAATTTGTTTTTGAATTTATCCTTTTTACCTCATTCTTTTTATTATTGCCTTATCCTATTCACTTGGTTTAAAACGGTTTTTTTTCAGTGTGTATATCAATAATAATAAATTTATATAATGCTCAATATGCATTTCATATTAAAATAATGAAATTTACATAACACTCAATATTCACGTTTATATTAAGTTCCATTTATATGTGTGTAAAGTAATTTTTATGTATTTTATATAATCTCTACTGCTATTCTTTCTGACAGTAAATCAAAAAGTTTCATTTTCTACCCAGAAGGACAAATTTTCATTGAAACATTTAAACTTTCGAAGAAAAGATTTAAATTTTCTACATAAAAATACAAATTTTCAACAAAGTACATGCATTTTTGATCAAATATTGGAATTTTCAACTTATAATGATATATTTTAAAACAAAAATGGAATAAAAAATTTTTTATATGAAAAAGTTAACTATAACAAGAAAAAAAAACTAATTTTCACAACATAGTTAAATTCTCAACCAAAGAGATGAATCTCATAAGTAAGATGCGTTTTCCAACAAATAGAATAACTTTATCCCAAAAGAGTCAAATTTTCATCAAAATACATTAATTTTCTACCAAACTGTCGAATTATCATGCCAAAAAGACGAATTTTCTACACAAATGTTAAACTTTTAACCGAAAAATTTGAATTTTCAACAAATAAGTTAATTCACGGCCAAATGGTTGGATTTGCCACTAAAATTCTGAATCTTCAACAGAGAGGGACTTTTCAAAAAGTGTTTGAACTTTTGACCACGAAGTTTAATTTTATTTAACAAAAATATATGAATTCGAAACGAAAAATGTAATAGCTGATACTTCTACACAGAATGATTTTCACTTCAATAGAAAGCAGTTGAATTTAACCAAGAATACTAATTTACCACAAAATAGGTGGATCATCAACAAAAACAAATCAATTTTCAACCTGAGTTGTACTTCTCATCAAAACGGATCAATCTTTAACGAGGACAATGAATTTTCTACCAAAACATACGAACTTATAAGAAAATACATAATTTTTTAAACATCTAGTTAAATTTTCAACTAGAAAGTATCAAGCTTGAATTAAGAAGATGAAAGCTTTGTAGCTTTTCGTATATATTTTATTCGCTAATGCGCAGAGTTGACTTGGGAGAAGAAATAAGGAGTCGTCGATTTACAATTTTAAATTCACAAAGCAAGGATTTATTTGTCCTGAAAACATCAATACATAATAAGAAAACGCCTAAGCTGATTTAAATGTCAGAGAATAACTCTGTCTATTTGGTGATCTGGTCACAAAAAAATCCCTGATAGGATAGAATCGAACGCAGTTCGTTTTCTCGTATTCGATTCTGACTAAATATTTCGAAGTAAAAATATTCTTTATAAAATTCAAGTCCTTTAGACTGATCGCTCGCTCGCTAAATTTCAGTGCCTCTATTAGACTTTCGTCGAGTAACTTCTCCAGAAATTGTGTATCCTCGATTGAAAGAAGCTTACATAGAGTTTTGGGAGTACAACTCCCTAGCCCGTCCGCCTCGTCTACTTTCGCGCCCTGAACCTCGAGATTCAAGTGAGAGAGCCTTTCTCTTTGCTAGGCCAAAAATTGATTTAGGAAACTGGAGTCAACTGACCATGACTGCAACTGACACTCGGTTTCGAGAATACAATTCTCTATCATGTATCCTCTTTGACTCCGATCTCTCTCGCTCGCCCGCGAGCCCCCCAATGCCGATTTGGGACACAGCATCCCTTTTTAAGGACTCGCGCCACTCCTGCCACCCTCGCGCTTTGCGTGGGCGGGAATCACGCGGCTGCGAGTTACACCCACGCCTGGATGCTGGGCCTCGATTTTCGGTCCTACCACTACGGTTGCATGTTGTAAGGGGAATATATACAAGTGTTACCTTACAAAGATCAATTTTAAAAAACAAAAATGTAATAGATACATTTGCAATTAAAAAGTTATTGCTCGAAAAAAAACGAATTTTTAACACAGTATATCAATTTTTAACCAAAAGATATAAATTTTCAACTGATTAATTAACAAAAACTAAATACATTTCAAACAAAAGAATTCAAAATCCAACCAAGAAATTGAATTTCCAACCAGCATGATGGATTATCAACCAAGATAATTTTTCGACCAGAAAAAAAAGAATTTCTAACTAAATAGCACATTAACAATTCATTAAATTAAATGTCATACAATTTTAATTTTAATTTAATTTGGAAATTGATCATAATGGTCAAGTCGTTAATAGTTATATTTGATCAACATGCAAGCAGCAGAAAAAATATGTAGGCAGGTTTAGTGAGATTAAATAGTGAAGAAGTACGAGCAAGAAATCCAAAATATATTCATTTACTCTTACAGATGGTCATATAAACGTCAAAATCAACAACGGTATAAATAGACACGAATGCATTTTCGCATTTTCTGAAATGTCGCAAAAGAGGAGCTTCCAAATGATTATAAAAATGTGAAAATTTCACGAATCTGACGACCGGAGGATCATCAAAGAGGCAAATGATCACCACCATGCTTCAGGATGAAATCTCAGTCTTGAGAATTGGCGGTTTTTTGGGTATCGCCTCCGTCAAACAAAGATGGTCTTCCCTTGATATTCTCATATAATTTACATCAATAATCGAATCGCAATCCTCCCTCCATTTCAGCATGCTTCCAATAATATAATATATATAATATATATAATAATATATAATATAAAATTGTTAAATAATAGCGATGTTATAAGCAAAATCGCCTTTGCCCCACCGGTCGGCGCTGCCCCTCCTTACCCTATGTATTTAAAATTGAAGAATTTTAAATTGAAATTTTGAAAAACAGACCGATTTTCTTAAAATTGAAGCACCTAAAATAAAACTATTCATAATATTGGGAATGCGAAAAAATAAAGAATTTTGATAAACCGTGAAAATGTTCCAATTTTCAAATTGGAAACAATTCAAAACTGATTATAGTAACTTGTGTAAACCGATAGAAAAATGTACATACTCGTATGAAGTATTTGAATAAAATATTCTTTTTTGGAAAAGATTTAGAGAAAATTAGTCAAAGTAAGTGCCGCGCGCCTTCAAAAAAATTAGGTTTTTTAAAACTTCGCCCTATCATATTTTTCCTCCCCTACACTCCTACTAACCCTCTCCAACCTTATTTCCCTCTCCACCCCATCCCTTCCCCAAATTCTTCATTCTCTACCCTCACTCACCTGCACTACCTTACTAGCCCTCCCCTCACTTTTCCTTACTTCCCTGCCGAACTTCCAATCATTTGTCCTACTTCCCCTACTACACCTCATTTCGTATACCCCTCCCCACATTTCACCTACTCTCCACCCCTCACTTCCCTTTATTTTCTCTATCCGTCACCTCACTTCCCCTACTTCCCTCCCCTATTTTCCCCTAGTTTCCCCTCACTTTCCCTCCTGGAAAAAAATTACGACGGACGGACAACTTTTTTCAAAAAAATGAAGCGGTATCTGAAAAATTTGTTATTTAAAATTATCTGAAAAAAAACTTTAGAAAAAAATCGTAATTTTCATTCGATCTTCATCATAATACTTTAATTCTTGTAAATAAATTCTTTTATATCCATTAAAATATTATAAAATCCTATGAAATTACATTTTATCTGATGTGTTTTAATCAGGATCATCTGAATAGAATTTTAGATTTTTAAAAAATTGTCCGTCCGTCATAATTTTCGCAAAATTCGTCGTAATTAATGTATAATTATCAGCAAGTCGTTTTATATGAATTTTATTAAAAGTAAGCTAGGAATAAGCTAGCTAGGTAGATAGTCAGATATTAACAGTTTAAAGAACAAAATAAACCATAAACCATGAAGATTGAATCAAAATTACGATTTTTTTATCATGTGAAAGAAATCTTAAATAACTTATGTTATAAATAAACAATTGCAGGTTCAACTATTTTTTCTAAATCGCAGATAGATTTCTTTCTTAAAATTTGTTTATATTTAACAATGTAACTATTCTTGTTTATTTTATAAAATATTCTAAATATTATTGAATTTTCAGATAACTATCGAACATCCTTAAAAGAATTTGATAACTGTTCAAAGACTTGCAGATCAAAAAACTTTAAAGTTTAAGTTTCTCTAAATTTTAAATCAGAAATGACCAAGGTGGAATAATTTAACGTAGAAGCATTAAAAGTTGAGTCATTTTTTATTTAAAAACGTGCAAAATTGATCGATTTAAAGATTAAATGTTCAAATTTGATCCTTTCAAAAATGAAGTATTGAGAATTGATGATGTTCGAAAATGAAAAATTTGAAAATTAAATGTTCAATTAAAAAAACTTCTAAATGAAGCAGTGACTTTAAATTTGGATACATAAAAGATTGAAGAATTTTAAATTATAAGCCTTCGAAAACTTTCAAATTAAAAAACTTTTCAAGTTTAAATTGTTATTTTATGTAAAGGTTTTTAGTTATTAGCCTAAAAACATGTATGTATAATTTCAATTTTAAAGCAAAATCAAGTATCCAAAATTTGAACAGTTTTAATTTGTAGCTTGAAAAAGTGCAGAATAGGTATTTTAATTTCAAGCTTTAAAATCTAAGCAATTGATTACAATGATTGGAAGCGTTCAAACTATAAAACATTTTCAATATTGTACAAATTTTGAAACCTAAAAGTTAAAAATTACACAATATTATAATTATATTTTCTAGAATGAAAAACTTGAGCTTCAAATCAATAAAAATACGACATTATTAAAATTGAAACTTTTTGAGGCTTGAAACATTAAACAAACATTGAAAACTATAAAAATTTAAAATTTCAGAAAATTAAGTTTAAAATATTTATGACTGTAAAACTTTGAATATAAAGACTTAAAAACTGAACAGTAGATTAGGATTGGAAGCGTTCAAAATTTCAACAATTTTTTAAGTTGTATAAATTTTGAAATCTAAGAAATAAAAATTACATAATATCAAAATTAAATTTTATAAATTGAGAAAATTGAGTTTGAAAGCTATAAAAATACACCATTATTAGAATTAAAACTTATTTTAGCCTGAAAAGTAAACAATCATTGCAAATTAAAAAAATTCATGATTTCAGAAAATTAAGTTTCAATTAGTCATCACTGTAAAACTTTGAATATGAAGACTTAAAAAGTGAGGCGTTTTATATTGAATTTTTTCAACTTAGAAAATTACGATTTGACGTGTTCGATATTTACAAAATGTTTAAATTCAGGCGTTTGAGAATCGATTTTTTTCAACTTAAAATAATAACCATTCGAAGTGAACGATATTGACCAATTTTTTAATTTAAGCATCTCAAATAGAAAATTTTTCAATTAAAAATCTGAAAAACAGATCAATTTTAAATTTGAAGCATTTTAAATTAAACTATTCATAATATTAGAAGTGCGAAAAAATAAAGAATTTTGATAAACCGTGAAAATGTACCAATTTTAAAATTGGAAACAATTCAAAATTGATTATAATAACTTATGTAAAGCGACAGCAAAATTTACATGCTCGTATGAAGTATTATACGGAAATATCGAAATATCGAAACGAAATTGAAAAAATGGAAATATTTACAAAAACAGGAAAAGATATAAAGAACAACTTTTTTTCAAAAAAATGAGGCGGTATCTGCAAAGGTTGTGTTGCGAATCGGAATCGCACACGCAGTAAAATCATCCATAAGAAGTTTAATCCTTATTTTGACAGAGCGGACAGAACAGACAAGTTGACAGTAAGATACGGTCTTATGTTTCCTAGCTCAGAACTTTGGAAGTGACGCGGAGAATAAAGAAAAAAAGAGGATAAGTCTATGTTTTGTGGTACGAAAAAAAGGAATAAATCCAAGTTAAGTCCGTTGCGTGCACAAGTCAGCTTACTGTGTATATTATCTATAGATATCGCACAATGTCGTGCGCAGAACGACACGTAATTCTGAAATTAATAAGGGTGGAAATGTAAAAAAATAAAATAAAATAAAACTTACAAAATAGAAACAACAATTTCAGGATATTAAAACTATTAGTTAACAGGCTTTCTGACGATTTGTGACGTAGGGGAAAGGGGTTAACGCAGAATGTTATCACACATGGAAAAAATAAATCTGAATAACAATTTTTTTTTAAATTCTTGAGAAAATTAAAATTAGTGATTTTATTTTACAATAAAGTATCTAAACCCTTCTCTTCGCCTATGTGTAAAGAATTCCTATTTTTGTCCATGTTTTCAAGAAAGTTACCCTACTTCTCATTTTTTCGCGTAAAAGCGAACTGAAATAATAGAACCCAATAACAAAATCCAACTATTTTTCGTTAAAAGTTAAATCCTTGTAATTGAAAAGTCTACTATTATATGTTTATTCAGAATTCATCGTTTTTGGTTAAAAATTTTACTACATATTTGGTTGAAGATTGATATATGTTGCTCAAAATTTGCTGTTTTTTTGTCTTGAAAATTCTTTTTTTTTTTACTGAAAATTCAACTATTCTATTTTTGATTAAAAATTGACCGTTTTTAGTTTTAATTGAGATTTTATCTTTTTTGGTTGAAAATGAACTTTTGTGTTGAAAATTCAGCTGTGTGCACGAATTTAAACATATTTTAAAATAAATAACTTAAATAATGTTAAATTAACAGCTGAATGCTCGTGTACACTACTTGGTTGAGAATAAAAAGTTATTGTCTGAAGATTTTAATGTCTTGTTGAAAATTCGTTTTTGTTTTTGTTAACAATTTTTTTTTCTAACTGACAATTTAACTATTCCATGACTGATTGCAAATTTATGGTTTTCAGTTGAAAGTTAATCTTTTTCATTAAAAATTTAAGTACTTGGTTGAACCACTTTATTAGAAATTCATTTTATTAGTTAAAGATCCATCTCTTTGGTTGACAATTGAGCTATTTTGTTCAGAATTAGTTCTTTTTCCGTTAAAAATTAATTTTTTAACTGAAAATTTAATTATTCCATTATTGGTTTAAAATTTATGGTTTTTAGTTAAAAATTTAAGATTTTTTTTGGAAACGTATGTATTTAGCTGTAAATTCGCCTTTTTTGGTGGAAATTAATTTTCTTGGTCAAAAATTCAACTACTTGGTAGAGAGTTGAAATACTATATTAAAAATTCATTTTAGTAATATAAGATCTATCTCTTTGGTTGAAACTTTAACTAGTTTGTTAAAAATTCGTTTTATTTTTTGGTTGAAATTCAATTTTTTCAAATGCAAATTTAATTATTCCATTTTTTGTTAACATTTTACCGTATTTAGTTTAAAACTCAACGATTTGGTTAAATTTTTTGTTTGTTCTTTCAATTAACTATTTGGTACAAAAATTGGTCTTTTTAACTAGAAAATTCATCTTTTCGGGTAGAAATTTGATCTTTTTTGCTTAAATATGCAACTGTTTGGTTGAAAATTAATCTACTTTGATTGATGATTCAACTATTATATTAAAAATTCGTCTTTTTTAATTTAGCTCAACTATGTTGAGTATTCATGTATGAATTCAACAGTTTATCATTAAAAAATTTGACATATTTTTTTGGTTGATTTGTCAACTATTATATTTTCCGTTGAGAATTAATCTTTTTTTTTATTGAAAATTCAACTACTTGGTTGAATTTCTCTGTTATAATTTAATTTGGTTGTATAAGATTCACCATTTTAGTGAAAAATTCAACCATTTGGTCGAAAATTTCACTATTAGGTTAAAAATTCATTTTTTATTTTGAAAATTCGTCACATTTACTTGAAAGTTCAACTATTTGGTTTAAAATGATCATTTGTTTTTGTTGTTGAAAATTCATATTTGTATTCGAAAATTCAACTATCATGTGTTTACAAATTCAACTATTCTGTTTGAAATTCAACTATTTTGTTAAAAATCTTTTTTAGTCGGAAATTCAACATTTTTGTTGAAGATTCATCACTTTACTGGAAAATTCAACTATTTTGTTGAAAGTGCAAATGATTTTGTTTGAACTTTTATCTTTTTTGTTTAAAAAATCAACCATTTGGTTTTAAACTTAAACAGTTTGTTAAAAATTCGTTTTATTTATTGGTTGAAAATCAATTTTTTTTAACTGCAAATTTAATTATTCCATTTTTTGTTAACTTTTTATCGTTTTTAGTTAAATATTCAACGATTTGGTTAAATTTGTTGCTGTTTTTTAAATTAACTGTTTGGTAAAAAAAATTGTCTTTTTGACTTGAAAATGAACTATTTTATTGAAAATTCATATTTCGGGTTTAAAATTCAACTGTTTTCTACCGAATTCGCCTTTTTGGTTTAAAAATTCAACAATTTGCTAGAATTCTTTTTCTCTCTTGAATGGAAAATCTTTTCTGGTTTAACATTCAACACTTTTATTGAAAATTCGTGTTTTTGTTTGAAAATTAATTTTTTTGGGTAAAAATTTGATATTTTTTGGTTAAATATGCAACTGTTTGGTTGAAAATTAATCTACTTTGATTGATGATTCAACTATTAGGTTAAAAATTCATTTACTATTTTAAAAATGCGTCACATTTGCTTGAAAGTTCAACTACTTGGTTTAAAATAATAATAAATTTTTGTTGTCGAAAATTCATCTTTGTACGTCGAAAATTCCACTAGCATGTGGTTAAAAATTCAACTATTCTGTTTAAAATTGAACTATTTTGTTAAAAAGTTTTTGTTTGAAGTTCAATCTTTTTCGTTTAAAAATTTAAAAATTTCGTTAAAAATTCCTTTATTATGTTAAAAATTCGTCACATTTGCTTGACAGTACAACTATATGGTTTAAAATTATCAGTAATTTTTGTTGTTGAAAATTCATCTTTGTACGTGGAAAATTCAACTAGTATGTGGTTACAAATTTAACTATTTTATTTTAAATTCAACTATTTTGTTCAAAAGTCCTCTTTTTGTTCGAAAATCAAACATTTTTGTAGAATATTCGTCTTTTTGGGTTGTAGATTCGACTATTTGGTTAAAAATGCAACTAAATCTAGTTGAAGTTAATTTTTTGTTGCTTGAAAATTGGCCTTTGCAGGTGAAAATTCAAACCATTTGGTTGTAAACGCAACAACTTGGTCTAAAATTAATTTTTTTATTTGTTGAAAATCCAACTATTGTGTTGAAAATGCAATATATTTCGGCTTAAAATCTTTAGAATTTCATATTTAATTCCATATTTTACCTGTACAGTAATTTTATTCAAAAGAATTTATTCCTCTATTATTCCCCTATCTTCGTAAAAATCATCCTATTTCCCCTGTTTTGCGAGGATTTTGGGCTGTGAACGCTATTAAAATATTATTTTTGTATGTTTTGTATTTTATTTTAGGCGCTTATTAAATGAAATCGAATACAAATTTTTGACTAAAAAGGGGGCAGAAGGTTGTTGTATTTGTGACGACACCGTGTGGGGGAAGGGGGGTCAAGCTTTACATGATAATCTGTGACGAAGAAGGGGAGGGGTGGAAAAATTGTTTAAAATATCGTGAAGTAGTTTTCGAACTGCCATTAATTATATAATAAAAATAAAACAAATTATTATTTACAGCCCCTTCGCATAAAAAAAGATAAATTCATAATTTAAGGCTTACCTCTAATCTCTGGACAATAAGGTCGAGAATCACAAGAATTTTGTTGCTGAGTAATACAGCTTCAATGTTATTTGCGTGTTCATTTACTCCAGCTTTATAAACTCGCAACACAGAAACAAGGCTCCTAAAAAAATGAGACAAAAGAAAAATTGGTATAAATCTTTAATAAATTTAAGGAAATAGACCGTGAGTATTAAATAAACTTACTTGTTTGGCAAGGAGTTGGACGGATTCTGTGAATTTGAACCTAAGGTCAGCAGATTTGTTAGAATATCAAATCCGCTCAGTTGTAGAAAAGAGTCTTGATCTGCAGAAGACTGAAACAGAAATTGACATATTTTTTCAATTAAGAATCATGAATAATTGGATACTTTTTAGATACAAAAATAATTTTTGAAATCATCAAACATTTTTATTTACTATTTATAATTTCTGAATTGTTATGTAAAAAGTAAATAACGCATTATTGTATTAAAGGTAATCTACCAAATACATTTTTTTTTTTGAATATGTAGCATTTTTTCAGAGCCTAAAATATAATGTTTTGAACCTTAAGATATCAAAGCAGAAATCTATGTTTCCATCAGAAGATAAGCACTTCCAATGTATATTTCCGTAACAACCAACATAGGGTACAAAATATTATTTTTATAAAAGACTCCCTCTTATTTTGTTTAATGTTTTACGTTTTTGTCCGAAAAGAAGGGTGTGTAGTGATCCAGAAAACCCGGGTATCCGGGAATTTTCAAAGTGTTTTGTGCACCTTGAAAAATACGGGAAAATGCCAGGAAATTGTGAGTAGATCCGAGAAATCTGTGGTCATATATTTAGAAAGAAATTTTTATTTTCTGCGTAAAATTATTATTATTAAATTATACGACTCAATGGTAAGAGTGTAACGAGTTGAACGTCGCCGATTTATTACAAGCCTATCAGATGCTGTAAAATGTATTAAATTTACTAACCAAAACATGGAACAGATAAAAGTCACTCCGAAAAATTTCTTGTGATTTTTTCTGCTATTTTTTTGTCGATAAGTTTGTCATTTTTAAACACGGCATTTGGAAAAACATTTTTTTTGTGTGTCCGATCGTATTATAGTTCTGAGTTTTAAATGTTAATCTTTCGAATTCTATACTTTTAAAATTGAAGCTTAAATAATTTTGAATTCGAACGCTCAATAATTTACACGTATAAAATGGAAGCTCTCAACATTATTTAATTGAACAATTTTAAATTAAATGACATGAAAATACCAAATTTGAAATTTTAAACTTTTACAAATTCAACATTTAAAACATTTCTGGTTAACAAATATTAATTCACGATATAATGTTCTATTCTCTAAATTGAAAAATAAATCAATAAATTTTTAAATATTAAATAATTTTGAACCAATTTTAATTTAGAAAAAATAAAAAATGATCATTTTTAAATCTTTAAATCGTTAAATTATTTTAATTTTGAGTCGTTTGAAATCAATAATTGCTAAATTGTTATTCATACATCGAAATAAAAAAATTTCACTTGATATATGAAAATTCAACATAATGAAACAATTAAAATGTTAACCTTTAAAGTTAAAATTTAACACTCTGAAATCTGAACGATTCAAGGCTATTTCGAAAAATTCAGTTTCGAATTGTTTAGTTTGAATATTTAATTAATAATTGCTCTTTTTAAATGAACAGTCAAATATTGCTAAATATTTTTAAAAAATCTTTTCATTTGAAAAATGTCAAGTTTAATGTGTTAAAAACGGAATATTTTAGAATGAAACAATATTTGAACCGTATTTTTAATTAAATACAAGCGTTTAATTATAAATCTATTAATTTGAAGTTATTTTTAAAAATAAAAATAGTTTATAAAGTTTTAATCGAGCGTTTATAATTGTTTAACTACTAAGGCTTCCGAATTCAAAAGATCTCAAATTGAAAAATTTTAAACCTAATGATTTCAGAATTATGAATTATAAACTGAATTATTTATTCTCAAAATTTGTCAAATTCCCGGTGAAAAAGTTAATTCATATTAGTATTTATTTCAGTAATTGTCTTATTATTTTAAATCAACGCATATAACATTTTACGCATGTAAAATTTCTGCGTCTAATGTGTGTGTGTTGAAATATTTTTGACCACTCTTTCAGAAATATTGCAAAAAAAGTGCAAACAATAAAAATTTCTTGGGCTTATATCTCATCGAATATAATCGATGTTTTGACAAATTTGGCTAATTTCTCCTTTGAATCTGACAAATTCTGAACTTAAAACAAATAAGTCGTAATAATTTAAAATTGTAAATTGTTTATAAATCCATTGTTCACGTATTAGAAATTTTTGAATGTTCAAAACTGATTTTTTTTTGAGTTCAGACCCTGGCATAATTCAAGGAAAAATCAGGACAATTTTGATATCTTAAATGCTTTCAAACGTTTCTCCTGCCTTGCTTTGAATTTTGGTTTAGAAGTAAGAAATATTATATACTCTTGGGAAAATCATGCCGATCCTGATAAAATAATATTCATTTTGTAGACTTTTCTTCTATCTTTTAGTACTTTTTTAACTAATAATGAGGTGTGAAATTGAAACACATATATCACAAGAAAAACTGGGAAAACCGGTAACTTCAATCCGGGAAATCCGGGAATTTGAAAACGAAATTTCGCTAGACACACTGGAAAAGGGGGGAAAAAGAGAGACTTTTGTAAAAAAACTTACAGTTTTTGAGAAACACCTGGTGAGTTCGCCCAAATTTCTTTCCAAACTCGCTACAGAACCGCTACTCCACGAATTTTTCGCATGATTTTGGCAAAGTTTCTCGAGGTCTTTTAAATTTCTCCGGAACTTGACCTTATTTGCAGATTCCACCGAAGACTGAACAGATTGATTTTTTGATGCATCTTCCCATTCTTGTCCTCGAGCAGCCATCCGCTGCTTAATTTTTCTGCTGCGTCGTTTCAGAGTCTTCTGCTTTTCTTTAGCTGCTTTGCTTTCATTTACATTACCACTATTTTTTAGAGGCGCCTGTGTATCGCGAATCTGGCTAATATTAAATCGCTGCAATTCATCCCGACAAGGTTCTCGACCGTCATGTAATTTTCGGACTGCTTCCAGGTGTGATTTTCCCTTGACGTGGCTTAGGAGAGAAACTTCGTTCGGAATCTGAAATAAATTTAATAGCAGAATATAAAACTATGGAAATAATTATTTCGTAAAATCATGGTGGCCAATCCAATTTCAACAAAAAATTCGAGCCTATTTCCCGATTTTCCCGGTCAAAAATTAGATTCTTCCCGGTTGACGTTTAAGTGTTTATATTAATAATTATTCAATAGTAATTGCTTTATTACATCAATTTTCGAAAGAATTAAACATTTTAGAACTCCAAGGTAAAATATATTATCAGCCAAAAAGGATGAATTTTCAACAAAAGAGTTGAGTTTTCTAGCCAAAAAATCAATTGTTTCACAAAACAATTGACTTTTAAACCCAAAAAGATAAATTTTCAACAAAAAATTTAATTTTCAACAACAAAAAGTGAATTTTGAATAAAAAAATTGAATTTTCTATCAAAAAAATTAATTTCCAACCAAACAGTTGCATTTATAACCAAATAGTTGAAGTTCCAAGCTAAAAGACAGATCTTTTAGAAGACAGTTGATCTTTCAACCAAGAAAGATTAATTTTCTATCCAAACAGACAAATATTTAACAAAATAGTTCGATTTGGAAATTAATAGTAGAACTTCCAATCAAAAGAAATAAATTCAGAACTAAAAATATAATAACAGACTTTTCAATAAAAAAAAATGAATTTTCAAGAAAATAAATGCATTTTCAATCCAAAAGGACGGAGTTTCTATTTAAAAAGACGAAAATTAAAAAAAGTTGAATTTTCGAACAAAAAAGATGACTTTTTAACAAAACAGTTGAATTTTCAACAAAATAATGACATTTTCCACCAAATAGTAGAATTGTTAACCAAAAGAGACAAATTTTAAACCTAAATTATAATAATAGACTTTTAAAATAAAAATAAATAACTTTCAACCAAAAAAGACAACTTTTTAAGAAAATAGTTGATTTTTAAACAAAATAATTAAATTTTCAACTAAATAGTAAAATTTTTTACCAATTGAGATAAATTCTGAACACAAAATATAGTAGCAAATTTTTCAAATAAAAATAATTAACTTTCAACCAAAAAAGATAACTTTTTAAGTAAATAGTTGAATTTTAAACAAAATAATTAAATTTTCAACGAAATAGTAGAATTTTTAACCAAATTAGATGAATTGTCTACCAAAAATATGATTCTTCTACAAAAGATGAATTTTCAATCGAAAATGAAGAATTATCTAAAAAATATGAATTTTCGAGGAAACAGTTGAATTTGCTACCAAACATTTTTTTAAATAATATTTAGATTTTCCACAAAATAATGCAATTTTCACCAAAATAGTAGAATTTTCAACCAAACAGTCGAATTTTCAATACAAAAGGATGAATTTCCTATGCAAAATGTATAGCCAAGAGATAAATTCTAGATTAAGACTAAAATACAGTAGACTTTTAGGTTAAAAGGAATGAAATTTCAACCAAAAAAGATTACTCTTTAAGAAAATTGTTGAACTTTCAACAAAATAATTAAATTTCAAATCATAAAAGTAGAATTTTAAACAAAAAGAGATGGTTTTTGGACCATAAATATAATATTAGACTTTTCAATAAAAAATAATTAATCTCAACCATAAAAGATTAACTTTCAACAAAAAAAGGTGACTTTTCTACCAAAAGAGAAATCTTTAATTCAAAAGGACGAATTTTCTATCCAAAAAGAATGATTTAAAAAAAAAGCAGTTGAATTTTCGACCGAAAAACGATTACTTTATAATAGTTGAATTTTCCACGAAATAATTAAATTTTCACAAAATAGTAGATTTTTCAATTGAAAAAGAATTAACTTTCAACCATAAAAGATACATTTTCAACAAAAAATTATGATTTTTCTACTAAAAAATGAATTTTCAATCCAAAAGGACGGATTTTCTACCAAAAAGGACGAATTTTCAACAAAATAGTTGAATTTTTGACCAAGAAGATGACTTTTTAACAAAATAGTTGACTTTTTAACAAAATAGTTGACTTTTTTAACAAAAAAGTTGAATTTTCAACAAAATAATTAAATTTTCAACCAAATAGTACCATTTTTAACCAAAAGAGTTGAGTGCTGGATCAAAAATATAATAGTAAAGTTTTCAATTAAAAATAATTAACTTTCAACTATAAAAGATAAATTTTTAATAAAAAAAGATGACATTTCAATCCAAAAGGTATCCCTAAATTATAACTTTAGAATGCCAATGATTAATAATTATTAAGATAACGTTAGGTTATAAATTTAGGTTATTGTTACTGTGTTGAATATTTAAAAAGGAAATTTTCGTTCGCAAATATAAAAGGAACTTTAGAATTTGAAAGATATGAGCGAAAGGTAAGTATAAAAGGTACATTCATTTTTGAACGAAACATCAACCTTAACATCTGAAATATAAAAGGATCTTCGATATTTTATCGAATATGATTGGTCACGCTGTGCACAATTCCAAACACATCTTTTTTCAAAGAGCAAGATGATATTTATTGCAAAAGTAAAAACAAATCTGAAAAATTCTAATATTTGTTCTTTGTATTGGAATAAATCACTTACAACTGTTCCGCACAGAGAACATTGTTTCTGAGACGGGTATGACTTTAAAGTTGGAGGAACTTCTTCTGATCTTAAAATCGACAATTCCACCGCCCTTTGACGAATGTGTTCTATATTTTCGACGTGCCGTCTCGCAGATTCTTGTTGTTTCTGGGCAATTTTTTTTTGCAGCTCTTCTTGATTTGCCAATTGAGCCGCATGCAAAGCTGATAATCGCTCTTCCCTATCTCTAGCTTTTTCCCTCGCGAGTTCCTAAAAAAGAAAAATATTCATAAATCTGGAATATTAATACCACATCAGTCAATTGGAAAATAGAAAATAATCACCTGTCGTTCTTTTTCCCTTTCCAACTGCATTTTACCAACTCGTTCTTCTCGTTCGCGACGAGCATCTCGCATTTTCTGAATTCGAAGCTGTCTCTCAGCTTCTATAGCTCTTCTTCTTTCCTCCGCAGCTGCTTCCTTAGCTGCTTTTTCCTCCTGTCGACGATGTCGCTCTTCTTGAATACCCTGAAAGATAAAATCGCTAATCAAATATTCTGATTACGAAGTTGTCCATATATTACGTAATGCTTTTTTAGAGGATTTTTTTAATCCTCCCATACTTCTTGTAACGTTAACGTAACAGTAGACAATTGCCCCCCCCCCACCATCCTCACTGTTACGTAACTTTCAGTACTCTGATTTTTTCACTGTAAATACAATGCTTTCAGGGTGATTTTTCCCTAATTTTTCATTTTCCCTGACCATTGATATTTAAAGAACAAATTCTAATCTTTTTAAATATAAAATCTTTTATAAATTAAATAAAATTATTTTAAATTTAAATTTATAAATTCATAATTTATTATTCTCAGGGCTGTCACAGCCTAATTTACTTGAAAAAAGTGATTTTTTAAACCCAAAAAGTGACTAAAAGTAACTAATATACATTAATAATGCAACTGATTTTCTTTTGAATTTAAAAGAATTCAGAAGAATTCGATCCATAAGACGTCAAAACAATTCAAGTTAAATTCAAAAGAATTGAAATGAATTGGAAAAAATGTCTAATCCAAAAAGTTCCATTCCAATGAATTCAAAAGAATCTCATGAAATGCTTAATAATTCAAGGTGAGTTTAAAAGACTTCTGAATGAATTGAAAAAAACTTAAAAATACATTTAATTGAGTAGAATTGAGTGAATTTAAAAGAATTCAAGTGCATTCAAAAGAATCTAATAAAATGCCTAAGAATTCAAGGTAAGTTTAAAAGATGTATGGACGAATTACAAAAAAACTACAGAAAAAATCAATTGAATTTAATATAATTGAATGAATTTAGAAGAATTCAAGAAAATTAAAAAAATTCAAGAAAATTAACAAAAAATCAAAAGGATTAAAAAGGATTCAGGATACATTAATAAGAATTTGGGGGTGAATTCCAAATGAATTCAAATGAATTGCAAAAAATATTTGAAAATCTCTTCTAATTTTTGAAACCCTACGAAATCCTTCCCCTTCTCTTAATAAATTCTTTGAAATCCATTAAAATATTATAAAATCCCGTGAAATTCT
Organism: Andricus grossulariae; assembly: GCA_011634705.1. Taxonomy (NCBI): domain Eukaryota; kingdom Metazoa; phylum Arthropoda; class Insecta; order Hymenoptera; family Cynipidae; genus Andricus; species Andricus grossulariae. The sequence goes on from JAABKJ010007545.1 coordinate 193,477,842, forward strand.
ATGAATCGTTTAAAATCCCTTAAATTATTTTAGTATCTTTTGACACCTTTTGAAATTCCTTTAGAACTTTTCTAAGCTCTTGAAAATGCCTTCGAATCTTCTTAACTATTCTAGAATATTTAAAATACTTTGAAATCGCTTTATATTATTTAAGTCGTGCTTGAGTAGAGGAAAGTCGTTTCTCCCAGAATTTGGGAAACAAACAAAATTTAAAATACTAAAGTTTGATTTTGATAAATTTTTTAATTTATAAAGAAAAGTGGACACTTGCCAGTTTTGTAATGTTGGAATTATCAATGTGGAAAATTTGATAATATCAAAAATAACAGTTGAGCGACTTGATAAACTTCGAATTTATAAATATATTTTCAGAGGGCCTAATTTGGAAATTTGAGAATTCGAAATTGATGGTTTTTGAATTTATTGCTGGATGACTTGATAAGTTTATAATTTATAATTTCGAAATTAAAATTTCAAAATTTTCAAATTATAATTTCAAACTGGGTAAATTTACAAATTCACATACAATCATACATTGGTTTATCCATAAAATTGGTGCATTTGCAGATGCTGTCTGCGAAAACTATTTCAATATTTTGTAGTTAATTTTATTCACATTTTTTATTTTTATTCTTCAATTCAAAACTGCCGCTGAGACTCGAAGCCTGGACTCGCGGTCGATAAGGAGTGTCAACGAGTGTTTCGGTCTTCAGAGCATCGGAGCACGAATTTGACAGGTGGTTTGCATGCCGTGTTTGCTTTGCTGCTTACAATTACAGTCTTATGGTCTTCACATACACAGGACATCTCAATTTTGTACCCACTTTTCTCCATTCGCGACGTATTCAGCAAAAATGAGGTTCACCATCATCAAGTTGTGGGTCTTCGGATATGGGATGAAGCCTGAAAATGCTTCTGTGATATCAGAATTGTGAGTAAAAAAATTAATTTGCGAACGGTTCTCGCCGTTCAAATGCTGTCTTCTGTCATCTGCAGATTGCCCCGGATATTTGACCAGTTTTCTTCCTTTCGTCCTCAAATACTTGAGAAAAATTATATATTAGGTCAGTGCCGTACCTATAAAAAAAATTCCAAGTAGGATTTAACCAACACCCTTGAAGCAAAACTCTTCTAAATTCCAAGACTAAAAAATAAAACATACAAAATTGTAACAGTTTGAAAGTAGTAACCTTAAAAATGGAATAAATTAGAGATCGAAGTCTTAAAAATTATACAATCTGCCAGCGTTAATCATTTAAAATTCTATTGTTTTTTAACCAATCTTAAAATTCATCAACTTTTAATTTAATGTTCATGTAACATTATTTTAACTTGATCGTAACCCATATTCTTTTTTGACTGATTCTAAAGGCAATTTTTATCTTTTACTTCAGTTAAATTATTTACTTCATAATTCAACTGTATCGATAATACTTATTCATAGAAATGTATAAAAGTTCGACTCTTCGACAGATTTAATTTTCTCTGTTTAGGAAATTGGTCCCGAGTGTTTACATCGGCACCAAGCTCTAAGTAAATTTACGCTTTCTTATTTTCAAAGATGAACTATTAGGTCTACAAATTAATTATCGGCCTTTTTCGTATCGATTGGACTATAATGCATAAAAAAATAAATACAAACTCAAACAACAAAGTAATCTTCGTCACTTTCCACACATTTTTGCCATCTTTCTGGAAATTGTCGAATTCCAGATAAAAAAAATTCTTTTTTCTTCGTTGTCTAGGGCAGGGCTCACCACTTTTAGCAGGTGCTGACTGACACTACAAGTGCATGGCTGCCACCAAGTTTTTCTGTCATTTTTTTCTTCGGTTTCCAGGAATCCTGGAAAAGGTTACGGTCACGTCTCGTTGCGGCTCATTATCACACCGAAGGGTCTGATTTTCTTCTACTTGAATTCATAATACATTTCATTTTTTCATTTTAAACTGTAATTTACTGTGAAGGATTAGGGACCAGTCGAATGACAAGATTTATGAGGGCCTTTTCTCGGGCCTGTTTAAACTAGTCTCGCGACTGACACTGTCAGTATTTGCAGTCACTGACTGCCTTTTGGTGAGCCCTGGTTTAGGGCGCTCATAATCTTGAAGGTCAAAATTTCCTTTTCGAAGCGTTTTTTAGAAATTGGAAGTTTCAGACTTCAATCCAATCAATAAGTTCCCTACTTATATTTTGTTTCATTTTTCGAAACGCTAAAATTATCAAATTGAACCGTAGTTTACCTACACATTTGAATTTTTTTTTCATTTAATCTCCAGGAGTTCTATTCAATTTTGATTTTATTAGGAGAAATTATATTTTGTCCGAACTGAGTGCAATGCTAAAAACAAAATACAGTTTCTCTTTCCTTTTGGTAAATCCTTTCGTAATTCTTCTAGAGTTTCCTGCTAGGCAGTGGACTTTTACTCAAATTGGAAATGGATTGAAAAAGAATCTTTTCCTTAGCCCTAAGCAATTGACATTTTTCACTAAAGGGTTTTGGGAAAAGCATCAAAAGTTGTCTTATAGAAAAAATAAAATAAGATTTCACAAATCACTTTAAAATTTGCATTATTTTAGAGATAATCCTAGATATTCCCAACATAATTCATTTCACAGCTATCTCGCACTTAAGATTCAATTAATTGGTGTCTCGAAGCTGGTGAAAAGACATTGTAGTGCCGTCTTCGCAAAGCACCTGTCTCGTGCGATGCCAAGCGCAGAGTGATCTTCCTGAATCAGTCCTCGCATCGACTGGGTCTCCCCATTATACAGACACGTTTATCCCCTCTTTCGTTATTGGATGAGCACGTGATTAGCGATTTTTCCTTCGATTCGAACTGGTTTCACTTAATAATCACACGCCTTAGATTTTATCCTTTCGGTAAGGAATTTATGAGAATTCATTCAGTAGCGTAATATCAATATTTTCCTCCCATTCTGAATTAATATTACAATCGTTTTTAAATTTTCAAATATTCTGAACTGCTTCATCCTCTATAACTGAGCAAATAGTACATTCTAAAATTTGTAACTTTCTGCATTGACAACGCCAACAGGGAGGGCGATGAAAAATTTGTTAACCCGATTTTAAAGGTTGAGGCGAATTTGGCTCAAAATAAGCTCCGGCGAGCCTTTCTTCCTTCTTGAGGACGGATAATGACTGAGCTGAGGCATTTTGGTATCCTGTAGGTGCACGGGCGAGTAGAGACCCCTTTCCCAACTGCTGAGAATCTCGTCGACTGAGGACAGTCAAACCCGTAGACACGAGTTAAGGCCTCCTTCTTCTGCGGCGAGTGTCGAGAAGAAAGAATCTTTTCGTTTCTTTGGGTAGGCGGGGTGCTTCTCATGTTCTTTGAAGTGAGTGTCCGTTAATTGCTCATTGAGAAATTTTTTGCTACTGATTATCTCCAACGTCTTGGCGGGTGAGGGTAATCCGAAGATACGTCACCTCTCTGAAATGGTAAGATTTGGATTCCTCCAAACTGGAGTGCGATTTGAGTCCCAAAACCTCGGTGCTTTCTGATATAAAATCATCAGAATATTTGATGTCCCCTAGGATGCCCAATAAAAATTTGAATTTTTTCAACTTTCCAAACGCTACTTCCAAAATTTCTTTGTTTTCGTGAATAAATACTGCCATAAATTTTCTTTTATTTGAAAAAAACTTTAGAGTTCCCGCTAGGCCATTTTAGGTATAACAATGAATTTTCATAGTTTTCGATAAAAACAACATATATCGAAGGCTAAACAATTCTTTCACCATCAGAAAGAATTGGTTATTTATTGAGGAATGAGTCCTAATTTTTATGGAACAAACAAAAATTTTTTAAAGGTATTATCGGGCTTACGATACGAAAATTTTTAATTTCATTACAATTAATGGTCTGAAATGGCCCCTAATAGTATGGTGAGTACCTAGGAGGCAAACTCAGTCTTTTTAATCCAGCGTGAGTTTGCAATACCGAGGCGTAGACAAAGGTATGATTTACAAGTTTATCACGTCTGACATTTGAGATTAGGTTAACGCGGCCATAATTGTACATGGACGACAGCGAATGCGCATAGTCAGAGTACAATTATGATCCCATAATACTCCTAGGAGTATTATAGACGCATAATGGCACTGCCCACATGCGCATTCGCTGTCGCTTCTCCTGTTGTATAAGTAGCTGCTTTCAGAACTAAAAAGAGAAATGAAATGCAGAGGATTTCTTTTGCAATATAAGAAGGATATTCTTCATAATGAATAAGTTTAAAATATTTATACTGGGTGACAGGAGAAAATCTTCAATTCCAAAAGACACCAAAAGGACACATTTTTCTATAGCTTAAAGATTCCTATAGTACATTACAATGTACTTTTAGTTGTAATTTACTAGAAAAGGATGTAACCTAGTTAATTTATGTCGATTTTGGTGCAATTCTGCGTCTTCCTAAGTTTCGATCAGTTTGGCTTACCAATTTCATTAAATTTTTATTGGGTGACAATCAGACTTGATATAAATAAGAATACAAGGTGTGCCTTGGGCAATAGGTAAAGTTATATATATGACAATTAAATAATGATAATTGATTTAAAATAATACAAGCTAAACAGAATTAAAAAGTTGAATCTTTTGCATGTGTGATTTTGATTTTATTACCATTTCTACATGTAATGCATATAATTTTGCCCTATAGTTAAAGGCACACATCCTATTCTTCTTGATATCGAGCCTTATTTTGAGCATTTAACAGTTTAGTGAAATCTGTAATAAAAACTTATCAAAACTTATAAAAACTCAGAATTGCGCTCAAATTGGCATTAATTAACTAGCTTGCATCATTTTCAAACAAATTATAGCTAAAATGATATGTGACGTGGAACGAAGAAACCAGACTTAGGAAAGAAAATGAGTTGACGAGAGAAAGCGGATCAAAGTGAAAGGAAGACGAACAGGTAGCAAAGGGGCTCGCGTGCTGACACAGTTGAGCGGACTGTATCTGTGTGAAGGCTCGAGATATATAAATGAGAACAACGGCTGACTACGGCCGGCTACGGAAAAAAAATGAACGATAGCAATGAATAATAATCATATTATATGTTATTTTCATGTTTTATTACGACTTATAATACGAAATTAAAAAATGCCTGGAAAATCTATCAGGAAAAACTGTCTAATAGCGCGCATCGAGTGATGATCAACCGAGCCAAACGCCTTAGTTCTTCGAGGTATCAGGCAGGTACGACGCGTGAGAGTGTTGGTGCTAGAGCCGAGCGCGCTGCGAATAAAATCACTTCCGAACTGTGAGCTCCAAAAAATTCAATTTTGATCATGGAGCAATAGGGACTCCTTTATTCGATAGGGGAAATTTTCATTATTCAGAATCAATAAAAACCAGGAAAACTATTTCACGGTCCTAAGACTGGTTTCTTTGTTCTATGTCACATATTTTAAAGCACCATGGAAATCGGAAAACTATAAAAATGTGTATTTCGAATTTCAAGATTTTTCTTTATATTGTAGAGGAAATTCTGTGCATATTATTCCAAACAAAAATGTTTAGGTGCGATTTCAGACTATTAATTGTAATGAAATCACAAAGTTTCATATTTTACGCCAGATAATTTCAAATTTCGTTGTCTTATAAAATTATGGCTTATACCTCAATAGATTAAAAAATACTTTTCAAAAGTGAAAGAATTTTTTAGCCGACCATTTATATTTAAAAAAATCTAAAACTACGAAACTTCATTTTTAGAACTAACACAGCCTAGCGGGCCTCTGAACAATTTTTTTTTAATAAAAGAAAATTTATGACAATATTTGTTCACCAAGAGGAATAAATATATGAAGTATTGTTTGCAAAGTTCACATTTTTATTGCCCGGTCAAAAGGAGTGTACTGAAATAGATTCAAATGATTTCAAATATGGTCAAATTTACAGGATTTTGAATCCAAATAAATGTCGTTTTCTGCCGTTAACGTTTTAATTCATATGAATCACAACTATTTTTATTTTATTTTTTTACGTTAAAGTAGATAGAAACTGAAGGCAAGTTAATCCTACTTAATTCTGTGAGGCGAGTACGAATGTTAAAGTCTATTTAATTTCTTTCGTAAATTATAATTGTCAACGTATTGATCCAGAACAATTCTATTTGACTCAAAGTGCATTCAAGTCAATCTCGAACAATTCCTCACACGGCCAAATTCACGACACTTTGAAATCAAATGAATGTCGTCTTTCGCCATATTTAAAATAATTTTAATCCATTTCAATGAATATCCCGTAAAAAAGTTACAAGCACCCCGCTACCGTACGGTCTTGCGGGCCTAGGGCCAGGAGTGGGGAGGGTACCACTTCCTGGTTCTAATACCCAAATCCTCGCCCTGGAGAGTCAGTCGTGTGCTCCCTGCACTATTACCTAGTTGATACCAAATATGTGCCCAATCCCGTAAATGCCCACAACGACGCCACGCGATCTCCAACTAACAAAACCGCATCATCGATCCAGTAAGGATCAACCTGAAGTTCACCAGAATCTGAACTGCACCACCCGAGTTCAGGAACTCTTCCACCCGATCTTGGCTTCATCGCCCGGTTCGGGTTTGACTCCCTGTAAGTCGGTTAATAAACAATTTTTATATTTAAATGTTTACCTTTTATTGACTTCACCCGTTTTTTCGACGTTCCACAATCCACCGTATCCCTTAATTTGCGAGATCCCTCACAAATTGGGCGCCTTCCTTAAAAACCCCACAATCCCACCAAAAAATTCTCCCAAGTCGAGAACGGAAGTCAGCAAATGGTCAAATTAAAAAATAAATTTTAAATTGGTGCATGTGTGCCATGAAAGAGGAAGATTTTGGAATTTTGAATTGGAATTTTTATTTCAAATGGAATTTTTGAAAATTGTTGATGAAATTGAAAATTGATATTTTTTAGAAAAAAATGCGGGCAGATATGTAATTTAGTCGAAAAGTTCGGGTAGACCTGTATGAATGTCCGTTAAAAGATAGTTGGTATACTTCGCGTGCTCGCAAGCTCTGCCACCTTTAATAAAACAAAAAATTATCCTGAGAAAAAAACAACTTCTCTGTACTCCTTGTAGCAGGATTGGATAAGTGAAGGATCTAAAGATTAAAAATTCAAAATTCAAAGAGTAGAAATCGAAAAGATGAACTGATAGGAAAAGATGAGAAAAAAATCGAATGCAAATTATAGGAAATAGAAGAGAAGCGGCGTCAATCGCAAAAATCGGCGCGCGAAATCACAGTTCAAGTGACGTAAGCCAAGCAACCCCAAGCGTTCCCGCCCTCAGTGGATACTTCCGCTACGTGGTCAGGCCACGCGTAACCCCGAAGTAGTAAAAATCGAGACGCTCGCCTGAGTGAACGTGCCGGTTTTTAATGTAGTTCCAGAAGTTATACTCGAAGCAAATAACGTACAAGCAAGTGCGAATAATTTAGAAAACGAAAACAGAGATAGGCAATCGATCGAAAACGCAAATAGAGGAGAAAATATGGAAAGAAATTTAGAATTCATAACGTTCAGGAGAGAATTAGAATGGGGGGAAGAACAACCAAGTCACGCGACAGGTACAATCCCAAGAACGAAAAAACGAACACAAACGCATACAGAAAGTACCCCAAATGTACACAGGCTAGACCATCCCTCACACAGACACACACTTGGTATACTGTCCCCCAATACCGAGAATACATTAGGTAGTTGGAGAACAGAAAACGAGAACAGTATAACTTTTGAAAGTCAGAAGTTAGAAAGAAATAGGATAGATAACGAAATAGAAGCAAAGAGAAAAAGCTCGAAATCTTAGAAAGAGTCAAAAGGCATTTAAAATTGAGTAGTCTAGGAAGAGAAGAAACTCTTAGAAAAGAAAAAGAAAGGATAGAGAAAGAGCAAAGAAAGCAAGAATAGGTCGCGAAAAACTACGAATAGAGGTAGAAGGGCAGGAAAATGAAAACGCAAAAATTAATAACAAAACTTTTGAAATCGATTCGTTTTCAGAAAGTAATAATGAATTTTCGAATGGTACAGAAGAATTAATTGATTTTCAAAAGAATAAAAGCGATAATATTCAAATAAAAGAACTTTCAGAAGAGATTAGAAATTTAGATGAAAAAATGGATACAATTTTAAATACAACACAAAATGCAGTGAATTAAAGTAATAAGATACGAAATAATACTGTTCATTTCGAAGAAACAGAACTCGAACTTAATTACCAAAGACACGCGTTGGCCGATGCAAGAAAAAGAATAACAAACAATAGAAGCAGCGGTCACGGGGACAGATACTCGTTACCGGGACGGGTGCAAAGGCAATCAATTATGAGAAAATCAAACTTGCCTCAATTCGAAATAGAAAGACAAAGTAGAATGGATAGAATTAGAAAAAGCGATAGGGAAAGAGAAGAGATGAATGAAAATAATGTTAATGAGATTCCAGCAACTCTTTTTCCATTTGGAATGATTCAAAGACCATTCCAAATAATGTCAAACTGGCCCATAAAATTTAAAAATGATACGAAAAACAGTCCTAATTATTTTTTGAATAGCTTACTTAGATTTAAACGTGGTTATAAAATTAATGAAATACATATTTGAGAAAATTTATATACTATTTTTGAAGAAAAAGTTTTAGGTTGGTTTCAGGTCAATAGAGATAATTGGTGAAATTTGGACCAATTTATCGAGGATTTTAAAGAAGCATACTTAAATGAAAAATATACAGTAATAATTGAAAATAAAATTTTATAATTAGAAAAAAGAACAAGACATTCACGCTTTTGTAACAGAAATTGAACAACTTTTTGAGAAATTGACGCCACGACCAAGCCTAGAATGGCAATTAAGAAAGACTTATGAAAATTTGAGAATTGAATACAAAGTTTATATTGCCAGAAATGCTTTTTCAAATTATCGGAATTAGAAATATTGGGATGAGAATGGGAAACAGAATTGGCAAAATCTAAAATTAGATGTCAACAACTAAGCATTTTAGATAAAGATGATAGTACAAATGATAAAAACATAAAAAAATACAGGAAATGAGCAGAATCAAAATAAATTTAAAAACGAAAATCAATATAAAGACCAAAAACAAAATTATTATCAAAATCAACAAAAACAGTTTAGACCAAGGTATCAAAACCAACAAAACAAACCACAATTCCAACCGAGATTCCAAAATGGAAATCTTAGATTTTTAAATCCAAGAATTAAAAATAATAATAATAATTATCAAAATAATACAGGATTTCAAAGAAATCCGCGATTTAGTGATAACTATAATAGTTATAGAAATCAAAACCAAGTGGGCCAATTATTAAATGCAATTAGTCAGCTGTTAGGAAACACACAAACACAACAAACAAATAAGTCTCTGCAAACACCAGCGCTTTTATATGACGCGGAAGGGAATGATAATAAGTCAGAAGACAAAAAAGATAATATAGGACAGAATAGAAACAAGAAACATTTAAATTATAAAAATAGTAGGGATAATAAAAAAGGTGAAATGAATCCAAGTGGACAGGATTTTATGGATCCAAATTTGGGAAACCAAAATTTAAACTATAGATCGCGAGAACCAATTACATGCTACAATTGCGGGAAAGTAGGTCACTTTCGACGCGATTGTTGGTATATATAAATCAGGGAAACGCAAACGGTAGTTACCAAAGACGGATAATAATCAACGAAATCAAAAGCCGTCAAAATTACTTGACATAGACACAAACGACTCGGACGAAACAAGATTTCCCCTTTATGATAGATTTTAAAAATCATGAATTCAGAGTGTTAGTTGTCACCGATGCAACTTACTCATACATAGGTGAAAAATTTATAACAACAATACAAGAGTTAGATTACGAAATTAAAAGGCGAAAAAACGATACATTAATGGTAGCAAATGGACAAAAATGAAAAATTATAGAACAAGTTTTAATTCCAATCAAAGTAGGTCATATAGAAAAATACATGTTATTCAGGCTGGTGCCAGATTTAAGATCGATAGGAATAATAGGAACCGATATGATACAAAGATTGGGTTTAAAAATGGATTTCGAGAAAAATATTTTGTGGTTACCAGAATTACCAAATACTAAGTATGCGATACAAGCAAATATAAGTAAAATGCAGGAACCGGTAATGAACGATACCAAGGAAAATAAAAGTAGGAAGAATGAGGAAATGAAATTAAAATTCGGAACTCAGATTAGCTTGAGAAACCACGTGCGAGAGAAAGAGACAGATTTGCTACCGTGCGAAGTCTCTTTTCCCCTGTCGCCATACACCCCACCCCCAGCCCTCTATACAGGTGAGACACGAGACTTGATCCCGTCAGCACCCCAGCCGGCACAGAGTGTACGGGTTCAAGCAGCCCCATACCCTAAACCCTACAAGGTGAGCGACGCAACACTGGCACGAGCCAGTGGGGGCTTCAGTAGATTATATAAGCAGGCTAGTCAACATGAAGAGAGAGTAGACAAGACAACAAACAAGGATATGAAGAAAATAGAGAGCGAAAGTAAAATAAATACGAATTTATCTACGAAAAATAAGGATAGAAAATTAGAAACAAAATTTAAAGGCCCATTGGAATTTAATAAAAAGAAAAAGGATTCTAAATTGAAAACATTTATCGACAAAACTGAGTAAAAAATTATTCGATAATAGAAAAATTATTCGCAATTAGAAAAAGTAATTGGTATAATTTTAGAAATAATGCGGTAATAAATAATAATATTACACGCGTGAAAATAGAAAGTAAGACAAATTTAGAATTTTTCGAGGAAATTTCTGAAGGAATAGTAGAATTAAATGAGGCACAGAAAGTGCAATTGGAAAACTTGATTAAAAGAATAGTAATAGATCAGGGAACAGAATTAAAACCGACACATTTAACTAGCCATAAAATAGATGTCCAGGGGCATGAACCGATCAAACAAAGATATTATTATGTATCACCAAAAATAAGAGAATTTATGTATGAGGAAGTAGATAGACTTTATAGAACCGTCTAATAGCGATTGATCAAATCCTATAATAATGATAAAAAAACCTAATGGTAAATATAGATTTTGTTTGGATTTTAGGAAAGCTAATAAAGTAACGAAGAAAGATTCATATCCAATACCTATAATGTCTGAAATATTGGATACATTAAGATCAGCAAGGTACCTCTCTAAAATAGATCTTCGTTCAGCATATCATCAGATACCGTTGGATGATGAATCTGAACCAATAACAGCATTTATTGTCCCGGGCAAAGGAATGTATCAGTTTAAGAGAATGCCATTTGGATTAACAAATGCTCCTGCTACATTCCAGCCCCTGATGGACAGAATAATAACACCAGAATTAAAACCACATGTACTTTGTTACCTGGATGACATAATTATAGTTTCAAAAAATTTTGAAGAACATTCAAAATATTTGGATATTGTTTCAGATAGAATAAAAAATGCAGGTTTAACAATAGTTTTGGACAAATGTGAATTTGCTTGTTCAGAAATAGAATACCTAGGATTTAAAGTGAATGAAAAAGATTGACAAGTACATGATGATAAAATAAAACCATAACCCATACCTGTGGGGTATGGGTTATGACAAAAAACCAACCTCCCTTATCTGAAACCGCAGAGGAGAAGAAAACAAGAAGAGAGATGGAAGATAAAAAGAAAAAATTAAAGTTGGAAGAAAAAATTATAAAAGAATTTTAGAAGATAAGAAATAGAAAAGTACTGAAGGAAAAAGTTGAAATATTTGTTGAGTTCGGCTCAAAGAAAGGAGATCCCTGACTAAAGGAAGAAAAGAAAAAGGAAGAAGAAGAGAAGACAAGACAAGAAAAAGACTGGAGGAAGACAAAGACTAGAAGAAATTTTCGAACAAATAAAGCTACAAGAAGAAAAGAAAAAAGAACAGAACGAAATAGAAGAAATGAGGAAACGATTAAAAAAAAGGCAGAAAAGATACGCAAAGGAAGCTGCCAGGAAAAGACAGGAGAGAAAATTGGAAGAAGAAAGGAAATTACGAAAAGAAGTAAGGGAGGAAAAAGCGAGAAAAAAGAAGGAAGCTAAGAAAATAATAAAGAAAATAGAAGAGGAGAAAAAGAAACTGTCCAATCCTAGAAATGCAAGAGGATTGCTCAACGGATTGGGACACAGACGTTTAGAAAAGAAAAAACAATTAATGAAGACGTTATTACCTACTAAATACGAACATTTAATTAATAAAACTTTTTCTACTTAATCGCATACACCACAGAAGAATTTACTCGAAACCCACACAGCAGACAACAATTAAAATTGATTTTTATTTTACAATTGCACTTTGAAAGTGAAGTATTTCAATCACTGTCACATAATATTTAATTGAATGGTACATAAATAACATAAATAAAATAAAGTAAATACGGCTATAAGAGGCCAAGATAGAATTCTAATTAAAAATCAAATTAGGTTTTAGATATAAGTTACTTTTCAGCACAAGAATCAAAGAAAGCGGAATAGCAAAAAAGATATTAATCCGGATAGAGAAGATTAGAATATAAGAAAGAATTAATTAAACATCTGAAAGATTGGTTAAAATCGAGACTTTAGACTTTACTTTCAGTTAAAGTACGAGAAAAATCGAATTAAGAGAAAATTAGCATTTTAGTTTGTTTTTATTTTATTTTTGTGGTAGAGTATCACTTCCCGGTTCTAATACCCAAATCCTGACCCTGGAGCGTTAGTCTTGTGCTCCCTGCACAATCGTCTGGTGCTACCTATTCAGTAGATGATACATGGGCAAAACCGCCCCGTTTTACCTCATCCAGCCCGTCTGTGATTCGATTACACGTTCGCGCCTCTTGAACCCTTCGGACGCATCTTTCGACCAACCTGACGACACCTGAGGAATCAACCACCTGCTCTCGAGCTTCATCACGCCGTCGAGTTTTAACATTGCTTGTGGGCCAGCATATCCCACCATCCCCTGTAAGTTTGGTTCAATAAACCATTTTTAACTTTAACGCAATATTGATTGTTGACTTCACCCGTTCTCTCGACGATCCAACTCCTTACCTTTCCCTTAATTTGCGAGATCCCTCACACCACCAAGAAAAAAGTTGTAAAAGCGGTTCAAAATGGCCGAACGCACAAAGCACCCGGCAATGGGTCGGCAAACAGTGCCAATCACCCAAAATTTTGGGGTGCTGAAAATAATTTAGATGGAAACACGACGACGAACTGGCGAAACGCTCACATTGAGTGACACGAATCGATTCAAGGATGACTCACTGAACCGTTACGTTGCCAGCATTATCTCTGTTCGCGGAGGCCTTATGGTGGGTATGCACACTCTGTTGTGTCGGAAACACCCAGAGCTTCAGCATATTTCGCATCAGTCTTTGCGAGATCAACACGCCTACCTTTTGAAAAATGGATATGTACGAAGAGCGCTTCCTCAATTGCTGCTTGAACAAGCTGCAGATGAAGATAAGGAAGCGACATTAAGACCAACCGCGGAAAGCAGACACATTCTGAGAGCTGATAGCTATGTTAGGACCAGGTGGAACATTAACATCCAGGTTCCTCCTAAGCCCCGAGATCTGGCTAAAATGGATGCCTCCCTTCGTGAAGATATCTCGGAGGAGTACGACCTGTGGTCTATCAATTGTTCAGTGTATAGTGTGGCGAGAGCTTTGACTGATTCAAATCGAAGGCTTAAACCGACGATGAATTAAAAGTCCAAGAGACGCTTGCCTCAATTAAACAAGAAGATTAGATGGGCAACAAAGAATCCGTCCCGTAGGCCGTTCAACGGAAAGGGTCCGAAAGTTCGCCCACGAACTGAGGATCTATCTTCACACACTTAATAAGTGAAAGCTGCTGACAATCAAGCAGCATGTTATTGACAAAATACGGATCTCATCTGACGCAAGATTGAGAATACAGATGAGGGCGGGGTGGGTCGGGGATAATCAACAGTTTCTTGCTGACCCATCGCGCATCTTCAGCGATCTCCCTGTTTTTGTCAACAAGCCACCCAAGCCCGACGAGGTAGAGACTTTTTAAACTGAGGTATACAAGATCCCGAAAGCACTGGAATTGAAAGACAACACTAAAAATGTCCTCCGCTTTAAGGAACTTTGCGACAACCTCAGAACATATGAGGGGGAATGTCTATCAATCACTGCCGAAGTGGTAAAGAAAGCACTTAGGGACACGAACAACTTTTCCGCTGCAGGACCAGATGGTAAATAAATAAATTGAATTTGGATAATACTCAATTTATTTTTTTTTGCCATGAGCGCAATGTAGTAAAACGGCGATTTTTATGTATATAGTAGCTCATGTATTTGTGCACCATATATGGGGCATAATTTCTCAAGTGTACCCACTCCGCCAATGAGAGTTGTCCGATCGGGCTAAAAATTGGCCCAATTGTAGTCCTGTTAGATAGTACTCCCCACACCAAAAATTAATTAATTTCGATGATTATTTATCAAAGTGGAGGGGTTACAATTTTTGGTTTTTTAAGCAAAGCTTGTGAAAAAATCTATCAAAACATTTCTGGTGAAATTTTGTTTAAAGCAATAGGAAAAAAATTACCAATGTTTGAATTCAATCGATGCGTCTCAAGGACGCGAACAAATACTCTACATGTAATATTGTCGTGTTTTGAATATCAAAAAAGTTTTTCTTCTATAAACAGAATGAACCATTTTTTGAAACTTCATAAATCGGTATTGGTGTGTCATAAAAAGTTCGTACATAGGTCAGTCGATGCGTCTCAAGGACGCGAACAAATACTCTACATGTCGTATTCTCGTATTTTGAATATAAAAAAAGTTTTTCTCATATAAACAGAATAAACCATTTTTTGAAACTTCATAAATCGGTACTGGTAGGTCATGAAAGGTTCATCAATACGTCAATCGATGCGTCTCAAGGGCGCGAACAAATACTCTACATGTAATATTGTCGTGTTTTGAATATCAAAAAACTTTTTCTTCTATAAACAGAATGAACCATTTTTTGAAACTTCATAACTCGGTACTGGTGGGTCATAAAAAGTTGGTCCATAGGTCGGTCGATGCTTCTCAAGGACGCGAACAAATACTCTACATGTCGTATTCTCGTATTTTGAATATAAAAAAAGTTTTTCTCATATAAATAGAATAACATATTTTTTGAAACATCATAAATCGGCACTGGTGGGTCATAAAAAGTTTGTCAATAGATCAACCGATGCGCCTTAAGGACGCGAACAAATACTCTACATGTAATATTGTCGTGTTTTGAATATCAAAAACGTTATTTTGATATAAACAGAATGAACCATTTTTTTTAACTTTATTAATCGGTACTGGTGGGTCATAAAAGATTCATCAATAGGTCAGTCAATGCGTCTCAAGGACGCGAACAAATACTCTACATGTAATATTGTCGTATTTTAAGTATTAAAAAAGTTTTTCTCGTATAAACAGAATAAACTATGTTATGAAACTTCATAAATCGGTACTGGTGGGTCATAAAAAGTTCATCAATAGGTCAATCGATGGGTCTCAAGGGCGCGAACAAATTTGCTACATATCGTATCGTTGTATTTTGAATATCAAATTTTTTTCTTATAAAAACAGAATAAAGCATTTTTTGAAACATCATAAGTCGGTACTGGTGGGGCATAAACGGTTCGTCAATAGATCAATCGATGCGTCTCAAGGACGGGAACAAATACTCTATATGTAACATTGTCGTATTTTGAATATCAAAAAAGTTTTTCTTATATAAACAGAATAAAGCATTTTTTGAAACATCATAAATCGGCACTGGTGGGTCATAAAATGTTCGTTAATAGATCAATCGATGCGTCTCAAGGGCGCGAACAAATATGCTAGATATCGTATCGTTGTTTTTTGAATATCAAATGTTTTTCTTTTATGAACAGAATAAACCATTTTTTGAAACTTCATAAATCAGTGCTGATAGGTCATAAAAGTGTCAACAATACGTCGATCGACGCGTCTCAGAGAGGCGAACAAATACGCTAGATATAGTATTGTTGTATTTTGAATATCAAAAAAGTTTTTCTTATATAAACAAGGTAAATTTTCTTTAAATCTCTAAACGCCAGAAAGCAACTACTTCTAAATGGTAGATCTAGTTCAAAATCCTATCAGACCTGGATATCAATCGGAGTCACACTTCATTAAAATTTCATGACTGTAGCTCTTTTACTTTTCGAGATACGCTGACAGAAAAAAGTTACACACACGGACATTTTTTCAAAATTCTATTTTTGAGCTCCTTGGGTCGAATTATATCAAAATATGTCAAAAAAAGTACATTTGAAAATTTAGGTCATTACAAACGTCCCTCTATGAGGAAGCAATAATTAAATTTCTCAATATTTAGATACAAGACACTTCAAGGGTAGCATCAAAAAAGGAAAGCATTAAAAAAGTAATAAAATTGGTGTGCTTTATGAACCCGGAAGAAACGTGCCTCTATTTGCATATCTTAAGAATGAAAAGAGCAAGAAAGGACCGAATCACGAAGATGTAATCGAGAAGTTTCCGTTCCGTTGCGTTGACCAAGCGTGAACCTCGCCCGATGATAAATTTTCAAACTCGTTTTCAAATTCGTGTCCGTCCTGATTTGTACGGCTTTGTTCCTTTTCAGCGACTCAAGAGTCAAGAGTCATGGCCCGACGTAAATTGACGTCCGGTCCGATCCCCGCGGGACAGGACGTCGATGCTCATTTTCTCAAAAAGAGATTCCTGTTTCGCCATAACTTCTTTCTCTCTGCTTCCCTTGGTCGTTATCGGCACGGTATATCTTGAGGCTCAAGGGCCACTTATGCGGTGCGCCTGAGCATGTTAGCGATAACGCGTTTACAAAACATGCTCCTTAGTTCGGTCCAACCTCGGTGGTCCAAGTCCAACCATACGTATGGAAACTACCAAAGGTTCACCGGAAGAATAGGAGAAACTTACAATTAGATTTTGCTCAAGATAGGAAAGAGGCGAGGCACCTGGGACAATGAGCACGAGCAGGTCACCTCACCTCATATTGTCCTTATGACTGTAAATTTCCATGTATATAACTTCAAGAGGCTTAGGGCGTATTCAAATTTGCGGAAGGTATTTACCATGGAGGTCACTCACACAGATGCTGCAATTGCTGCAACTTTATGGTAATTTATAATCTTCTGATACTCTACTTCTCTGATCCATAAATTTATAATCCCCTAATTTCGTGATCCCTCCTTTTAAGAATTTGCGAATTCTCTGACCTCGTAATTTATATTTAACCTAATTCCCCGATCCGGCAATCTTGTAAGCCCTAATTTCACGATCCAACAATTTCCTAAAACCTAATTCCCTAATTCAGTGATGTATTTATTTCCATCTTCTCTGATCCGGAAATTAATTTATCCCCTAATTTCATAACTTAGCAATTTATTGAGCTCCTAATTCCCACATCCAGCCATCTTCTAACCGCTAATTCCCTTAAAGAGTGATGTATTTGTTCCCAAATTCTGTGATTCGACAATTCATTGATCCCCAAATTCTCCGATCCAACAATTTCCTTAAACCTAATTCTCTAATTTAGTAATGTATTTATTTCTGAATTCCCTGATACGACAATTTATTTATCCCTGAAATTCCCTGATTCGACAATTTGCTAAAACCTAATTTCCTAATGCAGTAATGTATTTATTTCTAAATTCCCTGATCCGACAATTTATTTATCCCCGAAATTCGCCGATTCAGAAATTTGTTAAAAACTAATTTCCTAATTCAGTAATGTATTTATTTATAAACTTCCTGATCTGACAATTTATTGATCCCGAAATTCCCCGATCCAAAAATTTCTTTAAAACTAATCCCCTAATTCAGTAATGTATTCATTTCTAAATTCCCTGATCAGACAATTTATTTATCCCCGAAATTCCCCGATCCAACAATTTCCTAAACCCTAAATCCCTAATTGAGTAATGTATTTATTTCTAAATTCCCTGATCAGACAATTTATTTATCCCCGAAATTCTCCGATTGAACTATTTCCTATAACATAATTTCCTAATTTAGTAACGTATTTATTTCTAAATTCCCTGATCCGAAAATTTATTTATCCCCGAAATTCGCCGATCCAACAATTTCCTAAAAGCTAATTCCCTAATTCAGTAATTTATTTATTTCTAAATTCCCTGATCCGACTATTTATTTATTCCCGAAATTCCCCGACCCAACAATTTCCTACAACCTAATTCCCTAATTCAGATATGTATTTATTTCTAAATTTTCCGATTGAACAATTTCCTAAAACCTAATTCCCTAGTTCAGTACTGCATTTATTTCTAAATTCCCTGATCCGACAATTAATTGATCCCGAAATTCACCGATCCAAAAATTTCCTAAAAACTAATTCCCTAATTTAGTAACGTATTTACTTCTAAATTCTCCGATCCGACAATTTATTTATTCCCGAAATTCGCTGATTCAATAATTTCCTAAAACCTCATTCACTAATTCAG
This sequence comes from Andricus grossulariae, assembly GCA_011634705.1. NCBI lineage: Eukaryota > Metazoa > Arthropoda > Insecta > Hymenoptera > Cynipidae > Andricus > Andricus grossulariae. Next base: position 193,496,382 of record JAABKJ010007545.1, read on the forward strand.
TAATTTATTTATTTCTAAATTCCCTGATCCGACAATTTATTTATCTCCGAAATTCGCCGATCCAACAATTTCCTAAAATCTAATTCCCTAATTCATTAATGTATTTATTTCTAAATTCCCCTATCCAACAATTTATTGATCCCGAAATTCCTCGACCCAACAATTTCCTAAAACCCAATTCCTTAATTCAGATATGTATTTATTTCTAAATTTCCTGATCCGACAGTTTATTTATCCCCGAAATTCCCCGATCCAACACTTTTTTTAAATCTAATTCCCTAATTCAGTAATATATTTATTTTTAAATTCCCTGATCCCACAATTTATTTATCCCCGAAATTCCCCGAATCAATAATTTCCTAAAACCTAATTCCGTAATTCAGTAAAGCATTTATTTCTAAATTCTCTGATCCGACAATTTACTTATCCCCGAAATTTCCCGATTCAAAAAAGTTCCTAAAAACTAATTCCCTAATTCAGTAATATCTTTACTTCAAAATTTCCTGATCCGACTATTTATTTATTTCCGAAATTCCCCGATCCAACAATTTCCTAAAACCTAATTCCAAATTTTCAAATGAAAAAGTTAATTTTTAGTTTAAAAAAAATGAATTTTCAAGAAGAAAGTTTAATTTTCTACAAAATTGTTGGATTCTCAATTAATCCAGATTAATTCAGAACTAAACAGTTGCATTTTTAACCAAAAAGGATGAATTTTCAAACAAGAATATTAATTTTAGACCCAAAAAGATCTCAAACCCTGTTACCCTTATTCCCTTATCCACCAATCTCCTAACCATTAATTCCCTGATAGAGTAATGTATTCATTTACAAATTCCCTGAGCCAGATCCAACCATTTATTTATCCGGTACTTCCCGAATCTAACAATTTATTTATCCCCAAATTCCCTGATCCAACAATTTATTTACCCCCTAATTCCCCAATCTAGCAATTTATTGAGCTACTAATTCTCTGATCCGCCAATTTCCTGACCACTAATTCTCCTATTAGGTAATGTGTTTATTCCCAAATTCTCTGATCCGATAATTTATTTATCCCAAAATTTCCTGATCCAGCAATTTGAAATAACCGAATTCAGTAATGTATTTATTTCCAAATTCGCTGATCCGACAATTTATTTATCCTCAAATTCCCTGCTCAAATGATTTCTTAAAACCTAATTCCCTAATTCAGTAATGTATTTATTTCTAAATTTTCTAATACGGAAATTGATTTATGCTCTAATTTCTCAATTTATCAATTTATTGAGCTCCTAATTTCCATATTCAGCAATCTCCTAATCGCTAATTGCCTGAGAGAGTAACGTATTTAGTCCCATGTTCCCAGATCCAACCATTTATTTATCCACTAATCTCCTAATCTAACAATTTATTCAGCTCCTATTTCCCTCATCCAGCAATCTTCTAACAACTAATTCCCCTAGAGAGTAATGTTAGACCTAAATTCCCTGATCCATAACAATTTATCTATCTAGAAATTCATTGAGCTCCTAATTCCCCGATCCACCAATTTTCTGATCTCTAATTACCTGATTCAGTAAAGTAATTATTCCCAAACTCCCTGATCCGATAATTTTTCTATCCCTAAATTCCCTTATCCAACAATCTCCTAACTGCTAATTCCCCATGTGTAATGTATTTAATCTCAAATTCCCTGAACCAAAAATTTATTGATTCCTTCATTCTCTGATCCAGCAATTTCCTAAACCCTAATTCTCTGATTCAATAATCTGTTTATTCCCCAATTCCCTGATCCGACCATTTATTTATCTCCAAATTTCCGGATCCAACAATTTCCTAAAAACTAATTCCCTAATTCAGTAATGTATTTATTTATAAATTTTCTAATACGGAAATTGATTTATGCCCTAATTTCTCAATTTATCAATTTATTGAGCTCTTAATTTCCATATTCAGCAATCTCCTAATCGCTAATTGCCTGAGAGAGTAACGTATTTAGTCCAATGTTCCCAGAGCCAACCATTTATTTATCCTCTAATCTCCTAATCTAACAATTTATTGAGCTCCTAATTCCTTCATCTAGCAATCTTCTAACAACTAAGTCCCCGAGAGAGTAATGTTAGACCTAAATTCCCTGATCCATAACAATTTATCTATCTAGCAATTCATCGAGCTCCTAATTCCCCAATCCACCAATTTTCTGACCTCTAATTCCCCGATTCAGTCAAGTAATTATTCCCAAAATCCCTCATATGACAATTTTTTTATCCCTAAATTCCCTTATCCAAAAATCTCCTAACGGCTAATTCCGAAAGTGTAATGTATTTAGTCTCAAATTCCCTGAACCAAAAATTGATTGATTCTCTAATTCCCCGATCCAGCAATTTTCTGAGCACCTAATTCCCTCATTCAATAACCTATTTATTCCCACATTACCTGCTTCGGCAATTTATTGGTCTCCTAATTCCTTGATCCAGTAAAACTAAAAAGAAATGCATTCTGCAAAGCGTGTGAAAGTAGAGATAGAGACGATGAGACACTTTTTGAAAATCGATGAGAAGTAAAAAAAGGGACAAAGTACATCGCGACCGTAATTGCATTCCCAAGATAATCGAGCAAGCACATTGTGTGACATTTAAGTTCTACGCACGTGTGTGTACGCGCGCGTATGCATATCTACATTAAGATTCACGTATGTGTAGAATCATTCTTTCGATGGAATCCGTGCGGAGCTGGTCACCTTAACGAGTGCTTTCTCAGGACCGATAAGGTATGATTTTTCCACCGAAGAATTATGGGAAAACGATAAAAAGGGACAGGGATCGATTGCTGACAATCCTGAGATCTCAACTCCGATTTCCAGAGAGAATTTGCCACAAAATTCTCTCTACCAATGATAGTCGCAAGATTAAGTTAAACACTCGAGGTAAAATATATTCTAAAAATAAAATACAACAAGCAAGCGTAAATAAATTGGAAGTGTACATTTCTTTATTTATTCTGCATGTCCTAATGGAACTCGTTCTGATTTTTTTTATGTTATTAAAGAAACCCTGATTCAGTAATTTGATAATTCCCTAAAGCCCTGATTTAGCAATTGATTAATCGCATAATTGACTGATCTAGCAAATTATTAATTCCCTGATCCAATAACTTATTATCTTCTAATACCCTCATCTAAAAATATATCGAGCCCCTAATACCTTGATTCAGTAATTTATTAATTCCCTAATCCCATGAGAACGTAATTAATTTATCCCCGAATTCCCTGGTCCAATAATTTATTTATTCCCTTATCGATTGCTGACAATCCTGAAAACTCAACTCCGATTTCCAGACATAATTTGCCTCAAAATTCCCTCTAAGAATGACATTTGCAAGATTACGTTAAACATTAGCATTGAATTATATTCCAAAAATAAAATACAACAAGCAAGAATAATTAAATTGGAAATATAGATTTCTTTCTTATTCTAAATTTCCTAATTGAACTGATTCTATGAATATTTAAATTTGATTAAAATTAACAATTACTTGCCTACAGGCCTGATCCAGCAATTTATTCATCTCCTAATTCCCTGATCCAGAAATTATTATTAATCCCCTAATTCCCTGATCCAGTAATTTATTGATCCCCTAATTCCCTATTCCAGTATTTTGATAATTTCCTGAAACCCTGGTCAAGAAATTGATGTATCCTCTAATTCTCTGATCCAGCAAATGATCCCCTAATTCCCTGGCCCAATAATTGATTTATTCACTAATTTCACGATTCAACAATTTATCGAAACACTATTTCCTTGATCCAATAATTTATTAATTCCCTAATTCCCTGATCCAGTATTTTGGTAATTTCCTGAAGCCCTGATGAAGAAATTAAATTATCCTCTAATTCCCTGATCCAACAAATTATTATTCCCCTAATTCCCTGGTCCAATAATTTATTTATCTCCTAATTCAGTGATCCAACAATTTATCGAGCCCCTAATTCCTTGATCTAGTCATGCAGTAATCTCGTAATTTTCTAATTTAGTAATTTATTGATCCCCTTATTCCCTATTCTAGTATTTTGGTAATTTCCTGAAGCCCTGATCAAGAAATTGAATTATCCTCTAATTCCCTGATCCATAAAATTAATAGTCCACTAATGCCCTGGTCCAATAGTTGATTTATCTCCTAACTCAGTGATCGAACAATGTATCGAGCCCCTAATTCCTTGATCTAGTAATTTAGTAATCTCTTAATTCCCTAAACTTGATTCATCCCCTGATTCTGTGATCCAAAAATTTAACGATCACCTAATTCCAGGATCCATTTTTTAATGAATCCCCTAATTCCCTGATCCAGTAATTGATTGATCCCTTAATTCCCTAATTCAGTGATTTAATAACTCCTTGAAGCCCTGATCCAGCAAATGATTAATACTCTCATTTCCTGATCCTATATTTAATGTATCCCCTAATTCCCTAATCAATTATTTGATTTATCTCCTAATTTACTATTATAGTAATTTATTAACCGCATTATTCCCTGATTTAGTAATTTACTGATTCCCTAATTTCCTAGTCCAATGATTTTATAATTCTCTCAAGCTCTGAACCTGCAAATTATTAATCCCCTAATTCCTTGTCCAATTTATTGATTAATACCCTAATTCCGTTATCAAACAATTTATCGGATCCTTAATTCCTCGATCCAGTAATTTATTGATCATCTAATTCTCTAATACAGTACTTTGATAATTTCATAAAACCCTGATCAAGAAATTGAATCATTCCCTAATTCCTTGATTCATCAAATTAATAATCCCTAATTCCCTAACCCAGTAATTTATTGATCACCTAATTCCCTATTCAGGTATTTTGATAATTTCCTGAAGCCCTAATCAAGAAATAGATTTATCTTCTAATTCCCTGATCCAGCCAATTATTAATCCCCTAATTCTCTGGACCAATAATTGATTTATCTCCTAATTCAGCGATTCAACAATTTATCGAGCCCTTAATTCCTTGATCTAGTAATTTAGTAATCTCTTAATTCCCTAAACCGGTAATTTATTGATCCTTTAATTCCCTAATCCACTGATTTATAATTCCCTAAAGTTCTGATCCAGAAATTCATTAATCCCCCAATTTATCCCCTATTTTCTTAATCCTATAATTGATTCATCCCCTAATTCTGTGATCCAGCAATTTAATGATCACCTTATTCCAGGATCCATTAATTAATTCATCCCCTAATTCCCTGATCCAGTAATTTATTGATCACCCAATTATCTAATCCAGTATTTTGATAATTTTCTAAAGTCCTGATCAAAAAATTGATTTATTTTCTAATTCCCTAATCCAGAAAATTATTAATCTCCTAATTTTCTAGTCCAATAATTGATTTATCCCCTAATTCCGCGATTCAAAAATTTATCAAGCCCCTATTTCCTTGATCTATTAATTTTATTTCTTAATTCCCTGATCCAGTCATTTATTAATCCCTAATTCCCTGATCCAGTAATTTTTTTACCACTAATTCTCTAATCTTGTATGTTGATAATTTCCTAAAGCCATGATCAAGAAATTGATTTACCTCCCAATTTCCTGATCCAGCAAATTATTAATTCACTAATATTCTGGTCCAATAATTGATTTATATTCCAATTCCGTAACCCATACTTTATTGAACCCCTAATGCCTTTGTCCAGTAATTTATTATTCCCCTAATTCCCCAATCCAGTAATTTAATTATACCCTGAAGCTCTGATCAAGCAATTGATTAATTCCCTAATACAGTATTTTAATAATTCCCTAAAATCCTGATCCAGCAATTGCTTCATCCCCTAATACCCTAATTCAGAAAATTATTAATCCCCTAATTTCCTGTTCCTATATTTGACTTATCCCCTAATTGTCTGATCCTATATTTGATTTATCCTCTAATACTATGATCTATCAATTTATCGAACCCCTAATTTCTGAATCTAAATAATCCCCTAATTCCCTTATCCTGCAATTCCTTAATCCCATAATTCCATAATCCAGCAAATTATTAATCCCTTAATTCCCTGATCCAATAATTTATTTATCCCCTAATTTCGTAATTCAACAATTTATCGAAACACTTAGTACTTGATCCAGTAATTTATTGATTCCCAATTCCAGCAATTTATCGAACCCCTAATTCCCTAACCCAGTAATTTATTGATCACCTAATTATCTAATTCAGTATTTTGATAATTTCCTAAAGCCCTGATCAAAAAGTAGATTTATTTTCTAATTCCCTGATCCAGCAAATTATTAATCTTCTAATTCCCTAGTCCAATAATTGATTGATCCCCTAATTCCGTGACTCAAAAATTTATCGAGCCCTTATTTCCTTGATCTAGTAATTTTGTTATTTCTTACTTCCCTGCTATAGTATTTTATTTATCCCTGATTCCCTGATCTAGTAATATATTGATCACTAATTCTTTAATCCAGTATTTTGATAATTTCCTAAAGCCATGATCAAGAAATTGATTTATCTCCTAATTCCCTGATCCAGCAAATGATTAATTCACTAATTTCCTGGTCCAATAATTGAATTATCTTCTAATTCGGTAACACATCATTTATCGAACCCCTAATTCTTTTATCCAGTAATTTATTATACCCCTAATTCGCTGATCGAGTAATTTATTTATCCCCTAGTTACTTTATCCAGTAATTTAATTATACCTTGAAGCTCTGACCAAGTAATTTCCTAATTACCAATTCCCTGATCCAGAAATTTTCTACCTCCTAATTTCGTAATCGATTAATGTATCCAGCTATTTCCAAGCCCCTAATTCCCTAATCCAGTAGTTTAATAATTCCTTGAACCCCTGATCAAGCAATTTATTAATCCCCTACTTCCCTGACACAGTAATTTATTCAACGCCTAATTTTCTGATCCATCAAATTTCTGAATCCTATTTTTTGATCCAGTAGTGTATTTATTCCCGTATAGCGTAATTTATTAATCCCCTAATTTCCTGATTTAATAATTTTATTTTCTACAGTCCAGTTCCAGCAATATTTATTTATTTCCCCATTTCCTCATCCGGTAGTTTATTTATTCCCTTATTCTCAAATCCGGTTATCTACTAATCCCTTATTATCTAATCCAGTAATTTATTAAACTCCTAATATTCTTATTCAACATTATTCTAACTCCTAATTCCCTGATCTACCAGTGTATTTATTCCCTTACTTTCTGATCCCGTTTTTTATTAATCCACCAATTCCCTGATCCAGAAATTTTCTAACTCCTAATTTAGTAATCGATTAATGTATCCAGCTATTTCCAAACCCCTAATTCCCTAATTCAGTACTTTAATAATTCCTTGAATCTCTGATCAAGCAATTTATTAATCCCCTACTTCCCTGACCCAGTAATTTATTCAACGCCTAATTTTCTGACCCATCAAATTTCTGAATCCTATTTTTTGATCCAGTAGTGTATTCATTCCCTTATTTCTTAATATCGTAATTTAATAATCCCCTAATTCTCTGATTCAGAAACATATTTATTCCCACATTCCCTTATCCAGAAATTTATTGAGCTCTTAATTCCCTGATCCAGCAAATTTCCTAACCCCTAATTTCTTGACCCAGTGATGTATTTATTCCCTATTTCCCTGATCCAATTTATCAATCCCCTAATTTCCTTATACAGTAATTTATTCAACTCCTATTTTTCTGATTTAACAATTTCCTAAATCCTAATTCCCTGATACAGCATTATATTTCTTTCCTTAATCCTTGATCGCATTATTTAATAATCCCCAAATTCCCTGATCCAGAAATTTCCTAACTCCTAATTTCCTGATCGAGTAATGTATCCAGCAATTTTCAAACCCCAAATTCCCTGATCCAGTAGTATAGTTGTTTCCTTATACCCTCATTCCGTAATTTATGAATCTTCTTGATCCCTGATTCAATAATTCATTAAAATCTTAATTTCCTGATCCCGTAATTTTATAATCCCTAATTTCTTGATCCAGTTATTTAAAAATTCTCTAATACTTTAATTCCCTAATCCAATAATTTATTTGTCCCTTAATTTCCTAATTCAGTTATTTATTAATTCTTATAACCCCTGATTAAGTAATTTCCTAATTTGCTACTTGTCTGACCCAGTAATTTTTCAAATCCTAATTTTCTGATCCATAAAGTTCTTAAATCCTAATTCTCTGATCCAGTAGTATATTTATTTACTTATTTCGCAATCTCGTAATTTAGTAATCCCCTAATTCTCTGATTCAGTAAAGTATTTATTCACAAATTCTCTTATCCAACAATTTATTCATCACCTAATTTTCTGAACTAGCCATTTTCTAATTCCTAATTCCTGAACCAGTAATGTATTTATTCCTAAATTATTTAACCTCTGATTCCCTGTCTAGCAATTTATTCATCTTTCAATTTCCTGATCCCGTAGTATATTTATTCCCTTCTTTCCAAATCACATAATTTATCAATTTCCTAATTTAGTAATTCATTAATTCCCTGATAGAGTATTTTAATAATTCCCTAAAGCCCTGATCAAGAAATTGCTTCATCCCCTGATGCCCTAATCCAGAAAATTATTAATCCCCTATTTCCCTGATCCAACAATTGCTTACTCCCATAATTCCCTGATCCAGCAAATTATTAATCCCTTAATTCCCTGATCCAATAATTTATTTATCACCTAATACCCTCATCCCAAAATTAACCGAGCCCCTAATACCTTGATTCAGTCATTTATTAATTCCCTAATCCACTGATCCCGTAATAAATTTATCCTTGAATTCCCTGGTCCAATAATTTATTTATTCCCTAATCGATTGCTGACAATCCTAAGATCACAACTCCGACTTCCAGACAGAATATTTTGCACGAAATTCTCTCTGCCAAAGATAACAATGCTGTAAAATTGGATTGGAAATTAGAGTTAAGATTTATTTTAATAAAAAATTACAATAAGCAAGAGTAGTTAAATTAGAAATACAAATTTCTTTCTCATTCTAAATATGCTTATGGAACTGGTTCTGAAAATGTTTTAATGTTGTTGAAGAGGCGTTCGTTATGCGGTTTTGTGAGATTTTATGATTTTGCAGAACATTGGCGCTTAAATAGAAGGGGACTCATTGTTTTCACGCAACCCTTGTTCAGAAATTGCATTCTTTTGTTATGTAAAATACCGTGGGCTGCTGTTTTAGCCTAGTTGCTCAACGCCTCCGCGAATTCATCGAACGATCTTCTAAGTGTCTTTTCACTATGGCTTCACTTTGATACTTGGAGGATGATTTACTACTTCCTACTCGACTTTGATTTAAACATTTTAAACTTTCAGCACGACCATTTCCCACGCTAGAACATTTCTTTCAAACAACATAGATTACAAAAATGCAGCTCAAATTCACTCTGTAATACTTTCAATTCACTCAGATTGATGCAAAAGACGTTTTTTTAACTTTCAACATTATTGAAGTCGTGTTGTAATCGCTTATTACGTAGTTATAGTAATTACAATTAAATTTATTTCCTTACGAAGCGGATGTTAAAAAAAAAGCAAGCAATTTGGAATCAAAATGACTCTCTGATTGCCAACTGGTGGTTGGAAATAAGGTTAAACTCAAAGAACCAAGTTTATTGTCCAGTTTCGTGAAGCAAACATCGAGACCTTTAATTATGAGAGCTGGCCGCCAATAATCACCAGCATGAACAGAATGTACAATTCCAAAATAATACCCATTGCTCTTCATTTCACAAAAAAAGTAAGGATTCGGGGGGAAAAAGGATGCATTTTTTCCTTTAATGTAACTCACAAACAATAACAGTATAAGAAAAAGAGAAACTGTTTACACAATTCGAGCAACAATTCAGAGAACAAAAAGAAAACAATTTGATGAGGGGGCTTTGGTAAAATCTCACGGTTTCTTATGATTAACCAAGAAAATATTTTAATTTTAAATAAAAAACAGTTGAATTGAATCGAAAAAGACGAATTTTAAAAATGACGAGTTTTCTATTAAACAGATATATTCTCAACCAAGAGGATTAATTTTCTACCAAATAGACGAATTTTTAACACAATACGTGAATTTTCTACCAAATAGTGTAATTTTCTACTCTTTTACATTTAAATATGAATTTTTAACAAAAAAGTTAATTTTGAACCTATAAAGATGAATTTTCAACAATTTTAGTATCAGTTGATATTTCAATATTTCAGATAAAAAATATTTTTATTTTAAATAAAAAATAGTTGAATTTAAAAAAAAATTAATAAACAGACGAATTTTCAACAAAATGCAGAAATTTTCAGCAAAATGAATAAATTTTGAGTCAAGAGATTAAAATTTCTGCCAAAAAAGACGAATTTTTAACTAAAAATGATCAATTTTCAACCAAAAAAACCAAAAAGTTACATTTTTAGTTACAAAAATTAATTTTTAACAAAATAGTTCAATTTTTAATCAAAGAAATGAGTTCCCACCGACGTTGGCAACTGACATCGGCAGCGGGCGAAAAGCCGACTGTCGGCCCAATTCTGGCCCAACGTTGGGCCGACCGTCGGATGAACTGTGGCAGATTGGTTAGTACGACCGCAAAAATTCGGTCGGTCTGACTCTGGATACAGCAGTCGGTTAGCCACGAGTCACCGTAATGCACCTGACGGTAGGTCAAACCTTGGCCCGAGTATGAGCAGACTGTCGGATAAACTCTGGTTCGTTGTTTCAAAAAGACGGTGAAAGTATGGTCGGCTCGAACCTGCGCAAGAAATGGTCCGGCCATCGGCATAACATTGGCTTGTACAAGTCATGATGATGCACCCGACGGGCGGTCAAACCTCGGCCCAAATATGGGCCGGCCGTCGGATATACTAGGGTTCATTATTTCAAAACGACTGAAATTTGGGTACGAATAGCTGGATTTTTATGTAGAAATATCCACATTCCTACCGAAATTTCGGTACACGTAGACACTTCCTTCTTTTAAGAAAAAAAATTCTAGACTCCATCTTTATGATAAATTGTGAATGTTCCGAAAAATTCACATTTGATGTAATTCTTAATCATTTTAAAATAGTCTGCAAGTTTTAAAATGGCCTAAAACGCAAAAAAAAAACAAATATTACACGAAGAGAAATTAGTCAAAGTGGAAGCTGAGAAAAAAAAATTTAATTGTTGCCCGGGGCTACGAAACCCTAAAAATTGTAATCGCTTTAAATTATTGGTTAGATTGCAGAATAGGGGCGTCACCACTATTTTGGCTGGAAACAAATTTTTTTTTGGTAAGAAACTACTAGAATGTTTAATTGAACGATGAATGAAGCGATTTGATAAGGCAAAAGTTTAAAATTATTCTTACTTTTGTTACTACGATGCCTCAAATCTGGGTCTGTTACGATATCGGAATGATCATATTATGATCGAGATTATTAACATTATTTTTGTGACGAGTCAAAGGGGTGCCTTCCCGCCCCACGAGACGTTGCAAAGGGGTAGGGATTTGACCAACATTATTTTTGTGACTAGTCAAAGGGGTTTTAATTAATTATTTACAGTGTTTCTGGTCGTACGGATGTTTAAAAGCACCTAAACGGTGAGTTAAGTATGATCATTCCGATATCATGACAGACCCATATTTGAGACATCGTAATAACAAAAGTAGCAATAATTATATTTTTTTATATTCCCGTTAACCAGTTAATTTATTTTACATCCACATGATGACGAATAATAATAAAAAACATTAATGGGAAAAAATTGTTAAAAAATTGTTTGTTTCAACTGCCTTGAGCTGTAGCTTATCAGGATGGTTCTTTCATTGACATTTAAAGTCAAAATACTCGCAATCAATTATTATTTATTTTTTGAATACCTTGAACCTTAAAAAATCAAAGTCGGCCTCATATTGTTGTCCAAGGTTGGTCCGACATCATCTTAATAGATGGCCCATATATGGGACCAAATGTCGGGCCGACGTTGAGAAGTCAAAGACGGTTGACCGTTATCATTTAGATGGTTGGCCCGACCAGTGGCGCACAAAGTTGGACCGACCGTGGGCCGATGGTCAATTCGCACCTGGGAAAGTGTGCATTTTTTTATAATAAATATTCATAAAAATAATTAATATTCTTCAATGCAGGCTTAATTTAACTAAGAATAATGTGAGATGATTTTATTATTCATGCTTTTTTCAACTGTGATTTTATATGAAAAAAATGCTACATTATACATTTGTTTATAATAATTTTTTATAAAAATTATAGGTATTCTTCAGTGTTGGTTTTTTTACTAGAAACTATTCAGCATATGTATAGCAATAAATTTATGTGAAAGAATAATGTCCACACAATCAAAATGGTCAAAACTTTAAATTTATAAAATCGGTTTATTACAAATATCTTATTAAGTGCCCAATGTCCGCTAAAAAAAATACATATCTAATGAATTTCTATGTACTTTCACCTATATAAGGCTCACCAAAATCGGTCATACATGAGGATGGTCCTCCCCTTGTCAGTACAGCGCATCGAAGGTTAGAAATTTGAAAACAAAAGTTTGAAAATAAAAAATACAAGTTTTAATTGTAAATGTGACTTGACCCTTGTGTTATCACCCGCGTACCCGGGTACCTTTTGACGTGCATTTTGTTGAGAGGTCATTCTACTATCTCGGCAAAAAAGGTGATTTTAAGGAATTTTTTTCTCAACAACTACTTTATATAATAAATAAAATTTCCAGCGTTTATTTATGCTGTCTCAAAATTTACTTTTCTTTATTAGCATGACCATAGCTCTGGACTGATGAAGTGGATTTTTTTTTGTTTTGCAAAATAACAACATGGCGGCAGTTTAAACAAAAAATGTCAAAAAATCGTGTTTTTTGTTTGTTTTTTTGTTAATTTAAGTAAAGTAAAATTGAAAATTCATAGAACCGCTGCGTCACTCTTAAGATATTTATGTTTAGAATAAGCGTAGAAAATTTGAAAGCAATCGTTTGAAAACTTTTTGCGAAATCGTGCGCGCAGAGCGCAAAAACGTTGTTTGCAGAAAAACGCGTTTAAAGTTTTCGGAACATAAAAATTGTAAGAAAAAGTTACTTATACTTAATCATCGATCCCTGCTCCGTATAAATTCTTAGAAGTGCAATACTTTCTTCACACAGACACATTTAAAAATAAACAGCAATAATTCCGGATATGCATCGAAAACAATTGCTACCGCTGAAACATAAGCAGCTGCGTTCGGATGCTCTACTAAAGCGCTCAGCTCTCTATGCGCTTTTGCTGCAAGCTCTCAAAAGTATAGAAAGACTCCGAATTTTTGTGTGAAATTTTGATGTGATATTTCTGAATATATAACCTATCGAAAAATGCAAACAAAATCGATTTTTCAAAAGTGAGATAGTAGAATGACCCCTTAAATAACTTTTTCCCCTAAAGAAATAGGCTAATATCCTCCCGGATCCCCACGATTTGACTCATTTTCCATCGAATTATGCATGAAAAAGTTTTATTTATCTTTCTCAACTAAAAAAATGTTCAATTTGAAAAAAGTACACGTATAGACCACCCGGGTACCCTTACACAAAAATCATGGAATTCGTGTGTTACATCCTAAAAAAATATACAAAATAGAAGTTAATAACCATTAATAAATGAATTACAGAATATATTATTCACTTTTAATTCTTTGTTAAGGTTAACGTGACTTCTACAGGCCAAATAAAGGTCAAAGTACGCTGTCATAGGACCTCGTAGGAATCTCGCAGAATTAGTGAAAAAAATTAACCAAGGTAACACAAGGTAAATTAACAAGGTACTTTTTTTTGACAAACCACACAGATTTCTAGGGGTTTTTATACTTTTTCACCACCCTTTAAAATATTATTATTGTATTCAGCTTTAAATATCTGTATAAACCATCAATAAATCAATATGCATGTAATACATACAATTATTTACAGCTAAAATATATTTTTACCTGAAAATCTACGCCAGGGTACCCGGGTACCCCGGGTGGTCATGAGTGTGAATTGTTTTGGGTGCTAACACAAGGGTTAAGAAGGCTTCGAATATTTTTATTTAAAAAAAAACAATAATTGTTGATCTCCTTGAAGTTAAAAAACAATATGAAAGTCGATTCTATTTCGATTAAAACGACTATCCCTGCATAGTTGGCCACACTAATATATTTTTATAATAATTTAATTAAATTAATATTCAAATTAATTATTTCAAGTATATTTGTGCTTTTAATTAATGATATCTACTACACGTGGATCTCCACTGCAAAAGAGGTTTAGCCTATACAATTATCATAAACACGACGATAAAAAAAGAACAAATTGTGAATTCTCTTCTGTTACAGCTCCTTCGGCTTTAACGAACACATTTCCATCACGTATCTCGTGCTTCGCACTCGATTTTGTTCAAAATGCAAACTTTTCTACATTATGTTCAACTCTGTCATATGAAATGTACATTATATTTATTTCTGTACCTCGGTCTGAGACTGTTTATTCAGATATTGCAAAATAACGTACAAATTTTATTTTTCATGATTACTTTAATATTTGCTCCTTATTTCGCACTGATTTTAATTCTCAGCTACACCAAAAAATGTATCATTCCAATAAATTTATATTACTACAATTCAGAATAGGTATTGGTATAGAAACAAAAGTATTTTCATAATTAGAAAAAGTGCGCATCCTATTAAAAAAAATTGTTATTAAACGTTTTGTTGCAACTTGTGTTATTTTTCCATAAATTTAATATATTTACAATGTTATTTTTTACGATATAAACTAAACATACGCATCATACCGTAAAGTGGTTCTAAAAAAATTTGTAGGTATAATTTAGGCGACAAATTTTGTTAAATAAAATGTTCCTGTATCTTGTGTCCTTTTTCCAAAAAGTTAATTTTTTTTATTTTAAATCTTATTTTTTACGATTAAAAGAAAACCTGCTCGTCGTATCAAAAAATTATTAATGAAAAGTTTTGTCAATCCTTTTAGGGTGAACAACTTTTGTCGATAAATTTTTTTCGTACCTTGTGTCGTTTTTCAAAAAATTTAATTTTGTAATTTTGGATGTTATCTTTTACGATTAAAACAAAAACTACGAATCATATCAACAAATTATTTAAAACAAATTTGGATGAGTTTTCACTCTTTTTCGAAAGAGCAACTTTTGTCTTCATATTTTTCATTGTTTGTGTCGTTTGTCCAAAATTTAATTTAAAATTTTTTTAATGTTGTTTTTTACGAATAAAACAAAAACTCCTCATCCTGTCAAAAAATGATTGAGAACAAATTTGTAGCTCCTTTTTGGATAAACAATTCTTGTTGATTCATTTTTTTCCGTACCTTGCAGAGTTTCACCGCAAAATGGAATTTTTCATTATTTTTGGTGCGATCAAAATTTGAATTTTCGATATTTAATGAAAATCCAAAAAATTGTTTTGATAATCTTGTAATGCTTTCTAAAAGTATACAGACGATAACAACGACGAAGCCGACGACAACGACAACAACGACGACAGATAGACAGACACCGACGTAAGAACTATTTTTTCTTACTTAGGGAGTCTCAAAACGTCGACATTTGATGGAAATCGCGAAAATCATTTTTCACATAAAATGAATACCTTATTATTGAGACGAGAATGTAATAATTAATTATTTTTATGCGATCAAAATTTTAATTGTTGATTTGTCAAGAAAATTCAAAAAGTTGTTATGATATTCTTGTGGTGCTTTCAAAAAGCAATATTTTTATTTTTGTGACTTTTTTAATATCGTATGTTGTTGGCCTTAAAATATTAATTTTCGTTGGAGGGGGGAGGGGGTTGAAGGATAAATTTTTGGAATTTTCAAGTACTACGGATGGCCGTCCATGAAATTTCTAAATTTTTAAAAAAATGTTCTAAACAATTTTTTAAATGCTCCAACTTTTGAAATTTTCATCCAAAGTAGCTGGTTAACGAAGTCCATCTTTCTTCTTGACCTGTAAAAGTGTGTGCCAAAGCACAGTCCAATACGATTAGTCTTTCAAAAGTTCACTGGTATACAGACGACAACGACGACGACAGACAGACATCGACGTAAAAAATATTTTTTCTGACTTAGGGGGCCTCAAAACGTCGATATATTGTGGGATCCACGAAAGTCATTTTTCACATAAAATCAACAGCTTCTAATTATGATGAGAATGTAATAAGACAATAACCATTAAAAAGAAAAACCAAACAAAAATCTAAGAATTTATTTTGTGGATTATTATGAATTGTGGAATTTTCTTGCTAATATAATAATACTTTTTCAAAATGATACAATACTTTCAAATAAATTCACTGAAAGGTACAAAATAAAAAATAAATAAATAAAAAAGTCGAATACACCAGCAACCTTAAGGGGCTGTTAAAAAAATACTAAACGACCCGAAATTCCTAGAACTGCTGGCCCACGCAGTTTTTCAGTTGAAAGGGCGAGCGACGGGAAGGGCCTCGGAAGGGCCGAGTGCGCGAGTAGTCAGTCGCGTATATTACGCAATATGATGAATTCCAATCGAAAACGGTTCAGGCGGTCTCGGCTTATTGCGCAGTTGAAAAAGTCGCGGTCCGTTAGTCTGCATGCATGCATAAGTATTTTTCAATTGTCTTTCAAGTTTTTTTGTTGGCATACGACAATTTGCCAACTAAAAATCAATATTATTGATTCAAAAGACGACGCAAATATTTCGCGGAATAGTGAGCTTCGTGGCATGACGTTGATAAGTGGAAACTGGTGTGGTCACTTGTTTTTCATTTGTGTTGGACAGTGGAAATGCCAGCCGTCAGGAAGGTTAGTACATGGTACTGCAACTGCATATGACTTTTTGTAGAAAATCTCCGAAACTTGAAGGTAAGTTATAAAGGTCTGCATAGTAATCTTTTCAAGTGTAGAATGCATTTGCGCAATTCTGTTTCTTCATCTTTTTATCGGTTGAAGACCTTTCAGCTTCACGAAATACAAGCAACTGTCCGAAATTTGAGGTTAGACTACCACTAGCCTGACATTTAGGATATTTTATTTTATTTCGTGAAACTGAAAGGACGTGAATCGGCAAAAGAATGAAACATGACTGAGAAAATAGACTCTACACTTGAGAAATATTACTATTTGTACATTTATGAATTTTACGTTCATAATATTTTCTCGCAAAAGTCGTATGACGTCATACTAAAATACTCAATTCAAACTAACGAGGGCGCTCTTCGGGCCTCTTTTTAATTGGTCAGCCACTGACGCGGAGGAGAATATACCGGGAACGTGGTGGGAGTTACCGGAACTGTGCAAATGGAAATAACCGTCTACAGCCGACAGGAAATAAAGGTGAAAGGAAATGAGGCAGACAGAAATATGTGAGACTCCACTGTATTTATCAACTCACACAACCTGTGAGGTATATAATCGCCACCATATTTAAGCATTTCAGCGTTAATGCTGCCTACACCAGCAGCCTTACAATTGTTTAAGTTCTTAATTACATCCCTAACCTCAGACATATCCTGCTCATTGTCGCAGTTGTTCTGCTCTATAGATTCACCTCCCAATAATTCCTTGAAAGAATCCCTCAAAGCGTCTAATATCCCGTCTGTATCATATACCATTTCACCCTTGCTATTTCTCATGCTGACTAACTCTGTACTACTACTTCCTTTCATAGCGGTCAACGTCAATTTATAAAAAAGTTTCTTGCTTCCTTCAAAATCGATTTGAATTGTCTTCTCTTCATCTGTTTTGATAGTATCTTTACTTTCTTTAACCAGTACTTTTAATGTCCTCTTTTTGTCTCTGTAATCATTTTCCAGTCTATTTCTCTCCTCATCGCTAAGGCCTGTAATGCACAACTTTCTTAGATCTGAGTCGCAGTACCTCAAAGAGTTTCATCTTGCACAGCAGAAAAAATGGAGCCCTCGAGGTTTAGGTTTACGAACCATACCCTTCCAACTAATATTTTCTTTCAAGGGGTCATACATTTTTTCTCAGTTTCCCATTGAAAAAACTGGTAGCTCCTGAAAATAGCCAGTCGATCTTGGGTCAGGCTGCACTGTGGATTGTGGAGACCACTGCACTAGATTGTACCACATACCTATGAAGTGGCAATAAACCTAGACAAACCGAATGAAAAAATCGCTTTTCCATAAGGTGCAATGTGGGGTTAGGCCCTTTTGTTCGCTCGGTACCCCTTGGGTTAGGACCTTCAGTCACTTTAATAAATTTTCAAAAAATGAAAAAAAATGTATAATTTGTTTAGTTTACACCCTCGCAACGGCGTGGCGTTTGGTTGAGGAGTCCAAAAATGTGTAAGAGTCAATTTTGAAAAATTTGTGGAACAGGCCCTTTTGTTCCCCGACCCCTCAGTGCATGCACCGTTTATGCCTTTATTGTATATTAGCGTGTTCCAAGTTGCCCTATCTATGTGTTCGTATATACTATTCTGAAAATCTATTTGTACCTCCTGTTTCTGCAAATTCTCCATATTTATTCACGTCTGTTTCATCTTTTTGGTTCTCTTTCTTCTCCATCCTTGACCTAAGTTCATTTTTGAGACTAGAAGGTAATGATCAGTTTTGCATTCAAAACCCCTTATAACCCTTGTATATTCTACTAGCTCTCTTAGTCTTTCATCCGCAACAACAAAGTCCATTACCCTGTGGCTACCTTCTTTGCACTAGGTGTACATGTGGATCATTTCATGCCTAAAACAAGTATTTGTAATAAACAAGCCCTTTTCTAAGCATAAGTTAATTAATCTGTCTCCGTTATCATTTGTTTTTGGACTCATCCATTCATATCTCCTATTATCATTTCGGTATTCAGACCGAATTCTAGTAGCCATGTTTGATCCAATTTTGGTAGCATATGATGAGTCAGCAGTCAGCAGAAAAGGTCGGCCCGTAGTTATCCATTCGGTAAATGGGCCGACTTTAAGTAGCTATAGCTGGACCAATTTACGTAGCGTTTGATGAGCTAATAGTCGACAGAAAAGGTTGGCCCGTGGTTATAATTTCGGTATTTAGACCGACTTCAATTAGTCAAAGTTGGCCCAATTTTGATAGCGTATGATAAGCCGATAGTCGGCAGAACAGGTCGGCCCGTAGATATCATTTCGGTACCCAGGCCGACTTGAAGTAGCCATGGTTTACCCAATTTTTTTAACCCGGGTAAAAATATATGGTCTTGATTTTGTCTTGGGTAAAGAATAATTCAAGACAATATCAAGTAATATTTTTACTTGGGAAAGTATTATGAGCCAATAGTCGCACAGTGGGGTCAAAGTATGGATCTAATATGATGGGCGAGTATGCTAAAAAAATGGTTGATTCTCTTGAAACGTGATATGAGGGAGTTTTCGAGGTCACTGATTACGAACCTAAAGTATAAAATTCGGAATTAAAAATGGCAGATCCAATATGGCGGCCGAGTATGCTAAAAAATGTATGATTCTATTAAAACTTGGTATAATTGGGTTTTCGAGGTTGCTGATTACGAATCAGAAATAAAAAATTTGATATTCAAAATGGCGGATCAAATATGGTCAGCTTTTTGGGACTTGGCAGAAAAGGTATAAACTTCTTCAATTTTAATCATTTTACATTTAAATTCCCGGCGCTTTAAGAAAAATTCTGAAATTTAGGAAGTTATTACTTTACCAAAGTTACGGAAAGGCCGTAGCAGGATAAGCATGGTCTGGGTGCCCCCTCTCGGATGTGATCCATATTGCGGAGGTAAATGGCTACCATTATAGGAAAAATAGGGGTAGCCACTTACCCCCGCAATATGGAATACATCAGAGCGGGGCACCCAGACCATGCTTATCCTGCTACGGCCTTTTTATGAAATTTCTGTTACTTTTACACGTAAGGGAGCGTCCATTTTTTACCTAAGGCTTTTTAAGGGGGGGGGGGTCCGAATAATCTTACGAATCCTTATTTAGCGCGGGGGGGGGGAGTCCAAAGCATTTCTTACGTAAATTTCCTCTTTACCTTTCATAAAATCTCATGGAATCCCTGGAAATCTTTTCAATCCTTTGAAATTCCGTGAGTTCTTTTCAAATCCTTAAAATTGCTTAAAATCTTCAAAATCCCATAAAAATCCCTAAACATCTCTTAAAATTGTTTAAAATCCTTGAAATTCCCTGAAATATTTTAAAATATTACGAGATCGCTTGAATCCTTCGAAATCCCTTTAAAATTCATTCAAATCTTTAAAATCCTTGGGAATCTTTCCCAATCTCTTGAAATTCCTTAAAACATATTCAAATCTTTTAAAAGCTACTAAATCTCTTCGAAAAATCTTAAAATCCGTTATATTATTCGAAACCCTTTTGAAATTCCGTTATATATATTGCAATCTTACAAAATCCTCTAGAATCCATCGATATACTTTGGAGTGTTTTGAAATCCCTTACAATCCCGTGAAATCATCGAAACTCCGTTAAAAAGAAACTCCGTTGATTTAACTCCGTTAAGTCTCTCAAAATCCGTTAAAATTCCTTAAAATTCTTTATAATCTTTGCAAATCTTTGTACATCTTATAAAAATATGTGACTTCTTTTGAAATACACATATCAAGTGATGCATTTCAATCATTTTCAGACAAAGTCGAGATTTTCACGAAACACAATTAGATGGTATTAAAATGTGATGAAAATAAAAAATCTGTGATCTAGAAAAATCTTTTGAAATTTCTTGACATCTTTTGAAATATCGTTTACAGTGAAAATAATTGATATATTCTTAATATATTGCGTAAAAAATATATCTTATGAATCCTTAAAATAGGGGGTAGGGGTTCTAAAGCTTCAAAAATCATCCTTAACGTAATTAATGGACGTTTCCTACCCGTATTTGAAATTATTGAAATTTGTAACTGAATTCTCCGCAATTTTTCATAAAATTAAGAAATTGTAACGGAATTTTCATAAATTTACCTTATATTACCAAAAAAGTTACGTAATTTTCTATTGTATGCAACGGCATAAAACTGCTGATATCGAAATGTAAGCTTTGATGTTACAAGTTTCACAATTCTCAGATACAATGTGTCAGGAAATTAAATAATTACAAACGGAAACTGACAAAATTAATAACTGAAGTTTCCTGAACTTATAATTAATTTCCGGATTTTATCATCATTTTACCAAACATATGTAACAGCTTAAATAACTTCCGAACATCTTTCGTAAAATTAAGACAGCTACAAATATAGATTTGTGAACACTTGATTTAAAATTATTAACTTTAATACTTTACGAATCTAAAAATGTGGAGTTGAATGGTTGGGTGCAATAACAGCCTACTTGTATTTTTCAAAAGTCACTTGTTTTTCATTTGTGTTGGACATAATTTCATAAAGAACAAATGAAAAGCAAGTGACTTTTGAAAATGCAAGTAGGCTGTTATTGCACCCAACGGTTCAAGTACATAACTACGCATTGCACTTGCAACTAATGTGGAAAAAGTACAAATCGAACCTGATCTAAATTACTTTTGAAACGATAATTTTTGATTCAAATTTTACATTTTTTTACATTGTCAGCGAAAGTAATGACCACGTTATGAGTCCATGTATTTTTTTATTTCCCAGACTAATTTTTGGACCAGTGACGACATTTTGGCAAAACAGTATTTATAAAATTACAGATTTTACAGGAGCTTCAAAAGTGTCTTTTGTCGAAAAAGTAAAACTTGAACCTAATCTAAACTACTTTTTCAATATTAATTCTTGATATAATTTTTATAAACTAGGTTGTTAGCTAGCACAATGACCAAGCTATGAGAGTACTGATATTTTTCTAATTTCCCAGATTAATTTCCAAATCAAAAACGACGAAAGAGTTTGGGAGAAGAAAATTTCAAGTTTTCCATGAGCTTTAAAAATTTTTTAAATACCGTGCCTTTTCCAGGTTGTGTCCAGGCTTTGTAGTAGCAACCTTGGATAGAATACTAAATTCGTCGCAAGCAATGTTTACAGTTACAACTCATGGAGTTGCACAATCTAAACAAATAATAATCACCTGACGTGAGAAATCATGATTGAAGATGCTGGAGCTAAGAAGGTATAACTCTAAGAAGTCCTAAGAACTAAGAAGACTCGCATATTTAATATTTTTATCTCATCCCATTGATTTACTACGCTGTGGGACAAGCATACAAGACAAGCATTAGCATCAATTGCAAATCATATTTGTCGTACGGGTACTTAGAGAGAGCCACTTGTAGTAACTACGCAGTGCACCTGCATGCACGATTGCACGCATTCCCTGGCATGCCAGCCAGCACCTGGTGAGAAAAGCCAGAAACCCACCTGTTCGCTAGCTCATCAGCCAGCTGTGCCTGCGCTACAAGCAAGCCATGTAGCCAGCCTCTCGAGTAAACAGGTCTATTGGTATGCGTGAAGATGCGCTTGTCGACTTCCAGTCTGTACAGGTATTGAGCACCTTCACAATCTAGCGGTCGTTTGTCGGTGGATTTTCAAGGGAATACGTCATATTCAATTTAGAATCAGCAACCAAGACGTCAAGCTGCTCTTAGTAAATGAATCCGAGATGATTAACGACACTACTGGTGGTGGTGCTGTTATAATATAGTCTCCAATCCACTCTACTATATATGTATCTCGTTATCTCTACGCGAAAATCATCTCCCAACATACCTGCTTTCGGAGATCAACAATTTAGATATAATCAAGGGGTTCACCTCTCTTATTTTA
The DNA here is from genome assembly GCA_011634705.1 of Andricus grossulariae. Taxonomy (NCBI): domain Eukaryota; kingdom Metazoa; phylum Arthropoda; class Insecta; order Hymenoptera; family Cynipidae; genus Andricus; species Andricus grossulariae. Next base: position 193,519,135 of record JAABKJ010007545.1, read on the forward strand.
CGTTTAGTTTCAAGAGTGGAAATGATGTAGAGATTGTAGAGAGTAGACTTAGCGGCAACAAGGCTTCTAGACTTCATGGGATTTGGCAAGATTCCACTAGAACTACTAGACGAATAGACTCTGATCATGATGACATGGAATCTTTGATAGAAATAGATTTTAATCTCTGGAAATTTCCAAATGGATTTAGAAACTTATCATAAGTTTAATGAGAATTAAAAACACGCAGATTTCGTTTTAAAAATCCAGGCGTTTGGAATTTCATATCACACACTTCTGTGCACTTTTCCCTGTCTCTCATTCTTGTTGCAATTTTTTAAAAACCAGGACTGTAAAGTTTGTCCCGTGCTACATAATATACAGTAAAAACTAGGCATTATTTTTAATCCGCGATGGATTTTTTGGGCTTTCTAATATATGTTCTCACAAATAGTCTGTTTTAAGGTATTATAGCAGCGTAAAGTAATTTTCTTATGAATTTTTTCAAATTGGGAATATTGTCATTAAAGTGCTATCGAATGGTCTGTGCAATTCACAAAAAAGTTCACTATTCCAAAGATGAGATAATTTAAATTTGAATGAGCACCTTATGCAAGTAAGCCTTGTCCTAAGCCTAGGGTATCGAAAATGCCACACAGTTTACCTTAGCGGCTACACTTTTCTTACGATTTTGTTAAACTAAGAAAACATAGAAGGGCACAATACAGAGGTTCTGTGTAAATTTCAGAATTGTTTGTCATTTCGTTCGTGAAGTTGGAGCGTCTTCAATTGGCTTCTGTATGTTCTTCGTATGTATAGATCTTTGTGTGCTCGTGTTTCTTGATTTTCATATTAGTTTTGTCGCATAAAATAGCTGTCTTGAGTACCAAAGAAAGCTATTTTACGTAAAAAATTAACATGAAAATGTAAAAACACGAGGATTAGTTGCAAGAGTCACCGTGCCCTGCACTGACACCATACCCCACTTTCCCCTAATACTAGCTTTCTTCTTGTTTAACTTGCTAACTTCAGATTGAAAAATTAGACCAGATAGCGATAAGCGAACTGAAATTATTCAGAAGGTGCATCGTTTAAATTGATCCCAACTTTATTCTGATCTAAAAACAAAAAACAGAGCAAGTCACATGCAAACCCTGACTCTATTGGATTTGTGGATCAAACTAAACTGACATTGTTTTTTAAGTGAAGTTTCTTACGGCGCACAGCGAGAAAAAATACTTTCAGATGGATAGCTAACTGGATCTCGAACTTGGTGGTCGCGTGGATACGCTTGGATGTAATGTCATATCATTTCACATTCGGCAATCTCCGCAGCGGCCCCGCGCGACGCGTCGAAGTTGTATTCGAGTGAACAGTGCGATCACGCGGTACGTGAATAAGGGAAGGGGGGGGGGGAGTCGGTCTACAGAACATAACACAGATATTAAGTGCGGAAATGCATGTTGAGGAAATAAGACAGGCAAATAATGAGTGGAACAATTTTCAAGATTGACTGTAAATAAATTATAAACGACGTTCTCATTCAAAAAGCAATGTGCATTCTACCTCATCACTTTTAGAATTGTAAATTCCAAATAGTAAAATCGGTAATAAATACGTATATTCTCTAAGTCGCCATTTTAATTTGAGAGTTTAATTTTGCACCATCCCCAAATTCCCCACAGAAGCTTCACTTCCCCCGCCTGGTCCAAGCAAGCAGCAAGTTTTTTTGTGTGTGTAAACTGTCTTAATACCGAATTTATAAGTCCTAAAAGGATTCCTAGTTTTTACTGTGTATTTTAGGCCCTGAAACGTTTCCAGCTCACACGGAAAAAATACAAAAAGAGACTGCTAATCTTACATTTAGAAACAAAAAAGTTATGGTAACAAAATAATTTTGTTGAGCATTTTTTGTCTTGGAACTTTTCTGCAGCGCTCGTGCGATTATGACGGAAATGGAAACAAGTTCGCGTGTGTGTGTGAGAGAGAGAGAGAGAGAGATGAGAATACTATATAAATCGATATTGTTTTCTCTCGATCGTAAAGGTCTAGGAACTTGGCTGCAGCGCTCGTGCGATTATGACGGCGATGGAAAGAGAGAGGGAACGATCGCGTCACAATAGAGAGATCGGCGAAATTCTGGTGTGTTTTGAGGATATATATGTGTATATATGTATATATATATATATATGTGTGTGATATATATGTGTATATGTATATATGTATGTATGTGTGTCTGTAGGTATGTATGTATGTATATACCGCGATTTCGCTAGGAGTGAGTGCAATTTTTAAGAGAAGCACCTGCTCCCGGCGAAATCCTGCGGTTGTCCTTATGACAAACTTTTAACTATATATATAGTGTGTTTGTGTCTTTATTTTTGTACATCTATGTGTATGTATGTATGCATACACTCATGTTCTATATGTTGATATATGTATGTGTACACAATTAAAAAGATTTGAGTTAAATTTTATATACGGGTCAGTATAGCAGCGTGCGTCAAAATTCAAAGCGGTCGCATTTCTTCAAATCTTTTCAAATACTTGCAATTGAAGCAATAATCTAGAATTCGTCGACTGAATTCTTATTTTCGATTGAAATGCAACGTACCAGTAAAGATTTTTGTTAATTCAGTCATAGTAACCCTTCGAATTTGCTTGAAAAATCAAAAGTTCAAATTTTGATAACTTTATTGGAAAAAGGACACAAGTTTTCCTTGCACGCGATCTTCCAATTTCTGTTCATAAATATATATGGAAGTTAATATATAAATGCTCCTTAATAGCGATTTCATATACCATTTAATATATTAACTTTAATATGTATTAGATTATTAAATTTAGAACTATTTTAACGGTGCATACATGTATGCCTGCATGTACGTGAACGGTACCAATTAGAATATAAGACTACTATAACTAAATTTGGAATTGAACAGGAAAAGAACAGAGAAAAGGAAAATTTAGAAAAAAGTATTTACTGATCCTTTTCCCGCGCAACGTATTGTACCTCTTTTCCAGGTTGGTTATAAATGAAAATGCAGAATAAAAATTGTCAACTTACCTTGATAGAAACGATTAGCTGATTGGAGATCCATTGTTTGACTGGAATTTAATTTTCCTTTTAATTAGTAGATTTTTTAAACGGTGCACAAAACCGTGTCATCATGGCCCTAATGCACAAGCGCACTCAAAGGTCGTGGACACATAGCATCATAAACGCAGACCATGCAAAATATAACACAATATCGTACTGGAGTAAAAAAGGACTGTAAACTAAAATAGTGCAGAAAATAAAGAGTTCAGAAAATTCACCTCTTGAAATATTCTTGGCGCCTCAAAATTAAATATCTGAGACATTGTTTCCATTCTTGTTGACCTAGGTTGTCGGGGACGAAAACCAAGATTCTGGGGCGGATCGTTACGGTACAGATAAAGCAGAGTAAAACTAATGTCCAGGTACACAATCGTTTTCGATTTTCGCAGGTTTACATAAATATAGATATATCCGAGCAAACAGTGTATCGATAAAATTTTCTATATAGGACAGAGATAGGAACCGAAAAGAATAAGAGAGAGATGCATAAGCTGGATCGGACGCTAATGCGTACGCATACTAGTTTAGATTTAAAGGCCAACTAAATGCGTTTGCATGGATACATGTATAGTTTCGATGCACCGAGTGATCCGATGATGCCTTACGATTCCTCACGTCTTCCTTATAATTATTTTTCATTATCCTAGTTTGGATGAAATATAAAAGTTTTAGTTACAGAAGAAAGGAAGTGTATCAACAATAAATGTTATCTGCCTAGATGCCAAAATTTATATGGTATAGTAATAAGAATCAAGCAATGTCACGAACAAAAGATGTACAAAGAAAGAGAGAAGAAAGCGGAAGAAAAGTTGCGTTTGCACACACAACTTGCAACCCGGTCATTCGCTCTGCTATCAACATAGGTGCATTATCGCACAAACACATGCGCTTGCCAACGCTTGGTCTAAGTCTAATGTTCCTCCCTCGCTTCTTCCCATCCAATTTGACCACAATTCAATATAGCTGACTAATAGTAAACATTGCTATGATTTCTGAAGGAATACCAATATGAATAAAATGCTGAATTAAATTAACTACCGTGATATTTCCTGATTGCCGATCCAAGGCAAGGAAATATAAAAGTAATGTTGAAAATCAATTTACTCGATTCAGCAAATTCTATTGCAAAAATTCTATTGCAAAAATCCTACTGCAAAAGTTCCTGTCACATGAAAACGTGACTTCGAATTGGCTTATTGCTGACAACAGCAATAGTTAGCTTCGGATTATTTAGGGCGCATATCTGCAGTAAATGTTGGTCAGCAAATTCCATCTTTCTATACGTTCAACTTCCTAATTATCAAAAATGCCCACCGAATGATTTTACCACTAGCCGATGAGCTAAACCATTTTGCAGTCTAAGGAAGAACGTACCAGTGAGTGGTTCTTCTTTCAGTAACTTTTTCCAAAAGTTGAAGTTATAATCGCCCGTCCGCGGTTCGGGATCGGTCTTTGATTAATTCCAAAATTAAGAAGGTATAGTAAATTGACGCCGTGCGGATGATAAACTCCTATTTTATAAAAGAACTCGCCCGACGAGTTGTTAGAATTGAAAAGAAATATGTTTAGAGCTTAGTGCGAGAAGAAACGAGATACCGTGACAAATATCACGGAGAAAAATTCTTCTCTCGAAACTCGAAACAAGTGGGAATTTTTCTATGAAAAAATTCTAATGTAGAATTACCTGAGAAAAGAATAGGTTCTGAAGGAAAATTTGAAATATCCCATTTCCGTAGGGAGCATCGAAAGGAGAGCAAGGACTCTCTTCCTCTTGACAACCAGTCTTCCTGAAAAATTGTATTTTAAGACTACAAAGAGGTAATGTACAAGTGGATCGTTCTCATATATTTGAAATAAAATTGCTTATAATTACAAAACACTCAAATCCAAGCAAACCTTTTTCTCTTCTTAGAATCACCTCCCCCTCGCAGAAATAAGCATGGCTTAACGGAGCTCTCAGTCAAAGAGTAGTGATAAATGTACCCAGTAATAAAAACGAACTTAATGTAGGGTTAAGTTCGGCAGTTTATAAAAGCCTCAACGTACCTAAAAAAATACATACAAAAATTTACGATGAACAAAATGAAAAATTGACAGATCTTGATATTAAGATCAACCGTGCGTAACAGCGGCACTTATAAAGAAAGTGGCGGGACTCCATGGTCGGATGACGTGGCAGGTCTCAAAATGATTGAATTTTTGGAGAAGATATTCTCTAGAACTTCGTATCCTAATGATAACATTTCTACAGCGACGATAGAGCAAGAGTGACAGATCAAGAGGTCTCCAAAATACATAAGCAACGCAATTCGAAAATCGAATTCATTGCCCAATACATGACGTTGCCGAGATCACGTGGGCAGATATCGCAAGGTAAGCGAGTTCGCAGACTCGTAAATATGCGGGAGTGCACCCCAGTTTATAGTTACATTTATCTAAATAAGACCTTCTGAACACATGCATTCGTCCGAAATTGTATATAAATGTCATATATCCATAAACTCGGGTTGAGTGACACTCCGTTGAGAGAAATTGAATACAGAGATACTTTAATCTCTCGTTGTAGGGTCGGAACCCAGTACCCGCTTGTGACTCTGTTGAGCGGTGGTCTGGGTCGTCCGTACGGTGGCTCGAGCGGGAAAAAGTCTGCACATTCCAATTGATTACTTATATAGACCCCAAGAATTTGTCCTCCCTCCTGATACAATATGATTTTCGTCGGTGGATAGGGCTCCAGAGGGATGTATGAAAAGATAGGGTTTAAAGGAATAAATAAATGTGTTCACAATAATTGCCATGAGTATTTCCTAGTGATGTCTCAGAGATGACCCATGCTCTGCTGTCTCACGTGGGTTGTTTCAAAAGTTCCCGGATTACTCGAGCAAAATAGTATGTGACGGGTAATATTTAGCAAGTGACAACTCCCTCGACATTAGACAAAAATTACAGGTTCTTTGAATTCTGGGTACCCAAGTCAGGCATGTAATTATCGAAAATTCTGGGCTGATTCCGACGACGATTCTTTCAAAGCCACCACCAAGACACTCTTGTTTAGGTATATAAAAAAGTAATAATAGGACAATCACAGAAAAGTATAAGACAAAGTCACAAGCTCGCAGGAGCTTACAAAATGAAAGAAGAATGTGAAAGACAAATTAAGGCTGCAAGATAAAACAAATGACAAGTGTTCGATTTTGACGATACGGGTCTTGATTTTTCCGGTTACCGCTCCGCTACGAATGAACAGCAACAGAGGCCCACAAAATCGAAAGAATACAATGGCAATGCTTATCGTTAGAGGTCGACCTTGATCGGAAGTGTATGGAGATGTTTCATTGAAGTTCAAAAAAAAAACTCAAAGAAGTTCACAGTTTAAGTTGAGTCGATCAGAGACCTCAACAAAAAAATCTAAGTTCAAAGTTTTTTTGGTCAAAAACCACAAGAAAAGATTCCAAATTCAAAGTGTCAATATAGTAGGACAAAAACCACAACAAAATTCCAAGTTCAAAGTTTCAGTGTAGTTGGTCAAAAACCACAAAGATATTCGACGACCCACCGAGAATGGGCAGTGAGAAAACCAGCAGGCATAGTCGAGCACTGCTGGTTGCTCCTTAGTGCCAGCGGCACCGATGCTACAGTGCAGCCAACTAAGGGAAGAAACTAAATTTTTATAAAGTAAGCCGAAAGGGAGAAGTACGCAGGGAGGTGGTCCGGCCAGTGACAGTCGGCAAGCGTAGTCTAGCATTACCGACTAATCGATGCCGGAACCACCCCTCTTGTGGACGTTTTTTCGGCCCTGTTCATAGGCTACTTTCTCGTGAGCCTTGATGAGGTCGGGTTTTACAATCAAGTGTTGTTCTGGATATTGCTTCCATTCTCCATTTAGCACCCTGTCTGACTTCTCCATTTGTAGCATGATAACACAAGGTTCGGATGTGGACACAGCACACGCAAGTGTCCTTTTTTGAGGCATTTCCAGAAGACAGCGTCGACAAGAAAGTTGACTAAAGCCGGTCTCGGGGATCGCGCCTTCAGCCAACCCTTCCTGTCGACGTATTTCCAGTCAGCATACTACGGCCGGGAATGCGGTTTGCCATCAGCCGTCCGTTTTGGTGTCGAAAGCTGTAAGGTAAAAATGAATAGGATGTTTAATCCACTCGTTGATCCGTTGACAGTATGTAAATAGGTGTCCCAATCGTTAGCGTTATCTCGAGTTTGACTTTAATTATTTCCCGATTGGGGTACCGGTTTCTCGACTACATAGGGCTTAAGATGTCTAACATGTTCTTTACGGGCGTTTATCCCATCAATAGAAGCCAAACCAAGAACGACTGGGGACAAACGTCGTTTAATCTTCAATGAACCTATATATTTTGGACACAACTTAGCGGCCACATCGTCAGTCTTCCTATACAATTTCCTGTTAGGCTTTAAGACGAGATCTCCCAATCAGACTGTCGTAACGCGCTTGTTCTTGTTATAATATTTTGTTCGGGTCATATAGGCGCGAACGAGAGGTCGAGAGAGCAAATCCCTTAGGTATTACAGTCTTTTTATTCGATCCAGCCGATGACCAGCCGGTGACACTAAGGGATCCATGGACCGCTGTGTTAAAGGCGAAACAGAACTCATCCATGTGGAGGCAAAGAAGGATTTAATGAAGGAAAAAAATGATACCAGGCTGAATATGAGCAAAACCCCTTCTCCATAGGCCAGGCGTTGGCAGCGAGGGGAAACCTGGAGAGTCCAGCTCTTTCACCACGTGTGTATCGCTCGCTTCGTGTCTCCCACCAAGAGTCTCTACTCTACTCTAAGAGTTCGAGGTGGTGGTAATTTCTTTTCTATGAAATCAGAATTTACCACCACCCCGAACTTTTAGAGTAGAGTAGAGACTCGTGGTGGGAGAGACGAAGCCAGCGATCCACACGTGTTAAAAAAGCTGGACTCTCCAGATTTCCCCTTGCTGCCGAGGCCTGCCACAGGCTGTTAACCCTTACATACACGGTGGCATATTTAATATCCCACCTGGATTATCATCATGTTTATAATATTTCAAGTTTTTTTTTCTCGATTTTAGTGATTCATCATGTGAATTTACTATAACGACATATTAGAAAATTGAAAGTCACACTCTGTTATCTGAAATTTCTGGTGAATTTGTTAATATTAATAAACAAATACTAAAAACTCACTTTTTGCAAGATTTGCATCATTTCCAAAAGTTTTGGTTCTATTTACATGAAAATGGCTATATTCAGGTTTTAAGGGCCGCTGTTTTTAAAGCTGTTATCACATTTATAAAACTCAATATGATGGATCCAATATGGTGGATAAAATTTATGAAATCAACTCCGATTGTAACTGCAGATTCAGTATTGTAATATAATTAATATAGAGAGTTTTTTGGGGTTGCTGATTACACATGTGCTATCATACTCCTGCAATTCAAGATGGCTGATTCAATATGTCGGACTTTCACAAATTCGGTCCGCCATATTAGTTCCGTCATTATGAATTTTAGAAATCTCATGACGGATTCATGATCAGTGACCCCAAACACCCATATACACCATTTTTCATTCAAATCAGAGTTAATTTCACGAATTTAGGCAGCTAAATTGGATCACCATATTGACTTTGGAAATCTGACAACAGATTCAAAATTAGCGACCCTCACAGCTCAAGACTACCAACTCTTATGGAAATCAAAGTTAATTTTATAATTTGGTCCCCCATATTGGATCTGCCATCTTCGATTTCGAGAATCTAATAACAGATTCGAAATAATTGACTCCAAAAATACATACATACTACTTGCTATCAAGATCAAAGTCCATTATATAGATTCTGTCCGCCATATTTGATCCGCCATTTGTAAATTTGGAATTTTGATAGCAGATTCGAAATCAGGGACCCCGAAACCCTAAGTATACTAATTTTTATCAAAATCAAGGTGCACATCACAATTTTTATTAATATCAGAAGAGTTCAGTCCGCCTTATTGAATTTGTGAATTTTTAAATCCTGATAACAGATTTGTGATCAGCGACCCCGAAAACCCTTAATGCAACTATTTTCATGAAAGAAAGTTATCTGAAAAATGTATACATCAAAGGGTTAATGATTATATAAAAAATATAAATCGGTAAGACCACGAAGTACTACAAGGAGACCGCACGCCTGTGGCGGATATGGTGGAAAACAGCCCACAACCGCGATGGCCTGTCCTCGGATTTTTATTTCTTCCCAGATGAGAGCGCCTCAAGTGACAAATTAAGGAATTACGATTCCTATAGTAGCAGTTGACAATTTAGTTACAAATTTTCTCTGAAGAGGCGCTCTCATCTGGGAAGAAATCTCGCTATGGAGATAATCGGAGGACAGGCGATCGCGAAATGGCGCCAAGTGAAATACATGGCGTGCGGTCTCCTTGTAGTACTTCGTGATCGAATCTCTTGTTATTGTCAAAGAAAAAAAATACTTTTTTGCACAAATTTTCAAAATCCGAAAATCACGACAAGAGATCTTTATTTGTAAAATAAACTTTAATAAATAAAGCTATCAAAAATAGTCAGAATTGACAACAGACCGCAGCCTAACCTCTTTATCATAAGTTTCGTTAGTTACCATCAAAACCACATCGTAGCATTGATAATTATGAGAACCTCTGAGTCACGTGACACCAAATTGAATAAGTGTTTTCTCGCCTTCAATTTTTAATATTTTTTTTCTGCTGAACGACTCAACAGAAAAAACATTCAAGACGCACATTGAGTTTAGGTTAAAATTGTGTATTAAAACATCATTTTATCTAAAATTGTGAAACAACCCTATTGCAAGTGTTTGGTCTAAATTTAACTTTTGTTGTTGAAAATGTAACTATTGGGATGAAAAATTTATTCCCCTATTCCCCTCTTTTCGCCTGATAAAGTTTAATTTATTATAATACCTCTTCTATATTCTAATTAAAATCAATATTTGTTTAATCACCTGTCGAAGCAGATCCTTAGGGAGTCTCGAAACGCAGCTGTGAACTGCAGATAAAATCTTTGGCACATCTTGTTTGTTACCTTCTATTCCCAAATCACTGGGCACATTCGCCTGAGTGTCTTTGGACTGCTTTGCAACTATTTCCTTAGTTTCTTTAGAAACAACAACAACTTTTACAGACGTTGTTCCTATATCTATTCCTAACACTAGGCCTTGATGAGACATTGCGGGAATCTGTGATAAAAATAATTTACATGATTATTTATTATCTACATGATAGTTTAGTTATCAGTTTATTTATTTCTCTATCGAAAAAATCAATTACTCTTTTAATGAAATGCGTTTTGAAAATTTTTAAATCGAATTAATATTTGCAAATATCTTCATTGTAAAATTATGAAATTTTTTCTGTTCAGAGGTAGTGTTTTTTGTTTTTATTCAAACTCTTTTGAAAAAAGGTCATGGCAGTAGCTCGGCAGTAGAGCTCCCAGTTTGTGCGAAGAGGCTGCCGGCTCGATTCTCGCCGCCTGCATTTTTTTATTTTGTATTTTTTGTTTTATAATTATTTAAAAAATTAATCATTTATTTAAAATTGGTAAAGGAAATATAAAATAAGAATAAATTTCAAACAAGTATATTTTAAATAAGATATAAAATTTTGAAACTTTCAGAATAACAAACAGTATCTTTTAATTGCGATTTCATTTTCTGTCAAAGGACCAGGAAGACTTTGAGAATTTCCCGTCGATATTCTTGTATTATTCAAAACGCAAAAGTATTAGGATTTTATATTATTTTATATTTTTCAAGATCTTAGTTGAAAATGAAACTTCTTTGTTCAAAATTCATTTTTTTGTGTGATGATCCATAATTGTAGTTGCAAAATATTTTCTTTGGTTCAAAATTTAACTATTTTGTTAACATTTTTTTTAATTTATTTTTTACCTGAAAATCTAACTATTCCATATTTGGTTAAGAATAGATCTTTTTCAGTTGAAAATTCAACTATTTGTTTGAAAGTTTCTGTATTTTGTTGAAACATTGTCTTTTATGGTAGAATATTAATCTTCTTGAAGACTAATTCACCTTTTTGATTGAAAATTCAATTGTAAGTTGGAAAATTCCATTAAAAATTAAAATATTTGGTTGAAAATTCTCGTATTTTGTTATAAATTATTATTCTTTTGGTAAAAATTAATCTTTTTGGTTGAAATTTAATTTCTCTGGTTGAAAATTATTTTTTTTTTACTAAAAATTATTTTTTTAACCAAAAATTATCCTATTCCATTTTTTGTTGAATTTTTTTGATTGATATTTAATCTGTTTGGTAGCAAATGGAACTATTTTGTTGAAAATTGATTTTATTTGCTTAAAAACTTATTTCTCAAACTAAAAATTAAATCTATTCTATTTTTTATTAGAAATTTATCTTTTTTAGTTGATAATTCACATATTTTGTTGAAAATTTGGCATATTTTCGTCAAAAAATTCATCTTCTGGGTTGAAAATTCAACTATATGGTTAAAAATGTATTTTTTTGATTGAAGATGCATCATTTTAGTTAAAAGTTCACTTCTTTGGTTAAAAATCTAACAAATTTTGTTGAAAATTCGTTTTTTTTTTTGGGTTGACAATGATTTTTTTGTCATTACAAATGTAGCTATTTCAGTTTTGCTCGAAAATTGATCTTTTTCAGTTGAAAGTTCACTTATTTGGTTGAAAACTCGTCTTTTTTAGTAGAAAATTCTATTATTTGAGTAGAAAATGCATATTTTTGGGTTGTAAATTCAAATTTTTTTTTATTAAGTCGTCCTTATGACTTAAAAACTCAACATTTTGGATGAAATTTTTCTTCTTTATTGATTGAAAATTCTTTCTTGGTTAAAAATTCGTATTTTTTGGTTTAATTTTTTAACAGTTTTTTTATTGAAAATTAAAATATTTTTTGGTGGAAATATCAACGATTACTATTTTTGTTGAGAATTCATTTTGTTATCAAAGATTCATCCGTTTGGTTGAAAATGTTAATATTTTTATGGAAATTTCCTTTGTCTTGGTTGAAAATTAATTATTTTAACTGAAAATAAGGTATTAATAGAATTTTACAATAATAAATCTTCTTATTTTTTAGAAAAAGAAACGTGTTTAAAATATATTATTTTAGATTTTCTTCATCATTTTCAAATAAATGACAAAATTTATAATAATTACCATTTTATGTGAAAAAACTCTGAAAATGATAGTTTGAAAATTTAACTATTTCGTTGAACTTTTATTTTATTTCGTTGAAAACTAATTTTTTTTACTAAAAATTTAACTGTTGGATTTTTGTTCAAAATTCTTTGGTTGAAAATTGAACTATTTTGTTGAAAAAAAAATTTTTGGTTCAAAATTAGTGTTTTAAACTGAAAACGGAAATAGTCTATTTTTGCATGTAAACTTATCTTTTTTAGTTGAAAATTCATTTTTTTTTCTCAAAAATTCTCTTTTGAGTTAAAAATTTAATAATTTTTGTAGAGAATTCATCTCGTTTGTTGCAAATTCTTTTTTTTTTGTTTGGAAATTAGTAAGTGTTCGTTGAAGATTTAACTATTTTGTTAAAAATTGTATATTGTTTGGTTTAATGTGACTGTTTTTGATTGAAAATGAAATTATTTTTTTGGTGGAAATTTCAACATTTATTACAATTTTCGATGACAATTAATTTTTTTATCGAAGATTCAACACTTTGGTTGAAAATTTAACTATTTTGTGGAAACTTTTCTTATTTCCTTGGTTTAAAATTAATTGTTTTAACTGAAATTTTAATTCTTCCATTTTTTGTTCAAAATTTATCTTTTTAAGTTGAAAATTCACCCTTGAAGAATGAGCAGATAAATTTATAAATGATGAAAATTCTATCATTTTCAAGCAATTTTTAGTTAGAAATATTAAAAATTCAACGCTTTTAAATTTAGTTTAAAATGAACACTGTTTGAATTAAAAATTAAATTATTTTTATTTTAAATTGTTTGACATAAATAATTGTTCAATTGTTATTAATGGATACAAATTAAAAACAAATTAACTTGCAAATTAATAAATTTTACTCACAAATTAATCATGCAACAAAATTAATCAATTAAAATTGTAACGATCAAAGATTAAATTTAACACTCTGAAATTTGATCGACTCAAGGCTTTCTATTTAAAACAATTCAGTTTCAAATTGTTTAATTTTGCATATTTCATTTATTTTTGTTCATTTTAAATAATCAGTCAAATATTGCTAAATATTGAAAAAATAGTATATTGTAGACTGAAAGAATATTTGAACCTAGGATTTGAAATTACATGAAAAACGTCTGATTATGAATCCAACAAAAGTGGTTCCACTTTCTGAATTCTCAAAAATCCAAAAAAGATTTGATAAATATTAAATGTCTGCTATAATAGATGAACTTTTAAACCAAAAAGATGTATTAAAAAAAAAAGTGGTTGAATATTCAATCAAGAAAGATTTCAGTTAAATTTTCAACACCAAAATATGAATTTTCCACCAAAACAGTAGAATTTTCAATAAAAAAATATGAGCTTTCTACCAAATGAGGTAAATTTTCAAATGAAAAAAGATTAATTTTAAACCAAGCAAAAAGATGAATTTTCGACAAGATTAATTTTCTACCAAAAAAGATAAATTCCCAATAAAATACATAAATTCTTAATCAAATATTTTAAACAATGGATGCGATGTTAATCCAAAATTTAATTTGATTAATTTATGTTTCTCTTTTCTAAAATTTTTAAACTAAATAGTTGAATTTTGAAACTAAAAAATCCATTTTTAACCAAAAATAGAGTAGTTCCATTTTTATGAAGGAGAATTAATTTTTAATAAAAGAAACGAATTCTCCACACAACATTTCAAAGCCCGAGAATATGAATTTTCAACAAAATGGATAAATTTTCAGTTAGAACAAAAAAAAACAACGAATTTCCAACTAAAATTATGAATCTACAAACAAAAAAATTAACTTTTAAACAATTACTTCAAGTTTTAACCAAATAAACTTGATATTAAAAAGAAAATTAATTACAAATAAGAAACAGTAGGACCAAAACATTGGCTTTCTACCAAAAAAAAAGAAGAATTTTCAACCATATAGTTAAATTTTCTACCAAATTTTTAAATTTTCGAGCCAAAAATACGAATTTTCTACAAAACAGTTGAATTTCAATCCGAAATAGATTAATTTTCAACAAGACAGTTGCATTTTTGATTAAAAAGGTGACATTTCTACAGAAAATTAGGAATTTTTAAATCAAGAAGATAAATGTTCAACAAAATATATTTAAAAAAAATAGGCAAAAAGAAAAAAAAATTTCAATCAAATTGCTGAATTTTCCAGTCGAGAAGACGAATTTTCGACCAAATAGTTGAATTTTCAACAAAAAAGTTTATTTTCAATCAATCAGTTAAATTTTCAACTAAAATTATGAATCTTCAACGGAAAAATTAACTTTTGAAGACAGTTGCATTTTTAATTAAAAAGGTGACATTTTTCGGAAAAAGGTGAAATTTCTACAGCAAAAGATGAATTTTCAAACAAAAAAGATGAATGTTCAACAAAATAGTTGAATCTTTAACGACAAAAAAATGTTTAGTCAATAAGGAAAAAACTTCAATCAAATTGTTGAATTTCAAGCTAAAAAGACATATTTTAAACAGGACAATTGAATTTTAAACCAAATAATAGAGCTTTTAACCAAACGAGATGAATTTTGAACCAAAAATGTAATAGTAGACTTTTCAACCAAAAAGAATGAACTTTCAACCAAAAATAATTGGATTTTCTTATTTGATTCTATTAATTCAGTTCGCATTTGAGTGGAAAAATGAGAAAACGGGAAACGGCTGTGAAACCTGATATAAATAATTAGGAATGTTGATCATTTCAAGAGCAAAGAATAATATTTTAAATAAACATTGAAGTTCATTTTCAATACTTGCAAAATTTTGTGACGTTTTGACACTATTTTCAAAAATTAGCCTTCAATAATGAGTTGCGAAATTGAGACAGATATCACAAGAGAAAACCGGGAAAAGCGATAATTTCGATTCGGGAATTTGAAAATTAAATTTCACTATATACAATGGGGTATGCAATTTGAAATTGGTAAAATATTCGTTTTTCCTTCTATAATTAGATAAAATAATAAAGAGGTGAACATGTTTTTTTAATTATTAAAAAAATCAAAATACTCACAGAAAGTAAAATTTCCAGGAAGATTGATTTTTTAAAAACGAATGACACAATTATCACGTAGACATCACTAGAAACAGAAACACTTCCTCAATAAAAAAAAGCAATGAATCGTGCATACCTATGTATTGATAATGACGAAATGAGCTCGGAAAGTCGGAAAACGATTAAATTTACAACGACACTAATGACTGTCTGGTTCCAAGTGATTCAAACTCAGCAGACCCTATCTCTGGTTGCATCATCTGTGTGGGTTTGATACATACACATATAAATCTTCCCTATACTGATTCATTTACCCTTGCATTAATCCAGTAATTTTTCTTCATGATTGAAACAATTGAAACGTGTTCCGAATTATCTATCTCCTCACGTAATAATCTCACTGTGGATAACGCTCGCTATTCAGAGCGAAAAATATGAAAATAAAAAAAAATCCGTTACTTTCACTTTTCCCGCTTTAACACATGTTTATCTTATTTGTAGCAAGTTATCTTTATCTACTGCGATGCGGTTTTCTAATGAAAAACATTTGAAAATCAATACTTGATTTTATGGTGAAAAAAAAGACTAATAGCTCACTGCTTTTACGGAGCTATCGAAAGATGTCTGTGACAGTAAGTCTCTATTCGGTATATTTAGAATTTCGTTCGCTTCGGTTTATACATACAATATTTAAAGATTGCCTCTTGCTGTGGCCATGCGCGTTCTTGTCAAATTTCAGCTGCTCTGCGTCCAATCTGCAATATGGACTCTTGTCAACCCTCCGCGGCCGGGCGGTTTTGGTCGATTTAATACTCTTCTTTCATTGGTCGCGCCACTATGGTTTTCAAACTAACCGTCCAGTGTCAGCCAAGAATTGGTTATAAATAAACTCGAGAGACTGTTCTTTAAATTTTGAACCATTTGGTTTTAGTTTGGACCAGTCTATTCTATTGTCTTTCGGTTAAGCCAAGTTACGATTTGGTTTTGTAATAAATCTTTTTTTATAGCCACTATCAAACACGCGCGCCATATTTTAACCTTTAAGTATGGACGTGATTTCGTTTTTGTACTAACATCCCAGGAAACAAAAATCCATTCACTTTCGTTTGAATGGGTTTTGATGTCTTCTGAATTGCGTATCTGTCACTGGAATTCCAGATTGCCACCCATTGGTTAGGCTGACTTTTGAATGAGAACATGAATTTCTTGCGTATTCTGATTTTACTTTAAGCTTTTTGAACTTTTCCACTCGAGAAATTACTAGTCTAGACAGTATTTTGTAAAAGGGTCTTAGCGCCCTGAAACTTTAGTTCTCAAAACGACGCATGCCGTTACAAATGCTGTAACAATCGGTTATTGTTCTTTAATGTCTACTTCTTCCGCTAGAGGCAGCACCTCCTTGAAGTTTGAAATAGCGCGAGCTGTTTGAATATAAATTTCTGATGATTTCAGGATTATACGGATTTAATCAATTAATTAATAAATTAATGATGTACAGAAGGGTTTATGAATTAAATATATATAGAGGGAAATTGGGCATTGTAGAAAAACGAAATCACTAATTATTAATAATTAAATTTCAAAAATTAGGAATTTTCGCGCCAAAATTATGCCGGATCGTTACAATGCGCCGATGACTGTGCCCTCTTGGCGGAAGCACCTGAAAGTTACTTAAAATAAACATGGTCCGCGTCGGTAAATGATGAATGTTAGCAATTTCTGAAACCACTTACCATTGAAGTTTCTATTCGAGGAGTTACCATTAGCACAAACTGCGAAGTGCACAATTATTTACCAACAGAGTCCAATATTTTTATTTATTATGTTACGTTATGTTGTTTTTTATTAAAAGATTGGAATTAAGGGCCAAATTGCTATTAATAACCAAATTTTATTATAATGGTTAAAAATTATTTGAAATAAATGATTATGCAACACCAAAATAATTTTAATTTGCTAAAATAATTTAATTGATAAATAGAGATAGAAAAAATCGTTTATTTCTATTATTAGTTTTTAATTTTTTTCAAAAACGTACATACAATCGAACATATTAATGTATCTTAACTGATATTAATGATATCATAAACAAATCAAGATATGAAAAAAAAGAGGATATGTTTGTAGATCTCTTGACGAAGAAATAATTTTTATTTGTATCAAAGTTTCCATATTAGTGACTTTATTTCATGGTTCAATTTAGTTTCAAATATTTCCAAACAATATTGATATAAGAGAACAGTTTAATTGCAAATAATTTGTTAATATTAAAAAATAATTCTGTTTTTAACATTTTGCTATCGCAGTATACGATTTGAAAATTTTTTCACATTCTTAAAGAGATGAGAAAAATGAAATAATGACAAAAACTTACAATTTGCGGGAAATTTTCAAATGATTTAAATTTACTTTCAAACACACGAAACAGAATCTAGAAAATTTGAAGACAATGGACATTTTTTGTAGGAAAACTGAATTGTTCCAACAGATATTTACAATGTTTAGAAGTTTTAAAATATGTTGAAATAAATAAAAATTTGAAAATATTTCAAACAATTTTAAACCGAACATACATTTATAAAAATTTCGAAAAGAATTTCGAAGGTTCCAAGGCAATTTCATTAATTTTGAAGAATTTTGTGAAAATTAAAAAAACATTCGAATTAGTTTAAAAATTATTTACGAATTTTATAAGTCTTGGAGAGATTTAAAATATTTTGAAACTTGAAGATTTGTTCGAAAATTTATAAAGTATTTTAAAATTTCTTCAAAACTTCTAAAAGCCCTGAATATCTTTCAAACTGACTCTAATTTTTCCTTATATTTTGTGAATCGTGTGATATAAAATAAAATTACTTCAAAATTTTTTTGAATCTTTTTCGATATGTGTGAAATCTTCAAAAATCTTTGTGAATTTCCTCCAGAATCTTAGAAAAATTATATTTATGTAACTTTATAAACAAACTGATAATACGTGATTCCTTTTTATCAAATCATTTGAAGAGAATGAAAGAAATTAAAAACTGGCAGTAGGTTTGAACTAATAACTCAGTTATTGGTATACTAACTTAGAAAATGTGAAAAGATTTGAAGGTCAAAAGAAAATTAGATGCATTTTAATTTAATTTATTTTCGAAAGATAACAAAAATTTTTAAAGAAAAATCTGATATATTTGAAGCACACTTCTTTAAAGTTTTCAAAATAAAAAAAACAGTAGGAAAAATATGACTCATTTTAAAAGTTAATAAGATGGTTTAAAAGTTTCAAAAAATGTTAATAATTTATAAATTGAACGAAATAAAAATTTTAAATTATATTTTATTCAGGAAAATTGCTTTTTAGAGAATATTACAAAACATTTCAAAAATTGCAAAACAAAAATCTGAAACATTATAATCACAATTTTTTAAAGTTTTCAAAATGAAAGAAAAAATGAGGAAAAGTTTTAATCATTTCAAAAGATGGTATCAGATGGTTTAAAAGTTTTGAAAAGATTTAAAAAGAATTCAAAAACTGAACAGATTAAAAATAAAAAATTATGTTTTCAAATTAAAAGAAATGAGCTCGACTCATTTTAAACTATACTCAGAAGGCTTAGAAGCTTTAAAAAGATTGAAAAATAATTTTAAAAAAGAATGGATTTAAAAAAATTTGGGAAAAGAAATTACATTTTTTAAGATCCCGAACAAAAAGTTTGAATCTTTCAAGAATTTAAAAGGTTTCGAGAGAATAGAAGAATTTTCTGGAGATTCGTAGTAAACTTTTAGATGATTTTTATTTTGAAAAAATAATGTCTAACGCAAATTCTGGGAGATAACATAATTCTTAACATTTATGGAAGAATGTTGAATGATTTTCTATTTGGAAAAGTTATAACAAACCTTAAATTTTTCATCCGCTCAATTTTTAGATTATTTTTAAATCTGTTAAAACTTTCATACCATCTGATTATGTTTCAAAATGTGTCAAGCTCATCCTATTTTTTTATTTTGAAAACTTTGAAAAAGTTTCCCTAAAAAATTTAGATGCTTGTTTAACAATTTTTGAAATATTTTATGATATTCTCGAAAAATTAATGATTCAAAATAAAAAATCCTTTTAAAATTTACCAGGAATGTCTACAATCTTTTCATTCTCTCGAAATTTATAAATATTCTTATGAACCTTATGCACTGTTTTTAATGATTTCAAATTCAAACTTGTTTAAAACTTTTTTTCAAATTTGTATATATCTTTGCAAGGAGTTTATTAATTTTTTTAAGCCTTCAAAATAAAATAAAAATGATCATAAATATAAATATATAATATAAACTATTAATGACACTAATATACGAGTTCGTGAATAATGAGAATTACATTAGAAATCTATATGAAAATTTTTTTTGGTTGGGTTCATGAGATCACGTGAATTCCTTAATTTTTTGGGAATAAGGAAAGTTATTCTGCGTGAAAAAATTAGAGTCATGGAAAAATGATTATCTTATCCGTGCATCATAATTCATTAAGTTTGAATTTAAAACAGAAAATGTTGAACGATTTTGAACAGAGATCGTCGTAGCGGCAGGGGAAAGAAATTTGAATTCATGGAATTCAAGGAATTCGTGGAATTTAAGGAATTCGTGAAATTTAGGGAATTCGTTGGAATTAAAGAATTCATGGAATTCACGGAATTCATTGAATTCCTTCAAATAGTGAAATTCCACTTCAACATTTTTTCGAAGCTGCACTTCCAGCGTGCGTCTCGAAACACACAAATTTTTTTTACTGAAGATAAACCTCCCTGTATGAAAAAAAATGTATTTGATGCTGGTTAGTAAGCAAAGTGCTCATAGAGTGAGAAGAAATAAATATATGGTGGATACACCCATTATTCTTTGCATCAGTATTATTTAATTATTTTAGATTTACATTTCCTTTTTGCTTGAATTGAATCAATCTGTGAAATTTTTACTCAATCTTACGGTTGAAAGGTAAAATCCCAATTTCTTCTTCGGAAATTCGAGTAATGTTGCCGTTATACAAATGTAACTGAACGGGATTTCGGCGATGCAATACTGTTTGATATAAGTACAGCAAAACACCATGAGCATTCAATTTTCCAACGATTAATTTATTCGGTGATACGAGTACCCTGGCCGGTAGGCTTATCCTGAAAATTTGGCTGTCTTGATCTCCAAATCCTAGGCGAAGAAGGTTACGAGTGTTTACATTTTGGATTTGATAACCAGGGGGAATAGGCTGTATGAGAATAGGAGCATCACGAGGTGGAGGTGAATGAGGAGGACGGGTACTAGAAGGTCGGCTTTCATGATAGAAACGTGTGCTCCCATAATCCTGAATATAGCTCGGTGAACTTGATTCTGAAAGAAGATGTCGATACCTCCATGTTAAAAAATCCATTCTTGAAGTGTATCTCAGCTGAAAATTCCTGCACATGAACCTTGAAAAATCCTGGATATGTTTCTACACATGATCCTGCACACGAACCTGCACAGGCAATCTTTAAGTTCCCTGTGCAGGAATTTGGCGAAGGAAATTGTACATGGTCCTACAATGGGACCTGCACCGACAAAGAAACCTTTGTATGATCAAGTATAGGATGCTGTACAGGTTTCTTTGTAAAGTGAAATGAGGCGCGGGTTCCTGTTCAGAAACACGTATGGGGTCCTTTACAGAAAGCCGTCGCGAAAAGTCATGCCGCTTACAACTATAAAGGTGGTTTCCTTCAATTCCCTTGAAGATTCAACTTACTATCGAGAGAGCCAAGCCATTAGCGAACCCTCACGGATTAGTTCCTATGCAGTTTTACGTATAGGATCCTCGACAAGTACCTGTACATGAAGCCGCGTCTCAAATCACTCTGTAAAGGAACCTGTACAATATCATTCAAAGTTTGGCTTACATATACGTTCCTTTGCTGGGTTATGTACAGTTTCATTCGCCAAATTCCTGTACAGAAAGCTTCAAGATTACCTGTACAGGTTCGTATGCAGGTTTCCGTCTAGGAACATGTCCAGGATCCTCCAAGGTTCCTCTGCAGGAATTTCCAGCTGAGGCATCTGAAACTACCATACTGACGTTGGGGTTCTAAGAGAACCATTTTTTTTAGTTAGCCCCTCCTTTCAGTACCTATACTCGGCAAATAGCAGACAGGTTTAATCATCTCTGGTTTAGTATATTATTCAGATTTATTTTCGATTCACTCAAATTGCTTTGAAATCACATTAAATCCTGTATATTACTTCTGATTTCCTTGAACTCATCATTCCGAGAAATTAGGTATTAGGATTCAAGGAATTTAGAGAAATAAAGAAATTTAGGGAATTCGGAAAATTCCAAAGAATTCAGATAATCCAGCAAATCCTAAGGAATTTAGAAAAGTCAATGAATTTAGGCAATATAGAAGAATTCAAGAAATTCAAGGGTTCAGGGAAATCGACGAATTTACGGTATTTAAGGAATTTAGGGAATTGAGGGAATTCTAAGAAATTAAGGATTCAGAGAATTAAGGATATTTTGAAGAATCAAGGAATCAAAGGAATCCAGAAGATTTCAGAGGATTACTCTCCAAGTAAAAATTCTTCGTCGACTTACGAAAATCGGTTTAAAAACAGGCTTGTCTGAGAAAAATACAACCTCTACGAAAAATGAAGTTTGAAAGATTCAAAAGAAAATCTTAAGGCAGTTTATTAAATTTCGCGTTGATTGGGCCCTACTTATATTATTTTTGATAAATAGGGGCCCAGACAGCATGTGAAAAAAACGACCTATTTTCCGCTGTGAATAAATTCGATTCTCAAATTTTACTCTCTGAATGCTTTCGGAAAGTCAATTGAAAGAATGAAACCTTGTTTAATCAAAGCCAAGGCTTCGAAAGAATTGAGAATGACTCTCAATAATATAATAAACAAGTTGAGCCAACTATAAAAGCAGAGTGGTTCTTTTATACGTTCTAATTTAGATATTCAGGACCACAAAAAAGATACTTAGTAAAATATTACATTAAATTTGATGATTTCGACACATCCGTGTATGAACTAAAATTATTTATCTGAAGAGCTTACTTTTTATCACTATTTTGACAAACATTTTTCGGGACGGTAATAGTATATTATCAGTTTTCTTTGAGGAAATCCCAAAAGTAAGGTTACGTCGATAGATGGTTTAATTCTGTTTTAATTTATATTTTCATCATTAATTCATTCACATATTTGGACATGAGTGGACAACTTGACATGACACAAAGCCATTTTGTGGGCCCTTAATGTTATTATATTATGATTTGCGAAACTAAAACCCATTTTTTTACTGTTGATTATGTTATGAGACACTGATTTACACAGTATGTTGCGCTAGTCGTGTAGTAAATTTCTCATGTTAGTGTAATGGTATAATATTTACCAATAGAATTAGATAAAATCGTTAGCGTAAGGTACAGATTCACACAGAAGATCCTCATTTTTCTCGAAGCGGAGGGAACTGATACAGGGATTCTTCTTCATCAGATTATATAAACCAATTAATATCTCATTTTGATCTGCCTAATGCAAACTTTACATAAATCATTTTTATAAGAGGAACTATTCTTGTTCTTTTGTATGCACATATAGCGCAGAGTTGAGAAATATATTTAATAGTTTAGTCATTCAGTCAAACTAATTAAAATTGACGTAATTTAAAAACAATCCAAGATGAAAAACAAGTAGAGAATATTTAATTGAACAGACAAATATTATGCATAAAATTATTTTCAATCTCATTTTCATTATTACTTGTAATTTAAATTCAAATATTAAATTCACAAGTGAGCAGGATTGTAGGAAGTATTTTCAAATTTTGATATAAAAAACATTCAAATTTGAAGGAAAGTTATATTTACTTCACATACATTACAATAGCAAATCGAACTCAAATTTTAATTTTCTAATTTTCTTGATTTAGAACGTTCTTAGGTCCAAATTAATTATTCAATTTCCAATGTTTCTAATTTAACTTATTAGAAAATATGAATAACATTACACTCCAATGTTTGAATTTTTCTATAGTGCCTAAATATATAGCATAAATTTGTTAAAAGGAGTTGAAATGATTTTTTATTTCAAAAAATCAATTCTGAAAGAAACTAAAAAAAAATGTATAGCATTTCAAATATTTTTCTGAAATTTCGTACAAGAATGTATAAGATTTTGAAGTGAAAATTTCCAATGTTGCAAGATTACAAAATTGTAGAAAAAATTCGTCTATGTTTAAGAGATATTCGGAAGTTTTGAAAAGATTTTAAAATAATTTTAAACTAAAAAAGACTAGAAGAATTAAAAAATTTGGTTGAAAAGTTCAGTTTAGAAAATATTCAGGAATTCTAGATGTTTGAAAGAGATTAAAAGTATTTTAAAACTTTAGTTGAAAAATTTATCAAATATTTTTTAATTTATTACAAACTTCTTAAGGTCTCTAATATTTCTTGAACTAAGTCAAAAATTTTCTAAAGGTTTGTAAAATCGTATAAAATAAATATATTTTCAAACATTTCTAGATTCTTTTTTGGCTATTCTAAGCAATGCTTATCTTCCCGACTCAGGTAAGTTTGATGTGAGGGTAGCACCCGTGGGAGCGTTATTACTAGGCGTATAACACAAAACGTCAAATCACTAAAAATTTCAGCCAATAAGTGTTTCTGTCGATTACGAGGAGAATATCACGAGAGACACCCGAAAAAATAATGAATTGAATCAGGATTTCAAACAGCAGCCAAGGCACCGCACATGGGACCATGGCTGCAAATAGATCATCTGCAGCAACTTCTCAGGCTTGTTCTACGGTCAAGAATTTCAGAATCTGGAAGCACATGCATTTGTTAAATATATTCGTTAATGACCTTGCCATGGCCTCATTACCAACGAGGGACGACAAGTAATTTTGGAACCCTGGGATCGCCTGTAAAACTAGTACTCGTTTGCTATCGTCTCCATCTTAGATTCGAGGCTCATATTTGGAAATGATTCTCGGATGTCGGCCTGCTGTCTCCAATCACTCCAGAACCTGGCTTGTAATCTGTAAATGCCCCAAAAGCCAGTAAGGACGTATGGAGTACTTTCCCTTGGTTCTGGGAAATACGACTTCGCTTGGAAGCTAAAACTTGGCTTCGTCAGTAATTATCTGAAGGTAGGAAGCTGTCTCACTCTATTCCGATATAGCGGCATGAGAGAGGGAGAGCACAGCAAATTTACTAATCCCAGGACAGCATAGTGGAAGCAGCCAAACAGCGAATGTGACTAGGGAACTCGCCCAAAAGAAACGAGACAAAGAGCTCGACAATCGTCAAGCCTTAAGTTGAAGTAAGGTCACTTTTGTTCCCGTTGTGAAGCTTTAAATTATCTCGTATTCCCTACATGCTTGGTTTTGATCAGTTTGAGAAATACATCTCTGAGTAGTATTTTATTTAACACTTGGCGCCTCCAGAGTCTCCAAATGAAAAAGCACCCAGAAACCAACTGCAGCATGTGACAAACTGCAGAAAGTATTGCATACAGTTCGCACGAACGAATCGACGTGCCCCGCTGTAGTGAAAGGCCATTTCTGAATCCAAGCTTTGGAATACAAAGACCACCTTAAGACTTTCGGTGTTCTTATCAATCGAACCATGCATGAAGATCCACATTGAATCCGGATATGACACCGATGAAAGCTCTCAAATGCAAGATCATCCGACATCCTAAATATCAGACCCGAGTACGTATCAATATTTGCCTCAAATATCGGATCCTTCCATTCACAGTCATATTAGGCCGGTATCAAAGAACGTGAGGTACTACGAAGGCTTCCCCATATCGAATCATATGCTACTATTATTCCATTTTTATCGAAGCGGTAGTTGAACCTTTTTCTCTGTCTTCTTCTTCTACTTCTTTGTCGGACCTTCTCCATGCTCCTCTAAGCAACAGGCCCGCTCTTCAGAGGAGGTCCAGGGACATTTAAATATTATGATATTTAACTAACAATGTATGTATTCTGCATACTGCCAAGCCTTTACACCCTTAGGAAGAAAATCCTTGAATCTCCTGAAGCTGAGGTAAAGCAGGATCAGCGTTTGAACACCACCCTGTGGAACCCCACCACAAATATCCTCCGATCCTCGCCAACGGAGGAAAAGAAGTTTCCTTTTAGTAGTTAGAAGCTCAAAAAAGTTCAAAATTCTAGCCGGGACACATCGTTACTTAAGATTGTCAATGAATACCCTGCGCAGGATCGCATTGGATGCATCCGTAATACCAATAGCAAGCGCTAAGGTGGAAGCCGCATCGCCCAGGCCTTGTATCAACTGAGTTGTAACAGAAGCCATACAATAAAGAGTCTATCTAACTTGCCGAAAGCCATACTGAAACCTAGGATTCGTGTTCCTTCTTCCAACTAAAAAATCCATTCGTCGTTGGACTAACCTTTCCAAAAGCTTTTCCATATGAGAGCAAAGAGGCATTGGGCAGATCCCTTTGCTGCCAGATTTAGGAATATAAACGACTAATGTCTCTGTCTAGACATCCGAAAATGCAGAAGTTAAGAATAGTCCACTCCACAGATGACAAATAAAATCAAGAGCACCTGAGGAGAAACCCCTGAAGATCTTTTTAGGTATCCTATCAACTCATCCTTTAAAACAGGGCTGTTAATAGGGTCCAATTCGTCGATCAGAACCTCCAGCAATATTTACACTAGTGCCACAAGGTCTTCCTAGGGATTTTGTAGTTCCAGTGACTTATGATCAGTAATTACCTATGTATTGCACGCATTAGTTTTTGAAGCCAAGGCGAAAACAGTACGCCCGCCCTCGGGCATATCAATCCAAGGATTAGGAATCAAACTTAAATCCACAAATGCGCAGAACTTCACGAATCTCAGATACCGCTTATTTTCCTGATAAAAGCTTTTACAGACAACTTATCCCTCTCTCGACTGGTCAGCCAAATATTTCTTTACGGCTGTCGTCCTCTGATACAACGTCTCATCAAATTCAGGATTCCACCAGCAGGGGTTGGGCTTCTTTCGCGCCCCGATGGTTAGCTTAAAAAAAAGCACCAGAATCCTCTTAAATTTTAAAAACATCGTCCAGAAAGTACACTAGAAAGGATCAAACCACCATTAAATTCCTTTACAAGGCCCAAAATTATAGAGGAATTGGTGTAAACCGCCTTGAAGAAAAACTAAACATCATGTGAGAAGCATTATTGCAACCATTTACCAAAAAATGCGCGGAGAAATAAGTGTCATCTGTAATCACCACCAAGGTCAGGTGGCCCAGAGTCGCCAAAAGAAACACCATGTTCACGTCTCATCCAGTCTGACCAGGCAAAGGTGGAAAAGTAGGTTCCTCATCATTCCAAGCAACAAAATCACCGTCAGAGACGACCATGCTTAGTTTATTTTCTAAGGCATCCTTCCACTCCGAGCCCCACATCTCGGAGTGAGCGTTAAAATCCCCACAAAGGAGAATGTGATCAAAACCGTTCACGCAGTTAATTACTTCACACTGAATAACATACTCAGTAACATATAACGGAGGACAATAAACTGAAAGCATAGACATAGAGGCGATGGAAATAAGAAGAACGATACCCAGAACATCAATATTACCAAGAAAGATACCACAACGGTCCAGTTTTCTAAACCAAAGACCCTTTTTAATGAAAACAGCAAAACGACCACCTTTTATTCTAAGTCTGTCACATCTATCGTTTGTACGTATGACTTTAGAACTGATACACTTGATTCGACTTTACCCATATTTCAGAGACACAGAGCCCATCAATAACATATTTCGAAAGTATTGAATCTCTTTCCGTTCTCTTTCTCAATACATTATGAGCATTCCAATTAACAAATTCAATTTTGTTTCTGGACCCTTTTCACTGCGACTAGAATAAACAAGAAAACCACATTAAGTTCTTTACAAATAAACTGAAATAAAAATAGTTTTTTTTCGACGATTCTAAAAATCTTTTGCAATGATTTTAAATATCTGTAAATCCTCGTTAAACTCTAGTCTGGAACTAAATTCTTCGGGTGTAAGAGTTTAAAATGCTGCTTAGCTGTCAGTAAATAAACTGGCCTTTATAAGTCCGCTTCCAAACCTTCAGGCAAGCTTAAATAGCTATTGTTTCGGTCTGGGAAACTGTAGCAAATGTGCCAAGTACTGTCGGTATCTCAGTCCTCGGCTTCTCCCCATATATTTCAGGCCCTGTTCCCAAGATGTCTTTAGAGTCCTTTGTGTACCAAACGAGACCTCCTGGTTTAAATGATGTTCCTCTCCTTCTTTCAGCATTCCATTCTTCTCCTTCAGGGAAGATGAACTTGAAGGGTTTCATTCGGGACAATTTCCCTAACATAACATCAGTTTGCATAGCCGGTGCAACGCCGGGATGTCCAGAATGACCTCAAAAGCTGTTGTTGTTATTTCTATAGCACAATTGATTGCTCAGCAGAAAACCCTTTGGACGCTTTTCAGTTATTTAATATTACTGATTAGATCAGTCTTTGAGAATCAGATTGTGGATGCATATGCTATTGTGAGTCTGATTATCACTATGTATATCCATATAGAAGTGCTGACCTTTAAGCCCCAAGTGTTTCATGCTGCGCATCTACAGGCCCAAAGAAGCCATCTTATTTTTTTTATACGATTGCTTCGATATGGAGTTTCCAGGTTGATTTAGGGTCAAATATTAATCCTAAATACTTCGCATTTACATTATTTCCGCCTTCTCCGGCGGAACGGATAAGCGATAGTTCTTGCACAATAGATGTAATATGTTGAACGCTGACTACATGAGGTCCACTAAAGTGCCGTCATTCTTTCCTGTTACCATTATCGCCAGGTCATCTACATAGCCGCCAGTGTAAACACCCGAATTTTTCAAAACATGAATCAGGTCATCAATGGCAAGCGGCTACGAGGTGGATGGAAGGAATTCTCCCTGTGGGCATCCCCTGGAAACTTCGGCCTTCACTTCATTACTATGTAGCTTAATATGTATCGTTTTGCTTTTTATCATGAAGTGCATCCACCTGTTTACCGTGCACTATTGACGTGTGTTTCAACAGAACCGTATATAGATTCAATTGTGGTGTTACGTAAAACTCCCTATATGTCTAAAAACGCTGCAATTGCTAATTCAACTTTCCGCATTGTATTATTGATGCGGAAGGTAAACGCATAGAGACGTCTACGGCAGATTTGCCTTTTTAAGAGGCAATTTTATTCTTACGAAGCAGTATTTTTGTGAGGAGACTCTCTTTCAAGTGAAGGTCTAATAATTTTTCTAGTGTTTTCAACGTGAACAAGGTCAAGCTGATCTGTCTAAAGGATTTTGCCTCATAGTAGGCATCCTTACCCAGCTTTGAAATGAATACTTGTCGTAACTTTTATGAGTGCTGCCAGGGTGTATCCCATTGCTAAGCATGCGCGCAAGATGCTGCACAATGCACCCATCAAGGACTGAAGTCCTTCTTGAATTAATGCAGGGAATATTTTATCATTTCTTGCAGATTCGAATTGTTCCAAAGCTTTAACTACGCATCTAATTTTTGAATAAGTTACAAAACGACTGGCTTCTGAAGTCTAGTAGTGCCAGGGTGCATCCCTATCTGTTTTCTGAATACAAATAGGATAATTGTCCTCTAATGCTTTGCTCATACCTTTTTGTAGCATGTCGACAGCAAATTCTATTTGCTCGATAGACCTTATTTTGCTTGGTATAGCGCTCAGCAATCTGCTGAGATCCTCTCTATAAGCAATTAGTTTCTTTTCACTATTGAATTAGGAAATATCTCGACTAATCAAATTATTCATTTTCTACTAATCTTTATTGTGTCACTTTTCGCTAATCGGATCTGCGTAATTTAACTCGTGATCAGTTAAATTTGACCAAATTTGGTTGAGAGAGAAAAAAAAGTATATTTTCCATAATGAAAAAAGTTACACAATTAATATAATCTTCTTCAGGCACTCAATATTTCATACTAAATTCAAGCCGATTCAGGGCAAATAATTTTCACAAAGTTTGCTAAATGATTGAAATTTTCTACGAAAAATAAGGAAAATATACAACTGAAGAAAATTTTGAAAATCAAAAGCAGAACTACGTTGAAAAGTAGCGCATGAAGACCTGAAATAGGTATCAATAATTTTGAGTCCATTAATCCATTGTAATTTGAAGATTTTAAAAAATTCTCATTTTTCTTGAATTTGCTTGAACAATCAGAAGGTAGTGGCTGTAAATGGAGATCAGGCTACATACGTCACATTTACAATTACACAATATGACTTTCTTATTGTTTTAACAGAGTTAATAATGTTTTACCATCGCGTCGTTTTATTCAATTTTTCACGTTTTCAATGTTTATAGCTTTATTGAAATTTTTATAAGCAGTTCTAAATCATATTCTTCTTATCAAAAAATTTATTTTCCACTATTGAAATGAGAAATATCTCGACTGCTTGAATTATCAATTTTTTACTCATTTTTATTGGCTCTCTTTTCGCTAATCGAACCTTGGAAATTTCATTTAAAAAAATCGTACCGTCGCAATGATGAGCAGTGGTTTAAAAATATTTAACTCACAGCCTATTGTGCTCAATCTTTTAATTATTGCAATAAGCCTGAAAAGTACATATCAAGAAAATTTTCTTTTGATTGAATTTTATTATTCGGAAATTTTTAATTTTTGGACATTTCATAATTTTTGGAATTTTATATTTCGAATATGATTCTTTTCCTGAATTTGACAGTGATGAAAATTTTCATTTTTCGGAATTTTTGGCTTGTCCCAAAGAAGCTATCAAAAATGGAAATTGCGTTTTTTGTTTCAGATTTTCATACTTATCATCAAAAAATCTGTATTTTCTGTACAAAATCATAGGTACTATCATAGGTAATAAGGTACAAAATTGGTACAGGTGACGTAGCCTATTTACAATCAATTCGCGATATTACCCTCTCATTGTTTCAATAAAGCTGGAAATGTTAGAAAATCTCTTTCTTTTATTGAACTTTTTTTATCTGTTATGTTCACTATTTTGATCAAATTTTTTTAATTATTATCTACAGCTCCAAAGTTACAGTTTTAGTTCAAAAAATTATTTTTCAACAAAAAAACAAAGATGAAGTTTCTACTAACAAAGACGAATCTTCTACTAAATACATACATTTTCAACCCCACATTTAAATTTTCAACTAAAAAAGGATCTGTTTTTACCCAAAAATGATGTAGTTACATTTTCAGTCCAACAAATTAAGTTTTCACCACAAAACTGTTTTCTTTTTAAATAATTAACTTTTCAAACAAAGAGAGAAATTATCACACAAAAAGACAAATTTAATAAAATACCTAAATTTTCAAGAATTTTAATTTATAATGTATAAATTCTCAATAAGAGAAGTGAATTTTCAACCATCAAAATGAATTTTTAACCAAAATTATGAATCTTCAACCGAGAAATAGAATTTTTGACCAAACAGTTCAATTTTCTACCAAAAAAGATTAATATTTGTAGTCAGATATTAACGTTATATAATTACTATTTGAACCCTCACTACCGTTTTATAATTTTTCATGGTTTTCTTCAGGTTTTAAAGTTCACATTTTATGTTGAACATTCATCCAGAACATCTTTATACAAAGCCTTTGAATATTTGACGAAACATTAAATAAACAATGATTAGTTAGCCCTATAGTCTAGCCCGAGAAAAACCTTTAGATTTGGCCGTTTCGTTCCCGGAACTCCTCGGAGCGTTGGCTATGAAATGCATCGATCACGACCGACGCTAAATTGGTGGGGATAGCGCTCGAGCGAAAAATCGGAGAAGCGGCATTACTCGGGGCGTCACTGCTCGGAGCTTGGACTGTATTATTCAATTATTCTCAAAAAGACCAAAATCTAGATTTAATGCTACTAGTTTAAATATGAGATCAAGTTTTCATCATATTATCATTGCCAAACAATGATAATATCATAAAGAAATCCAAGTACCTTCTTCTGCAAATAAACAAGAATAATATATGATGCAGGACAAAAATTATAGAAACACATATGCGTGGTAAAATTTGCCAAGAGTCCCGGCCTAAAATTTTGTTGTCTCCTATCTTATTCAAACTCCGCCAGATTGTAGTGCTAGTGGACCTCTTTAAATTATGTGAAGTGGACGCACCTAGTACAACGGGTTGTCAAGATACAGGGGTCCGAATTTTCCACGATTCACCCCGACTGATAACCTTCAATTGTACATAACTCCTGATACAGTTATCCAATTTTACTTTTTTATGTGGGTTTTGAAAAGGTATTTTAACAATGTTCACAGCAAAAATAATCATTAAGCAATAAAAAAATTATTTCACCTTGATTTTTCATTTTTAAAAACATTTTTGAGATTTTCTCCCAATGTGGCATTTTTTATATTTTTTTAATTAGGCTAGAAAAAAACTTGATTTTTTCTCTTGGAAAACACCCCAAAATGAAAATAGGATGAAAAGTATTGGTTGAGTTATAGAGGGTCATAAGAGCGCAAGTGCCCCGCGTAACCTTACGCGTTACAAAAATTCCATTTAATTATGAATTTTTGATAGTTTCAGAACAATTTAGATATCTTGTGACCACAAAGCCAATAGATTTCATCTAAAATTGTAATTTTCACCTAATTCGCATTTGTTTCCCTGGCGGACCGGCCGAACGCAAGCATAACGCTGAAAAAGAAACTTGTTGCAATTACAGCATGACCATTTAAAGTGAATTTTAACGTATTATTATAATTACAGCAGTTTACATATTTATTTTCTTCATTTTATTAACTATAATGCCATATTACTTTAGCATTAATTTAGCATTACTTTAGTGAAATCTTTCACATCCGCAGCTAACACCATACGTATCATTCTCCTCGAAAACGATTGCTCTTGCTTCGCGGAATCGTAGCTTTGTAGCATTGATACCTTATTTTAGGCTTCTTCAGTAATTGTACTGTTCCTTTTTTCATGCTTACAACTACCTTTGTAGTTTGATTTTGTGCAACAGATACAAAAATATTTCATTGAGCAGTACTTTGACACAATGAAAAGACTAAGCAGCATTGGTCAACGTTGTTGTAATCCTTTTCAGAAGGATAACCATAAGCTCACATCTGATCTGAGACCAATATCTTTAAAACTTCGAGAAAAATACCCTAGCATATCAACTGATTCTAAAGTATGTGGATCGTGCAGGAAAGAGATGACTGAATTTTCCCTATTTTCTCCTTTTTTTATTAAAGTAGATCCCATGATTGAAGATAAATATGCAATAAAATAATCACTCAGCGATAAAAACATTATTTCACCTTGGTTTTTCATTTTTAAAAACATTTTTGAAATTTTCTCCCAATGCGGCGTTCTTGATATATTTTAGTTAGGCTAGAAAAAAAGCTTGATTTTTTCACTTGAAAAACACCCCAAAACGAAAATTGGATGGTAAGTATTGGTTGAGTTGTAGAAGGTAATAAGAGCACGGGTGCCCTGCACCAACAAGCCACGGCGCTACAAGGCGTGATGTAGTGTCTCGGTGGCTTTAAACGCTTGGAGACTGGCACGTCCGGCGAGTCTTTTCAAATATTATACCCGAATTCCATCACATGGTCCTTTTCCATGTGCTGTCGCGTGAAAGTGCCATTCCGTACTGAATACCGAAGTCTGCTTCATGATACAGCAGATTTGCAAAATTGTACTTATTTTTAAAATGTTGCGCTGCACCATCGGTAAAGTAAATCACTGTTTTTTTCAAATTGTCTTTTAGGTATTTGATTATAACTTTCTGAAATTCGTAAACAGATATTGTGACGTGATTTAGGTTGTCGAATAAAAGAGAAGACTGCTGCTTAGCTATGAAAGAATGAGACTTCAATTTATATAGACGCTCGACAAGTTCTTCTGAAAAATCTTCTGCATCAGTAATCTCAGTACGTAATGTGCTTCTATCAGTTTCTCGCCAACACTGATGTTCTATCCTATTAATAGAGTGATCTGCAAACACCGATTTCAAAAAATCTTCAAGAGCATCTGTACTGGGACATGATTTACATTCATCAAGATAGCATTGTGGACTAGGACTGGTACATATGATTTTTTTGATAGCGTCATGGTGTGTTACAATAGGGGACTCAGTATCACGGGTGATTTCTTTTATTTTTACAGCATCAAGCATTAGGTTAACGTTTTAGTGGCGGACACACACACAAACATTATGAGTTCCACAAGCTCCGGTGAGTACGCATTGACAAGGTCTGATTTGAGAGAATTTTGAAAAACTAACTTCAATTTCGGGGTACTGATTTTTTAAATTGCTGTATACTGTACTGTATACGACTACTTTCGAAATCAAGGTAAAAATCTTTGACCAAACTCTCGGTTTCATGGGCTTAAGCTCTACCTTTTTTGGATTGGGAGATGTTAAAATACCGTTTTCTGCTACCAGTTGTTTTGCTTTTCGAGTCTGGCGTCCAAAGGCCCCGAATTCTTTAACTCCATTGCCGATTCATGCTCTTCATTGGTACAATAATTTGTTAATCTTTTAGATTTGGATGTTGACGGAGAAGGAAAGCTCTCATCATTTATAGGATAATCTCTTTCAAATAATCCCTCATTTTCTTGTTCAGATAATATGTCGCGCTCAAGAAGAGATGAATTGTTGTTGGAAATAAGGGCATATTCATCTTCAATCATGGGATCTACTCTAATGAACAAAGGAGAGAATAGGGAAAATTCAGTCATCTCTTTTCTGCACGATCCACATACTTTAGAATCAGTTGATATGCTAGGGTATTTTTCTCGAAGTTGTAAAGATATTGGTCTTAGATCAGATGTGAGCTTATGGTTATCCTTTTGAAGAGGATTACAACAACGTTGACCAAAGCTGCTTCGTCTTTTCATTGTGTCAAAGTACTGCTCAATGAAATATTTTTTTATCTGTTGCACAAAATCAAACTACAAAGGTAGTTGTAAGTATGAAAAAGGGAACAGTACAATTACTGAAGAAGCCTAAAATAAGGTATGAAAGCTACAAAACTACTATTCCGCGAAGCGAGATCAATCGTTTTCGGAGAGAATTATACGTATGGTGTTAACTGCGGATGTCAAAGATTTCACTTTTCACTTGTTTACTATGATTACACATACAAAACAAATGCGAATTAGGTGAAAATTACAATTTTAGATGAAATCTATTGGTTTTTTGGCCATGAGATATCTAAATTGTTCTGAAACTATCAAAGAGTCACAATTAAATGGAATTTTTGTTATGCGTAAGCAGAAACATAATTTTTATCAATTATTAGAACCACTGAGTCACTACACCACGACTAGTTGCGCCATGGCTAGTTGGCGCGGGGCACCTGCCCCCTTATGACCCTCTATAACTCAACCAATACTTCCCATCCCACTTTCGTTGTTGGGTTTTTTTCCAAAGAAAAAATCAGCTTTTTTCTAGCCTAATTAAAAAAATATCAAAAATGCCGCATTGGGAGAAAATCTCAAAAATGTTTTAAAAAATGAAAAATCAAGGTACAATCATTTTTTTATCGTCCCATGATTATTTTTACTGTAAAAATAGTTAAAATACCTTTTCAAAACCCTCATAAAAAAGTAAAATTGGATAACAGCATCAGGAGTTATGTACAATTGAAGGTTAGCAGTCAGGGTGAATCGTAGAAAATTCGGACCCCTGTATCTTGACAACCCGTTGTACTAGGTTCACCCACTTCACACAATTAAAGAGTTCCACTAGCACTACAATCTGGCGGAGTTTGAATGAGATAGGCGACAACAAAATTTTAGGCGGGGACACTTGGCAAATTTTACCCCACCTAGGTGGGAGTAGCACCTGTGTAAAATGAATGCTAAGGTTAGTCGGAGAAAAGTTAAAAAAATATTGGACTTAGCCCATGGTTGCCATTGAAGTCCCTCTACAGATAGTAGATTTGCAAGGTGTATTCTAGACGAACCGTCCTCCTTTCTACAAAAAATTCTTGCACCAGAAATCCAAAGATATTTGATTTTCTTGACTCTTCGAAGACCGACAGCAATGGTATAGATTTTCCGGTTGAGTGGAGTTAAGGCCTCTCGAAGATAAATAAAGCGTTTCTTATTTCCGGTCCATCCAATATCCGATGTAGGAAAATCTCTTTTGACATTACGTCTCTCGATCATTTTATCTCGTTGATCTTGGTGACTGAATTTAACTATGCTGATCGCAGGGGTAGTAGGTTGTGTGAGAGAATTTCAAGCGTAGTATGTAAAGCCGCTTGATCATTTACATTCTGCGCATGCTCAAACGGAGCCACTTTAGCCTTAAGGTCTTTAGCGTCCTTTTTAACAGTGCAAATTTTCTCAATTTGTACTTTAGTGCGGCTTCAATCGAATCAATGCGGCGAGTATTATCAGAGAGATTAGTCTCTATATCCAAAAGGGTAGAGCAGGTGGATTGACAGAAGTGGGAGTAAAGGGTACGGAATTTTCATTGTCGCCGTCCCGAAAATCACTGATCTCATAATTGGCAGCAAGGTTGGTATTCACTGCCGCAGAGGTGGCACTAGTAGTCGAAAAACTACATCCCTTGCAGACATAATCAATCTGCCCGTTTTTAAGTTGAGAAAAAGTCTTTTTTGCGATACCAACATTAGCACAGATCAAATGGATGAGATTACCACACTTTACACAGGCTATAACCTCACCACACTGCACTCCGGACACGCTACCATGGTATCGTAATTCAAACGTAATAAGAATAACTGTTTTGAAGAAGCTTGCACCGATTATAAACAATTGAACGAATTAACAAAAAGTTAAAAGTCAAAAAAACCGGCGACAAGCGCTTTTACGACATACCAACTTCATATACAGAAAAATCTGAGGTACTCAAGGAATCTCAGAAAGCTGAAGCAGAGCGCATCGACACGTCCCACAGTGGGACAGGAGCACATCAAAATTGGCCAAAACTAAAAAAACTATCCATGAAGCACAAAACTCATTTTCTAGTAATTTTTTGGTTCGCTGATTGCCATTCCATTGACAGAACTTCGAAATTCAAAATGGCGGGTTCAAAATGGCGACGAACTTTCTTTAAATTGTTTATTTTTCATTAAACTCATTTTCTAGTTGTTTTTGGGTCTATGATTCTAAATTCATCGTCAAAACTTTGAAATTCAAAATAGCGGATCCAATAAGGCGAACACATTTTTTAAAAATGATTTATTTTTTATTAAACTCATTTTCCAGATGCTCTTTTGGTCGCTGATTCCAAATCCATCATGAAAACTTCGAAATTCAAAATAGCGGATCTGAACTAAACTGAACTGAACTGAAAGGAACTAAATTCAAACGGAACTGAGCATTATCAAATCTGGGTCTCGGCCTATTGTACAACGTGAAAAAA
Organism: Andricus grossulariae; assembly: GCA_011634705.1. Classification (NCBI taxonomy): domain Eukaryota; kingdom Metazoa; phylum Arthropoda; class Insecta; order Hymenoptera; family Cynipidae; genus Andricus; species Andricus grossulariae. The sequence continues at coordinate 193,555,878 of JAABKJ010007545.1, forward strand.
AAATTATTTTGAATAACATATAATACATGACACACTAATCTACTTAAAATTAGTTTGGATTATTACGTGTATTGAGACTACGTTTTGGGCGGTAGTAAGTTTGAGTAATTAGTTATCTACTTATCTTCAAGTTCATCATCTGAAAATATTTCTTCTTCATCTAGAAGAATTCAGGGTGAGAATTTTTTGAACAATTTATCTATAGCGATATGCTATCACGTAAAAAACACAAAATTGATACTGGCTCCGAAATATGTGCATAACTTCGTAAAAAACCAAAAGTGGCAGCTAGTGGCAGCACATTTGAAACTTCAATAAATAACGTGAAGAATGATTCCTTGAAAACTTCGAAAAGACGTGGTACTTCGTAGTACTTTCAAACTGAAAAATGTCCAGTATTGAAAACTAGAAAAATGTGCATGTAAAGTCTTCTTCCATTCGTAATAAATTAAATATTACAAGTTATTGAGTAGCTGCTGGTACTTTTAAAACGTTTTTAATGAATTGTGAAACCTTTAAGCATTGAAATTCATAACAAATTAAAGAAATTAATAATTTTTTTGCAAACTGTTCATGACATTGATTGTAAGCCATTCTACGATATTTATAGACTCTAGAGACATTACTTGTAAACGAAAGCTCGTGAAATTTCGTTTCTATCTACGATAACATATGTGTAAAACAATAACAATTTCCTCTTATACAAATTTTGACCTTGAGTTTTGGCCAAATTTGATAAGCTCCTGTCCCAATGTGCGTCCGTAACCGACAGCTGCACCATACACAATGTGCATTATTACTCAATTGTTACTCAACAACACAAAATGTTTATCTTGTTGATATAAGGAAAACTTTTTCAACATTAGGAACACAACTATAATGTATATAATATATTTGTTCGCGTCTTCGAGACGCGTCGATTGCCAAAATTAAGAACTTTTCATGATTTACCATAATCTACCAACATCGTTTTTAAATTTTTCAACAAAATCAGTTTCCTTGTTTATAAGATGATTTTTTTATATTGCGAAGCAACATTGCATTTAATGTAATTGTTCGCGTCTTCGAGACGCGTGGATTGTTCTTTTAACGAACTTTTGAAGACCATTATTGATTAATCAATAGGTACTCAGAAAGTTTGAAGAAAAGTTACATTGTTCCTAGGAGGTTTGAATTTGAAATATAAAACCTGCGTCTATGAGAAAGCAAATTTTTTTGATACTTATGAGGAAGCAAAATACTCATAAAATGAGCACAAATAAATGCATCGATAGTGAATACGTCCATAGTACTACGCAGCTGTATTATTAATTTTTCCAACAAATTAGGAGTTCGGCCGTTTTTCAATGAATTGGCTTAGTTTGTTTACGAGATCACCAATAATGTATTTCCAATAACTCTTTTCTAGGTTCTTTGCAAATTTACAATAATTATTTTTTCTTCAAGCAATTTTTCTAAACATATTCAGAGTTTGGCTATTTTTTAAGGATTAGGCTCAATTTTAACAGAATTAAATAAGAATATATTTCTGATGACCTTTCTCTATATTGCTCTGCAAATTTACAAGATTTATTAATTATTTAAACAATTTCCATAAGCCAATTAAGAGCTCGGCTATTTTTCAACGAACTGGATCAATTAGTTTAGGGAATCAAAAAACAATGTATTTCCAATAACTATTTTTTACGATATTTTCCTGACTTACAATAATTATTAATTATTTGAACAGTTTTCATAAACATATTCAGAGTATGGGTATTTTTGAAGGAATAGGCACAATTTGTTTACGGAGTCAACTAAGAATATCTTTCCGATGACTCTTTTCTATGTTGCTTTGTAAATTTACAATAATTATTAACAATTAAAAAAATTTTATACAAAATTCAGAATTTGACTATTTTTCAACTAATAGGTTCAATTTTTTATAGAATTAACCAAGAATATATTTCCGATTAATTTTTTCTATGGTGCTATGAAAAGTCTTTCTGATGACTCTTTTCTATGTTTCTTTGTAAATTTACAAGAATTAATTATGAATTCAACAAGTTTCATTTTAAAAATTTAGAGTATGGCTATTTTTTTACAAATAGGCTACATTTTTTTACAGAATTAACTCAGAATATCATTCCGATGACTTTTGTGTATGATGCTTTGCAAATTTCCAAGAATGATTAATTATTTCAACAATTTTCGTAAAAAAATTATGAGCTTGGCCTTTTTTCAACGAATAGGATAAATTAGTTCAGGGTATCATGAAAGAATGTGATTCCAATAACTAATTTTCTACGATACTTTGCAAATATACAATAATTATTAATTATTTCAACAATTTTCATAAATATATTGAGATTTTGGCTATTTTACAAAGAATAGGCACAATTTGTTTAAGGAGTCAACTAAGAATATCTTTCCGATGACTATTTTCTATGTTGCTTTGTGATTTTACAACAAGTGTTAACAATTGAACCAATTTTCATACAAAATTCTGAATTTGGCTATTTTCCAACGAATAGGCTCCATTTTTTTGCAGAATTAACCAAGAATATCTTTCCGATGACTTTTTTCATGTTGCTTTGTAACTTTACAAGAATTAATAATAATTTAAACAATTTTCATACAAAAATTTAGAGTTTGCCTATTTTTTAACAAACACCCTACATTTTTTTACAGAATTAACTAAGAATATCATTCCGATGACTGATTTGTATAATACTTTGCAAATTTCCAAGAATTATTAATGATTTAAACAATTTTCATAAACAAATTAGGAGCTTGGCCTTTTTTCAACGAATAGGATTAATTTGTTCAGGGTATCAAGAAAGAATGTAATTCTAATAACTATTTTCTACGATGCTTTGCAAATATACGATTTGTTTAAGGAGACAACTAAGAATATCTTTCCGATGACAATTTTCTATGTTGCTTTGTAAATTTACAATAATTATTAACAATTCAAACAATTTTCATGCAAAATGTAGAATTCGGCTATTTTCGACGAATAGGCTCAACTTTTTGCAGAATTAACCAAGAATATCTTTCCGATGACTTGTTCGATGATGCTTTGCAAATTGACAATTGCTTCCTCTTAGAGGGAGTTTTGTAATATCCTAAATTTTCAAATATACTATTTTGACATATTTTGATATAATTCGACCCCAGGAGCTCGAAAATAAAATGTTGAAAAAATGTTCATGTTTGTGTATGCGTGTGTGTAACTTTTTTCTGTTCACCACATCTCGAAAAGTAAAAGAGCTGCGATCATGAAATTGGAATGAAGTGTAGCTCCGATTGATATCCAGGTCTGATAGGATTTTGAGCTGGATCGACCATTTAGAAATAGTTTTTTCTTGCACTCAGAGATTTAAAGAGAAAAATTTTACCTTGTTTATATAAAAAAAAACTTTTTTGATATTCACAATACAATAATGCGAAATCTATACAAAAATATTATATTGAGTGTATTGTTTCGCCTCCTTGAGATGCATCGATTGACCTATCGATAAACCTTTTATGACCCACCAGTACCTATTTATGAATTAAAAAAAAAATGCTTTATTCTGTTTATATGAGAAATTTTTTTTTCATATTCAAAATACGACAATATTACATGTATAGTATATTGCACAACTAGGGTTGCAATCATATAGCCTTTCGACCCGAGTTGTGCACACTATTTTTCATCATACCTTTATTCAAGATCGATTTTCCTTTGTTCGCGAGCCGAATTCATTTGGTTGAGAATGATTGACTATAATATTTCGACAGTAGACAAGAGGTTAAAGTAGTCACTTGATTGAAGTTGGCTGCAGCGCTCGTGCGATTATGACGGAGATGGAAAGAGAGAGGGAACGATCGCGTCACAATGGAGAGATTCTGCTTTCGGCCAATCACGAGCGGTTTTATTTCTTTTCATCCCGCTACGTTATCACTTTTCCTCCCTAGGGAGGAAAAGAAAACTCGGCTGCATTCGGCCACTTTCGCTTCGCTCTACAGCATTGAAAATCGATCTTTCGATGAAGGTATGATGAAAATAATTTTTTAAAGAAATAAATTTGTAAATTTTCGGACTATAAGCGTGCTGAATTTACTGCGGGAAAAAGAGGTTTTTTTGTCATTTAGAAGCATCAAATCTTTTCACATTTTTTGATATTTGATCACATTTATGGGTTTTAAGTTTTTACTATGATTATTTCATTGGATCTACTAAAATCTTATTTTATTATGACTGCTAAATTGACGTGGTGCAGTGCTGCCAACTCTCAAAATAAATATTACGTGATTCCTGAGTAATCATGAAAATGGTTTGCTCGTCAAATGGAAATTTATGTGAAGCTAAAAATACGAGATTCGTCGCATTAAAACTTCAAGATAAGTCTTTTGAATGGAATTATGTATCCGTCTTTCATGATAGGAAACAATCATCATGTTGTTTTTCGTCCAAGTAAAAAGTTATTAGTACAATCAATATAGTGTTTGAAATCAAAGTTTACTAAATATTTTAAATAGGAATCTGTATTATCATCGGAGATTGTAATTATTTATTATTTATTATTTTTATTAATTTTTCGAATCCCAGTGGAGTGAGAGGAGAGAGATCCTTTTTTTCTGAATAAATTTGAATTTACCAAATAATTCGAAAGAATACCGAAATTTTTTAATTTATTAAATTGAAAAAATTACAGAAACTTTAAGAATGTATCAATTAGGGGGAAAAATGCAATCAAACCATTTCTTTTAAACATTCATTTATATTAAAAATATTTTGTTAAAATCTTGGTAACACGAGATTAATATTGAACGGAAAGGCCAGAATATGTGTTATTATTGGTATATTGCAGTTATCCTTTCACGTGTTCCCACAATTCTATTGACATATTTTTTTTGTGATCAGTCTGGGCGCCTCAAGGAATACTTTCCGCACCGCGCCCTTGTGTATCCAGTCCGCCACTGGCAGAATTTATTGTAAATATTATTAATGATGAATCATGTAGGTACTTGAATCGTTAAAACAAAAATAATATGCAGTTGAATTAAGAATGTTGCAACTCTAAACATGGCGCTAATTAAACACGATTAAATTGGACAGAGGTTTGACATTTATAATTGATTTAACAACTTACCTTACAATTAAACAAATTATAATTGTAATTTTTTTAAACTTGAATTAAAAACATATTTAATTTCTCCGCATTTCTGACTAATAAATCGAAAATTTGTAGGTAAAGTTTCGATTTTGTATACCTTAATCAAATATATTTTAGTTTTATTGATTTGATTTTAAAGTATTTTTCTGTTTAACCTAAAATTTTTTTTTCATCAGAATGCACGGAGCCATACTTCACAGCGGTTTCCGTTCGCATTCGCATTCGCCGTGCCGGCGTGCGCGATATGTCACAATACGAACGGAAGACCGCTGTGAAGCATGGCTCCGTGCATTCTGATAAAAAATCTTGTGTGTAACTTGCGTGATACAGTTCCATATTCCACTACGTGGGCGCTAATGGCACACTCGTGTGCAATATGGAACTATAACCCACTCGTTACACAATGTACTATTCCGTGTGACACGATTTGCTCAATTCAACTCATTGCAAAAATATTCATCATCAGCTGGACTGTATTGCATTAAAACTTAAAAAAGATGTAATTAGTAATATAAATAAAGTACATGAATTGTTAGTAATTGTTGTTGAAAATTAAAATATCTAATAACACTAAATACTGGGGAGGACTGTAATCATTCGCGTAAGAAGGAATTCATTTTTCACATGAAAATAACAAAAATTCGAATCCTTCATTTTTTTCGAATAATCTTCTTTGAATAGATTTTGAATTCTCAAAACTCCGTCGAACTTGTAAAGTATATTTCTCTTTTGGAAAATAATTAAAGTTATTTTTTGGAATTTCAATTTGAACAATCTCAAGTGTCTAGAATTAATAATTAAACAATCCAAATTGGCCAATCCGATAAAATTGAATAATCTGTTTAAGCTTTTAAATTCAAACAACTTCAAATTTAAAGCGTTGGTAATTGAAAAAGTTCAATTTGTAGTTTTTTCCCATCAAAATATTCTCGCATTCCCAATTAATTAATTACATTCTAAATGAATTAAAAATCCAATATTAATAAATAGATAATATTTCGTAATTTTCTGTTGTGAGTATCATCTTTTGATAAATTAACATTAAAAAAAAAGTTAACGCATAATAAATTTGAATTAATTAACAGAGAGAACACTAAATAAAATGTTAGGATTATTATGAAGCACTTCATACACAATTGCACTTATTTACAGTCGCGTAATAAAGATTAACGCGAACAATTATTTTACCTTATTTCCAACATGATTGAAACTGCCTGGTGATTTGTTTCATTTCCTTCTGCTGCAACGGATGATTTATGAGGTTTGATTAGGAAGTGAACGCCTTTCCACTCTTAAAAAGAAGCCCTGGTTTTTAGTTATATTATACACATACACCAAGGGGGAGAAGTGGGACTTTTTCGACGAGTGTAATTTGTTCTGTACGAGTCGTAGGCTAGCGAGCACGAGACGTTAGTAAAAAGTCGTCGATAACGTAAAATGGAGAAATTTTGAAGACTTTATTTTAATTTTAATAGAGGCCATTCAAAAACTACGTCACACTATTTTGAACACTCCCCCCCCCCCCTTCTTCATCACCAATCATCAATTCACATCCTAAAATGCTCCCAGAAGAGGGGAAATTTATGAAACGCCTAAGATTTCAAGTCAAAATATATTGTATCTTTTAACAAATAGTTCAATTATCAACAAAAAAACAAATTAATTTTAGTCTTACAGTTGCATCTTCAACCAAACAGTTGACCTTTCAAGCAAAAGAGACGGAATTTTCAACCAAATAGTTAAATTTTCCACCTAAACAGCCGATAATTTTCAAACAAAAAAGAATTATTTTTAACCACAAAAAGAATTGTATTTTTAATCAAATGTACGAATCTTCTAGACAAAATAATAATTTGTTTAGAAGACGGTTACATTTTCAACCAAAAACTTCCCTACCAAAGAAGATGAATTTTCAATCCAAAAAGATGTTGTTTTAACAGCAGCAAAATTAATTATTAAACAAGAAGTTGGATTCATAACCAAATAATTGAACTTTCAAGCTGAAGGGACGAATTTTGAACAAAATAGTTGCATTTTTAACCTAATAGTTAAATTTTCAACGAAATGGTCGAATTTTTAAACAAAAAAGATTAAACTTCAACCAAAAGCAGCTGCATTTTCAACCAAATAGTTCAATTTTCAGACGAATTTTTTATAAGGCATTGAAATTTTCAATGCAAAGGACGAATTTTCTATCTAAAAAGATGAATATTCAACAGATTAGTTCAGTTTTCAACAAAATAAGCAAATTTTCAACAAGACAGTTGAATTTTAAACAAAATAGTTAAATTATCAACAAAATAGTGGAATTGTCAACTAAAATGATATCTCAACCAAGAAAAGTTTTTAATTTGAAATCCAAAACAGTTTAATTCAATCAAAAAAAGCCAATTATCACAACAAATATATATCATTTAATAATACAATTTGTAACAAAACAGTTGAATTTTTAAGCCCAAAAGACGAATTTTCTATAAAACTGTCGAATTTTCAACAAAATAGGTCATTTTAAACCAAACAAAAAATGGATCTTCAACTAATAAAATAATCTTTAACAATAGAGTTCAAATTTCACACAAGTAGTTGAATTTTCAACCAAAAAAGATGAATTATCAATAAAAAATATAATAGGCGAATTTTCAACTAAAACCGATGAATTTTCAACCAAAAATATAATAGTTAAATTTTCAGTTAAAAACTTAATTTCTAACAACAACAAAAGTCGAATTTGCAACAAATTAGCTAAATCTTCAACGAAATAGCAGAATTTTTAACCAAAATCGATGAATTCTCAATGAAAAATAGATAGTAGACTTTTTAATTAAAAAGAATTAACTTTCAACAAAAAATAGTTGAATTTTCTTATTGAGTTCTATTAATTCAGTTCGTATTAATTCGTATTGTTATTCATTTTTATGTTTTCCATGTGTGATGTTACATTTTGTGTTAATTTTTGAAATTTTAGGTAATTACTGAAATTTAAAATAGCTGTGAATTTTATCTCGGGTGTTTCCAGTTTGTTTGTATTTAAAATTTCATGGTGCTTATTTGATGAGCACTTCGCTTCCTCATTATGAGGAAGCGAAGAACACATTAATTTTGTAAATCAAGCAACCTTTTCTATTCTTATTAATAAAAAAAGTTTTCTGTTTGAAACATATTTTTCAAATTATATAAATCACCGCAACTTCCGTACCCCGGGTAGAAACTGCCTCTTTATGCCTAAACTTAAATTATCTATATACTTACTTTTTGCACTATATTTTTTAATCAAACGCGATAAGAGACTTTATTCATAAAGATATATTTTTAAACAATTTCTTTCAAATAATTGTTTTCTCGTGGGGACCTTGTAAAGCCCTCGACAGGTAAAACTAAATACAGCTGTTATGTATCGCACTGTTTTATCTCGCGAGCAGCTTAGTCACGTGACTAGTCTGCACTGGACTTACGACCTTACGTGATGCAAGTAGGCCCTTCTTGCACCCAACCGCTCAATTGTTGCTTCCGAAGGTACGAAATATGAATACCGTCTTGACCTGGATAATAATTTTTAGGTTTTTCAATTAACCTATTGAAAAAATGTAAAATACCGGCGATAAAGTCCGAAAATTGTATTTGTAAACATTTTAATGAATGAAAAATGAAATAAAAAAAGTGTAAGCAGCAAAAATGGAATACGCAACCTTCCGGCTATGAAGCTGAAGCGCTACTTGCCTGAGCTACCGGCCGATTTAAAGTATGTTTCGCCAAACTATGTATGACTTGTGACTATATTGTGACTATATTTCAAAATCGATTTTCTAGAAAATTGCGAAATATTGTATATTACTGCTTTGGCAAATTGATACTCTGGTAATGAGCTTTCATTACAAAAATTGTGAACCGAAACTAAAATTGACAATTGCCGGTCTCTCCTTATGAGTTAATTTCTCAATATTTAAACATATATTATAGCTTGAAATTCATCGATCAAAATGAAATAGGTTATTATAATCAGTCAGTCTGTCAAATAAATAAAATGCAAAAAACTGTTCATTTGAATACTGTCTTTAAAGTTCTCAAGTAAATTAAAATGGATTTATACACTTTTCATTCCGTAAAGACATATTTTACGGATTATTCAATATTCATGCTCTAATGATATAAATGAACAACTTGTTGTTTACATATAATTTTATACATGATTACTATATTTTCAATTTTATGAATAAAATTGTTAAGTTTTGTAACATAACATATTATAAGAGAAAGTTTGAAAAGTATTTATGACTTTTAAAAAGGTTGTATGTATTTACGTAAAGAATCTATAATCTGAGATTAAAGTTTGTTTAGAAAATTATTTTTTTTTTATGGATAGACGTTGAAACGGAGAAGAAATTTTTTTCGTCAATTTCAGTTTGATAATCGAATTAATTTTATTCCAAAAACATGGAAACAATTATTATCTCAATTTTGTTCTGTGAATTGATGTATCACTTTTTGTTTGCTTACTCTTCACTTGACTTCGAGACTCAATTTAAAGAATGGCAATTTTTAAATATGTCGACTTTACCACAACAAATATTGAATGTCTTACTTGATAGTTTCTAAATTTAAATGCTTCCACTTAAATTCTTTAAACTAATAACTAACAGGGAAAATGGAAAATTGTATGAGGAATTAAAAATTACGTACCTGAAGGGTCGACAAAATTTTCAACATTAATTTAAAAATACTTTCTACTCCGATTACGAGTAGTATGGTAAACGATGAGTGGGATTTTTAACTAACAATTTCTTTGTTTACTAAATCTAATCATTCTCATATTCTCTTGTTGTTAATATTATACCTATTTATATATTAAAGTTCCTCCAATAAAATTAAATTACTTTTACCGGTTATTTTGTACTTTGAATCCTTTTCTTTTTGTATTTTCTTATTAATATATTCCTGAGAGTACTGTAATTTATTTTGTTCTCTAATGATATTTTAAAGTGGCATGAGTTAGGCGTCAGAATTCACGCACGCAGTGAAATATACTGAAAAGTATATTTCTTCTCTTTCTGAAATGCACCGTTGGTATATCCAGCACCACTGATTTCTGCATAATTTTCTTTTGGAAAGTCTATTTCTTTAGGTAGTTTAAATATATCAGAGTCGTAGCTTGATAATATTGCTTTCTTGAATAACTTATAAAGATAGTTTATTACATTAAAAGATTGATACAGTAATTTGTATGACTAATTTGCAATATATCATTATGTTAATAATTTATTATCGTATTAAAAGAAATGTTAACAAATAATAGATTATTAATATTTACAACCATTGTTATTTCGATATAGAATAGTCTAGATTATATATTTTTTCTATAGTTTTTTTATTGTTATTAAATTGATTCCTTTTTTTTTAAGTGAAACTTTTGTAATACAATTAAAATCTCTTTCAACTGTAGTTTTTGGTGTCGTTTAGCTCTTTTTAAATCCTATATACTTTCTTTAAAAGTAGATACTAGAGTAGTATGCTTGCTACTATTTTCAAAGTGTTCTGCAGTAATAATGATAACTTATTTTAAACGTGACTTAAGGACATTAATGTTTTTTGGCAGGTACTAATGGACATGTTTTACCAAGATGACTACACGGAGGGTCCTCAGAGTAGTTTAGGGGCAGGGGCGGTCGTGTCTCAGACGTATGAAGAATCTGTCCGAGATTTAATACACGATGAACGCCATTATCTACGTGATCTCCATATGATCATCAAGGTATTTCAGTTCTTTTTTAAAAACGCTAATACAATCGATGTGAGATGTACCTCGTTATAATTATAAGGTGTGGCCCTTGATAAAAAAAACTGACAAAATCCGGAAGAGTTTCGAATCTTTAAATTTAAAATTATTCAATTTTGAAACTTTCTTCACATTTTTTACAGGTGCAAATAATTGAACATGTTTAAATTTCATTCAAAAGCCTTAGGGACCGTCCATTATTTACGTAATGAAGCTTTTTGAAATTTTTTACCCCCTATTGTAGGATTCCTTATCTTTTTGGGATATTTCGAAATATTGCAAGGGATTTACAAGATTTTCAAAAGAATTCACGGGATTTCGAGAGTAAGATTTCAAAGGATCTCGTAATATTTTGAAATATTTCATGGAATGTCTAGTATTGTAACCAACTTTAAGAGATTTTAAGGGATTTTGAAGATTCCAAGGATTTCAAAATATTTCACGGAATCTCAAAGAATTTTATGGGATTTCTTCCACCTTACGTAATTAATAAACAGTGCCTTAGGGATAAAAAACTGACAATTATGCAGTTTCAAATTGAAAACCGTCGTAAAAAGAATAGTTTCAGATTGAAACCATTGTAAGCATTCATAACTGAATACTTTAGATTTAAAATCTTGTACGTTGGGGAACATTTAAAAATAATTATGTTTTCGTTTCATCGCTTTTGCACCTTTTGCGCAATTTACATTTTTTATCACAGACATTCTTGCTTTCTTCAACAGTTTTGAAAGTTTTGTGAATAATTTTTCTGAAACATTTTTATATTGTTTTATATCAAATATTCCTAAGTATTTTTAATAGTTTATTATATTTCATTCTTTTGAAAGAACTTTCTTCATTCATTTTTTTCCTTTTTTAAGTAAGGTAAGTGACAAAATTATGAACATCTGACAGTTGTTGCCTTTGTGTTTGTTTTATAGAAATAAAAATAAAATATATGACTTGAATTAATGAGACATTTACATTTTTTCTTTTATATCTGAGATTTATTTATGACAAAAATGTGTATATTTCCACCCAAAACGAACACATATTTTACGCATATTTTTATGAATAAAAGGAGTCTATTAATTAAAACTTACATTAAAACTTATGTATCCTTGTTCTCGGAATATTTTTAAACAATTTTTCGATTTTTTCAAATTCTTTATATTTGAAGACTTCAAAATAAAACATGTTCAATTTTGTGATGGTTTCTTTTTTGGAAGTGTACAATTTTAAATACTTCTAGTCGGAGATTATCGAATTTTGAAGTCTTCGAATTTGAATTTATTTCATTTTTTTAAGGCTTCTGCTTTCAAACTGTATAAGTTTCAATTACAAACTAGTAAGATTTAGAATCATTCCTCTTTGAATAAATTGATTTAAAGTTCAATTTTAAATGATTAGAATTTAAAGACTTAAATTTGAAAATTTGAAAGACCGAGAACACTTTTTGAGGCCCGGGAAAAGTCGATAAATGAACAGGATTTTTTTCTGAGATTTTAGTGACCAAAGTAGTTTTAATGTACCTAATTTATTGACAGAGTTTTAACCATTTTCAATTTCAATTCGTTTCAAGTATTAAGCACCGTATTTTCTTGTTTAGGTATTTCGAGAAGAAATAGCGAAACTTGCGCAAGATCGAAATGAAATCGAAACACTTTTTAGTAATATAATGGATATTTATGAAATGACCGTAACGTTACTGGGAAGCTTAGAAGATATTATGGAGATCACGGAGGAAAAACAAACCCCTACTGTAGGGTCCTGCTTCGAGGAATTAGCCGAGGCAGCCGAGTTTGAAGTGTATAAGACGTAAGTCGGTTCTTTATTTTCCGTGTTGTAGTATTTACATCAGATCTGCATAATAAAAATATAATTTTGTAGCTATGCTCGAGAAATGAACAGTCCAGCTAGTCGAGAAGTTTTAACGAGACTATTATCGAGGCCAGAAGCCAGTAATGCTTTACGTGCCGCGGGACACGGTTTCAAAGAAGCTGTAAAATACTATTTGCCAAAACTTTTAATGCAACCAGTATGGCACTGCTTTTTGTACTTCGATTACATTAAGGTAATAGAAATAAAGATATTGTCGAATGTAGAACTAATTAATCTATATATTGATCTAATTTAGGAGTAATCCATAAACTACGTTATCAATTTTTGCATATTTTGCCCCCCCCCCCCCCCAAGTAACGAAACCGTTGGCTATACATGGATTTTACGTTTATTCTGCGTTTTTTCGCGTTTCTAATGAGTTATTCTATAGTGAGTAGAATTTGCGACCACAAAGGAGGCTTTTAAAAAATAGTTGAATTTTCAACAAAATAATTAAATTTTTAACCAAGCATAGTTTAGTTCTCAAACCAAAAATATTAATTCTCAACGAAAGATCTAATATAATTTAAAAAAAATGGAATAGTTAAATTTTTAGTTTAAAAAATTAATTTTCAAACAAAAAATAATTTTCAACTGGTTGAATTCAACTAAAAAACACGAATTTTCAACATAATATTGGACCCTCAACCAAAATTATGATTTTTCAAAAAAGAAGATTAATTTTCTGCTCAAAAAGATGAATTTTAAAAAAATACAGGAATTTCCCACAAAACAGTTGAATTTTCCATCCGACACTGAATTTTCAACAAAAAAGTGAATTTTCCACCAAGTTGTTAATTTTTCAAATAAATAGTTTAATTTCCCCAGAAAGATGTTCGTGTTGTTGATCAGGGTAAAATTATTCAAGATGGTGTATATGGTTTTGATTTACTGATCTTCTAATTTATTTAAGATTTAAGAAGATCAGTAAATCAAAATCATATACACCATCTTGAATAAATAGTTTAATTTTTAACCAAATAGTTGAATTTTCTTCCAAAATATGTAGTTGAATTTCCAACCAAATAGTTGAACTTAGAAAAAAAATGCAGACAAAAATGCAATAGTTACATTTTCAACAAAAAAGCGAACTTTCTACCAGGTAAATAGAATAAAAAAGTTGAATTATTAACAAAATAGTTGAATTCACAGCCAATAAGATCAATTTAAAAAAAATCAGATTAATTTTCTACTAAAAATGACGAATTTTGTTAACAAAATACATGAATTTTCTACAAAATAGTTGTATTTTCCACCCAACAGCAAATAGTTGAATTTTCTACCCAAAAAAGTTGAATTTTCAACCAAACAGTTAAATTAAAAAAAATTCAACCAAAAATGGAATAGTTAAATTTCCTACAAAAATAGTTGAATTTTCAACTAAAAAAGATAATTTTTCAACTAGAAAGATCAGTTTTCAGCAAAAAATGGATTAGTTACATTTTCAGTTTAAAAAATTAATTATAAAAAAAAGAAGAATTTTCTACCAAAATGGTTTAATTTTCACCAAGAAGATGAATTCTCAACCATATAGTTGCATTTTTTACCAAAAAAGATGGTGTGTGAAGATATGAATTTTTAAAACAAAAAAGGCATAATTTCTACAAAAAAAAATTGATTTTTCAACCCAAAAGTAAGAATTTTTAACAAAAAAGGTTAATTTTCAACTATATACTTTAATTTTCTACCAAATTGTTGAGTTTCCAAGCGAAAAATATGAGTTTTCTACCAGTTCAATTTTTAAACCGAAAAGATGAATTCTCAAAAAAACCTGTAATACTTGATATTTCAACGAGGAACTATTTTAATTTGAAATAAAAAATAAAAAAAACAGTTGAATTCAACCAAAGAAGACGATTTTTTGATAAAATAGTTAAATCCTCAACAAAAAAGAAAATAAAAAAAAGATTTTAATTTAAATCAAGAACAGTTTAATGCAATAAAAAATATGAATATTTAACAAAATAATTCAAGTTTAAACCTAAGACATGAATTTTGAACGAAAACGATGAATTTTTAACTGAAAAGTTTAATTTTCTACTAAAAAACACGAGTTTTTAACTAAAAAAGATACATTTTCAATGACAAATGTAATAGTTAAATTTTCAGTTGAAAAACAGTTTATTTTCAACCAAAAAAGAAACGTGTTTTCAACGAAATAGATCAATTTTCCATGTAAGAGATGAATCTTCAACCAAAAAGATCAGTTTTTAACAAAGCAGTACCACTTTTAACCAAGTTGTTGAATTTTTTACCCAAAAAGATGAGTTTTTAACAAAATGGTTGCATTTTCGACAAAATAATTAAATTTTCAATCAAATAATAAAAGTTGTAACCAAAACAAAAGTTTAGACGAAAAATCGAGAAAAAAGCGAAATATCTTGAAAACATGAGAAAAAACAGATATTGTTTAAAAAGGGTGAAAGAGGGGAATATGGGAATAAGTGTGAAGTCTGAAATATGAAAGTAATTTTCAAACTTACTCAATTATTATTGAAATGTAACGTTACAGAGGCATCTTTCGTAAAAGTCGCAAACTTTCTTGAAATTTATCATCAAGAAACGTACTAAACGTTATCTAAGTTTGTAACATTACCCCTCTTTCTCAAATTGGTAACGTAGTTTATGGACGATCCCTTGTGGTAAATCGTTTTATTTTGCTTTCGTGTAGGTATTACTCGAACGTACGCCAAATTCCGAAGACGGTGAGACTTTAGAACAAGTTCAAGGTGTTCTGAGTCCATTAAAAACGGAATTAACCAAAACTGTTGCAAGTCTTCCAAAAAAAGACAGTGGTTTGCGAATGCAAAGTAGGGCACGCAGGCAAGCTGCCCTAGAAAAAACGAGTGAACTCCAGAAAACTGTCGATGGCTGGGACCAGAGAGACATAGGACAATGTTGTAACGAATTTATCAGAGGTATGTTTCTAATAAAAAAAGTCAGGACTCGGATTCACGCTACTATTGACACTATTTAACACTTTTTTTACCGATGCCACTATTTTAACAAAAATGCCATCAATGCCACTCGTTTCTCGTAATTGCTCACTCATGCCACTATTTCTTCACTTTCCCTTTACAAATATTTTTGAACATGTCTACATGGTTTTTACCTTACCGGGAATAGGCCAGGAATCACGTTCAATCACGAAACGAACAATGCAAAATACTTAATTGTCGATAATGACGAAAATATAAGTGATGCTATTTGCGTTTTTTTGTTATTGTATATTCTGAAGTCTTGAAATTCGGTGTACACTAAAACTCGTGAATTAGTATTTATTTACATTTGAAAATAAAAAAATAAAAACTGTAACTACGATTTGGAACAGGGAATTTTGGAAGATATATCTTTAATTCTGAACGTGAAAAGGAAAATTTCTAGAAGAATTATAGCTCTGAGTTACATCTGGATTTCAAGAAGTATAATGAAGTATAATTCTGACTTGGAACCGTAAATTTTCGAGGAAAATATAATTTTGAGGAACAGAAAATTTTCTAGCGATTATATGTAATTCTGAATTTGATCAGAGAATTTTCGAAAAAAAAAATATATAATTCAGATCTGGAATAAGAAATTTTCCAAAAGAAGATAACATTCTGTCTTGGAAGAGGAAATGTGCGAGGAGAATTATAATTCTGATTTAAAACAGTGAATTTTCCAAAGCAATTGCAATTTTGGCTTTGAACGTAGAGTTTTCGAAAAGAATTATGCTTTGGAATAGGGTATTTTCAAAAAGAACTATAAATTTCCAAATTTAACAATATTTGAATGTGAATTGCTTCAAAAATAAACAGTGCTAAATAAAAACATTCATATTTTATTAATATGAAAATTTTCAAATTTTTTTGTTTTAAAAATAGTTAAAATTAGAAATACTTCTTAATTAATAAGGATTTAAATAGAAAAGTTTCGTGTTTCGAAAAGACTAAAGTTGAAATTAAACGAAACAGAAAATTGAAAATTTTCGACATTGCAAGATGTTAAATTCACAGCAGAAAGATAGAACTGAAAAATTAACTTCAAATGAACAAAATCATAACATTCAGTTAATTCAAGTGGATGAGTTTAAAATTTTAGAAAGAAATATTTTAGACTTCGATCAATCCTTTCATTAAAGAATAATTAAAATATGGGATTCCTTAATATTGGAAACTAATATATTTTTAAATAATTCATAGTACTGTGTAGAAATTCCTGGCATTTAAAAACACTTCAATATTAAATTGATCGTGTGTGGAGAAAATTTAATAATTTTTTTGGAATTAGTGAAGTAGGAATTAATTTTTAAAGATCTGATTATTTATTTTAGCAGATATTTCAAATCAAAGTTTAATTAGTTTTATATTATGCTATTATTATTCTTAAATGATATTTTTCTCTTCCTCTAAAAAACTCTATTGTTTCGGAAAGATTTTTTTTCATTATAGTCTTCACAGGTTGTCACCTTTTCACCTTTTTGCACCTACTTTGACATTTTTCACCTATTTTGAAAATTTGTCACCTTCTTAACCTATTTTGGAATTTTTCACCTTTTTTTACATTTTAATCAATTGACTAAGTCGCCGATGATATATGTTGATTTTTAAGAAAAGGAGACGACACGAATTATACCTATTTATTAAAAAAAAAATTTGCCAAAGTTATGAATATTTAAACCTTATGAAGGATGTCGCAAACTATGAAAAAGAGTTGATGATCTTTACAGTGTCGTATTATTCAATCGAATGCAGAAGTTTCACTTTTCCGTCTTGCATCTGATAGAACTTTTAGTTTTCTTTATAAATCCGGCTGAAAATTCTTTTAAAAAACTTCAAAATAAATAAAACGGTAGTGATTTTTCTTTGAATGTTGAAAGATAATTTATACAAAAATGCTAGCAGTTTTTTATTCTCAATTTGTACTTTAGGATTCTAAAAATAAGTCTTTTGACATTTTTTTTGTACGCGTTATGTTCCAAATTTTAACTAAAATATAAACAAAATCGCTTAAAATAGTATTTTTTCAAAATAATCATTTTCATACTGTTTGAAGATACTTAATTGTATATTATGCACCTAGGGTGAGAAGAGGTGCTTTTTCGACGAGTCAATATGTCTTAAATTTTTTTTCATTCTTTCACAAAAATATTTTGTCAACCATAGAATTACGTCATAAAATCGTATTATTTAAAAAAAAATACAATTTTATCCTATATTATTCACATTTGAGTACAAAATTTGTTAAATAAGCGAGAGAGAAAAGCGTCAACTAACTATTTTTTAGGTCTTTTTAAAAGAAATGATATCGCCCTTTTGCCTGTCGTCGTATCTTGTATCGTTCTTGTAAAAAACGTGGATTTTCGTGTTTTGGAAAAAAATTAATGTATAAAAGACAAATTAGAATAAATAACAAAAAGTTAAATACCTGCATTAGATTAAGAAATAATTCGACAGCTTTTTTATATCAATGTACGTCATTAGCTTCAGAAGATAAAATACTCATAACTTTGTCAAAACGGAACTTACGCCGGATTTAGAAATAAATCTAAAAGTTCTAATTTTTTATCAATCAATAAAATACGTCTCATAACATTTCCTATGGAATGATTCGGTGGGAATTTTTCGTATTTGATAATTAAAGTGTGACGTGTTCAAAATATACAAATATGTTAATAAGCACTGATTTACTTGAAAAATGTACCTTTTCACCTTGTTTAGGGAAAATAGATACTGTGATTATTGAAATTTAAAAACTGTGGAAAAGACTTGGAAGTTCGAAATATAAATTGTGTAGTAATCCTGTTATAAGACATTGAATTAAAGAGTTTTATTCCAAATTTAATCCAATGATAACAACATATAAAAATAGCACTTCTGTAAATTAAGTTTAGAGTTTACACATTAAAGTCCTTTAGAAACTCAAAATTCAAATTTGTAAATCCATAGTATTTTATGCTAGAAAGACGAAAATTCAAGTTACTATATATTTTTTTTTATTTCATTTATTTTTCTATACGTATGCTCTAACTTTCATCGTTAAAAAAATATTACAAATTGTTGTTCTTCATCTGAAACTTTTACTTTGCATTCCTAAAGAAATTTTTGAAATTTTAAGTGACTTATGTCACTTACGCGCTTAAAAAAAATATTGTAGTCGGTACAAAGTCTGTATGATTTATACTATAAGTTTATTATTAAAAAAAAATGCATGCCACTATTGACACTATTTTTTATGTATGAATTGAGTCTGCGTCCTGAAAAGCAAAAATGCCTTTCAAAAAGATGTAAAGGAGTACTAATACGGAATTTTTTTTACAGAGGACATGCTAGGAAAAGTAGGTAGCAATGGTCGAAGGCTAACAGAAAGAAGAGCTCTCTTATTTGACGGTTTACTTGTCCTCTGTAAACCCAGTGGTGGTAAAAGAGTGAGTGTCAGTGTCTCTGGAGTCGCAGTTGGAAGCAGTCATCCTGCACATCAAGGAGAATTGCGTTTAAAAGAACGCTTTTTCATCCGAAAGGTCGATATTATCGACCGGGAAGACACTGAAGGTAAATCTTGAATTTGTCCTTGTTATATTACAATTAAAGGAATTTGTTGTATTGAAATAAAATCTTTTTTAGAATTAAAAAATGCCTTCGAAATCGCACCAAGAGACCATCCTAATGTTATTCTCGTTGCCAAATCGGTCGAGGACAAAAACAGTTGGATGGCGGATCTTGTGATGCTCAATACGAAAAGTATGCTGGAGCGTACTTTGGATAGCATTCTTTTGGACGAGGAGAGGAAGCATCCCTTGAAATTACCCTCGCCGCATTTATATGAATTCGCGGAACAGGACGGTCCTGAAAATATTGTCCTGGAGGCGAGAGAAAACGGAGGCGTGCCGCTTATCAAGGGCGCGACTTTAGTAAAGCTGGTCGAGAGGCTTACTTATCATATTTATGCCGATCCAGCTTTCGTCCGAACATTCCTCACTACTTATAGGTATGTTCTATTGAAATTTTTATTGGGAACATTTTATTTTAACCATTTAGATAGGCCACACTAGACAAAAAGCATATAAATAGAATATTTTTAATATTAGGTCTAGAAATCAATTAGCTACCTTTACTTTGATTTCTTGTAACTCATGGTTAAACTTGAATTTTTTCCCGCCCTAAGGTAGTTTTAAAGGGCGAATCTTAAGCTTTAAAACACCAGGCGCGGGTCCAGAGAAGGGGTTGGGGGGGTGGGGGGGATTCAATAATTCCCCTTCCCCCTCCACTCTCAAGAGGGTGGTTACTGATAATTTTTAAGTTATTTCTTCGCTTTGAATTTTGATTATAAATTATATAATTATATTACTCATGAATGTAATCAACATAATTGAGAAATATTTAAATAGGAACCATGTTTTTATGTTTACAAGCTGCATCTTGTATGGCATGGTATAATCATTAATCAACAATTATAAAATATTCATAACATTTTCGAAGTCAAGCATAAACTATAAAAAGATTTTTTTTGAATACCAAAATTTAGGCGTCTATTTCCAATCTTATTATAAATGCACGCTAATATTTGCAAAGCCCTAAATTGAAGAATGAATCAACAAATTTATTCAAAAGTATATCATTTTAGGCAATTTTAAGTTAGAAATATTAAAAATTGAAAGATTACAATTTTTTTAATTGAACACTTTAAATTAGAAGCTAAATTATTTTAATTTTAAGTCGTTGCAAATTAATAATTGTTCAACTGTTATTTATACTTTTTTTTTAATCTGATAAAACATTCTCTTTGACTATATTTTTTTACTAAAAAATCACTTTAAATTTCTCCAGGAACATTTGATTTTACATTTTTTGGAATCTACAAATTTTCAATTATTTTTGAACAATTTTCAAAACTTCTAAATATCTTTAAAAATTATTCGATTTTTCCTAAAACTTTTAATTAATCCTGCGAAATAAATAAAATGCCTTCAAATCTTCCACACTATTATTTTTACAGTTTTGGAAATGTTTTGAAATATTTTTCAATATTCTCTTGAAATTAATTTTTCAAAATAAAAAGTCATTTCCAATTTTTCAAGGAATCTTAATAAATTTTTTATTATTTGAAACCTTTCAACGTGCTTGAGAAGCTTCTAAATTTGTTTTTTGAAATCTTCAAAAATCTACATTTCGACGCCTCCATTCAATATGAGTCTATCTGCTGACTGCGCTGTGTATGATCATAGAGAATAGTCTCATACACGGCGCTGTCATTTGTTAAAAACTTCTAAATATCTCTTCAACTTATACCAATTTTTTCCAAATTTATAACTGTTTAATTGTTATTTATTCATCAAAATTTGCTTTCATTTTGAAATATTCTGTTGAAATTAATTTTTTTAAATGAAAATCATTTTAAATTTTCCCAGGAATCTTAAGCCAATTTTTGTATTATCTTAAAACCTTTCAAAATCCTTAAAAGCTTCAAAATTTTATTTAAAAACTTCTAAATATCTCCTCAACTTACTCGATTTTTTTCTAAATGATTACATTTTTATTTGATAATTACACATCAAAATTCAACATTTTTACTCACAAACTTTACATCTAGTTGATACATAAGTTTAATATTAGTTTTAAGTTATTTAACTATAGTTTAATGTTTAATTAACTATAGCTTAACTATAACTTAACTATACTTTAACAATACTTTAACGATAACTTAACTATACTTTAACTTTACTTTACCTATAACTTAACTATAACTTATAGTTAAGTTATAGTTAAAATATAGTTAAAGTATAGTTAAGTTATAGTTGAACTATAGTTAAGTTATAGTTAATGACATGTGGAAGTCATCTTGTTACTGGCACAGTGAAAATGGCTATTCATTCATGAAAGCTGAGTTTATATCCTCCTCCTCCGCCACCTTCTCCTTCTCCTCCTCCTCCTCCTCATATCCTCCTCATCCAACTGAACTTTCTGATAATCAGCCTCCTCTTCCAACTCCAACTGCTCCTTCTCCTCCTTCAATCACCTAAAAACAGTTTTTTTTAACCATAGAGTTGAAACTAGTTTCAACGCTTCGGTTCAAAATTCAACTGTTTTTAGGTGGTTGGAGGAGGAGAAGGAGAAGATGGAGTTGGAAGAGGAGGATGATTAGCAGGAAGATCAGTTGGAAGAGGAGGACATGATGAGGAGGAGGAGAACGTGGCGAAGGCGGAGGATCTAAACTCAGCTTTCATGAATGAACAGCCATTTTCACTGTGCCAGTGACAAGATGACTCCCACATGTCATTAACTATAACTTAACTATAGTTCAACTATAACTTAACTATACTTCAACTATAACTTAACTATAACTTAACTATAACTTAACTATAAGTTATAGTTAAAGTATAGTTAAGTTATAGTTAAAGTATAGTTAAAGTTTTTGTGTAAGTTTTTATAGAATAAAATTTTATAATTTCATCTCTGGTATCTCCAAATTCCAACAAAATTCGAAGCCAAAATATATCTTATATAGCACTATATTTTCACAAGTTTTCAATAAAATCGAACGATCACTTGCAGATTTTCTAAAAAATTTAAAACATTTACATATAACTTTGAAAATGGAATTCAGCAACTCATTTCGAAACAGCACAAGCATTGTAAAAACTTATAATATTGTAATAGAAATATGTTAAATATACATAATATTTTATTATATGAATTATAGCCAATATTCAATTACATAACTTTAAAATAAATTATCAATATATGTTATTTAATAGAGAAAAATTAAAATTGAATCTTTACTTAATTTAAAATATTCAATTAATCAGTTCACAACATAAAAAGCATCAAATAATTATTTTCATTGAAACATTCAAATAATTTCTGCTTTATATATTTTTTTAACTTGAAATTTCATTTCTGCAAATTTGAACTGTTAACAACTTTTTATTCTTATTTTGAAGAAAATTGAAACATGATATTTAGATATACTTTTAAAATTTGAATTCAGATACTCTTTCAAGCATTAATCTATCATCTTTATTCGAAATTTTAATTAATTTTTACTTTACATTTTTCTTTCATTTCTACTTTCATTTCAAAAATTTTTATATATATGTATATATATATTTTATATATTTTATATTTTATATATTTTATATATATATATATATATATATATATATCCGATGCACAGCCAAGTTGATGGCGCTGCAATCAAGAGCTGTGAAACAGAGTTGGTTTAAACTAGATTTAAGATATTAAGCCTGTTGTAGCCATAAAATAATTTTCCAAGTTAGGGCCAAACTTGTAACTGGGAAAACATTTGGCAATTTCCACACGGGTCATATTCATATGTGATTAACCTCATTTATATACTCACATTAAATAATAATTACCGCGCGCGCACTGCAGCAAAAAAGCGTCGTGGATGTTTTTTTTTACATCTATGTCCCGCTGAACGACCTCGGTACTACCATGTACCTTTCTTACTCGATTAAAATATCTAATTCTATTAATATGGCGGTGAATAATATAATGCAATGATTTTGTCTTGGGCTCCCGGTCTATTATGTTGATGATTAGATGTCATTGAATGATAAAATTTTGTATAAAAAAAGGTCCAAAAGATGATTAAAAAATAAACATTTATCGTTTGAAAAATCTGGACAAAAACCCGGACAAAGTAAAAAATCCTGTAGGACAACTCACATAAGCCCTGAAATGAGGACATGTACGGGGAAATCCGGACGGATGGTGACCCTGGTAAAGACGTCGTACGATCTGACGATGTCTTTACGATATCGTAAAGACACCTTAACCATATGGACATAGGATTTCGTAAATGTGTCGTAACGCTGTCGTAAAGACGTCGTCAAATTTGGTGTCCACTGGGTAGTTTCATTAAATGGAATGAGGTAGAAATTTTGCATATTGAACCTAATGGATATAAACGCGCTTTTGCTGAGATGGTTTTTATCAAAAAAGAAGGTGAAACTTCCATAAATTTAGTTACCGATTTAGATTATTTTAGTACTTCTTACAATAACATTGTTGAATTTATAACTAAATAACGAATTCTCTAAATTCATCTCAAACATCAATACTACAAATTTGAATTATAACAAACATATAATTGAGAAAAAAACTGTCACAAAAATAATACTATAGAATTTGTTACTGACGTTGACCCTTCTTACACCTGCGTATCGCTCTCCTATGTGTCGCATTGTAATTCTTAATGTGCGCTCCGTCTGCGCCAAACATTTATTGTCTTTTGCCATAGTTCAAACAATAGTTTCATCACATAAATAAAAAATACAAATCTGTCTACAGGTATGAAATCAGTTTTTCACTTTTCCTATTAAATTTTCTGTTTACACTTTTTTAATACTATTCACGTATTTCGAACCTAACCTTATATTATATGTTTTCTAGCGCTACCTATAAACTTTTTATATTTTTCTGAAAAACATGGGACTCACACATAAATAAAACTACACAGAATCTTTTTTAAACTGTTTCAAGGTATAATTTTCTTATATTTTGATACATTTTGTCATTACATTATATTGCTTCGTTCCTATAATTCAAATATGTTTTTTATACAGATCTGATGAGGGGAACCAGTTTCGTTTCCGAAACGTTATCGATTCTTATTCTTTCAAATAAATTTTTAACATTAGTCTGGAAGATATCCTATTTATTAGGTTTTTTCCTAAATTTATAAATTATAAATTTTTTCAGACGTAAAAAAAGACAATTTTATTCTTATAAATTCCTTATCAATATAGTTATCCTAATCTACATTATGCCTACCATCAACCTCGAATTCCCCCACCATGCTTCCGCTACGATTACCATATTGCAAAGCGAATGTACGACTGGAATTTGACCTTTCCCAGTGAAAATCTTACGGCCGTAGAGTTCCTGGTTCATTGCGAGAGAAGAGCCACTGTTACAGGCATTAATATGGAGGATTTGTTGGCTTATATCGCAGATCTCAAGAAAGATAAGGCATATACGTGGTATCATATGCACAAACACACGTGGTACGATTGGTTTAGTTTTTCATATGCCTTCAAGACCTTTTTTAGCAGCCGGACTAACGATGCCGATTCGTTGGAAGAAATAGCTCTCATGGAGCAGAAGAGTAATGAGATTCCGCTGGACTTTGTGTTGAGAGTTCAAGCTAGTTACGGCAGGGTGCAATTGCGGGCATCTCAATATTGGCAAATTAAAAATATCTTGACTAGAATGAGGCCAGATGTACAAAGAGCTTTTTTTACCTTGGACGTCCAAACGTACGCAGAATTGTTTGAACATCTTTTTAAGCTAAACAAAATACAAACCAAGACCACCGAGATAAGAAGACGGTCTAATCGCGAGCAGACGACGCGAACTAAAACTCGCCTCGCATATATCCAAGACGAGGAAGAATTCGAGATGGTCGAAGAGGTGCTTACTGAAGACTTCGGGGGGAGGATGACTCCTGAATTAATTCAACTTTCACGTCTTGCTGTTAACACCAAAGGTGATGAGAAGTCTAACTCTTTAAAACCTCGGAACAATAGTGTCCCTCGAGGCAAGCAAAGCTGGTGGTGTTTTAATTGTAGTCACCATGAACATCTTGTACGTGAGTGTACCGGGGAGAGAGCCCCTATGCAACGTTTTAGGTGTCGTACAACGGATCATAAAACATCTATTTGCACAAGACAGAGACCGTTGTCTAACGCGACAAAACAAGACGATAAACAAACAAAAAACGATCCATCACCTCAGTGAGACAATTCCCCCTGAGAAAAATGACTGGTGTAAAGGGGAACCTAGGCTAGAATTGAAAAAACAAAAGAATTATGTTAAAACCTAGAGGAAAGCTGAATAAAAATAATAACAGAAAATTTTCGTCCAGTAGTACAGGTCAACAAGTATGTCAAAGTCCGTCCAGGGGTCGTGACCGTGCAGTGAATCTGAATATTGAGGTAAACCGATCACCAAAGAATGAATCTGTTGAGATAAATGCACTTAGTGCACGCGATGCTGACGGTCGACAAAGTTCGATTATTGATGCAGATGATAGAACTGCTACAAAAAGGAAAGCCTCGGTTGTAGGGTCTATTGTTGATGCCGACATTGAGTTAGAGATTACTCCTCATGTCGTTACTGAAACCGACGGAAATATAAAAGCAGGTAATGAGAAACTTGAAACAGAGATTGATAGGATGGATCGATTAATTTATAAATATAACGATTCAAATTAATCAAAAAACGGTGTTATAACGCATGCTACTGAGATCGCGAGTAACACAATGAATCTTTTAGAAGAGCGCGAGACTGAGATGAGAACCATTATTAAAATAGAGGATAGTGAATACTCGATTGATCCAAACGAGCCCATTTTAAGTAACACGATGAATCGATTAGAGGTGCAATAAAAGGTTATCGTAAGTAGAGTTATGGATTGAGATTTAATTTGTTTAGATGTAGAATTAAATAAACTGTCCAATCTTTCGAGGTCGAAATAATTCTATTTTGACAGCCTAGCCTTCTACGAAAAGAAAAGTTTCTCATAAGGATCAAACGAATATTTCATTCGTCTACATTACACAAAACATTAGCGAAGAACAGGCCACGGTAGAGACAACACGCTTCGTAAGATGCGTGGAACCTGACTCTTTGCACCCGGATTTAGTCGCTGTGGACGAAAAGCGAAGGAGAGAAGAGCGAGTTCTGACGTCGGAATTTGACTCAGGCTTCGATTAGAGTGACTTCGTTACCTCACATTGTGAATGGTCAGACGATGAGTGTGATTGTGAAAGCGAACCGATGAACTTGAGAGTGGAGGAACCGCATTTTTGCCGAATACGAACACAAAAATATTTCATTAAAGGCACGGGACCGAAACCTCCGAAAGAATCCTCTAAGTTTCCAATACACATTTATATAATAGGACAAACTGTCCACGGAATAATCGACTGTGGTAGTAGCCATTCTTATATCACGTCCAAATTGTATGAAATATGTTAAGCGTTGAAATCTTGTGAAAAATGTACCGACGCGACTCAAAAATACGGAATAACACTCGGTGATAATTCTACGGTCAAATCGCAAGTAGGCGCGTCTTTCGTTATGGATATTGATGAAGTTGCAGGAGAGCAATACTTGAGCATCCTTGATAATCCTGATGGTATTGTGCTGGGCATGGACTGCTGTAAGAAATGGTGCGTTATGATCTATGGTCTTCGAAAAGGACGGTAGTAGTACCTGATAGTGAGATAAAACACCCTTAGACAATCTTCCCATTTGAAAATCTGACAGGCTCACTATGCCGTTCAGACACCCAAGAACAGCTGATTCTTATTGACTTTCTAGAGAAGCAGTTCGCTAAGTTTACCAAATTGCCCTCTGGTCGAATCAATTTAATTAAATATGAAATAAAACTTAAGGATGATACTCCGGTGCCATGCAAACCATATAGGCAAGGCCAGTGGTTTAACAGGCCATTGCAGAAGAAGTATAGAGGCTCTTAGAAAAGGGTTATATACGAAAAGCAAGCGGCGCGAGGGCGAGTCCGCCATTAATGGTATCAAAAGGTAATGGTTCCTAGAGACTCTGCATGGATACTCTGCTCTTAAGAAGCAAACAATCAAACCCGCCTACCTATTACCCCAGATGAATTCCATCTTGACGGCTTTACATAATGCTAAATTAATAACAACCATGAGGCTCAATTGAATATACATCGTTTGTAGTCGAAGGACTTGGTCTCTCTGAGTGGTTAGTAATGCCTTATGCATTGTACAGTGCTTCTAGTACGTTTCAAAGACTAATGGACTTAGTAAAAGCGAACCTTGTTCATAAAATTCGTGAACGTAATCAACCGGAAAATTGGACGAACAAGGTCTTTGCGTACTTGGACGACTGGATTATCATAAGTGACGGCCTTAATGAACACTTACAGATGCTAGATTTAGTATTTGAGGTTTTCGCCGAAGTCGGACATGGGATAAATCGCGAAAAGAGTCATTTCGCAAGACAGGAAGTTCGATTTCTAGGTTTTATGGTTGACGAGGACGGATTGTGACCTGATCCCACTAAAATAGCTCCGAACCTCGACATAAAACGCCCAACTAACCGAAAGGTGTTGAGAAGTTTCTGTGGATTCGTCAACTGGTACCACAGACACTTGAAGAACGTCGCTTCAGTACAAGCACCTTTAAATAGACTTACGAGTCCTGATACCATTTGGAAATATACAGTCGAAGAAGAGGACGCGTTTAACGAATTAAAAGAAGCACTCATTCAAGCTCCTACCTTGCATGTTCCCAATCCTGATTCTTCATATCGCCTTTACTCTCGTAACAGAACATTCAGCTCTTGAATGGTTATATTGAGTTAATACGCCCGTAGGAAAATTGGCTAGATGGGCCATTGAACTCTACTCCCATCATATAATGATTGAACACTGTAAGGGTACTGAGAATGAGAGTCCAGATGCTTTTTCAAGAATATACTCAGACGAAGACGTTCATGCTGATTGGGACGAGATTGTCCAGGATCGCATTATTAATCGCGCATGTCTGTCCCTCATTAAAGACTCCTCTTGGTACGACTTTAAACTCAAGGCCGTGAGAAAATACCCAGATCGCTGCCCAGAATAGCATATAGAAAACGATCGTCTATACTATTATTGTCAGGACATGTTAAAACAACTTGTAGATGAAGAAAATTTTTCAAAGAAAGTAAAGGCCTGGTATATACTATGATGCCAAGAAATTCGTTCTGGATTGTGAAGTGTGTCATCGCGAAAAATACGACCAAGTCAAATCCTCGGGGTGCATGGGATCGAGACCGCCAGCCCGGCCTTCGTTCTTGATTGCTGTAGATACAGCAGGTCCATTTCCTAGGTCTCATCCCGGTGGCAACACCTGTGTGCTGGCAGTTCAGGACTTGTTCACGCGATTTGTAGAAATTATACCCATGCGTGCGAAAAAAACGAAACACGTTACAACCAATCCACAAACTATTTTCAATCCCTGGGGAACTCTGGTCATGCTAATTTCCAATCACGGGAGCGAGTTAATAAAAAATGACGTCAAAGAGTTATTACAGAAGTAGGGGATTAATCACGTCACGACGCCTCTCGCTCACGCATAGGTGAATCCCGTAGAAAAAATTAATCGGACATTAAAACCTATGGTTGCCGCCTTCATTGAAAAGGGCCATAACGAATGTGACAAGTATTTGCGTCAATGGCTGGGAAGCGTGCCCTGGCGGGGAAGATATTATGCAGTGAAATATAGAAGAGAATCCCGACAGGAAAGATTGGCTAAAAACTGTTGCAAAACTCGATGAACTACGACATTTTGTACAGAAATAAATTAGTCAATCGATCGCCCGGAACGAGAAGCGATTGAACCCCAAATTTACAGGAAATGTTGTTTGGAAGATCGGAGACAAGGTCTTTTATCGCAACCGTAAACAGAGTAAAAAAATAAATCGATACTGCGCAAAATCAGCTCCAAAATATGTAGGACATCCCATTGTATCCCGAGTGCTCAGTCCACTAGTCGTGGAGTTAACAGATTCTCAGAATCGATAATTAGGGAAACACTATGTTAATGACCTAAAAAGACAGCGGCAAAGCGCCTGAAAAAAAATGGTTCGGGACTTTTGTGGATCCAAATGACTCATTCTGTAAAAAAAAGAAACAAAAATCTTTTTTTTTTATAGATACATTGTTTCCATTCCTGATGTTTAAACGTTGCCTAAAGATGCTAAGTAAAGGCCAAAGGTTATTTAGTTAATTTTGGTTACAAAAATAAAATAAAAGAGTTTCTTTTATTTTATGCTGCATTTTTCTGACGAGGCACTCTCATTAGGAGTAGTTTCATCGAACCTTGTATTCTGATGTAATTTATTTTTGCCTAACACTGTGGACCTCAACCTTAACTTCCCAAAAGAGATATTCCTTCATTCAACTGTCATAGGTCGACTCACTCGAATGAATAAAGGCAGGTTTTGATTAACATGACCTTTCTTCGGTTTAATTTTTCTACCGGTTGTATGGCTGTGGACGCAATTTGTCTCTGCATGGGGCAGGGTACCTTACACTTAAATTTCCATCTGTCGTCCAGAACGGAACTCACCTATTCTACATATATTAAAACGTAAAGAGTCACAATAGGTACACTGCGTTCAGCCGAATCAATTCAAGAACGAATACTGTTCGAAATTGTCTATTCCCAGGGTCGCCGACTAGGGCCTTCTACGTCCGGTTACTTGCTAATGAATAACCTGGCCAATCATCACGAGCTGAATTTTCGGGCCCAATTGGGCTCTAGGCGACTTTGGTTGCCTCTGAGGAGTCGTCCCCATTTCTCCAAACCTTGAAAAGCCCGGGAAATGTACCTTGATCAGGTGAGCCAAGGTATCCCCGTCTGACTCTGAGTACCCCCCGCCGGGCAATTTCAGAGTGCCGAGAATAGCGTACCATAAGTAATAATAGAAATTCAATTAGTTTATTTCATTGAATGCAATGGTGCAACGATGGAACATATTCTCTTTCTCTCTCTTTTTCATAGGTAAATGTATGACAGATATTAGTCATAGTAATTAAGGATATCCAGTAGAGACTAAGCCGCGACAAACAGGCGCCAAAAATCTGCGATAACAAGGAAGACTGGTTGAATCACAGGATGTAATCCATAAATCAGCGTGGACCGATATCCGCCCAATTTTGTGACGTCAGGGGACGAGACCATCCACATGCTGATTGGTGGATAATGTCGACATTGAAATGAATTTTGTTACTGGTTACTAGTGACGACATGATGCGCGCGAACCCTTCCTACATCATCGGACTTAAGTTATAAATATAGCCGCGCGCGTTCAAAACGTCAGAAGAAAGCATTCCAGCCCTTAAAATCGTTATCGAACTTCGAACAAAGTCTCTTATAGAATTCTTGAACAATTTGAGAGAATCATTTGACTAACTCTAAATTGCATTTCAATTAATTAATAACGGATTTTTCTTCAATATTAATTAATTAATCATCTTTCATATCAGCTCCGGACGGCATTTTATTTGATTGACTGGAGATTTTGTCCGATCCTAGCTATCAGCCTTTCCAACTTTGTCGAGCTTATGAAGAATTGCACTTCATCGTGATAATTATCTATTCACCGACGGGAACAATACAGTTTACCCTGCTTCGTGCTCAAGTAGAATCAAACTCTGACTCGGGAACGGAATCAACCTAAAACTTCAAACGAAATAATTTTGAGATTTGCAAGTGGATTTTGACTGTAAACAAAACTATAAACGCTGACGTGAACGCGCGCGTTTAATAACATTAGTGTACCAAAAACTTTGTGAACTATTGGATTAACGTGATTGTGGAAGACACGCGAAATTGTGAATAACATTTGTGAAGGAATTGGGAACCTCTAAACCCAAAAACAGAACTGTGTTAAAATATAATTAGAAGTTCCTTTCAGAATTCCCAGTGATTTTAATTGTTTATTTAAATAAACTAAATCTCCCTGACCTAATTTTCGCGGTTTTGGTTTTCAAACCAATCAAGTAAGAAACGGACTACACGTTTTTCTCATCCAATCATCGTTGGGAAAAGCAGAATTTCATCGACACCAGCGACATCCGGACGTAACAAGTGCTATTTTCACGGACGTGCTTATTTTGACCTACAAGTATAGCGGAATAGCCGGCAGTAACTTATTTCGACATACAATTATGGTTATAAATAAGGACGGTACCTTATTTCGACCGTCGGAATATATGCAGGAGGGGGTAACGGTTCAAATAAGTGTAACATTACACTTAAATTACCGTCTGTAGATCAGAAAGGAAGTCACCTATTCTACATATATTGAAATGTTAAGAGTCACAAGAGGTACATTGCATTCAGCTAAATTAATTCAAGAACAAATACTGTTCGAAATTGTCCATTCCCAGGATCGCCGACTAGGGCATGCTACGTCCGGTTACCTGCTAATTTACAGCCTGGCCAATCATCACGAGCTGAAGTCTAAATCTACCAACCACACTCGAGTGGCAAATATTGTTATGTTACAAGCCAATCCCAGCCGGGCTTTGTACGAGACTGCTCTATGAAAAGATTGGTGGGAAATCCAGATAATCCACGGGGCTACGAGAGGCTTGGCTCCCGGCACTTTCTGGGTGCACGTCGTAGGATATACATATATTTTTCCTCGTTAGTTGAACGAGATGTGTTCTTTAGCCAGATTGGTAAATTTGTTTGATAATTATGCCAAGGTATCCATTGAAAATTTGTTCAGCTAGCGACGATAGTTGCAAATGAAAGAAAATTTGTACCGAATGAGTTGGACTTTTTCTTTTGTACCTTGTTAAGAGATACATTGTGTGAAAATGAATTCTAGTGCTACATCTGTTTTGATCCACACAATTTGCCTTGTTTATTCTTGAGTAAATTGAAATATTGCCCTGGTTGTTCAACTTGTATCTACTGAAGACTTACTGCGCTGAATTTTCGAATTAAGGGGGTATTTCTCGGCGTTGAAATGAACTCACGTAAGTTGTCTAAAGATTATTTGAAAGTTTTCCAAAAGGACCGCGATGCGGTTTCGGTTTCGTTATTCCCCTAAAAGAAAGAGGCGCTCAACATTTATTAGAGCCTGACCATTGGTCGCTTGGATTACTCCTGCTCAAACCTTCTTTTTGAGAGGGAATTAATCATAAGGTGACATAAGGAGGGTACGTTATTTAATATTATATAATAGATTATAATGAATAAATTAATCTTTTTTCGCACCAGCGAAACATGTGACTCGAGTTAACCTGAAAATCTCAAAGACAGGGCTGAGAGGTTGTTCTGACCACCAATTTTAGGTGGCGCAAAAATCGAATGCGCGAAATTTAAATGTAATTATACTTTCCTATTATCGCAACGAATGAAACATTTCATATTTAAGAAAATAAAAATAAATTGTCAGGGCGCAATCTTGACCAATTGACAGGTTTGACCAATGAGGTGACTGCTAGATCTTGTACAGGCACCTTATTGGTCAAAAC
The DNA here is from genome assembly GCA_011634705.1 of Andricus grossulariae. NCBI lineage: Eukaryota > Metazoa > Arthropoda > Insecta > Hymenoptera > Cynipidae > Andricus > Andricus grossulariae. Next base: position 193,588,683 of record JAABKJ010007545.1, read on the forward strand.
TGTTCCACTATTCTACTAATCTACCTGCATGGGACTGCGCCCGCAGGTCCGAATCCATTTCAGATCATGCAACTTCAAGTCACAGAATCATTCGCCTCTTGAATATGTTGTTCATTATACACTTTAGTGAGAGGTACCTTTTGTAAATCGTTTAAAAAAAAACAACGTGTTTTCTTAGAATTTTCTCAAAATACATATACATATATCTGTCTACAACATTTTTGTCGCCAAGAGATTATACGATTTGAAGTTCATCTCTGGCCACTGGAAGAAAAAGGTTTTCTATGATTTTTAGATTTTAAATGATATTAACATTAAAGTCTTATGAAGTAAGAAGGTTTAAAACGTACAAAAAATAATTATTTTAACAACAGTTTTTGTAATTGAATTTTCTATGATTCTCGCTTCTCACCAATGTTTTCAAAGTTTTTAAATTTTAATCAATCATTTGTTAGAAAATGTTTTCTTAAAAAAAATTGTTATAACGATTTCAGCAATAGAAAAATTTACTTTCAAAATTGTACAAAGTGAAGTTGTAGAGAATGTTTTACCTGAAAAAAGCTATTATTTATCAAAATTCAATCATTTTTTTCATTTGATAAGAAACGGTATTGAGAAAATGATCAGTAATATTATTTTGATTGTTAAAATCATAGAAAAACTATCTTTTTCAGAGATCTAATTTTTAATACGGCAACTATATTAATAATATAATTAAAAATGTTTAAAAATAAATCTCTTGAACTTAAAAAAGGTCTAAGTTAAACAATCTTAAATTTGTATCGCTACAAATTAAACAATTGCGCATTTAGAACATAAAAATTTAAATTATGACATAGGAATAATCTTAGCAACTAGCGTGAAACAATTTTCTCCGTGAGATTAACCTCGAGGTTAATCGCTTAGAGTTTAATGAATGAAATACAAAATAAATCTGTAAATACCGAGGAGAAAATAGCAAGCATACACATCGAGGGACTAGAGTCAGAGCACAGCAAGAATGAAAATTGTTTAGAAAACATGGGAAATGATGCAAAACTAGACGAGACCGCGGGACGAGAAGTCGCCATAGAAGTCGCGAAGACACTCGTGGCGCGTCGGCCTTTTCCGTTGGATCGACGAAGGCTGCTGCGCCATAATGTATTATTCTACAACAGCGCGCTGTTTTTAAATACAGCTTTCTTCATTCCACTCGGAAATAGTAAAAATACATAGAAGTTCATTAAAAATTAAAGACGCATTTTTTAAATTTATTAACCAATTTTATGAAAATTTATTTTAAATTTGATTTTAAACTTCAGTCAATATTAAACATGAAATCCAAACTAAAAATTGAAGTTATGAAAATGAAAAAAATATTTAAAGTTGAAATTATTCCAACAGTTTCATCTTTTAAAAAAAGTTCTAAATTAAGAGAGTTTTTCAATTGTGCCATTAGGGAAACAATGATAGACGAATTGGTTTGTAAATTCTCGTGGCTCGTTGGGGAGCACAGCGGACATTTTAGCGACAATAAAGTGGCGAACGTCTTGTATCGTAAGTATTATTTGAAAGTAGCATCATAAGTCGCGCGCTAGGAACGGGTTTCGTTTTATTGTTTTTAAGGACACCAACATTTTCCATGCAACTTTGAAAGCAGCAAAAGAGAACAACAACGTACGTTTGGGTACTTGATTTGAGTAGAAATGTTGAAAAGCATCACTAGCAGTTAGTCCCCTTTCTTTCTAAATTTTTGTTCTTATAACTTTCTTTTCAATTTACAGAAAAGAATGGATTCACAGTACCTTGTAAAGCATTTTTTTTACTTATATATTATTCTCAATCTTTGCGTCACAATATATAATTATAATTTCATTTCTTACTCCAAACATTGTTGCAATTTTCACAATTTCTATATTTCATGTTTAACATCGGGAAAAAATTAGAGAAAATTACGTATATTTTCAATAATACATCAAAAAAATTCTATGGAAATTTATCATTCAAATTTAAAGTAAAAAATTTTGTATTTCACTTTCCCAGTTGTTTTCCCAGTTATTATGCCAAGTAATTTCTTCACATAAGGGTTTTCCTCTGATTATTACCACTAATTATTATTTTCCAGCAGTTTGTTTCATAATTCGTGAGGGATATGTATGCGAATATACGTATTAATCAGTACATAATATTTCAAAAGAGAAAAAAACATTTAAATCAAGTTTTATCTCTTAGTCATTTATAATCGTTTCAGGCGGCAGTTTTATGTTCATATTTTTATTTTTATGAAGGGTTACTTTTCTTATAAAAACTGTTTTTACAACAAAAAGAAAAGGAAGCGTATGCAATATTCCTATTGTATTAATAATTTAATGAAATTTTGTTCTTGTGTAATTTTATGGTGTTGTTTATTACGATAATTTCTTATTTGATAATATTTTACGCTAGTCGCAGAAAGGATGCACCTCACCGACACGCGTGCGAGTCGCATGACGTGCGAAGCATATTTCATGCATATCCAGATACATCTGTCTCATGATCTGTGTGATACGCGTGATGATTTACCTGCACGCGTGCCTGCACCGTGCGAGGCATCGTGCGCGCATATTATCTGTGAGTTTCACACTATATGTCAGCCCTTTCTGGGAGCATATACTGCGCAGACGTCACAACATTTTAGGAGACACAATGAAATATTACGAACATAACCTCTTCTCGTATAAGCTTGCATGCTTGGGCATACTTGTGAATCGTTCAAATTTCCGATTACTAGATTTTCAATTACATTAATTATTTTTCTACATTAATTACTAGTGTTTAAACTAAACACCAGAATCTGGTTCCTGCATTCACCAGATTCTGTTTTTCGTCTGGTCCGACCACTTCTCCCGCCAGTCTGGTCGACTAGAGGGAGCAGATGCTGAACCAGACTCTGGCCTCTGTCATACAAGCCAGAAGTTGCTACTGGGGTTATGGTGGAAGAACTGTGGGCTTCAATAAAGTATGACAATATATTGAGTACAGTGATCGACGGCAGTGCACTTACACTTTCACTAAAATCTTTATCTTCCAGAGCATACAGGATCACAATTTTCAATTGTTTCAATTTTTTGGATGTACGGGTCTTCACGTCTCCCGAAAATGTTGCCAAATACTCACTCCGCATTAAAAAAAAAAAAAACATTTTAAAAAGGCTGCAGCTATACCTACGCTAAGCCTTGAAAGTTTTGCAACTTTCACTGGACGAGCTGGAAAAGGGGTTGTTTTTCCACCAATCACAGACCGTCGCCAGTTTTCGACTTTTTATTTCGCGTAAGTTTAGGCACTTCGTATTAAAAAATTCTAGAAACACGTGCAAACTATAGGGGTGTACGGGCACTGTGATTCCCCCAAAGGTCCATGATCGAACAAACTGTAACCATAGTCTCGCCACGCGCAAGTAAAAAAAAGTCAACCAATGGACGGCCCCTAGTTCGACCCGTCAACCCTTCCATCTTGGATGAGGTTCGGGCGGCGGATTTGAACCGACTGGGGTATGCGAATGAGATTGTAGAAGTTGAAATAAAAACTTGCACTATACAAAATAATTTTCCATGTACAGCATCAAAAAATTGAAATAATTCATAATAAATCAGGAAATAAGAGTTACGTCCCTACTAGCAAAAAAGTCAGGAATCGTCAGAAAAAAATTCAGGACTTCTGACCATTTCTGACCACTTTTGTTACGTTTCTCGACAGAAATCGTCAGAAAAAGTCAGAATTCATGAGAAGTGTTCAGAAATCGTCAGAGCTTGCGTTCAAAGGATAATCCTTTTTATTAGGGGTCCAAGAATGTCAAAACGGACAAAACTTTCAGATTCACCTTCAGATTCATTTAATATATAAATATTAATAATTAAATATAAGTAAAAATAGAATGCGCAAAAATAAATAAAAATAAATAATATAAATAACCTGGGAAATATAAAAGGGATTAGGTTTTATGGCATTCTATTCTTTGACCCCTAATAAAAATGATTATCCTTCGAAGCCAAGCTCTGGCGATTTCTGAACATTTTTCATTAATTCTGACTTTTTTTGACGATTTCTGTCGAGAAACGTAACAAAAGTGGCCACAAATGTTCAGAAGTCCTGACTTTTTTTCTGACGATTCCTGACTTTTTTGTTCGTAGGGACGTAACTTTTATTCCCTGATTTATTATGAATCATTTTAATTTTTTGATGCTGTACATGGCAAATTATTTTGTATAGTGCAAGTTTTTATTTCAACTTCTACAATCTCATTCGCATACCTCAGTCGGTTTAAAACCACTCGTGGCGAGACCATGGTTGTAACGGTGTGGTCCGTTTGCAAACTAAAATATACACCAACGAGCTCTGGAGAGCGCGGCAATAGGCTTTCAATTCAAAATGTAATAGTTATTTCTTATAAATGACTACGAGTTCAACTTCGAGCGTTAAGACTTCTTTTCTATTACAAAATACAAAGAAAGATTCAAGCAGGTGATAACTCTTTCTTATTAGGCGTTATTTTGTAAATTTAACAGCTTGCTAGGTAAAAATCCATTAGCAGCTTCGAAATTTCACCACTAGTTGGGAATGTCACGGTCGACATTTTAAAATTTCCAACAGAGTTCGTGCAGTATCCTTTTATTGCCCACGCCTGGTCATGTAAAATTTCGTCAATTTTTTTTACAGTGTGTCACTTGTTTCTCTTGACTTGGCGGCGGTGCGTGCACTCGGAGGAAACCGAGACTGACCAGAATATTTTATTTCCATTGAAAAGGCCGAATTATTCAAAACAATATCGAAAATGGAAAGAGACAAAGTGGAATACGCAAGATGGTTACAAGGTGAGTGGCCTCTTCAGTAGTTTTCTCCACGGTTCAGTGATCGTTTCTCGGCCTACACGCGGTGTGACTATCGGGACCGCGTGTGCATAACCGTAAATTGTATAGTGCCGACCGAGACTCCCGCGACACCCAGCAGTGGGGTACGCCCGATTCAAAGCCGGACTATAGTTAGTTGAGGCGGGCGTTCCTCAAGGAAACTGCGGTGTAAGCACACGTAATTCACGTCAGGTGACGTGGTGCAAGCGCGGGCGGCCATTTTGTAGGTAGCAGGGCACTCTGGCTATCAGTCGATCATTTTTGTTATCCGCGATTATTGTTAAATTATGCAGTATTCATTTTCTTTTTATTTGAATAAATGTTCTTTGTTCTCTTATTGTGATCTTGTAAACTGTAGTCGTGAATATTTTACCAACGTCACTTTCTAGAATAGTACTCTCTCACTCTACCGATCTCACCCATCTCCTCGTGCACAACAGAGAGTTAGCTAGCTAGCCTAGTGGTTGCAATGGGACCGGGACCGACGGGGCTCGGATAGGGTAACCTACCTGGCGCCTGTAAAATAAATTTAACGAGCTTCGTGGGCTGTTCGTGAGTCAAAAGAGTGCGACTCACGAACTCGGTCTAATCCGGTGTTTTTGTCGCAGCTGTAGGTAAGTGGCAGCAAAATTTTACATAACTGAGTTTTCCCATCCTAGGCCATCCCTGGCCAGAACGTGGTTAGACTGTGGTGCACACGAGATATATGGAAAACTTTGTTATAAAATCTACATCGATGTAATATTAAGAATGTAATACCGCAACTTAGATCTTTGTTTCTTTATTTCCAAATAAAATAGAAAGATAATAGGGTATAAATAAATCGAGAACGAAAATCGAAATATTTTTCGTAAATAATCAGTTCGTCTTTTTTAGAAGGAAATAAAAAAATTCAGTTTCACTCCCATGCGAAAATATTTATTGAGCAAAATTACTATAGCTACAGAAAATGTTTTAAATCATGCTGCTGTGTCAGTTTAAGGAGGAACCGTGGAGAAAAAAGTGTCTGTGGACAAATGAAGTCTTAGTCTACACTACTCATTCGATTTGGAGGTTCTTGTCCAGATGAAAGCTTTTAGAAGTTTTAAAGGATTTGTGTCTTCAGACGTTTTATAAAAGATTCTTAAATTTTTCAATTAACAACAAAGTTGACGTTTTTGTTTTACTTTTCAGAAGCATCATTTTATTTAAGATTTTCAGATTGGTAAAAAAATGCCCCACATCTGTGCTAGAACTATCTACAAATAATTTCTAGCAGCTGAAAATAATTTTTAATAATTTTAAACAAACTAATTAACAAAAGTTATTTTTTGGAATTGAAAGTATTAAGCTAATTGAAGTCCAGAGTTTTCGTATAAAATTTGAGAGAGAATCAGGTTTTATTATGATTAGTTGTTAAAATAATTAATAATTGTCGTCAATTCGTAAAGATTTATCGCAAAGAGTTATCTGCAAGACATTTCTAGTCGATTTCGTAAACAAAATTTCAACATATTGGTTGAAATATAGCCAAAATCTTCATTTGATCATTAATATTGTTTAGATAATCAACATTCATTGTCAATTTGGAAAGCATTATAATGCAAAGTCACCGAAAAGATATTCTTAGTCAATTTCGTAAACAAATTGAGCTTACTCGTTGAAAAATAGCCAAACTCTGAATTTGCTTATGATAATTGTTCAAATAATTGATATTTTTTTAATTGGCACAGTATCGTATCAAAGAGTTAGTGGAATTAAACCACGTGGCTAAAAAATAGACAAAATCTAAATTTGTTTATGAACTTTGTGCAAGTAACTAAGAATCCTTTTGAATTTGCGAAGTACCATAAAAAAGAGTCATCGGAAAGTCATTATTAGTTGATTTCGTGAAAAAATTAGTCTATTCACTGACAAATAGCCAAACTCTGAATTTTTCATGAAAATTGATTACATAATTAATGATTCTTTGAAATTTGTCACATTCGCTGAAAAATAGCCAAACTGTGAATTAATAGTTGATATTTCGAACAAAAAACATTTTAATTGTGAAACAAAAACAGTTAAATTCACAACAGAAAATTGAATTTTTAAACAAACCGTTATATTTTCAACTAAAAAAGATTAATTCTAAAGCCAAGAGATGAATTTCCAACTAAAATTATGAATTTTTCTCACACAAGCAGTTAAATATTGAACTGAAAAAGATGAATTTTCCCCCCAATAGTTTTGTTTTCAACTAAAAAAGATCAATTTTACGAAACAGAAATAATTAAGTTGTTAGTAAAAAATTAATGTTAAAGCAAAATTGAATTAAAGAGCTAAATTTAAAAACAAAATGTTGAATCTTGAACCAAAAAATGAAGTTTTAACAAAGTGAAGCAACTTTTACCAAAAAAGATGAAATATCAATGAAAAATGTAATAGGTAATATTTTAGGTAAAATAGAATGTAATTTAAAATAAAAAATGGTTGAATTTTCAGCGCAAAATCAATGTTTTTTCTTCCTTTAAAATAAGGCGTTAATAATATCAGGCACCAAAGAAACTAATTTTTAAAAATTAAACCAAACAAAATTGTAATAAATTACTTCTTAGAAAATAAACTTCTGAGTATTGAGGGCAGCGAACTTTTTTTCTTAGACTGGTTTATGAAATATAAATATTATTACTTCAGAAGAACAAACACGCGACTATTACTTAGATACGCTGTTAACTAAATTATTTAGTATCGCATTATACGGGCTTCTCATCATTGAAAAAATGAGGATCGTCTATAATCTAGTCGTTATCTTGATGATCATCCTCAATTCTATTGGTGAATATAACATTATAATATATCTATAATTTAAAAAACATGTTTTAGCTTCATGCAAATAACAATTTGTCCGGCGTAAATTTTATCCCAATTTCTATTCTCTATCGCCGACCAAAATTTCAAAATGAAAAATTGCTGAAGAACAAACGCTCAATTACGGATTCATGTTTGAACCTGCTTCTTATTTAATTCGAACTTTGCAGAAATTCTTTCTTGTAAGATTTCTTTCAGTTGTGCTACATATTGTACTAAACGTTGTGGTTTGAGTTTAAAAAACATACGATTCCCTATTTTTAAAAGAATCTGGCCGCTTTGCGCTCGATAATATATTTATCTCGCGCAGCGCGCTCGATACTGTATTTCCCCACATTTATGCACAGACCTTTCAAAATTAAAGGTCAAAGCATCGACAACTGGAATTTGGTGATTGTGAATTCTCTCTCATTTAAAATCATTTCCAAAGATTTCCAAAATTTTAACAAAATAATCTGGAATACTCTAAGACGATTTCTTTAATTATGCAGATTTTTTCAATCTTAGGAAAATTACGAAAATTAATTTCAAGGGAATATTCACAGAGATGACTGAAAATTCCCGACACTGTGAAATTCCTTATTTGGCAAATTGCCCAATAATAACATTCTCGACCACTTTATAATATTGAATATTGTTAAATAATAAGCATGAGATTTCGAAAACGGCCACCTATATTATAATAAATTAAAAACTAATCAAGATTACGAGAATTCTTTCCTACAAAATTTTGTTGAGGCCTCTGAAGAATTTTCGATTGAAAAATTCAGTTACATTTTGCGTAAAAGTACTAAGAAGCCGAAAGAAAATTCACAAACTCAACAATTGGAAAAAAGATTGTTCTAGCACATTGAATCACTGAAAATATTTCATTTACTGTTTTGAATATGTTGGTTAGAATATATTTTGTATAGGAAAAATATAATCAGTATACATTGGGTATCGTATATTATGTGTACAATATATTTACTTAGTAACAAAGTTTTTCCTAGATATTATTCATTTATTAGCAATACAATAACCAATTCGAGATGTTTATATTTCGGCACTTTTATACTTTCGGGAATTTTATTATTTGAGAATTTTTCATTTTGGACGAAATCATCAAAAATAAACATTTTATTTCAACAAAATTAAAAAGTGAGAACGTGCGTTCGAGATTTTATGGAGTTCTAGAGATCACGATAAACGAAATTTTGAGAAAATGAATATTTTTCGAGACACGGATCGTCAAAAACCGATTGCTCTCCAATGTCCGGATGAATTTGAGAGAATTTCAAAGCCAATAATACGTTTTTTTCAAAAAAATTGCACCCACATGATTATGCTGTTACATCCGCTGTAACTTTTTAGACCCCAGTTTCTCGTTTTGCCACATTGTGCGGTGACACAGCAATACTTAGAGCTTCTTATCGGAAAACCTAGAACCCCGGATGGTGATAGAGAGCATATATTTAAAAAAAAATTAAAAAACTGATCGAGTTTAATTGTCAACATTCGAGATTTTAACCCTTGTCTGGTTTCTGAGGTAGTATAGGCGTGGACGCTGGAGAAGCACTGATGGCTCTCCATAACGGCATGAGATCACTGACTCGCTGTCGTAGTGGCGTGCACGATCAGTAGTTATCACAGGCTCTGGTAAGCCACAGAGCGGTGACTGACCGCGCGGGTCTGGTACCACTGGTTCACTGTGAAAGCAGTGGTAACGTCCGAGCATGGTCAGACTTGCATATTTCCTTGTACCGACTAAAGGATGTCGGTATAACAGAGTCAGAATTTGCAGCATTAATTATAGTGAAAGAGAGAAGGAAAACAAATATCGTTGGCGGATGATATTTTAGAAAAGATTATTATCGACTGGCGATACTATTCACTCAAGTCTTATTCTTTTCCTTGCATATTTGTTAAAGGAGGGAGTTCAGTGTGGTCTTGGAATAATGGATTGGAAATAAGAGAAATAATTATAAATACCTACCCTAAAGAACCCTATTGTCAAGAATTGGTCTCTATGGTACCCTATGTGCAGCCGATAATGTAAATTTTAGTAATGTCACTTGTCATTCAATAAATTCACTCATGAGTCAATCACTATTCATTTGAGGTCTACACCTATTTCTGAACTGTCTTCATTCCTTTTGAAAATCTTTCAGCGCATTTTTGAAGATTCTGAGACATTTTTAATAGATTCAAATCATTGGAAGGGATTTTGAAGATTTTAGGGTACTTCTAAAACTTTTCAATACAATTTTTTCAGGGAATTTCAAAAGATTCCAAGAAATATTTGAATAATCTCATTAATTTGAAGGAATTTCAAGTCGTTTGAAATATTTTAGGACAAAGACTTTTTTAGAATGTCGGAAGATATGGAACGATTTGACAGGACCTATAAGGTTCTTAGACGTTTTAAAAGATTTCACAGGATTTTATAAGATTTCTGAAGATTTCAATGATTTTAAGGGATTTCAAAGCTCTCATGGTATTTTAATAGATTTTCCAGGATTTCAGAAAATTTCACCAGATTTCATATAATTTCACGGAATTTAATAATATTTTAGTGGATTTTTAACAATGTATCCAAGAGAAGTTAGGTATTTCTTTTTTTTTTGGAATTCACCCTGAATTCTCATTGATTCGTCCCGAATTCTTTTGATTTTTTTGTAATTCACTTGAATTCTCCTAAACTTACTCAATTTTACTTAATTCAAGGGATTTTTAAAAGTTTTTATTTAATTGACCCTGAGAATCAATTGACAAAATGATCGAACGATTTGAAATACTTTAGTATTTTTCCGAATTCCTTGGCATTTTTAAGATCTTCAAGAAATTTCGAAGGATTTCAAAGCATTTCAAATATTTTAGGTTATTCAAAAACATTAGAAAGAACTGTGTTATGGATTTCAGTAATTTAATGAGATTTTTAAGTATTTAGAATATTGTCGGGTATTGCAAACGATTTCTGGACATTTGATGTCTTCTAAATTCACGTCAAATTCTTAGGCATTTTATTAAATTCTTCTAAATTCTTTTTAATTTTTCTAAAATCATTTCAAAATTACTATTTTCAATAAATTTTCTATATTTATGAATTATGTTCAATGAACATGATTGTTTTTTAAATTCACTTTGATTTATTACGAATTTCATCGAATTATTCTCATTTCCCTTCAATTCCTCTGAATTTACTCAAATTTTACTGAAATAAATGGATTTTTTCGATCTTAAAAGATTTCTTCAATTCATTTGAATTCTTTCGAATTTAATTTAAATTGTTTTGTAGTCACTAGTCACTTTTTGATAAGAAATTTGTAGGGTTTTAAAGATTCGAAGAAATTTGAAATAATGTTTGGAATTGACCCTGAATTCTTTTAAACTTCTTGGAATTCTCTTCTAAATTAACTCAATTCTACTTAATTCAATGGATTTTTTTTATTTTGAAAATCTTTTATCTAATTGATCCAGAATTCTTCTAAACTGAATTCGGAATCTTAAGCATTTCATCAAATTATTTTGAATTCCCTTGAATTTTTCCATGCTCATTTCAAAGTTACTAAATTCGATAAAGACTGTTCATATTTTAAAACTGTTTCCAATCCATTTGATTTTTTTTCAATGAACCTTGAATTTTGATCAGTTTCATCGAATTCTTGTGGTTTTTATTGAGTTCCTTTAAATTCATTCCAATTTTACGGAAATAAATACAATTTTTTTGATTTTCAACATTTTTTCCAATTCACTTGAATTCTTTTGAATTTAACTTATACATGACCTATACGTGACGAAATGTCAGAAGTGTGTATTTGTTTATAAATATTATTTATATTGTTACTAGGTTTTGTGACTTTCAAAGAAACGACTTGAAGTAATTTTTGGCAGAACGTTTCTAGTTTTTTCGGCAAATGAATTAACCTATGCTGATCTTTTGGATGATCTATGATCTTTTTTGGACGAACAACTTTTGTCCATCAATTTTTTTCGTACCTGGCGTCGTTTTCCCAAAAATTTAATTTTTTTTTATTTTTAGTGTTATTTTTCACGATTATAATGAAAACGACCTATCCGATCAAAAAACGATCAATAACAAACTTCTAGGTCTTCTTCTATAATTATTTGTGTCTTTCTACTTCCTTAATTCTTCCTTTGAAATTTCTAACAATTTCTAACTATTGAAATTTTTAACAATGAAAGACGAATTTTGAACTAAGAGAGATTAATTTTTAGAAAAAATTGGAATAGTTATAATTTCAGTTGAGAAAATTATTTGTAACAAAAAAACGGAATCTTCAAAAAAATAGTTGAATTTACAACCAAAGAGATGAAGTTTCAAATAATGAAGAAAAAAGTACAAAATGATGAAAAACATCCTCTGTAGGGCGCGTGAACTCGACTGCTCCTTACGGTGAGGAATTAAATTTCCCTGCCCAAGAAGAATGTGAGTTTGGATATGGCCCTGGTGAGGAGGTCTGAGAACTTCCGCGGGCATCGACGACCTGAAGCCGCAGCGATAACGACCTTTGATGGGTAGAATTTCGTGGTTATTAAGGTGGAAATAGCAGCGTGGATTCCACTGAGCAGTGCATTTCGAGGGTCTCTCTACTTAAAAAAAAAATATCCCCAAGCCAAGAACTTAACTAACGTGTTCGAGGCTGAATGTTACCAGGGTATGGTAACTGATAACAGTTTCCTGGGATACAGAGCCACCTCCCAGTATAAATTTCACAAGCATTATTCAAGAGCACAAGCAGGGCTCTGTAGGGACGGACCCTTTAGTTCCTTAGCTGCTCATGGGAACAAAATGAATCCCGAAATCAGAACAAACATATGGAGAGGAGTCGTCAATGACCCCCTCCATGAATACTTCTTTTCTCTTGAAGATGGAAACCAAGGAAGTGATTAAATCACCTTTAAATCAATAAGGGGCCTGTACGGTTCCTAGTACCTCGAGTGGTACGGCTGACAATGAGACTTTAATTATTCCCCTAAACGAGGCTCAAGCTACAGAGGATGTTGGGTCCAAAAACAGCCCTGGGAAAAAGAAATACAGCTTTGCTGCCAGAAGAAGGCACCATCGCCAGCAACTTCTGTTGCAAAGCAAAACCACCCCTCCATCAAAGAACCCTAAAGGGTCTCGATCTGATAGCAGCACTTCTATTCAAGACAGGGAGGTTAAGAAATAAAGGGTGTTGATGCAAGTGACTCTCATACAGCCTCGTCCTTTAAAGCCACCTGAAATTGGTTATGTCACAGAAGAGATTCCCGCAAGAGAAGCTCAACTCGGAACAAGCAATTGCTATTGAGGCAGCCCTAGAAATTTGTATCACCGAGGTAAGACCTGGTGAAATTACCCGGGGTTTGAGAACTGCCATTCCAAGAACAATTTGTTTACCGTGATCTGCTCAGATGAGTCTTCAGCAGCTGCCCTCAGAACAACCTATGGATGACGCTGATTCTTAAATAAACAGTGGAAAATGAAATGTACGGTTTTAGCTCTAATTCAAGAATCTTGGTATTACAAGGCAGAAGAGAAAGTTATACGCCAGATATCCGATTCTATAAACTACCAGAGGACTGATGAAAATCTTAGAACAGCAACTTACTTCAGAAGGGATATCGATTATATTTGCTTAGCTAGCTTCTGGAATAAACACCTAGTTGTGATTAAAATCGAGCTCCAAACAGGAGGTAGACGTCAGCCCATGGTGATTTGCTCGGCATATCTGCTATTCGATTCTCTAGATCCGCCGCCATCAGAAGAATGCAGACGTTTGGTGGAGTACTGCAGATCGAAAGGATGGCCACTGATCACTGGATATTATGCGAATGCGCATCATGCAATATTGATCACTAAGAACGCCAACAACAGAGGTGAGTACCTTTCAGATCACCTTCGAACTACTGACTTAACCATATTAAATCGCGAAATATACCAACCTTTGTGACAACTAGATATCGTGATGTTATTGACCTGAACTTGTGCTGACGAGTCTGATCCGATTAGGTATATAAACCCAACAGTCATTCGAAATTATTTCTAGGAGGATAAGACAAATTAATCGGCTGAAGTTTGCCTTAGATGTAATGAATGGGTTCATATTTAAATATTATGAGGATAATTGTCCTCTTCGTATTAGAATGCTAGACAAGCTTGCTCCTTGGTGGAATTACAGACTTCAGGCCTTGAAAAAAGAAACCAAAAGACTATTTATTGGACCGAGGAAAACTGGAAACAGGGTTTTGTATGAGGTAAGTGTACCAAGATATACTGACGAAATACAATCGGCTAAATACAAATCATGGAGGGGACATTGTCAGGGCATTCAAAATGTATCTGATACTTCAAAACTCCAGAGAACTTTAGAGAAAACCCCATATATATCAACTGAGGACATTGGTTTTGCCGGCAGGCGAGGTGAGCGAAACGGCTAGCGAAATCCTCGAAGATCTCATGTAGGTACACTTCCCTGGTTCCAATCCTGGGTACCTGTCGGTTTGGAAAGACCTGAATTTACAATTATACTTTTTTGACATATTTTGATATAATTCGACCCCAGGAGCTCGAAAATAGAATTTTCGAAAAATGTTCGTGTGTGTGTATGCCTGTGTCTGTGTGTGTAACTTTCTTCTGCTCACGATATCTCGAAAAGTAACAGAGCTACGATCATGAAATTTGGATGGAGTGTAGCTCTGATTGATATCCAAGTCTGACAGGATTTTGAGCTAGATCGACCATTTAGAAGTAGTCTTTTCCTAATTTTAGAGATTTAAAAAGAACAATTTTACCTTCTTTATATGAGAGAAACTTTTTTCATATTCAAAATACAACAATACGATATCCAGTGTATTCTTTCGCGTCTCTGAGACGCATCGATCGACATATTATTGAAACTTTTACGACCCACCATACTTTTGGACTTTTAAATTTTCAAAATAAAGCTTTATGAAATGTTAATTCAAACGGTTTGTGATATTCGCGTATAAAATGAAAGCTTTAAAATTCAATTTAACAGCCGTTAAACTGCAACATTTCAATTTTTAATTTTTATACAATGTAGAGCTGAAATGTTTAAAAAAAAAGTGATCCACCCTGTCGTTTGCAATGCTAAGAATTGACGTATGAATATAAAAATGTACAAATTTTCCAAATTATGTAATCTTAAGCAATCTTAAGCTATAAGCATTAACTTATCCTTTAAAAATTTTTCAGGCATCTAATAATAATTTTATTATCTTGTAACTCGTACTTTCCCAACCATTTTTGAAAAATCTTGCAAAAGTGAAAAAATTGCTTTAAAATCATCCACATTCTTTTTTGAAAATTTTGGAAACCTTATTAGACATTCTTTTAAAATTAATTTTTCATACAAAACGAATTATTTTTAGTTTTTCTACAAATTTGATACACATTTTTTACTCATTTGAAACCTTCCAGTTTAGTCTTCAACCAATAGTATAAACTTTTTAACAAAAATAGGTTTTTTCCACAACTTGCATAAATTTATATTTATACATGTTCAAATAATTTTCAATTGTAAATCTTCAAAATTTAACTATTCAAGAAACGTTCAAAATAATACCCTTAAAAATGCTATAACTCTTGAAAATTGTATAATTTGCAATTCTATATTTTCGAAATTCAAGAATTTTCTTTTCCAAAATTGTAGAACTTTCACTTGTAAATCTTCAGAATTAAAGAGAGTGTAATTTCGAAAATTTGCTTTAAAAAATTATGCAAGTTTTAAGTTATATCAGTAAAAATTGAGTTGCTAAATCGATACAAGGAAAACTTTAAATTATCAATTCGGGTTTTAAATTTTCGATAATACAAATTTTCGGTAATTTTATTTTCTTTCCAGAATGAGAAATTTCGAGAATCTTCATTCTTCGCAAAATTCCTCTTGCAGTGATTATTTTTTCGGAAAATATTTTATCAAGAAAGCCAAATCACGCCAAATAGAAATTCAAAAAAATAAAAATGAGGGCCAGTGGTTATTTGGAATAATGAAAATGTTGTCAAATGTAATTTCGAAAAAGTCAACATTTGCTTGAGACTGAATTATGACAAATAAATAACCCAATCATTTTTATTTTCTTGAGACTGACTTGTGATAATAAATTATCTTGGAAGGACAACCTTGACAAATGTGGTCTACGAGATAAAGAATTCAGTATATCAACTTCAACTGAAAACCAGAATGTTAATTATTTAACCAAATTCATTAGAAATACCGTAATTTGTTCTTTCTCAACTCAGAATCACATGGAAATCGCTAATACTCTGATCTTCACCCTGGTGGTCATCTTTAATTCTATTGGTGAATACAACAATAATTAATCAAATATGAACCATTCAGATGTTGAATTGGATTAATATAATCAATTAGTAATTAAATAGATTTATTAAACTATTGAATGAATAAAAAATATCTATCAAAATTATGAAAACTTGGCGAGATTATTATTATAAAAAAAAGAGAAATCCAATTTTGGCAAAAACGATCCGAGTTAGCTAAAAATATCTAAAAGGAATTGTAGCATTTGAAAATCCTACAAATTAACATTTGAGATTGTTTTATATGAATTTTTGAAACTTTTAACAATTGTTATGAACAAATTCTTTTATTTCAAAATTTCAACAGAAAAAGTTGTTCTGCTCTGTGAAGTCACTTTCTTCATTTCAAGAATGATACTATCATACAAAAATATGCCCTTTAGTTCGAATTTCAACCAAGTTCAATTTTCATCGGAAAAAATTAATTTCTGATAAAATAGTTCCACTTTTAAACACAAAGCTACATTCGCGCCAAAAATAATAAGTTTCCAACGAAATAAATAATTTATTACACAAATTAATGCAAGTTTCAACTAAGCAGGGCAATTTTGAACAACAAAATATCGAAAAAGAACAACTTTTTGACTGCAAATAAAAATTGAACAATTGAAAAAGAATTTATCACGGTCATTGAATTTACAAGATTCGAACAAGGAAAGATTTTTTTTCAGTCATTCAAAATTTTCAATTTATAAATTTTTCAACTACATCTAGTCTGAAATGGCGTTAAGAATTTATGTTGTTTAAGGAGTTACTTTAGACCGATATTGTTGTTTTCCAGTTTCGCAGTTTGTGAAAGTTATCTACATAGGATCGATCGTTACCAACTCCAATGATAATACAAATTCCTTCTAATCTAACCTCATCCATTTCTATTTTTCTGTTTTTTTTCTGTTACAGGATTTGCAGAATTAAGTTTGAATGGCTTAAGTCCGCCTTCATCTCCTAAACGCTTAATAATTCCTCCGAGCATGCAGGGATTGAAATGGAAGAGTTTTACTTTTCCTCGTCGTAGTGGTGCCCAGTATGTGAAAGGCATTTCGCAAGTCGATGAAGGCCATCATCAAGGTATCAAAATCGAATATGAAGACATACCACCAGGCACCTATCAGGTACTGGCAAACGCTCAGGAAGCTTTTTTGTTTATGCATGAACGTGCTTTGCATAGAATTTATGTTGGACATCGTATGGGAGCAATTGCATTGGCAAACAAAAGAATGTTTTCGATAATTTGGATAGTTTTAGGACCACAGCACGTGACGCGGCAACTCGATGAGGCAGAAAGAAATTATTCGATAAAAAAATTTCCAACCATGTATTAGAAGTGATCTCTTGTAATTATCAGAAGTATTATCTAATCCAGTGCTCCCAATTTGGCTCCTCAACCTCACTGCGCATGCGCTGAATCGACAGTTTCATTGGCTGTGAATGGCGCGCTTTTTGGAAACTATTACATGTGTAAATCAATTTTTCATAATAAATCATCATTGTGGAAATGATAAAAATTAATTTTCATATCACAAAATAGTCTTTTAGAATGCAAGGTGAAATAATTAATTGTTTGTAGTCTTTAAAAATAACTTTATGATTATTACATATTGTAGAAAATTGATTTTCATATTTGATCATTTTAAATAAGCGCGCGATCAAAATCCAATGAGGCTACTAGAGCGACGCATGCGCAGTGTGATCGGCGAGCCAAATTGGGAGAACTGTTCTGATCAAATGTAATCTCTGATGGAAAAAATTTTCACAAGAAAGTACAACATTTCTACAACTATAATTTGATGTTAAAATATTTATAATATATTTGTATAAATTTGTGATATATACAAATACAAATAGTTAAATTTTTCTTGTATTTTCTGGTAGAAAAGTAAATAAATTAACAATTAGGTACAAGCTTCTACAATTAAAAAATGTGTATAACTTTTTATTAATATTTTTTTTACAAAAACAAACATAAATTTAAATAAACAATACTTTTAGAATCAGCATCAACGTTTCGACTTGTACTTTACTGTCAATTGTTTGTAGTATGTGTAATATATAAGTTTCTACAAGAAACTACAATTTAAAAAAAATATTACACTTTAACCAAGAAGTTTCGCTATTATATTAATTCAGATTGAACTGTAGTTCGATTATTGAAAATTGGACAATAATTGAGTTCACAGGATGATTTTGAATCTGTTCAAAATCAAGCGAGTTACAGATTTTAACACTAAACATAGAAATTTTTTGTTTGAATGCCTCAGTAATTCTAAATCCTATTCAAATATTGCTACCATTTAAAATATTAAATTTTTAACCCAATTAGTTTGAAATTTTAATAAGATGAAAAAAAATTTTGAACATAATTTGGAAAATAATCCTGTAAGTTTAAAACATATATTTAGATATTTTCAAAATATTTCAAAATAATTTAGAACGAGAAAAGATTTTAAAACATTTAAAACACGATGTAGATTTTTTAAGATGCCTAACACAAAACTTATAAGCTTTTTAAGTCTTTTAAAAGGTTTTACACGAATCAAAAATTTGTATCAAAATTCCTAGAAATAATAACAATATGCGTTTTTTTAAATCAATTTTAGAAGAATATTTAATAAGATTTCCTAAATCTTCAAGAAAGAATCGAGATGATTTTAAGGTAATTTTTTTACTTTTGCACGATTTTCAGAAAACTCTACGAAACATTCGAATTCAAAGATAATAACATTATTATTAGATTCCTGGAAAATTTGTAAAGGATTTTTTTAAACAAATTTTTCAGAGAATATTAGAAAAAAATCAAAGCAAATTTTAATTTACAACGTAATGTTAATAAATAACTTGAAATAATATAGTTTTGAAAATTTATAAATATAAAAATTCAGAAAACTCGGTATCGATGGTAGCAAGATCACAGAAAAGTTTCAGGAGATAGAAATAACTATCTTCTGGCGCTTTTAAGCTCTCTGAATTCTAAGTCCGCCGAACTCAATCATAGAAGTTAACTTCTATAATCTGCCACAACACTTAGAACTTGAACGGTGTACCTGAAGTAAGAGATAGAAAGTGAACTTTGTCTTCCACCTCAAGGAGACTGGTGCTAACGGCTCGCTGCCGAGCCCTTGAATGAAGACTTTTTCTCTCACAGTTGACAGTTGACCCCATGTTGATCCCATCTCGATATGGCTTCACGAGATCTCCCTACTCCTACGCACTGTGCGTGGGTGGGAGCCTTTGGTAATACATATTCGCGTTTTCTCGCGGGCCCCTGTGCTCTCACGCCCACATTACTATTTGGATCTGTCTGTTGCCTATCTGCAGGCTCTCTATACAATCCGGATCATGCGGATTCATTCGGAATGAATTTTAAAGAAAAATTCGGAATCATGCAAATTGATTCAGAATGAAATTTTACAGAAACTCCTACGGAGTAGGTCGGACTCATTTGGAATGAACTCCTCTCAAAAGTTCGGATTTGCGCGGATTGATTCGAAATGACATTATACATAAGCCCCTGTCGGACTCATTCAGAATGAAATTCGGAATGAAACGGACTTGTTTGGATTGCATTTATGACATTCTTCGCGGACTCAAACGGACTAAATTCGGAATGATTCGGAAACAGATTTCGCATTTGCACGGAATAAAACAGATTCAATTGCTCCTCAGGCGGACTCAGACAGAATTATTCTGATTCCGAATGAGACCGAAACTTCCACCAGCGTAGGTCATAGAAAACTACTGTGCATCAAATTAAGTTAAATAAATCTCCCAGACTGTCCTGAAACTTGCCGTGCAACATTCCCTCACAAGCGGACATTTTCTTGATTGACCGAACCTTGCCCTAACCTTTCAATGCAATATTCCCAACGTTACATTGCAAGTTTCAGAAAATCTTCACGGAATTTTTTGTGCTATCTGGGCTATTAAGACTTTTTGTTATAACATATAAATAAAGAGACCATTCGTTCTGTATTTTGCAGGACAGTCCTGCATTTAAACAATGTGTGCTGCGAAGATAAGTGTCCTGCAAAACGTCCTGTAAACGACTATTTCTTGCAAAGCATCCCGCAAAAGGGTTTTTTTCTGCTTCGAGGTTTCTGAGTTTCTCTCTAGGTTCTCGACCAATTAAATTTGATATTTCGAAATTGCGAGCAATATATATTTGAATAAAGTGTGTCATGACTCAAAACTTTTTTAGTGTAAACATATTCCCAGTGTCAGCGTCCTGCATTTGAGCCTTTCAAATATTGTCACTTTACATATGAAGAAATGAAAAAGATATAAAAGTCTATAATTCACCTGTAACGTATGATATAACACATGAAAATAGAATTACAAAAATGTAAAGTTTACTTGGTAGTACACTTTAAATTTCTTTATTCTATATTAAAAAATAAAGAAGTTTGAACAATCTTTATGTATCAGAAACAGTGATTTGATATATGGGGGAATTACAGCTGAGGATTTGACCGCACGCTCCCCAATTTCATAACCTTCTAGGTGAAAAAAAGAATAAAACATAATATGACAAATGAAGAAAAGAAAGTTGTCCCAAAAATACATTTTTGACCTAATTGCATAACAAAGCCAAAAAAATCTATTGTAAAAATCTATATGAAAAATGTTTCACAGAAACCGTGGTTATAGTTACAGATACCCTGCCTAAAATGTCGAAAATTCAACTGCTTTGTGAGAAATTTACTTTTTGCTTAAAATTCATATTTTTATTTTGAAAAGTCAAACTGAAATCATTTTTCAATGAAAATTCAACTATTTTTGTTGTTGAAAATTTGCCTTTCTGATTTAAAAATTTATATTTTTAGTTGAAAATTCATCTTTTTGGTTGAACTATTTTGTATAAAATTGATCTTTTTTAATTGAAAGTTCAACTGTGTGGGTAAAAATTGAACTACTTTGTTAATTATTTTTTTTTTTAATTAAGGGTTATCTCTCTTTGGTTAAAAATTTAACTATTTTGTTGAAAATTTATTTTTTTGCTAAAAATTCGTATTTTCTGGTTGAAAATTTTATTTTTGTACAGAAAGTTCGTCTTTTGGCTTGAAAGTTGAAAAATGTAGACGAATTTTTTCCTTTCAAGACTGAAAAATATTTATTTGTTGAAAACTCGTCTTTTTGGGTTTTAAAATTAATTTTTTCAAAATGAAATTTTATCTTTTTTGGTTGAAATATCAACTATTACACTTTTTTATTGAGAACTCTTCTTTTTAGGTTGAGAATTTAATTATTTTGTTGCAAATTCAAGCATTTTGTAAAAAAAGTCGTCTTTTATGGTAAAAAAGTCGATATAGGTTCAAAGTAGAATATCGCAAAATATCTGAAAACCTTTCTTTTTAGATTTATATTTGAGTATATACATTAGGGTGGGCCGAAAATACAAATGATGAAAATCGAAAATGGATAGTGCTGAAAAGTTATTACTTTTTTTAACAAATAAAATACACTAATAAGTTTTTTTAATCTAAAATTTTTCTACGGTAATGAGCAAAAATGATATTTTTAAATATTTGGTCAATTTTAATTAAAATTTAAAAAATAGTATTATGAATAGCATGCCTTTAGTTTGTAAGATTTTTTGTTAGACGTTAACATTTTTTTTCTAGATAAAAAAATTATGCCTTACTTGTCTAGTATTTTAATAAAAATTAACTAAATCTTAAAAATGTCATTTTTATTCATTTTCGAGAAATGCTAACCTAATCAAAAGTTATATTTTTATGAACTTGATGTATTATTATCATTTAATACGTAAAATGGTACATAAAAAGACCATAATTTTGGAAACTATAGAGAATTTTTTTTTAATTTTCTAAATAAAAGATTGTTGATCTCATTGCGCTCTAATATACATTTAACTAAAGTAAAGTCCATAAGTGGCGAAGGAAACTGAATAATTTTAATCGTCAATATTTATTGTCTCACAAATATAAATTTACTTTAGTTCCTTTCATGTTGTATAAAGTTTCATTGAACAAAAATGATATAAGGCAATTAACTTCCACTTAAAATAATATTAACCCCTCCAAAACTATTTTTATTCCATTTTTTCTACGAACTTACAAACAAATAAAAGTCGAAACTAAATGACAGTACTCTATAATAAGAATCCTAATTTTCCCATACAGTTGTAAAAAATGGTATTATTATTTATAAAATTATTTTCAAGTATATAAAAATAATAGCCTATTAATTTTTTTAATTCGCATATACCAGTAATTTTTGGAACAAAAAATATTAAATTATTCATTTTAAAGTTTTAGGTATACTAGCTACACCTGGGAAGTCCCAAATAGTAAAAAACTTCTTTTTTTCCGATTTCAAATAATTTAGTAACTTATTCTAAACGTTAAAAAAATATCAATTATGCGTGATAAAGAAAAGAATTAAATAAGAATTTTTGAATTGATATTGGCAGTGGCGGATCCAGAATTTGGGGAGGGGGGTGCGATTTATAAAATTTTATTGCTTATACTTTTTGTCTAAAATCTATCTTTCATCGATTTGGAAGGGAGGTGGTTAACACCCCCTCCCCTCCCGTGGATCCGCCACTGATTATCGGCATTGACAACTGCATTAATTTTCATTTTTTAATATGAAGAATTTGAATTTCGTTACGATTACCGCGTTGAAAATTTGAAATCAAACTTGGCGGGTGGCAGCCTTGTTGACGGAGCAGACTTTTCTTTGAGGTTAGGTTTGTCGGCTTCAGCGAGTGCGAGTGTTTGGGTTGTTTTGTTTATGGGTTTTGGAGCAGAATTCAAATAAAATTTGTGATTTACTCTTGGAATGCAAAGAATTTAATATATTAGTGAAAAATGAGCAATAAAGTATTTATATTAGATAATGGGGCCTGCTTTGCAAAAGCCGGTTTATCAACGGAAGATCCAAAGTAAGTGAACGTTTCTATAATATTTAGTTGGACCGTTTTTTTAAAACTTTTAAGATAATTTTGCAGTTATTTATATTTTCAGTTCAGATCTGTTTATTGTCTACTTCTACAATTTATATAATATATAATAGGTATAAATAGCGAGATTTTATCGGTACACATGCAATGCCTTTCTCAAAATAGAAAAGTTATAATTATTCCAGGGAATATTTTTCAATTATTATAGGACCCTGAATTAGTTAGAAACAACTTCTTACAATTACGAAAATTACGTAGAATCTATGTTGTATTTGAAATATTCGAGGTATTCAGATTTAAGTAATTTAAAAGTGTTTATAAAATGCAGAGTTTTGTTTTTAGTGTAAAATCCTTTAAAATAAAAACCAGTCTCTGATTAAAACACTCTTTTTTCGTCTGAAATACATTTTTCCTGTCTCTTAATGGTTCAGACTTCAAATTGTTGAAATTTGAAACTTCAATTAATAAATTTTAATTTTTAACATTTTGAGATTTTAATCATTAATTGAATAATTAATAACATTAATAATTTAATAATTATAGGGATCGCAGCCCAAAAGGAGCTTAAAAGGGGGAAATAGGGTAATTTTCTCACGAAATAGGAGAAAAATTGAACATTTATTTTTACATATCTGAAAGAACAATCTTTTTATAAGAAATTTTATATTTTTAAATAATTTTCAGTGATTTCTCCCATTAAAGAATTTATTTTTAAAAATTGGATATACTTAGGTCGTTGAAAATCTATTCACAGTGGATGTAAAAAAGTCCGAGAAAAAATAAAATTAGTTAAATACACCATTTTTATATGTTTAACATCGTTCTCATAAATATTTATTTCCAAGATTTGTGATTTCTTGCTTACTATAATTAATCCTTTCAATGTAAATTTAAAACTACATTCTTCAGTAGAGCGAAGTAAAAATGCTAAAATTAATCGAATCGTTTGAGCTGAGGGATAACAATTTGTGGTTCGACATCCAAAACAAGTAAAGAAAAAAATTTTAATTGGTTAATATCTTCTGTTCTCTTTTTTTAAATTTACAATTTGACATTTTTTAAATTCAAAAAAAATGTTGCCTTTAGAATATTTTGAAAATGTACAAGAACATGTTTTTTGGATTTATTCGAACCTGTAATTACTTCAGCTTGAACCAAAGAAACATGTTATTATTTTTTATTCATAGAAAACATTTTTTTTCTGGTGTTTATGACGTGCCAAGATCGAAAAAAAATGGAATCCGAAAAATCCTAAATCACGACAAAAGTTTTTTTTCCGAAAAAGCGAAATGATAAAATGTTTCTTTGTCTCAAGCTGAATAAATTTCAGGTTCGACATATTCAACTTTTTTTAAATGTGTGCATATGACTCAATCAAAAGAATATGTTTTTGCACAGTTTCAAAAAAATTGTTATTGAGCAAAAAATGTATTTTTAAATTTCGTAACTTTTTATTATTGTTCACTAGTAAAAGCTGTAAATATAATAAATTCGTCATCATTTTTGAACCAATAGGAAATAGCTTGAATTTCAAATCGTTAAATTTTACTGATTAAAATTTTTGTTCACTTTTGTCGAATGCCAACCCACAAGTTTTTTCCCCTCAGCTCAAACGATTTAATTGATTTTTGCATTTTCATTAACATTCCAGTTGATGAATTTTGGAATATTTCATTTTTTTATTAGGTATTTAATTTTGTACATTTCAACTAAAAAATGTTCAACTTCTAATACTTATTCAAAAAGTACTATATATTTTGTAACTGTTCCAATTTTATATTGGATAACTACTTCTGTCTCATTTTTCACATTTTCAACATGCTTTAAAATGTTTCTGCTTCAACTTTTTCTTTAATAGTATTTATTTTTAATGGTTCAGCACTTGAAACGTATACCTTATTTATTTATAAATAATTTATTTCAGTGCTATGATTGCTTTAGTTATTATTCAATAATGGGTACACTTACTAATTTCAGAGAATTTTCCGCGTAATTCAAATATTGTATTTTCAAATATGGTATATTTAAAGATAAAAGGGGAAATTTTTTGAGAATAGGGGGAAAAGGGGAAGGTAAAAAAAAGGGGAACACGGTGCACTCTGTAATTAATTTTATAATTTTAATTCTGAGTTACTCAAGTTTCAAATTGTTCCTTATGAGACTTTGAATATAAACTTGACTGGAACCCGAATTTAATTCGAACTTTTTTCCAGGTTGGTACCAAACTGCATAATGAAAGCAAAAAGCGAACGACGGAGGCCTTTCATAGGAAACCAAATCGAAGAATGTCGAGATGCCTCAGGACTTTTCTACATTCTCCCATTCCAGAAAGGCTATCTTATCAACTGGGATATTCAGAAAACAGTCTGGGACTATATATTCTCGAAAGAATGTTGTCCAGTGAACTTAAGCCAAATGCCCATAATAATTACCGAGCCTTCCTTCAATTTTCCCTCGAATCAAGAAGCTATGGAAGAAATCTTCTTCGAGGAATACGATTGCAGCAGCCTTTTGAGAATCAACTCCGTCAGTCTATCATGTTATCACTACAAGAATAAGAATCCCAACTCTAAGTGCTGTATAGTCGTCGACTGTGGCTACAGTTTTACGCACGTAGTTCCATACATCAACGACACAAAATTCAAGGAAGGCATTCGACGAATAGACGTCGGAGGGAAACTTCTCACAAATCATCTCAAAGAGATAATATCCTATCGCCAGTTGCATGTGATGGATGAAACTTACGTCATCAACCAAGTCAAAGAGGATTCTTGTTTCGTTTCTCAGGATTTTTATGAAGACATGGAAACCGCCAAATTGAAAGGAAGTTCGAATCCGATAGTCAAAGATTACGTTCTTCCAGATTTCACGAGTTTGAGACGAGGATTCCTTCAAGATCCGGGAGTTGAAAGTGAACAACAGACTCTAAGATTGAACAACGAGAGATTTTCTATACCTGAGATACTTTTCCATCCATCTGATGTGGGAATTCGACAAATGGGGATTCCGGAGGCGATTATTGATTGTTTGAAAGCTTGTGAAGAAGAGACTTGGCCACATTTGCTCTCTAATATCATTCTCACTGGAGGAAGCACCAAGTTTCCGGGATTTCGGGATAGAATCTTCAGGGATGTGAGAAGTCTTGCTCCGATTGAGTTTCCGGTTAACGTTGTGCTAGCCGAAAAGTCAGTATTCTTTATTTTATTACTAACAGGTATCTCAGTACGTCCCCTTTTCAACATAATCCCCCTTATTCCAAATTAAATTTAAAAGCTCCCCTAAAATACCTAAAATCTAGAATTCTGACCCTTTTCCCTTTTTTTGTACAAAGTTTCGATTCACTTTTCAAGAAACATTAACAGAAATTTAAGACATTAGAAAACAAGATGCTTTTAAAGAGATTCTCTTCGGTGATACCGATTTCAAGTACTTCCTCAAACGATTTATTTGTTAATTTTGTTCATTTGAAGGACGTCCACAACGAAGAAATGTCTAACGACTCAATCGAAAAACTAAACTAGAAAGATAAATCAATTCTATAGTTCGAAATCACAAACATCTTATTCTCTTAAAAGTTAATTTCCGGAAATTGGAATATTTAAAAAATGTCTTTTTCCAGAAATCATTAAGAAAGTCGTAAACATTAGATGTTCTTGTAGACTCGAGGATTTAATTCCTCGGATTTTTGGTGTGAACTAGATTGCAAGATTACGTGGAATGGCAAGAGATTGTAAAATATTGCATGAGATTGCAAAAGATTTCATTGATTACAGGAAATCCATTATTGAAAATCATTATATAGAAAAAAATTTTAAATTTTACACAGCAAAAATCTGTGAATTCCCTTGATATATTCAAAATCTCTTGAAATTTAATTGAAATCCATATGAAAACGTTTTGGAATCTCTTAAAATCCCTTGTAAAAGCTTTAAAATCTGTTAAAATCTGTTGGAATCTATTGAAATTTGTAAAATCCCCCAAATTTTTTTAAATAATTGGAGGTCCTATAAATCTTAAGCTTCTCACCTTGAATGGTTGAAATCCGTAGAAACCCTTTGAAATCAAATTTAATTTATTCCGCAAAGTATACATCATTTGAAATCCCTTGAATATAAATTTAATCAAACTTATTCATTAAAATTCTCTAAAAAATCGTTCAAATTTCTAGAAATGGATGAAGTCCCTTGAAATTCTTGGAGATTTAATAAAATCCTTTAATCTTGTGAAATTCCTTGAAATA
The DNA here is from genome assembly GCA_011634705.1 of Andricus grossulariae. NCBI lineage: Eukaryota > Metazoa > Arthropoda > Insecta > Hymenoptera > Cynipidae > Andricus > Andricus grossulariae. The sequence continues at coordinate 193,615,865 of JAABKJ010007545.1, forward strand.
CCTTAAAATCGCTTGAAATCGTAAAGAATCCCTTAAAATGTAATGAAATTTCATTTATTTTCCACAGTTCTCTAGAAATTCCTTGAAATCTTTGGAAATCCTACAAAATTCTTTGAAACCCCTTGACATTTTGTATATCTCTTGAAATCCCTTAGAATCCCCTAGAACCCCTTGAAATATTTGAAGAATGTAAAAATCCATTAAAGAAAGTGTAAATCATTTGAAAGCCCTCAAATATAATTAAAATTAAACTTATTCATTAAAGTTCTCTGAAAAAAAACTTTTAAATCCCTTGGAAACTCTCAAATCTTTGGAAATCCTACGAAATTCTTTAGAATCCCTTGAATTCTTTGGAAAACATGTAAATCCATTTTAAAAAGTATAAATCATTGAAAAGTCTTCAAATATAATTTAAATTAAACTTCTTTATTTTATTTCTCTAAAAAACCCCTTTAAATCCCTTGAAATGCTTAAAAAATTAATAAAACCCTCGAACCTTTGTGAAATTACTTGAAATAACTTAAAATCTCGTTAAACCTTTGGAATCGCTAGGAATTCCTTGAAATTTAATTGAATTTATTTTCCAAAGTTCAGTAAAAATCCCTTGAAATTTTTGGACATCCGACATAATTATTTAAAATTCCTTGACATTTTTGAAAAATCCTCTAAAATCTCTTGAAATGTTTCGAAATTCCTTGAAAACCGATTATATTTTAAAATTAGTAGAAATACTTAAAAATTCCATGAAATCCAGTTAAACGCCTTAAAATCCGTGGAAGTATAGAATATATATATTCTATTCTATTCTATATATTCTCTGGAATTTAAACTAAATTCAAATTATTCATTAAATATCTCTGAAGAAGACGTTTAAATCCCTATATATCTTTGAAATCCTTTAATCTTGTCAAATTGCTTGAAATACCTTAAAATCCCTTGACATATTTGAAATCGCTAGGAATCTTTTCAAAATTTAATTTAATTTCTAAATTTCACTAGAAATATCTTCAAATCTTTGGAAATCCTAAAAAAAAATCTTTGCAATCTATTTAACTTTTTTAAGTTTCTTAAAATCCTTTGGAATTCCTTAAAATCCCCGGAAAAGTTTGGAAAGAGATTTAAAAAAATTTCAAATATTTCACAAAGATTTCAAGGATTTCAAAGACTTTACAAAGACTTAAAAATATTCCCAAAGCTTTCACAAAGACGACTTATGTTCGCAAAAAATTAAGAATTTGTTAATTTATGACACTGCTGTCTTTAGATATTAATTGTTGGACCAAAAAAAAAATGGAAATGCTCATTTTTACATGTATAGTAAACGGTTATTTCATTATTGGATGTAAAAACAGGAGACCTGGAAAAACTTGATTTCTTGACCTAGAAAACCTGAAAAAAAACTTGAGCGTTGTTCCTAAGAATCCCTGGACACCCTGTATAAAGAGTACACTAAAAAAAAGTTAAAAGAATAGGAAACCGAAATCTATCTACTGATAATTTATGCATTTAAAGTTAAACAAACTTTAAAATATAAGCTTTTGATTTATATTGTTTATCTGTTTTTCAATTTTTGAGATATCCATAAAGAAAAAAGATATCCATAATTATGGATATTATGTAAAAAGTTTAAAAAAATAAATGAAATGCCCTTTCACCGAATACAATCCCCTTGTTTCGGAAAACAATACCCTTTTTTACCTAAATTTGAACTACTGAACCGCTGTGATTGAAATTTGAAATTGAAATTGGTATACATCGAAATTCAATTATGTACCACTCGCTATTAATCTGTCATAATTTTCATCATGATGATTAATTTAATCTCTTTTTCATTTTTCAGTCCAATAACTTACGCGTGGGAGGGTGGAAAGTTGCTTTCGAAGGATCCAACGTTTTCTAGTTTTTTGGTATCTAAAGAAGAATATGAAGAAGAGGGGCATACCATTTGTTTCGAGAGGTTCGATACTTAATGTTTTATTTATTATAATTTGTATAAAAAAAATGTATGTCAGAAGAAGGAAAATACAATCTAGCGTAAGTTTTTTTAAAACTTTTTCCATCATTTAAAATATTTCACACTTCCTTGAATTATTTGTTTAAGAAATCCTAAGGAATCTTATAATTGAAGCAAAGATTGAGTATAAACTTTTAAAGCATCAAAATTTCTTAGAAAAATGTTTAGAATATTTTTTTTACATGGAACCCAACTGGGCTCTGAGTTCTTCTATACTTTTGTCATCAAATTCTGGAAGCTGTTCTTGTGCAGTTTCGATTTCTTGAGTTGGAAGCGTGTAAGCGTATTGTAAACCAGTTACTAAAGTTTTAGGAGTTTTTCCCTTTACTTCATAATCTCCTTCATCCTCCACGGAAATATCTGTTAAAAATTTTTCAATTAAATCAAAAGTTTCATGTAAATAATCTGAAAATATTTTATTTAAAAATCTGTTATTTCTTACTCCATTCATTATCTTCATGTAAAGGTCCCTCTTCCACGCATTCCACACATTGTTCAACTTTCGGTTTAGCCAAATATTCTTTTTGCCTCAGTTGGCAATCTTTATTTTCGCAATTTTCGTTTGGCCTTAATGTCATTGAAGGGAGAAAGTCCTCCAATGCATTATAACCGAGGTAATTAGTAACTGTGCCGAAGCTAAGTAAATATTTAAGAGAATTTTGCACCAGAAAACCAGCGACGATTCCCATTGTCGTAGGAAGCGATGCTGCACAAACTCCGTCCCGTTTCAGTGTCTTCTCGTCTATTTTGGTGGCTACTATCAATGGTGGTGCACACTATAAAGAAAAATTAAGAAATTAAATAATAAGGCCATATTTACTAAAATTAAATCATACGGTAAATACTGAAAACATACGTACCTCGAAGCAAGCAGTTTCTCCGGGAATAATAAACTGGATGTGACCCGAGACTGCATTTTCAGAAACTCCACTCTCAAACCATTTTTGATTGAGTTCATTACAAGCCCTGTTTATGGCCACACGTGCTTCAAAATTGTCGACACAACTTAAAACTAAATCTACCGGGCCTCCTGACAGGCTGGAAGTGCTGTAAAAAAGATATTTAATAATATTTAATGAAACTATAGTTAGTTTTCAATTTTTAGGGTAAAATAAAATTTAATACAAAATAAAAATTTCGAATACCTATTTTCTAAGTTTATTCGTTTATTTGTTTTAAGGTTATATAAATATAATTTTTCTAAAATTCTTGAGAAAATTCAAAAATAATTTTGAAGAATTCAGATATGTCAAATCGAAATGACAACAAAAAAGTTCATTTTCAACCAAATAGTTGATTTTTAAACCAACAAAGATTAATTCTCCACGGAAAATGTTAAACAGCTAAATTCAACCAAAAAAGACGATTTTTCGACAAAATAGTTATATCTTCATCCAAAGAGATGAATTTTGAACTAAAATGATGGATTTTGAACCAAAGACTATGCATTCTCAACGAAAGATGTAATAGTTGATATTGCAACTAAAAAAGATTTAATTTTTTAATAAAAAATAGTTTAATTCATCCAAAAAAGACGACTTTTAACAAAATAGTTGAATCCTCAGCCAAAACAGATTAAGTTTTAACTGAACAGTTACACTTTTAACCAAGAAATATTACATTTCTACTAAAATAGATGAATTTTTAAACCAAAAAGACGAATTTTCAACAATATAGTTTAATTTTCAACCAAAAACGGTGAATTCTCCACGACGAATATTAAATAAATAAATTGATCCAAAAAAGACTGATTGTTAACAGAATTGTTGAATCCTCAACCAAAAATATGAATTTCCAACCAAGAGCATTAATTTTCCGCCAAAAAGACGATTTTTCAACAAAATAGTTATACTTTGAACCAAAGAGGTGAATTTTGAACTAAACTGATGAACTTTCAACCAAAAAATATGAATTCTCAACAAAAAAGGTAATAGTTGATATTTCATCTTGAAAATATGTTAATATTAAATAAAAAATAGTTTAACTCATCCAAAAAAGACGATTTTTCAAGAAAATAGTTGAATCCTCAACCAAAAAAGATTAATTTTTAACTACAAAGTTGCATTTTGAACCAAGAAAGATTAAACATCTACCAAAATAGATGAATTTTCAAACCAAACATTGATTTTTTAACAAAATAGTTGAATTTTCACCCTGAAAAGATTTTTCAGTCAAAAAAGAACCAAAATTTCAACCAAATTATAATTTAAGGGACAAACAATTATCAATTCAAAATAAAAATTTCGAATAAATATTTTTTAAGTTTATTTGTTTATGTTATGTAAATATAATTTTCCTTGGTTTACTTGAGAAAATTCGAAAATATTTTTGAAAAATTCCGTTTTATCGAAGAATTATCTAGAAAATTAGTAAGATTTTTTTTTTAATTTACAGGATTTTACACAATTTTAGAAAACAATAAAATCAGTTTTAAATATGTTTAGGAGTTGTAGAAGTTTAGACGAAATTAAAAAACATTTGATAAATTTTCGGAAATTTTTTAGTTATTAAGTATTCTTAATCTTTTGAAACGTCCAAAATTCCTAATATATTTTAAACTGATTCAAATTAGGAGTACTAAAATTTTCAAAAATCTTTAAAAAGAAAAAAATTGCCTCGACATCTTCCAGATTTATCTTGACAATTTTGGAAATCGTTTGAAGAGTTTTAAAATCCTTTTAAATTTTCTTTTAAAAATTCTTAGAAGTTTTTAAATGTTTTGTTCGAAATCTTGAAAAACCTATGTTTTGTTTTAAATTTTTTGAAATCTTTTTAAGTGAAAAATTACTTTTGTAACTTTTCAAAACTTTTAAATATCTCTCAAACCTACTTGAATTTTTGGTAAAATTTTGTAATCTTACAATCTTGAAAAATTTTGCTTTAAAATCTTCTACATTATTCTTGAAATGTTTTGAAATATTTTTCAATTTTATCTTAAAATTAATTTTTAAAAATAAAAAATAATTTGATATTTTCCCAGGAATCTTAAGAAAATGTTTTGATTCTCTTCAAACATTTCAAAATTCTTGAAAAACTTCTTTTTTCAAAATCTTCAAAAATCTAAATTAAAAAAAAATGTTGAAGTCTTCTCAAGATTTAAATTATTTTCATATATTTTCAATGCTTCTAAAACTTTGAAATATTTTTTAATATAACTCAAAGTTTTCCTAACATGTTTTTAAATCCTGCAAAATTTTTAGAAAATATCTTAAAATCTTCCAGATTCTTTTTCGAAATATTTTTAAATCTTAAAGCCAAAAATTAATTTTTCAAAATCAAACGTAAATCATTAAAAAATTTTCCCAGAAATCTTATTGCCGGTACCGGTAACTTTTTTTCTCGCTTTTTTGTCAACAGTTCCGACATTTTTGTTACCTCTACTCATAATTTTATTTTCTATCTCATTTAAAGCTTGAAAAAGTTGACAAATTATATAGTGTAGTAGCAAAATGGTAAGAAAACAATTATTTTTAAATAATAACAAACATATACAATTGAAATGGTCTCTTTTACCAATAATGTGTAGAAACATTCGGAGATCAATTTTATCATAAAATAAAATTACTTATTTTGAAATTTTGATTTACTGAATTGGTGGTACGAAAAATTCTTAATCTTTATTAATAAATAAATACATATAACCTCATTTAATATGGTCAAGAGGTTATGAATAGAATTCTTTTGTCATTTTTAAAACACTTGGTCAAAAAGTTAAGAACCGAACTGTTGCCTTTATCATTAATAAAGAATCATTTAAGATTTAAATTTGCTCTTTTAGAAATAAATTTTTAGAATCAAAATTCCTGATTTGAAAAATGCGATTTCCAAAGATTCAAAAGAATAAATGGAAAACAGTCGCTTCAAGTGGCTTCGAGGGCGCATCCAGAACATTTTTCGGAGGGGGCGATTGTGAATTTTTTACAACGGATGTATGTGAAAGGGTTCACATTCATAAGAAACCCGAAAGTACACGCATATTTCGTGCGGGGGGGGGGGGCATGCATTTTTCTATGCTGCCTTACATGAAGTACATTTTCATGTTTTTTTTTGGTTGATGATTATAATTTTAGTTGAAAATTAATTACATATCAGAATTTTCACTTTTGGACTTGAGATTTTACATAACTCTTTTGCATTATTTATAGTTCTGTTTTGTACTAAATCCTAAAATAATTGTAAAATTTATCTAAATGCAGTAATGTCCTCCATTTACGGACTAATTAGGTAAATTTTAAGGAACAAGTTTTCTTCGTGTACAAATAGCCAAATTCTTCTTGCCTTTTCTGGTAGGAAAGTAAAAAAATAACAATAAAGAACAAGTTTCTGCAACTCAAAAATTTGTGTAACTTTTTATTAATATTTTGTTATTTCCTTGTAAAAATCTACAAGGTATTACAGAAAACTACAGAATTTTTTTTAAGTGTTTGATGTCACAGAAATGCTTTTAATTTTGCGTAAATTATTGTAGAATATTACAAACCTTTACAAAAAATTACAAGATTTCACAAAAGATGAAATATTGGTTAACTGTACGTAAAATTATGTTTCATATACTGGTAGTTTATTGTCGAAATGTACAAATTTGAAAAATATATATAAATTTTCACAAACAGTATTTTTAGAAACCGGATCAATGTTTCGAATTGTACTTTACAATCAATTTTTATAAGATATGTAATGTATAGGTTTGTACAAGAAACTAAAATTTGAAGAAAAAAAAATGTTACACTTTTACCAAGAACTTTGGCTATTATATTAAATCACATTTAACTGTAGTTCGATTATTAGTAATTTAACAGTAATTGGCTTCGCAGGACGATTCTGTATCTGTTTAAAATTAAGCAAGTTACAGATTTTAACATTCAGAATCGAATTTTTTTAATTTGTTCGATTGAAACTTTATAAACTATTCTTTATTTTAAAATATCTTGAAAAACTAAACGCTCATATTCAATTCCAAATCCTATTCAAATATTGTTTTAATCTAAAATATTCCATTAATAACCATTTAATATGAAAATTTTGAATTAAGGATGACATTGTTTTTGAATATTTAGCAATATTTGACTTTTTATTCAAAACGAACAATAATAAATCAAATATTCAATAAGTTTTTATTATATAAGTGAAACTAGAGAATTTCGGTGCATAAGAAACAATTGAACAATTATCAATTTGGAAAAAATTTGAGTTAGTTAAAGAGATGATTACAAGTTTTGAGAAGATCCAAACCTAATTTAAAACTGGAAAAGATTTCGAAAAATAAAAAACTTGAGTTAGATTTTTGAAGATTTTGAAATGAAATTTCAAAGCTTTTCAAAGATTTTTAAAAGTTTTAAGAGAATAAAAAAATGTGTTTATTTGAAAAAATTAATTATTGTTTTCAGTTGCAAGCTTTACTATTTCGTTAAAAATTTAAATATTCTGATAAAAATGTAATAATTTTGTTAAAAAGTCATAATTTTTGGTTGAAAATTCGTTTTTTGTTTGTTTGTTGAATATTGAAGTATTTGGTTTGAAGTTAATTTTTTTGTGGAAAATTTAACAATTTGTTTGAGATTTTTTTTCTGTCTTAACTGAAAAATGTTTTTTAGTTAAAAATTTAATTCTTTTGTTGAAAATTCATCTCTTTTGGTAGAAATGTTATATTTTTTAAAATAAAAATGAAGCTGTATGTTTCCAAATTTGATTGTTTTGACGAAAATTCAAGAATTTCATTAGAGTTTGTCCTTTTTGGTTGCAAATTTAACTGTTTCGTAGAAAATTTAACAATTTTACAATTTAAGTATTTCTGGAATAAAAATTTAACTCATTTGGTATGAGTTTAATTTTTTTTGGTTAAAAATACAACTGTTTGCTAGAAAATTATTGTTTTGCTTGAAGTTGCAACCATATTGTTGAAAATTTGTTCTTTTCAGTTTAATTCAACTCTTCATGATATAAAATTACATTTTATTTGTAGAAATATAAACTATTACATTTTTCCTTGAAAATAATTTCTTTGTTTGAAAAGTGGACTATTTGATTCTTGGTGAAAAATTTATCTGTTTTTGTTGAAAATTCCTTGTTTGTTTGTTAATAAATTTTTTTCGATGAAAATTTATCTTCTTAGGCTGAAAATTCATGTATTTTGTTGAAAATGTACCTTCTTTTGGTAGAACATTACATTTTTTCTGTTGAAGATTCAACTACTTGGTGGAAAGTTGAAATCTTTTGTTGAAAATTATTCTTTTGGTTGAAGATTCATAATTTTAGTTGAAAATTCATTTCTTTGGTTGGAAATTTATCTCTTCGGATGAAAATTAAACGATTTGATTGATAATCCATTATTTTTTTAAATGAATTTTTTTAACTGAAAAATTTCACTATTCCAGTTGAAGATTCATCATTTCAGTTAAAGATTTATCTCTTAAGTTGACATTCCAACTATTGTTTGTTGAAAGTTAATTATTTTCAATTGAGAAGTCTAATATCATGTTTCTGTTTAAGAATTCATTTTTCCTGTAAAAAATGGTATTATTTAGTCAAAAATTTCAGTATTTCGTAAAAAATTGTACTATTTGGTTGAAAATTTAATCATTTTTTTAAAAAGTAATTTGTTCTGGCTGAAAGTTTCTCCTTTTGGGTTAAAGATTTGTATTTTTGGGTGAAAATTCCACTATTTTGGCTGAAAGTTCATATATTTGTTTGAAAATAAACATTTTTTTATTGGAAACTCATATTTGTAGGTTAAAAATTCAACTGTTATGTTGAAAATCAATCTTTTTGGTTTGAAATCTCAAGAATTCAATTTAAAAAATTTTTCTCTCTTGACTGAAAAATCTTTTTTAGTTGAAAGTCGGGTGCAAGAACTTTCAGGCCGAAAATGATTGACGATCGTAAGTGCTCTCTGATATCTCCATTCAGATTAAAGAGACAAAAATAAAAAATATTATGAATAAAAGAGAAGGAGGAAAAAAGAAGAAAAGGGATTTGGAGGTTGACTTCTTTTCTTTCATTTTTATTCTATTTTATTAATATCGGTGAAGACATTTAGGATTGTTTCGTCAAAATTGGGTAGTTATATTCTTATTTTTTTTTTTTAATTTTCAAGAATTTCGTAGTTAAATAGGAAGTCTGTAGTATAATTTAAGTATATTTTAATATTTGGAATTTATCGTTTCGTTGTTTACTTCCGGATTTAATTAAAAGCTAAATCGCCAAAGGCTGGGAGCAGTTTCTTATACAAGAGAGGTATTTCAAAAGGAATTCTGCTTAAAGCGCTACACGCTTAATCTTTATCGATTCAAGAAACTTCACAAACTTTACCTCCAATTCATGGAATTTTTCATTTAAGCATGTACATGGTCTGTTCCATAACTACTGGGACTAAATTTCTATAGCCCAGGCGGATAAATAGAGGGAGTTTTTTACGGGCGGGATGGGTGGTGGGGGATTTCAGGAACCAAATGCATGCATTTGCGGAGTAAATATTGCGCGAGAAGTAAACCCTATTTGTAGGCTTCCGTCATGCTCTTGCAGTTCCATAAATAGTAGTACTGTCTTTATATATCCCAGAGAGAGAGATCAATAGAGGAATTTTTGGTCTGGATGAGTGGTGGGGGATCTCAGGAACCAAATGCATGCATTTGCGGAGTAAATATTGCGCGAGAAGTCAAAATAAATAAATACCCTATTTCTAGGCTTCCGCCATGCTCTTAAAGTTCCATAAATAGTAGGACTGACTTTCGATATCCCAGAGAGAGAGAGCAAAAGAGGAATTTTCGGTCTGGATGGGTGGTGCGGGATGTCAGAAACCAAATGCATGCTCGAACAGTGGCCTTCGCGCATTTGCGGAGTAAATATTGCGCGAGAAGTAAACCCTATGTGTAGGCTTCCGTCACGCTCACAAGAAGGACCGCGCGCTGAAACAGCGCTGCGCGGTGAAGTTTTGTGTTACTTGGAATGTTTGCAACTGAGACATTCACCATAATGAGGCAGGCGTATGGAGAGGATGCAATGAGCAGATCATCAGTTTTTGACTAGCGCTGCTCGAGAGTGCCATCCATTTTGAGAGCGTGACGGAAACCTGCACCAAGGGTTCACTTCTCGCGCAATATTTACTCCGCAATATTCACTCCGCAATATTTACTCAGCAATATTTACTCCGCAATATTTACTCCGCAATATTTACTCCGCAATATTTACTTCGCAATATTTACTCCGCAATGTTTATTCCGCAAATGCTCGCAGGCGACTGTTCGAGCATGCATTTGGTTCCTGATATCCCACATCACCTATTTTGCCCGAAAAAACTCCTTCTATTGCTCCGTCTCAGCTGTAGAATGTCAGTTCTACTACTTATGGAACAGACCCTGTATATATAGAATTATTCTAGCAAGTGAATATGAAGCTGTGTTTATCAAAGAAATATTTCGGAATTGTATCTAAGGGGTCATCTATAAACTACGTTACGAATTTTGAGATATTTTCAACCCCCCCCCCCCCTGTCAATATATGAATTCTCAATCCGAATTTTCAACAAAACAGTTACATTTTCGACTAAAAAAGATGAATGAAAAAAATACTTTAATTTTAAAGCTACAAAGAAGAATTTTCACCAATAATGTAATTTATAATCAAGAGAGAATAGTTGAATTTCCAACTGAAAAATATAAGTTTTCAACCAAAAATTAAATAGTTACACTTTCAGTTCACATAATTAATTTTTAATAAAGAAAAACGATTTTTCACTGGTTGAATTCAACTTAAAAGCACGAATTTAAAAAAATTACTTGAATCTTCAACCCAAATGATAATTTTTCAAAAAGTAAATCAATTTTATTTTCAAAGAGACGAATTTTTAACAAAATACATGAATTTTCCACGAAAAAGTTCATTTTCAACCCGATACTATGAACTTTCCACAAGAAAGTGAATTTTCTATCAAACAGTTAATTTTTCAAATAAATAGTTGAACTTGCTACCAAAATAGTTGAATTTTCAAACAAAAAAATTTTTCTACAAAAAATGGAATACTTACATTTACAGTTTAAAAAATTAATTTTCAATAAAGAAGAATTTTCTACCAGTTTAATTGAACCAAAAAAGACAAATCTGTATCAAAATAGTTGAAGCCACAGCCAAAAAGATGAAATTTTGAAAAATTTAATTTTTCAACTAAATAGTTGAATGAAAAAGAGCTTTTCAACAAAGAATGGCATAGAGACATTTTCATTGAAAAAAAATTAATTTTCAACAAAAAGAAAGAATTTTCGGCTAGTTTATTTGAACCAAAAAATATAAATTTTTAACAAAATAGTTGAATCCACAGTCAAGAGATTAATTGTCAAAAAGGCAGATTCATTTTCTACCAAAAAAGACGATTTCTCAACAAAATAGAAGAATTCTCCACAAAACAGTTGAATTTTTAACCGAAATTATGAATTTTTAACAAAGTAGTTAATTTTCTAACAAGCAGTGAAATTTTCAAAAAAATGGTTTAATTTTCAACAAAATGGTTAAACTTACGACCAAAATAGTTGAATTTTCAATTAAAAAAGATAAGTTTTCAACAAAAAATGAAATTGTTTCATATTCATTTCAAAAACTAATTTTCAATCAAAAAATGAGTTTCTTTCCAGTTAAGTTGAACCAAAAAATACAAGTTTTAAATAAAATAGTTGAATTCACAGCCACAGAGATGAATTTTCAAAAAAGAAGATTAATTTTCCACCAAGTAGATAATTTGTTAAAAAAATAGTTTAATTTTTAACCATATAGTTGAATTTTCAACCAAATAGTTGCATTTCATTACTGAAAAAGATGGTATATACGAAGATATGAATGTTTCAACAAAAAAGATGTATTTTCTACAAAAAAATGGAATCTTCAACTCGAAAATAAGAATTTTTAACAAAAAGGGTAATTTTCAACTGTGAACTGGAATTTTCTACCAAGTTGTTTAATTTTCATGCCAAAAAGACGAATCTTCTACACAGCAGTTCAATTGCCAAACCGAAAAGATGAATTCTCGACGAAACCTGTAATACTTGATATTTTAATAAAAATCTATTTCAATTTTAATAAAAATGAAGTTTAATTTAACCAAAGAAGAATTTGCAACAAAATAATTAAATCCTCATACATATTACATGAATTTCCAGCCAAAAAGTTGAATTTTCAAATAGAGAAGATCAATTTTCAACTAATAATGGAATAGTTATATTTTAAGTTGAAAAAGCTGGTTAAATTTTTCACTCTGAAGATGAAAAAAAATTTATAGCAAAGAAGTTTAACTTTGGACCAGGTTGTTAAATTTGAAAACAAAAATGAAAAATGAAAAAGATGAATTTTCAACAAAACAAATGGATTTTTAACTGAGAAGATTAATTTTCTGCCAAAAACGCGATTTTTCAACAAAATACATGATTTTCTAACTGAAAAATATAAATTTTCAACTACAAGTTCAATAGTTAAATTTTAAGTTGAAAAAGGTAAGTTTCAACAAAAAAAAAAAAAACGAATTTTCAACGAAATAGTTAAATTTTCCACCGAAGAGATAAATCTTCAACCGAGAAGATAAATTTTTAACAAAGTAGTACAACTTTCAACCAAGTTGTTAAATTTTTAATAACGTCGTTTATGGACGATCCATAATTAACAAATAAGGTTAAGAAAATTCAAATTTGATTTAAAACTGCCTTGGGTATGTTAAAAATTCCGATTCTAGACCATATCCTCTATTTGCTTGGCAAGGTACACTATTTATTTACACAGACGATCTCGCGTAGAAGGATTTGCACATTTCAATTTAAACATGTCAAATACATTGACGCATTCAGAATCTTGTGTGCCATGTTTACCTTGTAAGTTCGCTCCGACGAAATTCAACTGGAACTAGGATTTTCTCAGTTAGCTCAAACCACCGAGCGTTTGTTGACCGGAAGCTTTTCACTAAAATAGCCTCAGGAATTTCTATTTCTGGTCCGCTAACAAGTCAAACAAGATATATTTTATAGGAAAAAAAGTTTATTAAATATCGCAAATATAAATATTTACAATATAAACTATTAATTGGCATTTTAGGTTGTAACATTTATAAAAATATAAATAGTTTGTCAATTACACTAAACTCCAATTCTTCAAATTCTCCTATCTAACTTTAAGGCTCTTACTTTCCTAAAAGAAGGTGACTCTAGCGACCCGAAATTCTGGAAACATATACATAATATACATATACTTTTCTGAGTGAGTGTGAATTGAAAATTTTATTCTGCCCCCGAAAATCTTTTCTGGCTGCGGCCTGGCTGATGTGCTCGTGCTTCAGGATATGGTCGTTGTCCAAAGTTGAGAAAGGGCGCCAAAAATTCAACTGGTAAGGGGAAAATTATTGTCGAATTTTTTTCCGCTGAGATGCTGTTCAAGGTTTGCAGATACCGCAACTAGAAATAAAAACAAAAATAATTCTATGAATTTCTCGGATTCTATGAATTCCCTGAATTTCGTGAATTCTCTGCATTCTCTGAATTCCCTTAATTCCCTGAATTCTCTGTATTCCCTGAATTCTCTGAATATCATGAATTCTCTAAATTCCCTGAATTCTGCTTAGCCCCTGAATTCTCCTTAATCCCTTAATGCCCTGAATTCTCTGAATCCCCAGAATTCCCTCAATTTCCTAAATTATCTGAATTCACTGTATTTTCTGAATTCCCTCAATTGCCTGAATTCTCTGTATACCCTGAATTCTCTGTATTCCCTGAATTCTCTGCATTCCCTGAATTCTGCTTAGTCCCTGAATTCTCCTTATTCCCTGAATTCCCTGAATCTCCTGAATACCCTTAATTTGCTCAATTATCTGAATGTCCTGGATTCCCTAAATTCCCTGCATTCTCTGAATTCCCTAAATTCCCTAAATTCTGCTTAGTCCCTGAATTCTCCTTAGTTCCTGAATTCTCTAAATTATCTGATTACCCTGAATTCTGCTTAGTCCCTGAATTCTCCTTAATCCCTGAATTCCCTGAATTCTCTGAATCCCTGAATTTTCTCAATTTCCTAAATTCTCTGAATTTCCTGAATTCCCTGCATTCTCTGAATTCCCTCAATCCCTGGATTCTATGTATACTCTGAATTCTCTGTATTTCCTGAATTCTCTGAATTTTCTGAATTCTCTGCATTCCCTGAATTCTGGTTAGTCCCTGAATTCTCCTTAATCCCTCAATTCCCCGAAACTCCTGTTTTCCCTCAATTTCCTAAATTCTCTGAATTTCCTGAATTCCCTGCATTCTCTGAATTCCCTAAATTCCCTGAATTCTCTGTATACCCTGAATTCTCTGTATTTCCTGAATTCTCTGAATTCTCTAAATTCCCTGAATTCTCTGCATTCCTTAAATTCTGCTCAGTCCCTGAATTCTCCTTAATCCCTTAATTCCCTGTATCCCCTGAATTCCCTCAATTTCCCAAATTCTCTGAATTTCCTGAATTCCCGGCATTCTCTGAATTCCCTTAATTCCCTCAATTCTCTGAATTCCCTGAATTCTGCTTAGTCCCTGAATTCTTCTTACTTCCTGAATACCCTAAATTATCTGATTTCCCTGAATTCTGCTTAGTCCCTGAATTCTCTGAATCCCCTGAATTTTCTCAATTTCCTAAATTTTCTGAAATTCTCTGAATTTCCTGAATTCCCTGCATTCTCTGAATTCCCTCAATTCCCTGAATTCTCTCTGACTTCTCTGAATTCCATGAATTCTGATTAGTCCCTGAATTCTCCTTCGTTCCCTAATTCACTAAATTCTCTAAATTCCTTGAATTTCCTGAATTCTCTGAATTCTCTGAATTCCCTCAATTCTCTGAATTCCCTGAATTCTGCTAAGTCCCTGAATTCTTCTTAGTTCCTGAATTCCCTAAATTATCTGATTTCCCTGAATTCTCTGAATTTCATGAATTACGCTTAGTCCCTGAATTCTCCTTAATCCCTTAATTCCCTGAATCCCCCGAATTTCCTCAATTTCCTGAATTTCCTGAATTTCCTTCATTCTCTGAATTTCCTAAATTCCCTGAATTCTCTGTATACCCTGAATTCTCTGTATTCCCTGAATTCTCTGTATTCCCTGAATTCTCTGAATTCCCTGAACTCTCTAAGTTCCCTGAATTCTCTCCATTCCTTGAATTCTGCTTAGTGCCTAAATTCTCCTTAATCCCTTGATTCCCTGAATCCCCTGAATTCCTTCAATTTCCCAAATTCTCTGAATTTCCTGAATTCCCTGCATTCTCTGAATTCCCTCAATTCTCTGAATTCCCTGAATTCTGCTTAGTCCCTGAATTCTTCTTAGTTCCTGAATTCCCTAAATTATCTGATTTCGCTGAATTCTCTGAATTTGCTGAAATCTGCTAAGTCCCTGAATTCTCCTTAATCCGTTAATTCCCTGAATTCTCTTAAACCCCTGAATTTTCTCAATTTCCTAAATTCTCTGAATTTCCTGAATTCCCTGCATTGTCTGAATTCCCTCAATTCCCTGAATTCTCTCTGACTTCTCTGAATTCCATGAATTCTGCTAAGTCCCTGAATTCTCCTCAGTTCCTTAATTCCCTAAATTCTCTAAATTCCTTGAATTCTCTGAATTCCCCGAATTCTCTGAATTCCCTGAATTCTCTGAGTTCCCTGAATACTCTGAATTCTCTGGGCTATACATCCGAAAAGATCACCCAAGAATATTGACTTGATACTTAGCCTAGAGGTTCGTTTCAGACCCTAGTTGAAGCACATATTTTTTATATTCATACTTTTTCACTAAATTCAATGTTTGTTGCGAAAAATTAATTTTCAGATTTTTTGTTTCAAAAACATTTCAAAACTTTCGATATTAGTGTCCAAAAAAGTTTTAAAGAATAAACTTTCATCATTGAAAAATACTTAAGATCACCACTAGGATGCGTGGTTTTTCTGGGGCGTTGGAAAAAGGGCCGGCATGACCCCTTTCCCAAGGCCCTCTAATAAAATTTGAAAATTCATTTTTCCATTTTTCTCGAAAAATATTAATTTAAAAAAAAGTATAAATGTAAAAAATATGTATTTCGACGAGATCTACGACCTTTGTGAGAAACTTTTTTTTCCGAAATCAATATTTTTCGAGATTTTGAAAAAAAAAACTAATTTAAAAGAAGTAAAAATTATTATTAACTTAATTTATATTTTTTTGCGCTGAAGATCGTTTAGTGCGTACAACTAGGGTCTAAAAGGAACTCCTAGGCCAAGTATCAGGTCTATGTTCTTGGGTGTCCTTTTCGGAAGTATATCCATTTCCTGAATTCCCTGAATTCTGCTTAGTCTCTAAATTCCCTGAATTCTCCTTAGTTCATGAATTCCCTTAATTCTCCTTGGTTCCTGAATTCCCTGAATTCTCTGAATTCCCTGAATTCTCTGAATTCCCTGAATTCTCAGAATTTCCTAGATTCTCTAAATTCCTTGAATTCTCTAAATTCGATGAATTCCCTGAATTCTATGAATTTTCAGAATTCCTTGAATTCTCTAAATGCCCTGAATTCTCTTAATTCCCTGTATTCTCTGAATTCTCTGAATGCCCCGAGTTCTCTAAATTACCTGAATTCTCTGAATTCCCTAGATTCTCAAAATTCCCGGAATTCTCTGAATGCCCTGAATTCCCTGAATTCAGCTTAACCCTGAATTCCCTGAATTATCCCTAATCCCTGACTCTCTGAATTCTCTGAATCCTCTCAATTCTCTGAATCCCCTGAATTCTCTGAATCCCCTAAATTCTGTGAATCCCCTGAATTCTCTGAATCTCCTGAATTTTTTGAACTCCCGAAATTCTCCGAATTTCCTGAATTCTCTGTATTCCCTGAATTATCTGTATTCCTTGAATTTTCTAAATTCCCTGAATTACGTTTAGTCAATGAATTCTCTGAATTCTCTAAATCTTCTGAATTCTCTGAATTCCCTGAATTCTCGAAATCCTCTGAGTTCTCTGAATTCCCTTAATTCTCTGAATTCTCTGAAGTCTCTGAATTCTCTGAATTCCCTGAAATCTCTAAATTCTCTGAATCCCCTGAATGCCCTAAATTCTTTAAGTTCCCTGAACTTTCAGAATTATTTGATATTCCAGACTAGCCTAAATGAAATTCCATTAGTTTAAAAAATTCACAGAATTTGAGGAATTTAAACATTTCAAAAAATTGCTTAAATTCAAACGATGTCAAGAATTGAAACGATTTGAAGAATTTAAACAATTCCAAGAAGTTAAACAATTTCTAGAATTTAAACAATTACAAGCATTCAAATAATGCCATGAACATACAGAATTCCAAGAATTTAAACAATTACAATAAAAGAAACAATTCCAAGACTCCCACAAACTGAAAGAATTCCAAGAATTTGGAAGAATTACAAAAATTACACGAATTAAAAAATTCCAAGAATCCAACGAGTTAAAGAATCACAAAAATTAAAAAAATTCCACGATTTAGAAAAATTAAAAAAATTAAAGGACTTCAAATTATTCAGAGAATCCGAAGAATCGGAGAATTCCACAAATCAAATGAATTTCACTATATAAAAAAATTCGACGAATTGACAGAACTAAACGAATTCGAGTAATTCAGAGAATTCAAAGAATTCAAAAAATTTGAAGAATTTGAAAAATGAAGGAATTTAAAGAATTCAAATAATTTAAAAAAGCTTAAAAATAATGCAAGGAATCCAAAAAGTTGCGAAGAATTGAAGGAATTCAGGGAGTTTGAAGGAATTCAGGGAATTCAGGAAGTTCAGGGAATTTCGAGAAATTCAAGGAACTCCATAAATTTAAGGAATTCCAAGGTATTCAAAATATTTAAAAACTTTAGGGGGTTTAAAAGGAAGCATGGATTCTAAATAATTCAAGAAATTCAGATTGTATCAGGAATTCAATTGAAATTTAGGGAAATTGAAGAAATTCAGTGGAATACAAGAACTTCAGGGAATTAAGGCAATTCGAAAGGATTCCTAAGAATACAAAGACTTCGAAGAATTCGAAAGAATTTAAAAAAATTCAAAATAATGATAAATAATGTACTAATCCAGAGAGCATTAATTACTAAACCTATTAACGATCAAGCAGAAAGGTAAGTTTAAACGATCAATAACACAGCAGTCGTTTTACAATTAAATGTACCAATATGCGAAACCTAAAACTAATTTTATTTTATGGAAATGAGTAGATAATTGAGGGTAGAATTGTCATGAGAGATTCAAATCTTTAGACTGCCTTCTTGAGTATTATTCAGGCAAATAACAATATTTTACTACAATGGGTGTAATTTCTACCCATTTCCCCTATACATATAATAAATGTATAATGTGCTCTGGAGCCTCAGAAGAGACAGTAACAATAGAATTATCAGATTCAATCATACCCGCGCTTTTGTTGCTAATCCTGGCACTGTAATATTAAATACCTGGAGGGCTGCGGGACTCATGGAAATGACGTCACTGGCTTCCTTTAGTGCTCGGGATGCCAGCATTTCTCCTTCTGCGGCAATCACTTTGGCTCGAGCCTCTCTGGATGCTTCCGCCTCTGTTGCCATGGCTCGTTGCAACTGTACCGGAAGTCGAACGTCCTTTCTAAATCAAAGACAGACTAGACTAGACGTTTCGTTTCGTTTGTTACGCTCGCTTTTTGCGAAGCAATTTTCAGGTGTGATGTCACTTTTCCCACTTTTATGAGGAGAATACAAAGCTACAGAATTTCCAAGAGGAGAGAAATTGTATTTCAAGTGCTACGGAAAACCTTTATTTCGAATAGTAAAGGAAACAAGATGTCCCTCAGGCAACTCGATCGCATCTTTTATATCGCCGGAAGGGGACCTAGAATGAAATACAGATGTGTGCAATAGGGTGGTCCAAAATACAAGAAATTTCCAATTTTCTTTACGGATATCCTCAGTCATTTTAGGTCTCAAAGTAGTGAACGTGTGTCTTTTTTCAATCAGTTTCAATCATGGGAGTTGTCGTAAAAAAATAGATCTCTGAAAAAAATAGTTTTTTAATGATTTTACGATATGAAATAATAGTTCAATGACATCTTTGCTGTTTTTTCGAATTGGCAAAAAGATCTAAAATTTGTTGTTTGAGTAATAAATTGTTTTAATTATTGTATGTGTTAGCTTTTTAAATAATACGGAACATAACACGTTTTATCCCAGATTATCCCCTTAGACGATCTAGAATTTAATTGTCCTTAAACCCAATTTACCTATATTTTTTACTGAAATTGACGAATTCCGAACTTTTCACAATTTCCACGAATTTCAAGAATCCGAAAATTCTTCGAATTCTGCAAATTTCACGATATTTGCGAATCCCATGATTTCTGCGAATTGCACGAATTCTGGAAATCCCACGAACTCAGAAATTTCCACGAACTCTGACAATTTCACGAATTCTGCAAATTCTACGAATTGCACGAATCCCAAGATTTCTGCGAAGTCCTTGAATCCCACGAATTCTTCGAATTCGGCAAATTCAACGAATCCCACGAATTCTCAAAAATCCACGAATTCTCCGTATTCTATGATTTATGCAAAAGACACGAATTCTGTGAGTACTACGAATTCTGCGAAATCAATGATTTTCACGTATTCCTAGAATTCTGCGAATTCCATGAACCCTACGAATAACGTGAATTTTGAATATCTCACGGTTTCTGCGAATCATGCAAATTCTGAAAATTCCCAAAAATTTAAATGATTTTTAAAAAATTCATAAGGATTTCAAAATATTTCAAATGGTCTCACAAAGATTTTAAAAGACTTCACAATGATTCGGAAATGTTTAAAAGACTTCAAATATTTCAGAAGATTTTAAAGATTTTCGACAAATATCAAAGTTTTCGAAGAAATTCTCAAAGACTTTAGAAATAAAGATTTCAGAAGGCTTCACAAAGATTTCAAAAGATTAGATAAGATATCAGAAGATTTCCCGAATTCTACAAATTCCACAAATTTTGCAAATTGCGAAGACTCTGAAAATCCCATGAATTCTAAAAATGTTATGAATTCTGCAAATTCCATGAATTCTGAAAATTCCATGAACTCTGAAAATGCCACGAATTCTGCAATTTCTGCGAATTCCGCGAATTCTGCAAATTTTGAAAATCCCACGAATTCAGCAAATTTTGAATATCTCACGAATTCGGGGAGTTCTGACAATTCCACAAATGCTTAAAATTCCATGAATGCCGAAAATTTCACGAATTCTGGAATATCTGCAAATTCCATGATTTCTGCAAATTCTGAAAATCACATGAATTAAGCGAATTTTGAATATCCCACGAATTTCGGGAATTCTGACAATTCAATAAATTCTGAAAATTCCATGAATTCTGAAAATTTCACGAATTCTGCAAATTCTGCAAATTCCACGAATTCCACGAATTCCGCAATATCTCCAAATTCCACAAAATCCACAAATTCGGCAAATTTTCAAAATCCTACGACTTGGTTAAAAATTCGTCATTTAAAAATGTAACTAATTGTTTGAAAATTAATCTGTTTTGGTTGAGGATTCAACTATTTTGATGAAAATTAACTTTTTTGTTGAAAATTCATATTTTAGGGTTCAAAATTCAACTGTTTTTAGTAGAAAATTCGTCTTTTTAAATTGAAAATTCGTCTTTTCGGGTTGAGAATTCAGCTATTTTGGTAGAAAATTCAACTATTTCAGAGAAAATGATCTTTTTTATAAAAAATTCATATTTTAGGGTCCAAAGTTCATATTTTACGGTTCAAAATTCAACTGTTTTTAGTAGAAAATTCGTCTTTTTGGATTGAACATTCGTATTTTCGTGTTGAGGATTCAACTATTTTGTTAGAAAAGTCAATTATGTGATTGGAACTTCACTCTTTTGTTAAAAATTCATATTTTAGGGTTTAAAATTCAATTGGTAAACTGTTTTGTTGAACGTTTGTCTTTTTGAATATAAAATTATTCATTTTGCGTTAAAAAATCATCTTTTGGTAGAAAGGTCATCTTTTTGGTTAAAAGTAAATTCTTTTTGATTGAAAATTATTTTATTTTCTTAATCCAACTATTTTTGGTAATCCAACTATTCGATTTTTATACACTTGGTAAAAAATTCTACTCTTTGGGTGAAAATTGGATTGTTCTGTTGTAAATTGAAAAATTTGGTTAAAGTCATCCTTTTCAGTTGAAAATTCAACTGTTTTGTTGAAAATTAAACAATTTTGTTAAAAATTCATCCTTTTTAGTTAAAAATTGAAGTGTTTTGTTGAAGATTCATCTTTTCGTGTTGAGGATTCAACTATTTTGGTAGAAACTTGAACTATTTGATTGAAAATTCACTTTTTTGTTGAAAATTCATTTTTTAAGGTTCAAAATTCAACTGGTTGGTAGAAAATTCGTCTTTTTGGATTAAAAATGCGTCTTCTCGGGTTGAGGAATCAACTATTTTGGTAGAAAATTCAACTATTTCATTGAAAATTAACTTTTTTGTTGAAAATTCATATTTTAGGGTTCCAAGTTCAACTGTTTTTAGTAGAAAATTAGTCTTTTTGGATTGAAAATTCGTATTTACAGGTTGAGGATTCAACCATTTTCTCTTCTTCAATTATTCACTCTTTTGTTAAAAATTCATATCTTAGGGTTAAAAATTCAATTATTTCGTAGAAAATTCGTCTTTTTCGATTGAAAAAATTTAGTTTAGATTTTGTCCTTTCTTGACTTAAAAATCTTTCTTGGTTAAAAATTCGTCATTTAAAAATGTAACTAAGTGCTTGAAAATTAATCTGTTTTGTTTGAGGATTTAACTATTTTGATGAAAATTCGTCTTTTTGGTTGAATTCAACTGTATTGACATAAAATTGAAATCTTTTTTGGATAAAGTATTAAATATTACATTTTCGTTAAGAATTCATGTTTATTTCTGGAAAATTAACCTTTTTGCTGAAAATTCATATTTTTGGGTTGAAAATTAAACTGTTTTGTTAAACATTTGTCTTTTTGGATAGAAAATTAGTCATTTCGCATTAAAAATTCATCTTTTGGTAGAAAAGTCATCTTTTTGGTTGAAAGTAAATTCTTTTTGATTGAAAATTATTTTATTTTCCTAATTCAACTATTTGGTTATAAAATCCTTCTTGCTTGAAAATGAACCTTTTTGTTGAAAATTCAAATATTTGATTAAAAAGTCATATTTTTTGGTCGAAAATTCAACTGTTTTGGATTGAAAATTAGTCAATTTTGTATTGAAAATTCTTGTTTTGGTAGGAAAGTAATAGTTTTTACTTAAAATTTAATTATTTTTGATTATTTGGTTGAAAATTTATCCTTCTTGTTTGAAAATGAACCATTTTGTGGAAAATTCAAATATTTTATCAAAAATTAATCTTTTGTCGTCGACAATTCAACTGTTTTGGATAGAAAATTCGTCCTTTTGGATTGAATATTCATCATTTTGGTACAAAAGTAATATTTCTTGGTTGAAATTGAACTTTTTTTATTGAAAATTGAACTTTTCTAGTTGAAAATTTTATTGTCTTCTAAAAATTTCGTCTTTTTGGCTTGAAAATTCGACTGTTTGGTTAAACATTGAACTATTTTGTTAAAAAATCGTTTCTTTCGGTTAATTCAATTGGTTGAAAATTCGTCTTTTTGGATGGAAAGTTAATTTTTTTGGTAGAGAAATCATTATCCTTGGTTGAAAATTTAATTACTTTGTTGCAAACCCAACTATTCTATTAAAAATTCATCTTTTTGGATGAAAATTCAACTTTTATGTTGAATATTTGTCTTTTTGGGCAGAAAATGTAGTAATTTTGTATTGAAAATTCATCTTTTGCTAAGAAAGTCATTTTTTCAGTAAAGTTAATTCTTTTCAATTGAAAAGTCTACTATCATGTTTTTGGTTCAAAATTCACCTCTTTTGTTTGAAAATTTAATTATTTTGTTGAAAATTCAACTATTTTCTGAAAAGGTCATTTTTCTTGGTACAAAACCCAACTACTTGTTTCAAACTTGTACTACTGTTAAAAATTAATTCTTTTATTGAAGATGCATCTCTGGTATAAAACTTAATTATTTTGTTAAAAATTCGTTTTTTCGGTTGAAAATAAATTTTATTAAATGAAAATTTAAGAATTCCGTTTTTGTTTAAGAATTCATATAATTTTTGAAAATTCGTCTTTTATGGTAGTAGTTTGAACTATTTGGTTGAAAATGAAATTTCTTGTTGAAAATTCATATTTTCTGTTTGAAAATTGTAAAATTTTGTAGAATGATTGTCTTTTTTGCTTGAAAATGCAAATTTTTTAAGTTTTTTCTTTCTTGATTGTAAAATTCATATTAAATTCAATATGGTACCTACATTGATTTGATTTGAAATTATTTATTCCCCTATTTTCGTGAAAAATCACCCCATTTCCCCTATTTTGTCAGTATTTTGGTCTGTGAAGTCGGTATTTCTCTCTTTTTTAAATTTCTACTACTCAATTAAATTTAGAAATAATTACTTTTGGCTCTGGTTCTTCTTCTCGATGATCCACAGCCGCCTCCTTAGCCTTTTCTTCCAAATGATCTTGTTGTTGAAGTGCAGCATCATTGGTCGCCCTCAAACCAGCGATGAGGCTATTTTGTTGTTTCTAAATAAAATCAAACACTTTATGTAGGAACTTCACTAATTATTAAATTAAAAAATTAAGATTAAAACGCACCCCAACGGCTCGAATTTTTTTCAAGCATCCCTCAAGCCACGTTCTGATAGTTTGCTTTGCCACTTCTTCTTCGATAATGTACTCAAACTCTTCCCGAGCAAGCAATTCTTCAAGTTGAAGCGCTTTTCTGATGTCCACTGATCGATAGGACAACATACTATTGGAAATATATTTCTTCATGTAGAAATCATTTTTGAGAAATTAAGGATAAAAAAAATTCGATTAAGTAGAACTATTTTGTTACAAGGTAATCTGCCTGGGTTGAAAATTCATTTTTTTTTGTTGAAGATTGATCTATTTGGTTGAAAATTTAACTATTTTGTTGATTTTTTTTCTGGAAAATCCATGTTTTTTTATGAAAATAAGTTTTTAGGTATAATATGTTGAAAGTTTGTCTTTTATGGTAGAAATTTATCTTCTTCTTTGAAAATTCATCTTTCTGGTTGAACATTTAATTATTTGGATGAAAATTCAATAATAAATTTGGTTGAAAATTAATCCTTTTTGGTTAAAACTTGAACTGTTTCGTTGAATATTGTCCTCTTTGGAATTGAAAACTCAAGTATTTGTTTGAAAATTAACTTTTTTTGTTGAAAATTCATATTTTTTGGGTCAAGTGCTTTTTTAGTGTCCACTGATCGGTAGGACAACATACTATTGGAAATATATTTCATCATGTAGAAATCATTTTTGAGAAATTAAAGATGAAAACGAATTCGATGAAGTAGAACCATTTTGTTAAAAGGTAATCTTTCTGGGTTGGAAATTCATTTTTTATTATTGAATATTTATCTGTTTGGTCGAGAATTTAACTTTTTTGTTGATTTTTTTTTCTGGAAAATCCATGTTTTTTTTATGAAAATAAGTTTTTAGGTATAATATGTTGAAAGTTTGTCTTTTATGGTAGAATTTTATCTTCTTGTTTAAAAATTCATCTTTCTGGTTACAAATTTAATTGTTTGGATGAAAATTCAACAATAAATTTGGTTGAAAATTAATCCTTTTTGGTTAAAACTTGAACTGTTTCGTTGAATATTGTCCTCTTTGAAATTGAAAACTCAAGTATTTGTTTGAAAATTAACTTTTTTTAATGGAAATTCATATTTTCTGGGTCAAGTGCTTTCTTGGTGTCCACTGATCGGTAGGACAACATACTATTGGAAATGTATTTCTTCATGTAAAAATCATTTTTGAGAAATTAAGGATAAAAAGAAATTCGATTAAATAGAACTATTTTGTTAAAGGGTAATCTTTCTAGGTTGAAAATCAAACTACTTGGTTGGAAGTTCAACTACTGTTCAAAATTCATTTTTTGTTGTTGTTGAAGATTTATCTGTTTGGTTGAAAATTTAACTTTTTTGTTGAATTTTATTTTTCTGGAAAATCGATTTTTTTGTTTGAAAATCAGTTTCTAAATGTAATTTGTTGAAATTTCGTCTTTTGTGGTAGAAAATTATCTTCTTGTACTGAGTTTTATAGAAATATACCAGATTAATAAAGTTTTTAATATTGATGTCAGCTTTCTGAATTTTTGGATTTTTGTACCAAATTTGTCTTCTGTTACTCAAAAAACCTTCTCGAACATGAAAGTCTACCAAAATAATAAAATTTTCAAAAATTGAGTTAAATTAATTGAGTTAAATTAATTTATGACTTCTTACATATAATTCGTATTCTGCTATTAAAAAAAATCTCGTACTGACTTTCATAAAAATCTACCAGAGTAACAAAATTTTCAAAAGTAGAGTCAAGTTTTTTAATTTTGTAATTTTCAAACAAAAATTCGTATTTTGAGACGCGATTGACCACCTCGCACTGACTCATCGAAATCCAAAAATATGATGTTTTTAAAATTTAGGTGTCTTTTTGGATTTCTTAATTTTGACTTCTTTGATCTCTCCAACTCAGAAACTCCTTTATTACCGAGTCTGATAAAAATCCGCGAATTTATTTAATGTGCTTTGTTGAAAATTGAATTTTTGTTGAAAATTCTTTTTTTTTCTGCTTGAAAATCCATTTTTTTGTTGTAAATAAGTTTTAAAATAAGATTTGTTGAAAGTTCGTCTTTTATCGTAGAAAATTATTTTCTTGATTGACAATACGTCTTTTTGATTAAATATTGAACTATTTTTGGTTAAAAATGTTAAAAATTACTTTGATAAAAATTGAACAATAAATGTTGTTAAAAATTCATCCTTTTCGGTTAAAAACTGAACTGTTTTATTGGAAATTGTTCTTTTGGGGTTAAAAATTCAACTATTTCTTTGAAAAAAATTGCTGTTATTGAACATTCATATTTTCTGGTTCAAGTGCTTTTCTGATGCCCACTGATTGGTAGGACAACATAATATTGGAAATATATTTCTAATATTTTCTTGTAAATCCCACTTTTTTTGTTAAGAGGTAGTCTTTGTTAGTTGAAAATTTAACTACTTGGTTGAAAGTTTAACTACTGTTAAAAATTCTTTTTTTTTTGTTTGAATATTTGTCTCTTTGGTTGAAAATTTAACTCTTTTGTTGAAAATTAGTTTTTTGTTCGGTTAAAAATCCATTTTTTTTTCTTAAAAATGCAACTATTTTGTTAGAAGGTAATCTTTCTGGGTTGAAAGTTAAACTCTTTTGTTAAAAATGATTTTTTTTTGGTTGAAGATTTGTCTCTTGTTGAAAATGTGACTATTTTTTCGAAAATCCACTATTTTTTGAAAACGTAGTCTTTCATATTTGAAAATTCAACTATTTGGTTGAAAGTTCAAATACGGTTGAAAATTCGTAAAAAAAAATAACTTTTTTGTCGAAAATTCGTTTTTTTTCCGGTTAAAAGTCCATTTTTGGTTGTTGATAATTCATTTATTTTGTTAAAAGGTTAACTTTCTGGGTTGAAAGTTAAACTCTTTTGTTAACTTTTTTTTTTCTGAAGATTTTGTCTCTTGTGGAGAATTGGACTATTTTGTTGAAAATCCACCATTTTGTTGAAGCGTATTTTTTCATATTTGAAAATTCAACTACTTGGTAGAAAGTTCAAATTCGATTAAAAATTCATTAAAAAAAAACTTTTTGTTGAATTCTTTTTTTCCGGTTAAAAATCCTTTTTTGTTGAAAATTATACTATTTTGTTAAAGCTAATCTTTCTGGGTTAAAAGTTCAACTCTTTTGGTAAATTTTGTTTTTTTTTGAAGATTTGTCTCTGGTTGAAAATTTGACTATTTTTTTTGGAAAATCCACCATTTTGTTAAAACGTAGTCTTTCATATTTGAAAATTCAACTACTTGATTGAAAGTTCAAATACGGTTAAAAATTCATTTTTTTTTAAATTAACTTTTTTGTTGAAAATTAGTTTTTTTTTTCGTTTAAAAATCCATTTTTTGTTGTTAAAAATTCAACTATTTTGTTAAAAGATAATCTTTCTGGGTTGAAAGTTCAACTCTTTTGTTAAAAGTAGAAAGTTAAACTGCTTTGTTAAAAATTAATTTTTTGTTGAAGATTTGTCTCTGGTTGAAAATTGGACTATTTTGTTGAAAATCCATGTTTTTTTTTTTAAATTCAACTATTTTGCTATAAGGTAATCTTTCTGGATTGAAAGTTAAACTCTTTTGTTAAATTTTTTTTTGTTTTGTTTTTTGAAGATTTGTCTCTTGTTGAAAATTTGACTATTTTATTGAAAATTTGACTATTTTTTTGAAAATCCACTATTTTTTTAAAACGTAGTCTTCCAGATTTGAAAATTCAATTTCTTGGTTGAAAATTCAAATAGGTTAAAATCCATTAAAAAAAAATCACTTTTTGGTTGAAAATTCGTTTTTTTCTAGGTTGAAAATCCATTATGTTGTTGAAAATTCAACTATTTTGTTAAAAGGTAATCTTTCTGGGTTGAAAGTTAAACTCTTTTATTAAAAATTATTATTATTTTGTTGTTGTTGAAGATTTGTCTCTGATTGAAAATTTGACTATTTTGTTGAAAATCCACTATTTTGTTAAAACGTAATCTTTCATATTCGAAAATTCAACTACTTGGTTGAAAGTTCAAATACGGTTAAAAATTCATTAAAAAAAAAAATTAATTTTGTTGTTGAAAATTCGTTTCTTCCTTAATTGAAAATCCATTTTTTGTTGGTAAAAATTCAACTATTTTGTTAAAAGGTCATCTTTCTGGGTTGAAAGTTCAACTTTTTTGTTAAACATTATTTTTTTTAGTTGAAGATTTGTCTCTGGTTGAAAATTTGACTATTTAGTTGAAAATCCACTATTTTGATAAAACGTAGTCTTTCATATTTTAAAATTTAACTAGTTGGTTGAAAGTTAAAATACGGTTAAAAATTCAGTTTTAAAATAAAATAAACTTTTTTGTTGAAAATTAGTTTTTTTCTTGGTTGAAAATCCATTTTTTTTGTTAAAAATAAGTTTTTAAATGTATTTTGTTGAAAATTTGTCTTATGGTAGGAAGTTAAACTATTTGTTATAATTTTGAGAAATAACAGATGAAAACAAATTCGATTAAGTAGAACTCACTTGATGACATCGTGAAATGTAACGTCCTCACCGTTGTGCAGTCGTTCAAGTTCGTAACACATGTACTTAAAAAGTAATCTGTCTTTTTGAGGATCGGTTTCTAGTCTGCCTTTCAACAGTCTTAGAATAAATTTCACCTAAAACAGAAAAGTTAGAGATTTTGAAAAAAAATAGCAAAAGTCAGGGAATTCCTGTAAGAAGCACTTTAAATAATTTTCAAGAACAATAAATTAAAAATTTATAAATTAAAAATTGTTTTATTCCATTTATAAAAGTTTTTATTTTAAAAATGCACACTCTTTCCCCTATTTCTCTATTTTCTCCTTTTTTAAAGAATTCTTCTTTTTCCCCTGTTTTCAAGAAACTCTCCCTTTTTCACGTTTTTCACTGAAATTGGAAAGGAATTAATATAACTCAATGAGAAAATTTAACTATTTTTGGTTAAAATTCTTTTTTCAAAGAAAATTTCCGTTTTTTTTCCTGTTGAAGATTCATCATTTTAATTAAAAATTCACCTCCTTGGTTAAAAATTAAACTATTTTGTTGACAAATTATGTTTTTAATTTGAAAATTGATCTTTTTTATCTGAAAATTCAACTATTTGGTGATAAATTGATCTTTTTGGGAAGAAAATTATTTTTTTGTTTGAAAATTCATCTTTGTGGTTAAAATTTTAATTATTTTGATGAAAATTCAATAATAAATTTGATTGAAAATTCATCCTTCTCGGTTAAAAATTGAACTGTTTTGTTGAAAATTGTTCTTTTTGGGATTGAAAACTCAACTATTTGTTTGAAAATTTTAAATTCGAACGGAATTAATAGAACCCAATGAGAAAATTCAACTATTTTTGGTTAAAATTCTGTTTTCAAATAAAATTTCCGTTTTTTTCTTGTTGAAGATTCATCATTTTTATTTAAAATTCATCTCTTTGGTTGAAAATCTAATTATTTTGTCAAAGATGATATTTGGTTAAAAATTATATTTTGTTGTTGTTGAAAATTCAACTACTTTGTTGAATGTGGAAGTACTTTGTTAAAAATTATTTTTTAGTTAATATTTGCCTTTTTGTTAAAAATTAAACTATTTTGTTGACATTTTTTTTTTAATTTGAAAATTAATCTTTTTTATCTGAAAATTCAACTGTTTGGTGATAAATTGATCTTTTTGGGAAGAAAATTATCTTCTTGTTTGAAAATTCATCTTTTTGGTTAAAATTTTAATTATTTTGATGAAAATTCAATAATAAATTTGATTGAAAATTTATCCTTTTCGGTTAAAAATGGAACTGTTTTGTTGAAAATTGTTCTTTTTGGGATTGAAACTCAACTATTTGTTTGAAAATTTGAAATTCGAACCGAATGAATAGAACCCAATGATAAAATTAAACTATTTTTGGTCAAAATTCTTCTTTCAAATAAAATTTCCGTTTTTTTCTTGTTGAAGATTCATCATTTTAATTAAAAATTCATCTCTTTTGTTGAAAATCTAACTATTTTGTTAAAAATTATATTTTTTTGTTGTTGAAAATTGAACTACTTGGTTGAATGTTGAACTACTTTGTTAAAAATTATTTTTTTGTTAATATTCGCCTTTTTGTTGAAAATTAAACTATTTAGTTGACAAATTATTTTTTTAATTTGAAAATTGATCTTTTTTATCTGAAAATTAAAATATTTAGTTGAAAATTCATGTATTTTGTTGAAAATTGGTCTTTTTGGATAGAAAATTATTCTTCTATGTTGAAAAAAAAATTTTGATTGAAAATTCATGTATTTTGTTGAAAATGTTTTTTCGGTAGAAAATTAATCTTTGTAAATTTGAAATACAGCCACGTGATTAAATATTTAACTAAGTTCTTGAAAATTTAATTATTTTATTGAAAATTTATTTATTTTGTTGAAAATTTATTTATTTTGTTAAAAATTGATTTATTTTGTTAAAAAGTCATATTTTTTTCGGTTAAAAATTCAACTTCTTTGTTGAACATTCGTTTTTTTGGATAGAAACCTAATACAAATTAAT
This sequence comes from Andricus grossulariae, assembly GCA_011634705.1. Taxonomy (NCBI): domain Eukaryota; kingdom Metazoa; phylum Arthropoda; class Insecta; order Hymenoptera; family Cynipidae; genus Andricus; species Andricus grossulariae. Next base: position 193,646,109 of record JAABKJ010007545.1, read on the forward strand.
TTTTTTGTTTAAAATTCCACTTTCCGGATAGCAAATTTAACTATTAGGTAAAAAATACAACTGTATTGTAAAAAATTCATCTTTTTGGCATGAAAGATTAACTATTCAACAGTTTTTGGATAAAGTTTAATCTTTTTTGATTGAAAACTCGACCATCTGGTTGAAAATTAAACTATTTTGTTGAAAATTCATCTTTTCTGATTGAAAATTAACTTTTTTGTTAAAAAATTGGTCCTTTTGGATGGAAAATTAATCTTTATGGTAGAAAAGTAATATTTTTTGGTGAAAAATTCATCTTTCTTGGTTAAAAATGAACTCTTTTGTTGGAAATTAACTTCTTTATGGAAAATCAACTTTTTTGTTGAAAAACATTTTTTTTGTGTTGAAAATATTTTGTTAAAAGTTCAACTATTTTGTTAAAAAATTTGTCTTTTTGCTTGTAAGTTCAACTATTTATTTGTAAATGAAACTCTTTGGTTAAAAATTAATTTTTAGTTGAAAATTTGTCCTTGTCGATAGACATTTTTTATGGTAGAAAAGTAATCTTTTTTGGTTGAAAATTCATCTTTCTTGGTTAAAAATGAACTTTTGTGTTAAAAGTTCAACTGTTTTTTAAAAAATTCGTCTTTTCGGATTGAAAATTTAACTATTTAGTTGAAAATTCAACTGATGTAGTAGAAAATTCAACCATTTGGTTGAAAATTAACTTCTTTATTGAAAATCACCTGTTTTCTTCAGATTCATATTTTTGGGTTGAAAATTCAATAATTTTTTAGCAATTTCGTCTTTTTGGTAGAAAATTTAAGTTTTTATTGAAAATACACTTTTTCAGACTAAAAACTCAAATGTTTTTTAAAACAATCGGCTTCTTAACTTAAAAACCTTAATCTTTTGTTTGAAATTATTTGTTTTTCGATTGAAAATTCATCTTTCTGGATAGAAAATATTTTTTGGTTGAAAATTTAACTATCTACTTGAAATTTCAGGAATTTAAAGCTTTTTGCCATCTACATTAATTTTATTTAGAATAATTTATCTCCCTATTTTCGTAAAAAATCATTCTATTTTTTTTTCTGTTTTGCGAGTATTTTGGGCGGTGAATTCTGAGAATTGTACAAGATTTGAATTCTCGTCTTTAAATATTAATGGTAAAAGAAAAGGAAAAATTGTTCAGGGAAAAATCAAGGAATTATGAAAATGAAATGTTGTGTCCACCCTGAAATAAGGAGTTTAAAAACAAAATTCAGATCAGTAAGGGGTCAAAGGTGTGGGGGTCAGAGGTCATATTTCATATACCAAATATGAGAAATCATAAGCTAGACCTTGGGGGTCAAAGGTCAGGTTTTAATTTCGAGGGGTCATAGGTCAGAAGACAAAGCGTAAGGTTTAGAGGTCAAGGGGCAAAGGCAGCGATGAAAGGTCAAGTCTCAAAGCTGAAGGAGCAGAGATAAAGAGTGAGAGGGCATAGGTCAGGAGATCAGGGCCAAGGTCAGATTTCAAAGGTGATAGATCAAAGGTCATGTCTCAAGTATGAGAAATTATAGGCCAGGGGTTTATATAGTTCCAGGGGTCCAAGGTCAGAAATTAAATGCGAGGGATCATAGGGCAGGTGTCAAAGTTGAGAGATGAAAGGGCAGGCAAAAAAGGTGAGAGGTCAAAGGTCAAGGGTGAAATATGTCGGGACAAAGTTGAACAGTTTATCCAAAAAATCAGGTCCTAAATAAAAATGGTTTGAATTTCTTTTTTCAGAATAAAAAATAAATGTATAAACCAATTTAATAAAAATTATTGTACGTACCCGCCTGACTGGAATGACTCCTCTTTGGTGAATATCAACTACATTCCATGTATTCTGAAAATTTCTGATATCTGCATATGACAATAGCGCGTCCTCTTCATTTGAGTAAAATAGGGAAAAGTTCTCCATGATAATAGCTGGAAAAATTAAAAATAATAAATGAAATTTAAGTCGTTTGTGACTTTTATGAATCAGGGAGCGGATCAGAAGCGCTGTGAAGTTAGCTGCCGAGCGCCGCTCGGCTCTCACATGCGGAGAACTGTGAGCTGGGTAGAGTTGGGAGCGCGCAGCAACATGTGGGCCTGGCGTGCGCGCGCACGCCTGCTGCTGGTTTAACAGGGGTTCTCCGCTTTTGAGAGCCGAGCTGCGCTCGTCAGCTGACTTCACAGTGGCTCTAATCAGCTCTCTGTTTATAATTAACCGAAATTATTTTGTATCAATACGCACCCACTAGTAAATTTAGAACGATATAAGTAATTATGACATAAAAAGTGCAGAAATAAATCAAGGAGGCGTGGAAATTTCCACAGTCTGTTTCCCAATAATTTGGGGCTGGGGTGCAATAGGGTGGTTGAACCATACAATCGTGCATGATTTTATTCCAGTCTTCGCCCGTGACTATTCGAAAAAGCATTGCAACTCCTGTCACAGGCGATTCGAAATTGGCTCGTCTGAAAATGAAGATATTAGAGTTGAAATCCGAAATTTTATCATACAATAACAGGGATTTTGAAAGATTTGGAAAAATTCCCCTTTTTTTCAATTTTTCCAATATACTACAATTGAGAATACAATATGTGAATTACTCGGAAATTTTTCACCGAAAAGTAGTCTCGAGTTTGAATTGTAAAATTTTAACTTACATTTGCTTGAAATTGACTAAAGAGAGTTAGCTAGCAAACTTCAATTTAGTTTACTAAAAAATGAGAATGCAAATACTTGAAAATTCAATTCAAAATTTTACGTCCAAACACGGGACTCTTGCGTCCCAAATTTTATTTTCAAATCTTACCAAAAAAAAAAAATACAAATGACCGACTTCAAACAAAACTATTTAGAATTTAAATAAAACTTTAATGCTGAAATAATTTTTTGGACGAAAAATTATCCCGATTTAATTACTAATGAAAGTATTTTTTAAAAGAGAAAATATTCTTGATCTTGAGGGCGAGATGATCAGATTTGGATTTTTGTTTAAATCTTATAAATTCCCTACTGAGAATCCATTGGATGACTATAATTTTGCAAAATATTATTTGCCATTGACGATCCATTTTCGAAAAAATCAATTTTTAAGGTATTTTTTTCTTGATAGAAATGTTTATTCAATAAACTTAATTTTCTTTAATTTGCAACAATTGAATTTTCAACTGTTAAGAATTTAATTATAAATTTTCTTCAATTTTCAAAAGTTTATTTTTTAACAGTTGAAAATTCAATTGTTGAAAATTAAAAAAAATTAAGTATTGAATTTCCAACCATTGAAAATTGAAAAGAATTGATCACTGAATTTTTAAGAGTAGAAAATTCAACTGTTGAAAATAAATGTGAATTAATGATTGCAGAAAATTGATAATTGAATTTTCAACAGTTGATAATTCTGTTATTGAAAATTGAAGAAGATTAAAAATTAAGTTTAAAATTATTAAAATTTGAAGAAAATTGATTTGTCAACTGCTGAAAATTAAGGGAAGTTGATAATTGAATTTTTAACAGTATGACATTGAAGAGAATTAAAAATTAAATTAATAACTATTGAAAAATGAAGAAAATTAAAAATTGGATTTTCAACTGCTGCAAGTTGAAAAAAATATAATTGAATTTTCAACAGTAGAAAATTGATAATTGAATTTTCAGCAGTGGAAAATTGATAATTGAATTTTCAGCAGTGGAAAATTGATAATTGAATTTTCAGCAGTGGAAAATTGGTAATTGAATTTTCAGCAGTAGAAAATTGATAATTGAATTTGCAGCAGTAGAAAATTCAAGAGTTGAAAATTGAATTTGCAGCAGTAGAAAATTCATCTGTTCAGAATTTAATTTTAAACTGTTGAAAATTGAAGAAAATTAAACATTAAGTTTTCAGCAGTTGAAGTTACAACAGTAGAAAATTCAACTGTTGAAAATTATATTAATAAATATTGAAAATTAAAGAAAATTGATAATTCAATTTTCACCAGTAGAAAATTGACAATTGAATATGCAGCAGTAGAAAATTCAAGAGTTGAAAATTGAATTAGCAGCAGTCGAAAATTCATCTGTTGAAAATTGAAGAAAATTTAACACAACAGTAGAAAATTCAACTGTTGAAAATTATATTAATAAATATTGAAAATCAAAGAAAATTTATAATTGAATTTTCAATGGTGGAAAATTGAAGAAAATTGAACATTAAGTTTTCAGCAGTTGAATTTTCAACAGTAGAAAATGAAACTGTTGAAAATTCAAAATTAAATTATTGAATGTTGAAAATTAAAGAAAATTTATAATTGAATTTTCAACAGTTGAAAATGGTATAAAATGGAATTTTCAACTGTTGAAATTTGAAGAAAATTGATAATTGAATCTTCAGCAGTTGAAAATTCTGTTATTGAAAATTGAAGAAGATTAAAAATTAAGTTTAAAACTATTAAAATTTGAAGAAAATTGAATTTTCAACTGTTGAAAATTAAGGGAAGTTGATCATTGAATTTTTAACAGCATGACATCGAAGAGAATTAAAAATTAAATTAATAACTATTGAAAATGGAAGAAAATTAAAAATTAGATTTTCAACTGCTGGAAGTTGAAAAAAATTGATAATTGAATTCTCAGCAGTAGAAAATCTTTTAAACTGACTAGAATTTTTCCTAAAATTTTGAAAAATCCTGTAAAATAAAAAAATGATACTTTTCCGACATGTCTGAAATCTTCTAAAATCTTTTTTAATTTTCTCAAAAATCTTACGAAAATTATATTTCTATAACCTTAAAAACAAAAAAACCTAAAAAAGAAATATATATTTGAAATTTTCTTGCCCTCAAATTATTAATTATAATTTGGGTAAAATTTTTTTTCTTTCTTGAGCGAAAACTTTTTTTTTGTTTAAAAATTAAATTATTTTGTTGAAAATTCGTCGTTTCCAGTTAAAAATGCAACTAATTAAAAATTAATCATTTTTTGTCAAGGATTCAGCTTCTTCGTTAAAAATTAATTTTTTAAATTAAAGATTCATCATTTTCGTTAAAATTTGATCTCTTTGGTTGAAAAAAATGTCTTAAAATTAATTAAAAAATTTAAATTGTTTCTTAATTTTAGGCAATAATTTTTAAGAGAAAATTGACAAATATTTAAGAAAATTTATAATTATTTCGTAACATTTCTAAAAATAATATGGAAGATTTTCAAGCCAATTTTTTCAATTAACGAGATTATAAAGTTTTATAAAAAATTCAAGTAAGTCTAGGAGACATTTAGAAATTTAAAAATGATTCAAAATTAATTTAAAAGTTGAAAAAATTTCAAAAAAGTTTTACAAAATATACGTTTTTGAATATTTGGGAATACAATTTTTTGAAATTTTTAAAGCTTTTGAAAGTTTTCACGATAACAAAATTTTCTTAAAATTCATGGGAAAAATTAAATTGATTCTTTATTTTGAATAATTTAATTTGAGAGAATATTTAAAAAGACTTTAAAACATTTCAAAAGATTTACAAAATTGTCAAAACAGAATCTGAAAGATTTGAAGGCAATTTTTTTATTATTTATCACAATGTTATGAAAATTTTTGGAAAAATTCGAATAATTTTTAAAGATATTTAGAAGGTTTAAATTTTTTGTGAATGATTAGAAAATAATTTAAAATTAAATAAAAAATTCAAGAAAAAATTAGACTTTTGAAGACTTTGAACAAAATTTCGAAACTTTTTAAGAAGTTTGAAAGGCTTCAAGAAAACTTCAAATGTAAAAAAAAATTTGGAAGTTTTAAGGGAAATTTTTTTAATTTTCAAAATTGTAGGAATAGTTCGAGTCAGTTTGGAAGATGTTTATTTTTAAAAATTCAAAAAGTCTTAAATATCTTTTAAACTGACTCGAATTTTTCCTGAAACTTTGCAAAATCCTGTAAAATAAAAAAATAAAAATACTTTTTCGACATGTCTAAAATCTTCAAAAATCTTTTTTAATTTTCTCAAGAATCTTACGAAAAGTATATTTCTATAACCTCAAAAACAAATGAAACTAGAAAAGAAATATTTGTTCGAAATTTTGTATCCCTCAAATTATTAATTATAATTTGGGTGAAATTTTTTTCTTTCTTGAGCTAAAACTTTTTTTGTATTCAAAATTAAAACCTTTTTTCGTTGAAATATCATTTATGTTATAGAAAAAATACATTCAATAATTTAGTAATAATAATCAATGGAACAAAGGTCTTCAACACTTTGAAATATAAAATTTAATGTTTTTCTAATTATTTAGCTAGAAATATTGTAAACACCTTACAATTTTCAAGAGATCAGAAAAATTTGTTACATTTATTAAAAAATTTTTATTTCAAAAAATGGTTATTGTTGATCCACAAAATTAAATCAATTTAAAAAAAAAGGAATAAAAAAAAGTACTTTATTTATATTATATCAAATTAAGCTCCTACCTTCGGAAAATTGTTATCGTAAAAGTCCAGATTCATATTTACTTTATTTTATCGAAAATATTATTTTTAATATTTAGAAAGAGACCCTTCACATTTAATCACTTTTCTAACCTCAAAAACTTCCGAATTGCGAAATCAGCTGATAAGTTTACGCTGATAAGACCGGTGTTAGATTAATAAGGCTACTTGCGAAATGATTTGACTTTTTAAAATAAATTTATGAAATTAGCAATAACAGATAATGAATTAATACATTTTTATTTGCAACATATACCTATAAGCTTTCCTTAATTATAAAATGGTATTTAATTCTCTTCTTAGAAAGATTTAAGAACAACTATTTCAAATACTCCCGCATACGAAAGTGGCGCGCCTCTTGTGGATTCAACTTCAGAGAAAGAACGTTCATTGGTCAATTTTTGACAGTTTACTTTACCAACCTAAAAACGAAAACCCACTCTTCTTATTTAAATAAAAGTATGAAATTGATGTTATAATAACTTGAAACTGAAATAAAATCAATTAGACAGGTAATATTTGTAATAATGATCAAATTTAAAATATATAAAATAATTAAAAAGGGGAGTTGGTACTCTCTATTTAATTATTTTGTGTGGCAAGCCTGGTGAGAAATGACAGAAGAACACGCAGAAGACGTCGAAAATCAAAATGGCGACGACGGTAGAAAAACGGAGTTCAGTGGAAATGAATGAGGAAAAAGAAGCCATGTAAGTTAAAAAAGCAGTTTAAAATCAGTAGATTTTATTTTTCACACATTTTTTTACCCTACTCCAATTTTGTTTCGTCCTTAATTTTAATTCCAAAGTTCGTACACAAAATAACCTATATCACAACCTATTTACGGCGGTAATTTCTAATAGATGATACATTTTAAATCTAAAGAACAAATAGTGTTAATAATTTTATTACAGAATGGGTCGGGTCAACTACAATTGGGTCGACATCACCCAGGAATTCTTCGAATCTATCAAAGGTAATGTGGGGTTATATTTTCTTTTTTGAATAATTTTTCATCTGTTTTCATCTCTTTTTTGTTGCTATTTTTTCCAATTTGTTATTGTGTTTCATTCTCTTTACACGGCCACTCAACACGTAAACTACCAATTATTTCTCGAGTGTTATTTCTATCTTTTTATTTTATTTTTCACGAAAATTTCTTGATAGAAGTACTTTTTGAACGAATTTCAAAATATGCTACTATTTTGCGACTATTTCGAAATAAATTACACTAACAACATTATTTACAAATAAAAAAGTTGAATGTTCAACCCAATAGTTGCATTTTAAACCAAGAAGTTGACTTCTCAACAAAAGATATGAATTTTTAAACAATTAGTTGATTTTTAAACCAAAAAGATTACATTTCTTTAAGAAAATACGAATTTTCAACAAAATACATCAATTTTTAATCAAATAGTTAAATTTTCAATAAAAAAGATGAATTTTAAACGCAGATTATTAATTTTCTACCAACAAAGACGAATTCTTAACAAATTACCTCAATTTACCAATTTACAACCAATCATATTAATTTTCCACAAAATAGTTACATTTTCAGGTAAAAAATTACTTAAAAAAAAACGAATTTTCAACTTAAATTATGAATCTTCAACCAAAAAAAAACTTTATGAAATTAGTTCAGTTACTAGTTCAAGAACCTAAAATGAAGAATTTTCAACGAAAAATGTAATAGTTGATGTTTCAACACAAAAATATTTTAATTAAAAATAAAAAACAGTTGGATTAAACACTAAGACGAATTTTTAGCAAAATACTTTATTTTTAACCAAAAAATTGATTTTCTACTAAAAAAGACGAATTTTCTACCAGAAAGATTAATTTTCAGCCAAGAAAATTGATTTTCAACTAAATAAATAATTTTCTACTCAAAAAGATAACTTTTCAACAAAATACATACATTTTTAACCAAGTAGTTGATTTTTAAACCAAAAAGATTAATTTTGTACCAGAAAAGGCGATTTTTCAACAAAATACATCAATTTTCATTCAAATAGTTAAATTTCTAACCAAAAAGATAATTTTGCAATGAATATTATTAATTTTCTATTAACAAAGACGAATTCTTAACAAAATAATTGATTTTTCACCAGAAAATTGATTTTCTATAAAAAAAATGAATTTGCAACAAAATACATAAATTTTTAACCGAATTGTTGAATTTTCTACCAAAGTGTTGAATGTTCGAGCTGAAATTATCAGTTTTCTACAAAACAGTTACATTTCTAAGCCAAAAACATGAGCTTTCAACAAAGCAGTTGAATGTTCAACCCAATAGTGGAATTTTCAACCAAAAAGATAACTCTTCAATCAAATACATACATTTTTAACAAAATAGTTGATTTTTAAACTAGGAAAATTAATTTTCTACCAAAAAAGACGAATTTTTAACAAATTACGTCAATTTACAACCAATCAGTTTAATTTTCCACAAAATAGTTTCATTTTCAGTTAAAAATTACTTTTTAACAAACAATTAAAATTATGAATCTTCAACCAGAAAAAAATAACTTTATGAAAGTAGTTCAACTACTAGTTCAACAACCTAAAAAGAAGAATTTTCAACGAAAAATGTCATACTTTATATTTCAACAAAAAAAGATTTTAATTAAAAAAAAAAATAGTTGGATTTAATCAACAAAGACGAATTTTCAACAAAATACTTGATTTTTAACCAAAAAAATTGATTTTCTACCAAAATTTACGCATTTTCAACGAAATACATAAATTTGAACCAAATAGTTGAATTCTATGTTAAATTGTGGAATTTTTGAGCCGAAACTATGAATTTTCTACAAAATAGTTAAATTTTCAACCAAGAAGATTTCATTTCTACCAAAAAATAAGTTTTTAACTTACCTCAATTTTTAACTAAATACTTTGAACAATGGATGTGATGTTAGTCCAAATTTTATTTGATTAATTTTTTATTTACAAATTTTTTTAACTAAATAGTTGAATTTTTATATAAAAAAAGATCATTTTTTAACCAAAAGTTGAGTAATTAAATTTTCATTGAGAGGAATTAATTTTGTATTAAAAAAACTAATTTTCTACCTAAAAAAGATTTTTTTTACCAAGTTGTTGAATTTTTAAGTCAAACAAACGAATTTTATACAAAACAGTTTAATTTTGTACCAAATAGTTGAATTTTATACCAATTTTTGTATCAAAAAAACGAATTTTATACAAAATAGTTAATAATGTACCAAATAGTTGAATTTTATACCAATTTTCAAGCAAAAAAAGAAACGAATTTTCTACAAAACAGTTTAATTTTCTACCAAATAGTTTAATTTTATACCAAATTGTTGAATTTTCAATCCACAAAGACGAATTTTCTTAAAACATAAAACATAAAATAATCTCAATTTTCAACTAAATACTTTGAATAATGGATTTTATGTTAGTCTTAGTCCAATTTTATTTGATTAAATTTTAATTGATGTTTTTTTAGTTTTAAACTTTTTTAACAAAATAGTTAAATTTTCAGTTAAATAATTCCTTATAAACAAAAAAAAAAAAAAAATGATTTTCAAATAAAATTTTAAATCATCAACCAAAAAAATTAACTTTCAAGAAAATAATTCAATTTTCTACCATATAGTTAAATTTTCAACCTAAAAAGTGAATTTTCATCCTTCAATGTAATACATAGTTGATAATTCAACAAAAAAAGATTTTAAATAAAAATAACACACAGCTAGATGTAACCAACGAAGCTGAATTTTTAACAAAAGACTTGATTTTTAAGCAAAAAATTGATTTTTTATCCAAAAAGACTAATTTTCAACAAAATGCATACATTTTTTAACCAAATAGTTAAGTTTTCTAACAAATTTTTTAATGTTCGAGTTGAAACGACGAATTTTCAACAAAATAGTTGAATTCATCCTTTTGGATTAAAATGAATCTATTCCAGTTGAAGATTCATCATTTTAGTTGAAAATTCATCACTTTGGTTGAAAATTGTTTGTTTTTTTTGCGTAAAATTAATTATTTTAACTGAAAATATTCAGCTAAATAACTATTCCATTTTGGTTGAAAACTGATATTTTTAGTTTGAAATTTATGTATTTTGTTGAAAAATCTTCATTTGTTGTAGAAAATTAATCTTCTTGTTTGAAAATTAATCTTTTTGGTTGAAAATTTAAGTATTTCAGTTAAATATTGATAATTCGAGTTGAAAATTCATCTTTTTGATTGAAATTAAAACTAATTGGTTGAAAGTTAATCTGTTTTGTTAAAAATTCATCTTTTTTAGTTCCAAGTTCATGTATTTTGTTGAAAAACCTTAATTTTTAGTAGAAAATTAATTTTCTTGTTTGAAAATTAATATTTTTGGTTCAAAATTCAAGTATTCCAGTTAATTGTTGATAATTTGTGTTGAAAATTCATCTTTTTTGTTGAAAATGAAACTAATTGGTTGAAAATAAATTTTTTGAACTGAAAATTTAACTATTGCGTTTTTGGAAAAAACGGATTTTTTTTAGTTCGAAATTCAACTAATTAGTTAAAAATTCATGTATTTTGTTGAAAAATCTTTATTTTTTGTAGAAAATTAATCTTTTTGGTTGAAAATTCAAGTATTTCAGCTAAATATTGATAATTTGAGTTGAAAATTTATCTTTTTGATTGAAATTAAAACTAATTGGTTAAAAGTTAATCTCTTTTGCTAAAAATTCATCTTTTTTAGTTAAAAATTCATGTGTTTTGTTGAAAAAGCTTCATTTTTGGTAGAAAATTAATCTTCTTGTTTGAAAATTAATCCTTTTATTTGAAAATTCAAGTATTCCAGTTAAATATTGATAATCTGAGTTGAAAATTCATCCTTTTAGTTTAAAATGAAACTAATTTGTTGAAAATTCATCAGTTTGGTTGAAAATAAATTTTTTAAACTGAAAATTTAACTATTCCGTTTTTGGAAAAAACGAATTTTTTTTAGTTAAAAATTCAACTAATTAGTTAAAATATCATGTATTTTGTTGAAATTTCTTTATTTTTTGCAGAAAATTAATCTTCTTGTTTGAAAATTAATCTTTTTGGTTGAAAATTTAAGTATTTCAGTTAAATATTGATAATTTGAGTTGAAAATTCATCTTTTTAGTTGAAAATGAAACTAATTGGTTGAAAATTCATCAGTTTGGTTGAAAATAAATTTTTTAAACTGAAAATTTAACTATTCCGTTTTTGGTAAAAACTAATTTTTTTAGTTTAAAATTCAACTAATTGGTTAAAAATGTATGTGTTTTGTTGAACAATCTTCAGTTTTGGTAGAAAATTAATCTTTTTGACTGAAAAATTTCACTATTTGGTTAAAAATTTATGTATTTTGTTGAAAAATCTTTATTTTTGGCAGAAAATTAATCTTTTTGGCTGAAAATTAAACTACTTGTTTAAAAATTCATCTGGCTTGTTAAAAATGCAATCTTTTTACTTGAAAAGTTATTGTTTTTCTTCGATTAAAAATTTAACTGCGAAATATTAGAATGGCTCCGTTGTATGAAAATTATACCTGGAAAAAACTTGATATACCTGGAAAAATCCTGGAATTGTCAGGGAATTTTTTCCCCAGGATTTGAATAGACACCCTAAAACACCAAAAGATGTTTATTTTAATGTTTTAAACAATATTTTTTCTTAGGTTTGGAGTTGGGTGAGCTTTTACACGATGATCTGTTTGGTCTCTTCGAAGCAATGTCAGCAATTGAGATGATGGATCCAAAAATGGACGCAGGGATGCTTTGTAATAGAGGAAACAACAAGCCTTATACATTTAATCAAGCCGTGGATTCGGGAACGATTAAACTGGATAATTTAGAAGTATCGGATGTGATAGCAATAATTGATTCGACCTATGCTTGTATAGTTTCGTGGTTGGAAGGCCACAGCTTAGCTCAAACCGTCTTCACCAACTTGTATTTGCACCAACCTAGCCAAATTGTAGATAAGCCATTGAAAACATTCTGTTATGCTGTTTACAAAATTATTGAAATCATAAAAGATTGCATCACAAGAGCACTAGTCTTCGAGGAAGAGGATTTTCAAAGTTTTATGTATGAATATAGACTGCAGCAAGATATTACCGAGCAAAAGACAGTTGCTATGTTGAGAGAAGTCGAGGAAGAGTTGCACAGAAAAAGCCGTATAAAACCTACCTCTGAAGAAAAGGAAAAAGAGGTAAGCTTTTTGTATAATTTATTTCATAGAAAAGCATCCTACCATATAGAAAAATTTTGAAAGCTTTAAGATAAGGGACCGTACTTAAATTACGTAGCAGCAGTAATAGTAATATTCTTATTACTAATTTATTTGCCTTGCATTTATATTTCTGTTTTTCTGCAGTTGCTTCCTCTTGAAGATTATCTTTTTAGTTATAAATTTGATTATTTGTTTGAAAATCTAACAAGTTTGTTAGAAAGTCATTCTTTTTGGTTGAAAATTCAACTATTTTATTTGAAAATTCATTATTTTAGTTTAAAATTCATCACTTTGGTGGAAAATTGAACTATTTTAATGAAGATTCGTTTTTTTTTTACCATTTTTCGTTTGAAATGTATTTTTTTATTTGAAAATTCACCTATTTGGTTGAAAATGTATCTTTTTTTTCTTTTGAAAATTCACGTATTTTGTCAAAAATTCGTCTTTTTACGTGGAAAATTAATTTTTTAATCTGAAAATTGAACTATTTCAGTTAAAATTCCTTTTTTTTTTTGAAAATCAATTTTTTAAACTAAAAATTTAACTAATCCAGTTGAATATTTGAAAATTTATATCTTTTTAGAAAATTCATCTTTTTCGTTTACAATTCATCTATTCCAGTTGAAGATTCATTACCAATCACTATTGTTAAATATTCATCTAGTTGATTAAAAGTGTAACTACTTTATTAAAAACTTTATTTGGTTGAAAAATTAATTCTTTTAACTGAAAATCTTAACTATTTTGTTGAACTTTTTTTTTTTGTTACAAATTAATTCTTTCAACTGGTAATTTAAACAATCCAGTTGAATATTCCATTACTTCAGTTCAAAATTCATCTCTTAGATTCAAAATGGAAATATTTGATTATTTAGTTTATCTTTTTTATTTGAAAATTCCAGTATTTTGTTAAAAATTCAACTACTTGGTTGAAAATTAAAATTCTTTGTTAAAAATTCATTGTTTTGTTCTTGAAGATTCTTCTTTTCAATTGAAAATTCATCTCTGCGGTGCAAAATTGACCTATTTTGTTGAAAATTTATTTTTTGAAATAATTTGTTTAACTATTAATTTATGCAATTCAGTTGAATATTTCATCATTTTATTTGAAAATTTATCTCTTTGGTTAAAAACAATTTTTTAACCCAAAATTTAACTTTCAATTTTTGGTTGAAAATTAATTTTTGTAGGTTGAAAATGCAACAATTTGGTTTGAAAATTCAACTATTTTGTTGCAAATTTAATTATTTTATTGAAAAGTAGACATAAAGTAGCCTAAAATTCGATATCTCAGTCGAATTTCAAGTAATTCTAAAAAAAGCCCATTTCACACGGAAATGAACTCACTTTGATTATTTTAACAGAAAAAATTATTGAATTGGAATTTGGGGGTGTATAAGAAATTTTTCATATGACACCTTTTTTAGTTCCATTAGACCTAACATTTTCTACTATGTTTCCTGAAAAGTATTTTTTTCACTGAAAAAAAGGTATCTGGAGAAATTTATTTTTTTTTGTCCTAGAAAATCTGGAAAAGTCCTGGAATTTTTTTTTTAATAAACCTCAGACACTCTGTATTATTATTCAAATTCATGGACTTGAGGAAAAAATTAAAGAAGTCATTAATTATGTTTTTAGTATTATTTATGTATTCAATTATTCGATGGTGATTATTACCGTTTTTTCAAATTAAGATATTTATTTAAAAAAATGCGAAATATGTTATTGTATTTGGAAAAATTTTACCTGAAAAAAAAACGTAGAATTTCCAGGGATTTTTTTCCAGGATTTGAGTATACTGGACTTATGTTTTTTTTTTTATTTAAACAGTATAATGATGGATTGGCCCTTTACGCGAGGATGCGATTTACAAAGATGTTCTACCAGACGTTATCCTTTTTGGGAAAGAAGGAGCAACTTCATCAGAACTTGACAGACTGTCAGAGGCTTCTTTCGAATTGTACTGATATGATTCAAGTTATGATACGGACTGTGAACCGTGGATCCAAGGCAGAAGAAATAAGTTAGTAAATTATGAAACAATAACAGACTTCATTAGGGTGGTCAAAAAAAATTATTTTTCTGTTTTTTTTTTAAGTTTCACCCCCTCATTTTGTGTCTTTTTGTGAAACAAAATTTTCCTAATTTTTTTAGAATTTCAACAAAATGTTTAGAGGTAGGGTACGGCTTTTAAAGTACCCCAAAGGATTAAAAATTCAGTAAGTCCTTGAATTTTAAAAAGAATCGTAAAAACTTTACAACGATGATGTAAAACTACCATGTGAGCAGTATGAAGCCTGCAATTTTTTTAACGATTTAATTTACCCCCAACTTTGCCAAAACTCACCCCTGAAGACATTAAAATGTAATTTTTTAGTGTCTTCTGAATTTTATGAAAGTAAAATGAAAATTTAAGTGGCAAATATTATATAAAATATTTATTATACAAATATGAAAAATAGTGCTCTTAAAATAAATATTTTTCCCCTTTTCATCCTTAATAATCCATAAACAATTACACTTTCTTTCTTTAAAACTGTTTCTTTCAATAGAAGAAATTTACATTAAATATTTTTAATAATCAGTTTTAAAGAAAGAAAATGAAATTTTTTATGGATTATTAAGGGTGAAAAGGTGAAAAATGTTTATTGTAAGGGCAATATTTTTCATATTTGTATAATACAATCTTTTATATAATTTGCCACTTAAATTTTTATTTTACTTTTATAAAATTCAGAAAAGATACTTAAAAATACATTTTGATGTCTTAAAAGGTGAGTTTTGGCAAAGTTAGGTGTAAATTAAATTTTTAAAAATGTTTTCAGGCTTTGTACTGCTCACATGGTAGTTTTACATCTTAGTTTTAAAGTTTTTACGATTCTTTTTAATTTTCAAGGATTGACTGAATTTTTAACACTTTGGAGTACTTTAAACGATGTGCCCTATCTCTAAACATTTTCTTTTAAATCTAAAAAAATTAGGAAATTTTGTTTTCACCAAAAGACACAAAATGAGGGGGTGAAACTTTAAAAAATCAGAAAAATAATCTTTTTGGACCACCCTAGACTTCACACTATTTCCCTCTTTTAACCTTATAAAAGAATGCCTCTTTTTTCCCCTGTTTTCAAGAAACTTCCCTCTTTTCTCTCAATGCAAATATCAACCTATTTTTGGTTCAAAGTTAATTATTTTCAATTAAAAAGTCTACTATTATATGTTTCATTCAGAATTCTTCTCTTCTGGTTAACAACTCTAATATTTGGTTGATAATTCAACTATTTTCTTAGAAAGTCATCTTCTTTGGGCAAAAATTCAACTTTTTTTGTTGAAAATTCGTCTTTTTGGATAGAAAATTCATCTTTTGGTTGAAAGTTAACTCTTTTTAATTGTAAAGTCTACTGTAATATTCTTGTTTCAGAATTCATCTCTTCGGGTTAAAAATTCTATTTTTTTGAGAATTTAATTATTTTGCCAGAAAGTCATATTTTTTTGCTGAAAATTCAACTGTTTGGTTAAAAATTCAACCATTTTGCTGCAAATACGTCTCTTGGTTGAAAATTCAACTATTTTATTAAAAATTAATCTTTTTTTATAAAAAATTTAAGTGTTTTGTTGAAAATTCATCTTTGTGGATAGAAAGTGTGTCCTTTTGGATTGAAAAAAATTTTTGTTTGAAAATTAACTTTTTTGTTGAAAATTCAACTATTTGGTTGAGAAGTATATATATTTTTTAAATGTGAATTTAACTATTCCATTTTTGTTTGAAGTTTATTCTTTTTTTTTTTAATTCGAACATTTGGTTAAAAATTAATCTTTCTAGGTTGAAAAGTTAACTTTTTTGTTGAACAATAGTCTTTTCGGATAGAAAATTCATATTTTTTTGGTAGAAATGTTATTTTTCTTCGTTAAAAATTCAACTATTTTTTGAAAATTCATCTCTTGCTTGAAAGTTCAACTATTTTGTTACATATTCATCTTTTTTGGTCGAAAATTTAAGTGGTTTGTTCAAAATTCGTCTTTCTGGATAGAAGATTTGTCATTTTGGATTGAAAAAAATGTTCTTTGGTTGAAAAATTATCTTTTTTGGTGGAAAATAAACTTTTTTGTTGCAAATTCAACTGTCTGCTTGAAAACTACTTTTTTACTATGTAAACTTCACTATTCTATTTTTGTTTAAAGTTTATTCTTTTTTCTTTAAAAATTGGACCATTTGGTTTAAAATTAATCTTTCTAGGTTGAAAAGTGAACTTTTTTGTTGAAAATTCGTCTTTCTGGATAGAAAATTGGTCCTTTTGGATTGAAAATAAATTTTATTCGGTAGAAAAGTTATCTTTTCTTATTGAAAATGAACTTTTCTTATTAAAAATTCAACTATCTGATTGAAAATTACTTTTTTAAGATGTAAATTTAACTATAGCATGTTTGCTTAAAGTTTATTCTTTTTTGTTTAAAAATGCGACCATTTGTTGGGAGTTCATCTTTGTAGGTTGAAAATTAAACTATTTTGTTGAAAATTTATTTCATTTGTTAAAAACTCAACTATATTATTAAAAAGTAATCTCTTTTGTTCCAAAATTCAATTGTTTGGTTAAATATTCGTACGGTTGGATAGAAGTTTCGTCTTTCTGGCTCAAAAATTCAACTGTTTGGTTGAAAATGCAACTGTTATTGTTTGAACTTTAATCCTTTTTGTTTGAAAATTCGACCATTTAGTTGAAAATTTATATTTGTAGTTTGAAAAGCCAACTATTTGGTTTCAATTCAGCTATTTGGTTGGAAATGCAATTATTTTTGGTGAAAGTTTATTCCTTTTTGTTTGAAATTTCGACCACTTGGTTAGACATTAACCTGTTTATTAATTCTTGAAAATTCAACTCATTTGTTGTAAATTCAACTATTTGGTTGAAGATTTAACTTTATTATGAAAAATTCTTTTTTTTATAGAAAATTCGTTTATTGGGATTTTCAACTTTTTGGTTCGAAATGCAACTGTTTTTGGTTGAAATTCATTCTTTTTTGTTAGAAAATTCAGCTATTTTGTTAAAAAGTCATCCTTTTTTTGTCAGAAATTTAACTTTTTTATAAAAAATTCTGTTTTTTGGATAGAAAATTTGTCCTTTTGAATAGAAAATTGATCTTTTCTGGTAGAAATGTCATCTTTCTTGGTTGAAAATAAACTTTTTGGTTAAAAATTCAACTAATTTGTTAAAAATTCGTCTCTTTTGCTTGGAAGTTCAATTATTTTGCTAAAGAGACATCTTTTTTGATCGAAAATTCATTTTATTGGTAAAAATGTCATCTTTCTTCGTTAAAACTTTAAATGTTTTATAAAAAATTCGCCTTTTTGCATAGAAAAAATTTGTTCTTTAAATGTAAATTTAACCATGCCACTTTTGGTTGAAAATTGTATTTTTTTTTTAGAAAATTAACCTTCTTGGTTGAAAATTCACCTTTTTGGTAAAAATCTCAACTATTTGGTTGCAAATTTAACTATTTGGTTAAAAATTCATAATTTGCGGGTAAAAAATTAAATTGTCTTATAGAAAATTCATATTTTTTGGTTTAAAATGCACATTTTTGGTTGAAAATTAATCTTTATTGTTAAAAATTGTCGGGTTTAGTTTGAAAACTCAATTCTTTTGTTGAAAATTCTTCTCTTTCGGTAGAAAATTCAACTATTTTATTGAACCTACATTAATTATATTTAAAAGAGTATATTCCCTTATTATTCCTCTATTTACGTGAAAAATCACCATATTTCCCCTCTTTTAAGTGTTTTTTAAACATATTATGCAAGTGGATATTCGAAAATGTTTAATCTTATTTTTAATTTTAGCTAATCATCCAAACGTTATGGGTTTTGATCCCATGGTAAACCAAAGATTGCTGCCTCCCACGTTTCCAAGATACACAAAAATAAAGCCAAGGGTTGAGGCCTTAGAATACTTGGATGAATTGTTAAATCGATTTAAGGCAGTTATAAAAATTACTAGTTATACAAACTTCCATGGTGCTTTGGTAAGTTAAGTTATTTATTATTAAGCTTACCTATCCTGTTTCCAACTATATTTTTGGGTAAAACTTCATTTTTTTTGTTATTGAAAAGGCTGCTGTTATATTTTTGATTCGGAATTCATCTCATTTGGTTAAAAATTCTATTATTTGGTTGCAAATCTAGTTTCTTTTTTTTTAATGCAACTATATTGTTGAAAAGGAATTTTTTTTAAATCAAAAATTGAACTACTTTGTCAAAAATTCATTTTTTTAGTTGAAGGTTCATCTCTTTGGTTGAAAATTTAACTATTTTGATGAAAATTCGTTTCATGTTTGGTTGAGTGCGTCCTAACACCAGCCACTGCGGAATGGGCGTCTCCGACTTTAAATATGAGGTGAATATGCGGGCCAAATGTTGTTGTGTAGAAGTAAACTTCTTCCACCAGAAGTTCTTGATACAATCTAGTCCAGCACCGGAAAATTTCTTCCTGCCTCTAAGTGCTTTTTTCACCTCTTCGGCAGTGATTGATGGGCATTCCTCCTTAGATTTTATGAGGTTGTCGCGAAATTCCTTGAAGCGGATGATATTATCAGTATCTTCCTTCAACTCCAGTGTTTTTGGGATCTTGTATATACCTCTCTCCAAAAAGTATCTACCTCGTTGGGCTTGGGTGAATTTCCAAAGTAACAGGGTGATCACTGAAGAGGCAAGATGGATCAACGTGAAACTTTTGATTCTCCCTGATCCATCTTCCCCTCTTCTGTATTCTCTTCCTTGCGTCAGATAACACCCGTATTTTTTTAACAATCCGCTGCTTGATTGTCAGCAGCTTTGACTTGTTCAATGTATGATTGAAGATCCTTAGTTCTTGAGTGAACTTCCGAAACCTTTCCGTGAACGGCCTACCAGATGTTATGTAGTCAATCACACACTGAATACCGGCCGCATTCTGTAATGCCCATCCAATCTTCTTGTTTAGTTGATACAAGCGTCTTTTGGTCTTTTGATCCGCCGTCGGTTTCAGCCTTCGATTTGTATCAGCCAATGCCCTCACAGCACCATAAACTGAACAATTGATGGTCCAGAGGTCGGACTCCTCCGAGATATCCTCACGAAGGGAGGTATCTCTTTCAGTCAGATCTTGGGGCTTGGGAGGAACCTGTATGTCAATGTTCCTCCTTGTCCTGAAATCGCTATCATCTGTCTGAAAGTGTCTGCTTTCCGCGGTTGGTCTTAATGTCACTTCCTCATCTTCGCCTGTAGCTTGTTCAAGCAGCGGTTGGTGAAGCGCTCCGCGTACGTATCCATTTTCAAGAGGTAGGCGTGTTGATTTCGTAAATACTGATGCGAAACTTGCTGAAGCTCTGGGTGTTTCTGGCACCACAGAGTGTGCATACGCGCCATGAAGCCTCCACAAACAGGGATAATGCTGGCATCGTAGTAGTCTAGCACGTCATCCTTGAGTTGATTCGTCCACTCAATGCGGACGTTCCGCCGGTTCGTCGTCGTGTTTCCATTCAAATTATTATTTGCAGCATCTCGAAATCTAGGATGATCGGTACTGTTTGCCGACCGATTGTCGGGTGCTCTGCGCGTTTGATCGTTTTGAACCGCATCTACAACTTTTCGGTGGTTTGATGGTGTTATTGTTGTTCCCACGAGCAGCTAGGGAAAGGGTTTGTCTGTTCACAGAGCGGACCCGGAGAAGCGACTTGGAGGGGGCGAAGTCGGAAAATTTCATACACATAGAAAGTTGTGACTAATTACATTTTAATTAATTAATTCATCAAACAAGTTTGTCAGACTATTTCGAACATAGGGTTCTTTTTCCTTGTCTGAAAAAAGCCGAGTTTCATTTCTTTAAATCTCTTTGGGTTAAAAAATGGACATATTATTATTTATTTATCAAAAATAGCGTTCAGAAGCGGATTGGGACTCACCAAACTATCCGATAACAGTCTTCCAGACCAGCCTTAAAAGCCATTCTACCCAAGTTTTGTGAAAGAGTTCAAAACATTTTAAAGATTTTCAGCAATTTAAAAGTATTTCAACAGATCTCAAGGGAATTCATAGAATTTCCAACGATTTTAATTATTTTAAGAAATTTCAAGGCTTTTAAAAATTTTAAGGAAATTTTAAATATTTTAAATATTTTATGGCAGTCCAAGGAATTGCACAAGAATTAATTAAGGGATTAAATATTATTTAAAAGATTTTAAGTGATGTTGGGTGCAGTTCCCAATAGCTGAATTGTCCGATTATAGTTAAACTCCATATACTTATGTATTTTAAAGCGCTGATTACGAATATGATAATGAAAATTTGTGACAAAGCGATTTTCATGGTTAAATCATGAAAAAGCTATAAAAATCATGTTTTCTTGCGTTTATCTAAACCAATACGCAAAATTTCGCAAAATCTTTCCAACAAAAGTTATAGATCGCATTGAGACACATATTTTTTGTGAAATACATTTTTTTGTACGAGTGACAGTTTTCGCGAAAATGAGTGATACATTGATTTTCATGGAAAACCCATAAAAATCAATGCCTTTTGCGTTTATCTAAGCCAATACGCACAATATCGCCAAATATTCTGAACAAAAGTTGTAGATCTCATCGAATTATACATTTTTTTGTTCAAAACATTTTTACTTGCGAGTGATAGTTTTCGCGAAAATTAGTGATACATCTAACCGTCAGCTCTTTCTTTACTGTAAATTACCGTGGCGACAGGACCTAAGTGGGGACGAGAGACCGTAGGCAATTGCAGCAACCACCGAACCGTCTCCAACGTTTCCAACGTCTCGTTGGAGCAGACGCCCCCTGTCACTGGACACAGAAATAATGCTGGTCCAACCCTTGCCCTTTCCAACGTCTCGTGGGGGCGGGAAGGCACCCCTGCGATGGTTAGAGATATAATGTTGGTCAAACACCTACCCCTTTTCAACGTCTCATGGGGGGCGGGAAGGCACCCCTGTGACTGGTTACAGAAATAATTTTAGTGAAACCCCTACCCCTTTCCAAAGTCTCCTATTGTAGGGATGAGAAGGCACCCCTGTGACTGGTTAAAGAAATAATGTTGGTCGAACACCTTCCCCTTTTAAAAGTCTCGTGGGGGGCGGGAATGCACCCTGTGACTGGTTATAGAAATAATGTTGGTCAAACCCCTACGCCTTTCCAACCTCTTGTAGGGGCGGGAAGGCAACCCTGTGACTGATTACAGAAATAA
The DNA here is from genome assembly GCA_011634705.1 of Andricus grossulariae. Taxonomy (NCBI): domain Eukaryota; kingdom Metazoa; phylum Arthropoda; class Insecta; order Hymenoptera; family Cynipidae; genus Andricus; species Andricus grossulariae. The sequence continues at coordinate 193,668,009 of JAABKJ010007545.1, forward strand.
TGTTGGTCAAACCCCTACCCCTTTCCAACATCTTGTAGGGGCGGGAATGCACCCCTGTGACTGGTTACAGAAATAATGTTGGTCAAACCCCTACCCCTTTTCAACGTCTCGTGGGGGCGGGAAGGCACCCCTGTGACTGGTTACAGAAATAATGTTGGTCAAACCCCTACCCCTTTTCAAAGTCTCGTGGGAGGCGCGAATGCACCCCTGTGAATAATTATAGAAATAATGTTGGTCAAACCCCTACGCCTTTCCAACCTCTTGTAGGGGCGGGAAGGCACCCCTGTGACTGGTTACACAAATAATGTTGGTTAAACACCTACCCCTTTCCAATATATCGTGGGGGCGAGAAGGCACCCCTGTGACTGGTTAAAGAAATAATGTTGGTCGAACACCTACCCCTTTTCTACGTCTCGTGGGGGGGGGCGGGAAGGCACCCCTGTGACTGGTTATAGAAATAATTTTGTTCAAACCCCTTCCCCTTTCCAACGTCTTGTAGGGGCGGGAAGGCACCCCTGTGATTGGTTACAGAAATAATGTTGGTCAAACCCCTACCCCTTTCCACCGTCTTGTGGGGGGCGGGAAGGCACCCCTGTGATTGATCACAGATATAATGTTAGTCAAATATCTACTCGTACACTCGATCTTGTTTTTGCATCGTATCTCCATTGGTTTCGATTTTGTACCTGACCACGCTCTTCACCGCGGGAAGGTTGGAGTATTTTGAAGAGCATTTTTTTTGTATTTTTTATATTTTGTAATTTTCTTCATTGATCTGTTTTTTGATTTTTATGATTTTATTATTATATAATATATTTGAATTTATTTTAATTGAAAATGCTGATTATATTCAGTGGCCAGTGTAACATACTTTAATATTTGCGATTAGTTCCTTAAACGGATCAGCATCTATTTTCTCATGCCGTCGCTGCCACAAAAATTCACAGAGATGGTCTGTAAGATTGCTCTTGTGCACTCCCCCTCGTGAGAGAAATCGTCACATCCACCGCCAAGATGACTCGATGTTTTGAGTGTGCGCTCCGGTATCGCGATTTACAAACTCCTTGGAATGATTCAGTTTGGTGGACGAATCCATGATCTTCGAGATTAATATAACCTTTCCAACAATCGGTGCGGATCTCCGTCCCTTCCGCTACAAGCTTTGTATTAATTCTATTAGAGTAGCCTGATCTCTCTCATTATCAGGACAGATTTCCAATCGATAGTTGTAGGGATGTCCTCTGTGGATCATTCCGAAGATCCATGAACATTCCACTATACGTCCTCGCTCGTATTTTCGACGGCCGATCTTGCACTCATCTATTTCTACCACTTCACCGACACCTCCGATGCGACCTTCCTCTTCGAAGTGACTGTCAAGAGCAACCATGCAGATCTCCCTACAAAAAGAGAAGCGGTCTGCAACAGTTTCCCGCGAAATCGACTGATCTTTTACAATGCTGCTTTCCCGGATCGTTTGTTCGAAATTGATGCCTACAGCTAAACAGTAGGAAATGAGCATACAAGCCGCTGCGGAAATGTGGCACCTCTCAAACCATGTATTTTCCGCAACGGTATTAGTGTGACGATGCTTGCCTGTTTTATAACACAAGAACTGGCCGCAAGTCATTTCAGATTCCAAAAGAGTCATCTTCTTCTTGTATCTTAAGCAAAATCGTTCAGTTGGAATGAGTTCGATTTGTCGGAACCACTGAACTGTTTTTTCTCTTGTTTGGAGAATCATACTCAAACTGAAAATATTATATGTTACATCCATCTTGATTGGGACTCGGGAGGAGAAAACCTCGAAAATAATGAATGCACGTAAGAAACACACGCCCGTAAGTACTATGATGCAATTAACATGGGGAAAAGTAGCGTCCAACTTCAAATGCATGTATTTTTTTATATTTCACCGGAATCCTTTGGCTCTGTGCAACTTTGATCTTTAGACTATGTTAAAAATACGCATATAAACGAAAATTTCTTTCTCTCCAAAATTTACAAAATGGCGGACACCTAAGTTTAAACCAAAATTACAATTTCCACAATTGATAACAAAATCTCGTCTAATTTATACAAAAGGCAGATTTATTTATTAAAAAGCACGTAATGGCAATGAACACTTTATTAAAAATTAATTCCGCAATATTTATGTTAATTTACATACTTAAATTCTAAAAAATTATTAAAATTTATCAAAGTATTTTAAAATAATGTCATATTTTATTTTTAGTTGAAACAATTTTTTCTCATATTTAAATTTAAATTCATTTTCGCGCGTCTCCTGATCAGTGGTTTCAATAAAAACTCATCTTTGTTAAACGTTCATTACGTATACTATCTTCTTGTATCTCTATATTGTAAATTTTTGTTTCGTCCTTCCTAACCATTATAAAGATGTCTTTTTCTATATTTTTAAGATGTAGTTTTTAAAGTGAATGAAGTCTCTTCAATTTTTTTGAGACTTCAATAACAATCTTTATTGTATTATTAATTGTTGACTCCAATTTTTGACTTGAATTCTTTCAAACATTGATATTAGTTTCTATGTTTTCTTTGCGATGGTTGTTCTACTCATCGAAATTATTCTTATCTCAGGTATAAATTTATATTACTTATTCTTTCTATTTACAATTTTTTTCTGTTTATTATTGCTAAACATGGAATATTATTGTATTTAGGTTTTTTAAAAACCTTTTGAAAAAGGTACGAAATTGTACCGAAACGTACGTAAAAGATGGAGAAAGGATTTTTTTTTAAATCAATAAATTCTGAGTTGGAAAGATATTTTTTGGCTCATTTTTAATTGATTTTTATGTGGACCGTAAGACATAAAAAATTCACAATTTAAAATTGGAAAACTCAAAATTTTGAAAAAATTCAAGATGGCCACCAAATAATTTTTTTACTCATTATTTTTACATTCTCATCCAGAGAAGGTATTAGATTTTTGTAAAATTTGACCCTCCCGGTTTTTGTCAAATGACCACGTTTTGAGACCTTCTGAACCCAAAAAACAGGTTTTCGCGAATGTGCTGCTGTGTGTATGTGTGTATGTATGTATGTGCGTATGTAGATTTTTAGTCTGTCAACACGATAACTTTCGAAAGAATTCACAGATTTGATTGAGCTTTGGTACTCTTCAAGTGTCCTAAAATGAAGGTCAAGTTCGTTAGTCAGCCATTTTGGATAAAAATTCGAAAAGTTGGAGCATTTTGAAAATTTTTGGGATCATGTTTTTTCAAAATTTAAAAATTATATATACGGCTGTTCATAGAACTCAAAAATTCAAACAATTTATTTTCATGACATTTTTCGACAAAATGAAAACTTTCAGAGTTACAGCATTTTCAAAATCCAAAAGAAGGAACGAAAATTAACATTTTCAGCGAAAAACGCAGGATACGAAAAAAAGTCAGGACAAGCAAAATGTTTCTTTTTGTACTCCCTATAAGAATATCATAACGACTTTTTGAATTTTCTTGAAAAAATCGAAAATTCACATTTTTATTACACAAAATAATAATGAATAATAAAAAATTTAATTTTACGGTCAAACTAAGCAAGATACGACAAATGATGATGAAACAAAAATTGTGTACTCGAAAAAGATCTACAAATTTTTTATTGGTCACTTTTCGATAGGATCTATAGTTCTTGTTTTATTCGTAAGAAAGTACATTAACAGTGAAAAAATCAGCCCGATAAGTGGGCACATTCTCATCAAAACTTTTTGAATCAAATACAAATTTAGTCCTTGATATCTGAAGAACATAGAACATAACATAAGGTCGTTGAGAAGCGCGGCGATCAAATCGCGCGGCGCGAGCGCCCTCAAACGTTTGGGTTTCTATCATACGATGAACAAAAACAAGCGTGGAGCGCAAGGTTTACATGATTTTTGAACCAAATATCGAACGCGATGTGCGAGTGTCTTGGTGAGAATGTGTTCCTTAAGATCGATAGAACCTTGAGTAAATTAGTTCTTTTTTTTATGTAAAATTGACATAATGAAAACAAAAGCAGGTCATAACGATGAAGTTTACTAAGAGAGTATTAGCCCGGAAAACGCGCAATAGCGAAAACACGAAGTCCGAAAACCTAAAGGAACCGAGCTTAAAGCGTAAGGGAAATGTGCACGAGCGCGTAGTGCGAGGCGATTACATTATCGAGCGCGAAGCGCGAGATCCAACAGGTGCGGGCCATCACATACATACATTCATATTTCAGGTTATATTTTCTCCTTTCAACCTCCTAAATCGTCTTACGTAATTTTTGGATAAGCCTTTAGGAATGTACCATATGTGCACGTAGTAACATATGGTACATATTGTGATTAAATTCTTACCCAGTTCGTACAAATTCAAATAAAGTTTCGAGAAAAGCAATTATGATGGAATAAAGATAAAAGTACACACATTCAGACTTACGTATGGTTTCAAAAATGTATTTGAAATGATATATATATTGTATAATTATATTCACCAATAGAACTAAAGACAACTGCCAATATTAAGACTAGAGTAGAAAAAATTCTCATCTTTTATTATTGACGGAGAAGCGAGTAATTTTCAAATTAGGGATTTTATTAACAATGTGACTAATGAATATTCTAGTTCTTCATCAGATTATATAGTATAACCTAGAGTTCTTATCTCTGAGATTATAGGCATCAAACTTGTTCTGCTTACATGTTTATATTTCATTAGCGTTGGTTTCAAGAAAGAAAATTATTAATTAATTTCATCAAACTGATATCGCAATTTATATCATCTTTTCTTCAAGCTTCGTAATATTCATTCAGTTTCCAGTTTTCTCCCAGTCAATTTAAAATATTTCGAAATATTTAAAGGATTTCAAAGCATTTTGAAAGAATGATAGAAATTACTAAACATATTATTCTTTTTAAATACCGACAAAGAATTTTCAACAAGCTTATTCTTCTGAATCAGAATTAGAATCATTTTCCGAAATTCCCGTCCCGTAAAAAACTCCTCTGACGTGGAATATACATTTTTTTAAACACCCGCGAATTTTCAACATAATAAATGAATTTTTTAATGAAAGCTATAAATTTTCATCAACCATAGAATAGGTAAATTTTATGTTGAAAAGTTAACTTTCAACCAAAAATAAAGGTGCGATTGTCAAAAAAAAGTTAAATCCTCATGCATACCAGATGAATTTTTAATAAAAAACTTGACCTTCTGAAAGTAACTTTCGATTACAAAGGCACATAAAAAAAGTGCGTGCATTGACTGGAATTTTCTGCCTAGCAGTTTTTCTATTCGGGTTTGAATTTTTAGTGTAGGTCAAATGGGGTCGTTGGATGAATTTTATATAATACATTTTTCAACACTGCATAACATTCTGAAAAGCTTAGTGGTCCTAAAAGTTTTCTGTTTTCAATTTCTTATTTTTGAGAAAAAAAATGTAGATGGAAACTTATCGAAATCTTTATTAGAAAAGACTGTTACCTTGAAACCTCACATCATGCAAACCGCTCAATCAATCAGTGGAGTTGATGCGTTTAGCATACAGCATTCGAAAATTCAAATTCCGGTTTTTAAGACAGATATTTCTTTTCTTAAAACTATGTCAAAAATCAGCAGCCAGTCGTAACCAAATCTAACTAGAGACAATTTCGATTGAAATATAAGAAGTAAGAAAATATAGTATGAAAAATGTCATTCAAGTGCGTCAGAATGAGATGTTTCCAAGGATAACCTTAAATTTTTATCAATCACATTTTAGAAGCATGAGGACTTTTCCTCCTCGAAGATCTACCCAGAGCCTCCACTGACATGAATTTATGTCGGCAGAGGTTAGAGTAAATGATTATGTGCTACCTCGTCTTTGTTATGAGTGATTCTTAGTGACTTGAGTTTCTCGATGAGGAAAAATTTATCATCATCCACATGCCGACCTTGGACAAATTCGCACTGTCACAATTACAAAAATGCTATTTTGGCATCCATCGATTGATATTTTGCTTTTGGGTCAGAAAGAAGGTTTTAACTATGCAATGTTCTCTCTACATATACCAAAATTTATATCAAAATTCTTTGAAAAATTATCCCCACGCGAAGTCACAGTGATAATTCGGTCAGAATATAGAATATGAAACCCTTGGGCAGAAATATTTTACCATCCAATATAGTCATAGTTAAAGATGGTGCCACAATGACCAGTTCTTTGGACTGCGCCTTCATATATAGACACCTGGATATAAATTGATTTGAATTCTTACGTCCCCTCGCCGTCAAGTTTTTGGTTGTCAAGTTTTTTGTTGTGATCACAGTGCAAATTGACGTATATAAACCCAGGATAAAAATTAGAATATCAGTCGATCTTCAAACTTTAAATCCGGCGGAAGCTGTTCTTAGAAGTTCAAGTCGATCTATAAAACTCAAATTAAACGGAACCTCTACCCTAAAGCACATTCTCAAGTTAACATTAAAATACTAGATAGACTCCAGTTATTTGGAAACCATTTCCATCACACTATCATTACAATCAAAATCAAGTTGAATGTCAATATTAGGTTCCTTTAAATAAGTGTAACTAAACCCACAAGATTCTTCGAAAAATCTATTGTCAACCATTATTACCTTGAGTACCAGCAGGAGAACTGAGCCTACTTACTTTCTGATAGACTCTTTGGCAAATCGTCGTTTTCAAACCATCGCAACGGTGAATCTTTGGAAGGATAATCAACGCTACCTGTACCAAACCAAGAACCACCTGGACCTTAGGAAATATAATGTATGTAAGGAATTTCAAGATTTTGAGATTTACAAGATTTCGAGGATTTTCATTAAGTGACAGGAAATTTCGAAGCTTTTACAGGATGTATGGCATTTCAACATATTTCCTGGGACATGAAGAATCATGCTTCTAATTGACAATTCAAAATAAATTTTAGAATTATGTGAATTTGTAAATGTGGTTTGACTCAGGTTCTATCTTTTGCAGTCCAATTGCAAATTTTTCAATGTTATATGCCTAATCAAAAATTATAAATGTGTAGAATGTATTGACAAATAATATATGATTTATATGTTAAAAATTATAAGTTAAAACTTCAAGCATATGATTTCTGCTGATAAAAACCAAGTGTTTATTCTACATATCACATGTCTGCGCCGAGGGCTTCACAAATTTAATTTTCCGTGTGGACATGGCTAATATTCTCTAATGGCTAATATTCTCTTAATTTTAACAATCAAAGAAAAATTTGTCTACAAACAAAATCATCATCCGCCTGCCTCTGTTGTCCTGAACTACCTGCATTTCTCTATAACACAAACAGTAATATTTCGCTCCAAGATTCGGTGATTAGGTATGATTCTCCGAAGAACATATAATACTTTATATTTCCAGAGTAAGAATTAATTTTCAACAGAAAAACAGCTAAAGTTTCAAACAAGCGGTCGAATTTCAATCTAAAAATATGAATTTTTAACCGTAAAAATGAATGTTCGAAATAGTTAAATTATCAGTGAAAGAAATTAAATCTAGGAAAAAAACTTTTTCGAGAAAGATAAAAACTTTTTAACCAAATAGTTGAATCTTCTACCGGAAAGATCAATGTGCTACTTAAAAGATGAGTTTTTCATTAGAAAATATTACTTTTGAACCAAAAATGGTGCGGCTAAATTATCAGTCAACAAAATGAATTCCTAACTGAAAAAAGAGATTTGTTTGATAAAATAATCAAATGCTCAAACAAAAAAGATGAATCTGCAAAAAAAAGTTAGACTATCAACTGAAAAATAATAATTTACAATTGAAACTATCAATTTTCAACCAAAAATGTTCTAGCCGAATTTTCACTAAATACACTTCCTATAAGTAGTTTAATTTGCAACTAAAAAAGATGAATCTTCAACGAAAACTTTTATAGTTGATAGTTCACTCAAAAAAAGATTTTAATTTGAATAAAAAACAGTGGTATCTCTTATCCGAAAATGATTCAATTTTTAGTGAAATAGATATATTTTCAAACCTAATAGATGAACTTTCAACAAAAGCGTCGAATTTTTGAACAATTCAACATTTTTCAGTCAAGAAAGAAAAGAACTCCAACAAAATTATTATGATTATACATTATATTTAACAGTTACAAAAATGCTTTATAATGTATTTTGAAACTGCTTATATTTATAATAACAGAAAATAAGAAATAACCTCAGCCGTAAATAAACTGGAAAAGGGGTAATACCATTATTATTAAATTGGTATTGCTTTCGATAACTCAACAACCTCAGCAGTGGTACATATTTCTCCACGGAGAAGGTGATAATTATGTCTTAAATGGAGCCGAATATGACCTAGAGTTTCTTATTTAATGTTATATTACTGGGACTTCAGGTTTTCTTTTAACTTGACGATTACTCATACATAAATGATATCCTCAAATCTTAGAGTTTTGATCAATATTAACATTATTCCAACATATTTTTCCAACTCTAAGGACTCTCTCTTATATTATATTCCTTCCAAAATATTTTAGCAAGAAAATATAATGCGTCTTACAGAATTTTCCATAAGTTTTCATTTTTTCCAATGAATTACTGATGTGAAGGAATGTCGCTTACATGTTTAATTCCAAAATTCTTTGAGATTACGAAACTGGGACCTAATGGAGTTTCAGCGGCTAAATCTGGGGGCAATTCGAATACCGCGCTACTTCTCATGTTTATTCCCACCCGTTGTTCATCGCAATTATATATTCCACGAAGAATTGTATTAGTTTGCACTACTGCAACGACGTTACCAGTGGATGTTGTCGAAACAATTTGTTCGTGGTTTGGCAGGGGCTTGAAGTTAGAACGTCCTACTGCGCGAAATTGAATTGGTTTATCAGCAGGAAAACTATATCTTCGAATTTCGAATTGACAAGACGGATTTGTGTTGGAAATGAGCCGAATAAGTTCAATTTCTTCAACTTCAAATCCAAGTATCCTTAAAGAACCATAACTGTCAGAAGGAAACCTGGAGCTGATATGATCAGAAGGCTCTGCAGGAGGAGACCTGGACCTGGCACAAGGAGGAGGCTGGGGAGGAGAAGACCTGTTCGAAAAATGCGGTTTGGCAGGTGGAAGACGCCTTTTAGGAGATTGATGTCGATCAGAAGAATTAGTAGTTCCGGACCGAGAAATACCAGGAATAGGGGCACCATTAGGTAAACAATCAAACTGTGAACCGAACTCTGCAACAATAAGCAACTACTAAATTATTTTTGTGTTCTCACTTCTAGCATATTTTGTTCTGCTGGAGAAAGAAGGGCCCGAACTCATTTTGTCAATCAGAATCGCAGAATAACATGTAGAAGGGCAAAGAGGGGTTGTTACATTACTTGGCAGGTCAAATTTCAAACTCTTTTTTAGGAATAAAAGTAACAAGGCACTGTAAAAACCGGAGTAACAAATTGGTTCTGGTTAACCTTCAATTTTCGAGAATTTTAAAGAACTCAAGAGCAAGTTTAGTCAGACTCGTCGCTCTTTCCAGGTTTCATGTTCTACATATGTGACCGTCTGCGAAGAAAGGGACCTAATTCGGCAAAAATAGTTTTTTATTTTCTTACGCCAATCCATAGTTTCTGAGTTACTCTTTCATTTGCAATAATCAGAATCTGGCTCGAGCCTAGAAGTGTGATGGCAAGTGGAGGGGGTGCTTTTTGTTGACGCATCCCCACTAAAATATATCTTTTGGGATGAAAATTCAACTGTTTTGGTAAAAATTCAACTATTAGGCAGAAAATCCACTTTTTTGCTTAAAATTCATATTTTCAGTTTGCAAATTCAAGTATTTTATTAAAAATAATTTTTCTTTAGTTCAATTACATTTCAGTTTTTCATATTTCTTAATCTGGCTTTTCCTTTTTTTTTGAGATATTTTTAGACTAAAGTATTCACCACTACATTTTGAATTGAAATTTATAATTTTTGGTTAAAGATTTAGCATTTTACATGAAATTCATGTTATTGGTGCAAAAGTTTTCTATTTTTTTGAAAATTCGTTTTTTTTTTGCCGAAAAATCAATATGGTGAGCATTTGAGCTTTACTGACAAGATTTCATTCTACTATCTCAGTGAACAATCTCCCTATTCTGCCGGTTTTTAGATCATGTTGACCTACAAAGTCTATTATCGATATAGTTGACAAAATGGTTTTTAGCACATATTTTTCACACTGAAGTCCATGCAAAACTGATACAATAAAAATGTAGAACTCTTCCATAGGAACAATCTCATTCGTTGATTTTTTTAATACTATTAAAAACACACATAACTAAGTAAATTACGCACTTTCTTCTAGAAAACATTCAATGTTTCCTCAAATAAACCAAATTTCTGTTAATATCTTGGAATTGAGTTATTTTTCTAGTGTACATATTTTCACGTTAGATTTTCTCCATCCAATTCCCAAATCGTATTACATAATTTTTTGATGACCCCTCAGGAGTGTAATATATGTGCACGTAGTTACATATGGTACATATTGCGATTGAATTTTTACCTATTTCTTACAAACGTATTCAAAATAATAGATATGTTGTATTGTTATATTTACCAACAAAACTGAGCAGATTCGAAGCTCTGAAAAATTGATGTAAATATTTTTAAAAATGCAGGATTTCGACCACATATAAGAAGGTCACGAAGATTCCTGATTTGAAACAAAGATTTTTGAAAATAATATTGTCACTCCGAACTTGAACACCGATTTTGCAAAAAGTTTATTCTTCTAAATTAGAATGACAATCATTTTTTGACACTCCCGTTTCATCTGAAAAATTATCTGACAGGAATAGAGATTTTTCAAATAACAGAGAAATTTCCATGTAATAAATATGTTTTGAACTGAAAGAAAGAAATTTTCACTGATAACTGAATGAGGGCTCCGACGAGCTCACGGTATGGGAGCTACAGTTCATCTTCGCTGGGTTTTTCATTTTCCCGCATTTTGTCCCTGAATTGACTGAAGTGAACCTCTGCAAAAGGTCCTGTATGTGTACCTGCTGATCAATTGAAACTTTACCATCGGATCGACCAAAGTCCGCTTCCGGTTCCCTGTATAGATAATAAACATTGCTGCAAAACACTTGCAGATTTTAAGCATCTGGTACTTCCCCCTTTCATAATTTGTAAGGCATTTTTCCATTTAGGCCCTTATTTGGTAATCGATTTCGAAATTAATTAGCCGAACTGATTGCTCCAGCCCAAACCGAATTAGGGAGATTGGATCACATTAAGCGACATCTGGCAGTATCCTAAAGGATCGTGTTTTTTCCGGCATTGCCATTTCGTTACAGATTATGTGGCACTGTTATTCTTCGCATTATCCCTCGGTTCTCTGGTATCATCCGAATTCTCTGTTAACGTATTCCCGCCCATTGTGTGCTATTCGCAACATCTCTGATTGCCGAATAGACTCTTTCGGAAGAGGAGTTCTGGACATCTTTCCCTCCAAACAGGCATCACAAAAACATGGAAGTTAAATTTTGATTGAAAGAAATTAATTTTCAACAAAAAATAATTTCAACAAAAGACAAATTTCCAATAAAACAGTTTCATTTTAAATCAAAAATGATAACTTTTTATTAAAATTGTACAATTTCAACAAAATACATGAATTTTCTAAAAAAAAAGATATTTTAATAAAATATTTGAATTTTCAACAAAAATTAGAAGTTAAATTTAAAAAAAATGCATTTTTATTCAACAAGATTAATTTTCTACCAAAAAATACAATTTTTCCAACACTCTACTTGCATTTTCAAAAAAGAAATCAAAATTAAAATTAAATTAAAATTTTTTTAAATTTGTATAAAACATTTAAAAATTTAAATGAAATTTAAACAAAAATGGATTCGTTATATTTATATTGATCAAAAAGGACAATTTTGTTAACAATTGAATTTTTTTTAATTTGATTTTTTAAATAATTTTAAAATTTATTAAAATTTCAACAAAATACATTTATTTTCAGCCTTTGAAAAAAAGAAGAATAATTTAATTTTCTACAACAACGAAAAAATGATATTTTATTAAAATACTTGAATTTTCAACAGAAAATAGAAGTTAAATTTCAATAAAAGAAAAACAAACTTTTAATCAATAAGATTAATTTTCTATCAAGAAATACAATTTTTTCAACACACTAGTTGAATTTTCAACAAAGAAATTTAAATTAAAATAAAATAATTTAAAAATTTTTTACAATTGAATTTAAATTTAAAAAAATTTTAATAAAATTTATATCAAAATGGAATGGTTAAATTTTAAGTTCAAAAAATTGTTAACCCACGAGAATATTTTTTACTGTTCAAAACAAAAATAGAAGTTAAATTTCAACAACAACAAAAAACGAATTTTCAATCAACAAGATTAATTTTCCACGAAAAAAGGTCATTTTGTCAAATAAAATACTTGGATTTTCAACCAAAAATAGAAGTTAAATTTCAAAAACAAACAAAAAAAAAACGAATTTTCAATCAACAAGATTAAGTTTCTACCAAAAAATACAATTTTTTCAACACACTAGCTGAATTTTCATCAAAGAAATTAAAATTAAATTATATTAAAATTTTTTTAAATTTGAATAAAATATAAAATTTTAACAAAAATGGAAGGTTTATATTTTGATTTCAAAACATTTTTCACCCACAAGAATAATTTTTACTGTTTAAACCAAAAATAGAAGTTGAATAAAAAAAAAACTAATTTTCAACCAACAAGATTAATTTTCTACCAAAAAATACATTTTTTCAACACACGAGTTGAATTTCCATCAAAGAAATAAAAATTAAAATGAAATACTATTTTACAAAATTTAAATAAAAAAATGTTCAATTTAAACAAAAATGGGATGGTAAAATTTTGAGTTAACATTTTAAACTCATAAGAATAATTTTTATTGTTTAAACCAAAATTTAAATTTAAAAAAAAAAAAAAATGAGAAGAAAGATTAATTTTTTCCCAAAAAATATAATTTTTTCAACACACTAGTTGAATTTTCAACAAAGAATTTTAAATTAAAATAATTATAAATTAAAATTTGAAAAAATATTAATAAAATTTAAACAAAAATGGAATGGTTAAATTTTGAGTTTAAAACATTTTTAACCCACAAGAATAATTTTTACTGTGTAAACTAAAAATATAAGTTAAATTTCATTTTTTAAAAACCGAATTTTTAATCAACAGGATTAATTTCCTACCAAAAATTACAATTTTTTAACACAGCATTTTCAAAAAAGAAATTTAAATAAAAATTAAATTAAATTTAAAAAAAAATAAAAATTTAAACAAAATTGAATGGTTAAATTTTGAGTTTAAAACATTTTCAATCCACAAGAATAATGTTTACTGTTTCAACCAAAAATAGAAATTATATTTCATTAAAAAAAATCCGAATTTTCAATCAACAAGATTAATTTTCTACCAAAAAATACAATTTTTTTAACACATTAGTTGAATTTTCATCAAAGAAATTAAAATTAAAATAAATTAAAATTCGTAATTTGAACAAAAATGGAAGGGTTAAATTTTGAGTTTAAAACATTTTTAACCTACAAGAATAATTTTTATTGTTTAAATCAAAAGTGGAATTTAAATTAGAAAAAAAAAACGAGCAGAGTTTCTATAAAAAAAGACGAATTTTCTACGAAATAATTGAATTTTCTACAACAACAAAAAAACGATAATTGAATAAAAATACTTGAATTTATAACTAAAAATGGAAGTTAAATTTCAACAACAAAAAAAAACGAATTTTCAATTAAGAAGATTGATTTTTTACCTAAAAATACAATTTTTTCAACACACTAGTTGAATTTCCATCAAAGAAATCAAAATAAAATTAATATTAAATTAAAATTTAGAAAATTTTTAATAAAATTAAAAATTTAAACAAAAATGGAATGGTTAGATTTTTAGTTTAAAACATTTTTAAACCATAAGAATAATTTTTACTGTTTAAACCAAAAATAGAAGTTAAATTTTAAAAAACAACAAAAAAAACGAATTTTCAATCAACAAGATTCATTTTTTACCAAAAAATACAATTTTTTAACACACTAGTTGAGTTTCCATCAAAGAAATCAAAAATGAAATTTTATAAAATTTAAATAAAATTTTTAATTTAAACAAAAATGGGATAGTGAAATTTTGAGTCAAAATTTTTAACTCACAAGAATAATTCTTAATGTTCAAACCAAAAATGGAATTTAAATTACAAAAAAAAACAATAAAACGAGAAGAGTTTCTATAAAAAAGACGAATTTTCTACAACAAAAAAAAGATAGTTCAATAAAATACTTGATTTTTCAACCAAAAATGAAAGTTAAATTTCAATAAAAAAAAATATAAAAAATTTCAATTAACAAGATTAATTTTTTACCAAAAAATACAATTTTTTCAACAAACTAGTTGAATTTTCAACAAAGAAATTTGAATTAAAATAAAATTGAATTAAAGTTAAAAAAAATTCAAATAAAGTTTGAAATTTAAACAAAAATAGCAGGGTTAAATTTTGACTTTAAAACATTTTTAACCCACAAGAATAATTTTTACTGTTTAAACAAAAAATAGAAGTTAAATTTTAAAAAACAACAAAAAAAAACGAATTTTCAATCAACAAGATTAATTTTTTACCAAAAAATACAATTTTTTCAACACAATAGTTGAATTTTCAACCCAAAAAACGATTACTTTTAATAATATGAATTTTCTGCCAATAAGAGTTGAATGTTTTTAACAAAAAATAATAAAAATAAAGCATATAGAATGCATAATATTGATTTTTCCGAATCTCTACTTGGCACAATGTTTAATAAAAGTAGAAAAAAAAGGCTGCAGAAGGTTTCCTCTGAATTTCATTGAAGGAATTTTCTGCACATATCGACCGATCATCCCAGTTCCCACTGGAAGGGGGGGAGTGTCAAGATCCGAATCGCTCTTTATGAATGGCAGGGTCCCTCGGTGGGGGAGGGACGACAATTCATATTATATTCTCCTGACCTAACCTCCTCATTGGCCCAGTCCCAACCTCTCCTCCAATCACAATCCTCCCTCGCCAGTCGACGTCCTGATCGCGACCCAGCGACTCTGACTCTGCTCATCTGATCCGATCCACTGATGGTGCTGAACCGAGTGTGAATGACTGATAACCGCGATTGTGAAAACCGACAAAATTGTTATGACATTCCGTCAATGAATCACGGCTGAAAAACGGATCGCGATGGGGACCCAAAAGCCGGGGGAGTGGGCGAATGCGCTCATTGCGCGATTCGAGGACCAGGTAAACACTTACTCAACTCTACTCTATTTTATACATTTTCCACCTCATCACTTCCAAAACCCACCCTATCTTCTCTTCTCCTCCACTATTTTTCTCCTGCTTTTTATTCCGAGAATTTAGATTCCGTGGATCCCTAATTATCCCCGTTTGCACGAAGTTATTCTCGATTTTGAGGTTAGGAAGCTCGTAAGTGTCAAAAGTTGCTCCAAAATGGATTTTTCTTATTCTCGTTTCCCAGTTTCTTACCCTCATTTTCAAGGGTGATCTAAAAACGAAAAAAGCTTCCCCTCGGCGAATTCAAATTTGAGTGCAATTAAAAAAAAGTCATCCCGGGAGAAAAAATAGACCCGCCCTTCGGATCTTTTGAAAATCGTTATGTCAAATAAAATGCACGTGTTCAAGTTCCTTCTTCTGTTTTGATTTTGGAGCTTTTTCTCTTCCCACTCCTTCTCTTCACTCACGACATGGTACCATTTTTTTAAATTATTAATTATCAATACTTGAATTTGTTGTGTAATTTTGATACTGAATTTGTTATTTTTAATAACAAGATGAGGAGTAGTAACGCGCTAATCGCGGTCTTCGTTATCTCTGGTTGGGAGAGTGTGTGTGTGTGTGTGTTTTTGAAAGATTCATTCACAGAAATTCTTTGGAGATTTTCCCCGTTTCCCCCTCCAGGTTGCCCGTGTCCTCGTATGCAGTTTGACCTTGCGGATAGTGTATAGTCTCGTTCTCTCAGAGTCTTTGCACCCCCCTCCCCTCGGACTTCCGTGTTCGGTCCAATCGCGGCTGGTGTTTCGAATCCTGCTTCCCCACTCCCGGGCCTTTACGAATGCATGAATGAAAATGTTTACACGTTCGGATTCACATCAATCAACGCATGGATCAACGTTTGATAGGCTACACAATAGATGGAGTTTTAACGAAATAGTTCAAGTTTTAACTAATTTTAACTAAACTTGGAATAGTCAGATTTTCAGTTAGAAAAATTAATTTTCAACAAATAAGAAATTAATTTTTAACAAAAAAGTTAGATTTTCAAAGAAATAGATGAATCTTTAACCACAAAAATGAATTTTCTATCGAAAAAGATTAATTTTCAACTAAATAGTTGAATTTTCAACAAAAAAAAAAGAATAATTTTTAACAAAAAAGTTAAATTTTCAAATAAATGGACTAGCCTTTAACCGCAAAAATTAATGAATGATTGATTGATTCACATTAATCAACGCATGGATCAACGTTTGATAGGCTACACAATAGATGGAGTTTTAACGAAATAGTTCAATTTTCAACTAATTTTAACTAAACGTGAAATGGTTAGATTTTCAGTTAGAAAAATTAATTTTCAACAAAAAAATATGAATTTTTATCAACAAAGATAAGTGTTCAACCAAACAGTTCAATTTTTAACAACAAAAAAAAACGAATTTTAAGCCAATAATAATGAAATTTTTTTACAAAAAAGGACGATATTTCAACAAAATACACGAACTTTGAACCAAATAGTTGAATTTTCAACTAAAAAAGATATATTTTTAATCAAAAATATAATAGTTGAATTTTCAATGAGAAAAATTAATTTTCAAACAAAAAAAAAATAACTTCAAAGAAAGAGATATTTTTGTAGTCTTCAACCACAAAAATTAATTTTTTTCACCAAAAAAGATGAATTTTTAACCAAATAGTAGAATTTTCAACAACAAAACAAAAATTTTCAATGAAAAAGATTAATTTTCTACAAAAAAAGACGAATTTTCAACACAGTGGTCGAATTTTCTACCAAGAAAAACATGTTCATTTGCAACAAAAAATGTAATAGTCGAATTTTCTGTTAACAAAATTAATTTTCAATTACAAAAATGAATTCTTTACCAAAAAAGATGAATTTGTAACCAAAGATTGGAATTTTAAACTAAGATAACCTTTTCAACGAAAAATGGGATAATTGAATTTTCAGTTAGAAAAATTAATTTTCAAGAACAAAAATTAATTTTTAACTAAAAAGTGAAATTTTCAAAGAAATAGATAAGCTTTTAATCACAAAAATGAATTCTCTACAACAACAAGAACGAATTTTCAACCAAAAATGGAATAGTTGATTTTTCAGATGGAAAAATTGATTTTCAAGAAAAAAAAAATTAATTTGTAAAAAAAAATTAAATTTTCGAAGAAATAGATGAGCCTTTAACCACAAAATGAATTTTCTACCAAAAAGATACATTTTCAGCCAAAAATGGAATAATTAAGTTTTCAGTTAACAAAATTAATTTTCAACAAAAAAAACGAATTTTTAACAAAAAAGTTAAATTATCAAACAAATAGATGAGTCTTCAACGACAAAAATGAATTCTCTACAAAAAAGAGATGAATTTTCAACCAAATAGTCAACTTTTCATCAACAGCAAAAACGAATTTTCAACCAAAAATGGAAGCGTTAAATTTTCAGTTAGAAAAATCAATGTTTAATAAAAAAATTAATCTGTAACAAAAAAGTTAAATTATCAAACAAATAGATGAGTCTTTAACCACAAAAATGAATTCTCTACCAAAAAATATAAATTTTCAACCAAATAGTTGAATTTTCAAATAAAAAAGATACGTTTTCAACCAAAAATGGAGAGGTTGAATTTTTAATTATAAAAAATAATTTTAAAGAATAAATTTTAAGAAATAAGTTTAATTTGTAAACAAATAGATGAGTCTTCAAGCACAAAAATGAATTCTCTACCAAAAAATATAAATTTTCAACCAAATAGTTGAATTTTCAAATAAAAAAGATACATTTTCAACCAAAAATGGATAGGTTGAATTTTTAATTATAAAAAATAATTTAAAAAAACTAATTTTTAACAAAAAAGTTAAATTATCAAACAAATAGATGAATCTTCAACGACAAAAATGAATTCTCTACCAAAAAAGATAAATTTTCAACCAAATAGTTAACTTTTCAACAACAACAAAATCGAATTTTCAACCAAAAATGGAAGAGTTAAATTTTCAGTTAGAAAAATCAATGTTTAATCAAAAAAATTAATCTTTAACAAAAAAGTTGAATTATCAAACAAATAGATGAGTCTTCAACCACAGAAATGAATTTTCTACCAAAAAATATGCATTTTTAACCAAATGGTTGAATTTTCAATTAAAAAAGATACATTTTCAACCAAAAATGGATAGGCTGAATTTTTATATATAAAAAATAATTTAAAAAATAAATTTTAACAACAAAATTAAATTTCCAAACAAATAGATGAGTATTTAAGCACAAAAATGGAGTTTCTACAAAAAAAATATAAAATTTAAATCAAAAAGATTAATTTTCTACCAAAAAAGACGACTTTTCAACAGAATAGAAAATTTTCAACCAAGAAAAAAAATTTCACCCTTATTGTTGAATTTTCAACCAAGAAGAATCATTTTCTACCAAAACAGATGAGGATTTTACTAAATAATTACATTTTTTACAAAATACATGAATTTTCAACCAGAAGAATAATTTTCTCCCAAAAAAAATACAAACTTTCAACGAAATATTTTAATTTTATACCAAAAAACGATATTCTAACAAAATAGATGTATTTTCAACTATATATAGTTAAATTTTCAACCAAAAAAGATGATTTATTCAACCCAATAGTTGAATTTTCAACAACAAAAAAAATCCAACCATGTTATTGAATTTTCAAGCAAGACAATTGATTTTCCACAAAAAAGACGATATTTGAACAGAATACACAAAATTTTCAACCAAAAATGGAAGTGAAATTTGATCATTAAAAAATAATTATTTCAACTATAATAAATGAATTATTAAAGAAAACTATTAATTTTCTACGAAAAAATACAAATTTTCCAATCAAATAATTAAATTTTCTACTAAAATAGTTGAATTTTCAACAACCAAAAAAAAAGATAAATCTTTATTAAAAAAAATATTTTTCAACCCACTTGAATAATTTTATACGAAAAAAGTGGATTATTTAACAAAAGAGTTGAATTTTTAACAAAGTTGGTAATTCAGTTATGAAAGAAAAAAGTTGTTAACAAAATTTTTTTATTTCGAAACAAAAAAGACGAATTTTGTACAAAATAGTTCCTTTATTAACCAAAAAAAGTTAATTTTCAACCAAATAATTGCATTTTCTGCATAAAGAGACAATATTTCAACAAAATACATGAATTTTTAACCCAATAGTTAAATTTCCACACAAGAGAGAAAACATTTTTCAAACAATTTATTGATATTTTAACTAAAAACCGAATTTTCAATAACATAAATTTAAATTGTTAACAAAATTATTGAATTTTAACAAAATAAATTAATTTTTAACCAAGATGATTAATTTCCTACCAGCAAATTTTTCAGCAAAAAAAAGTAAATTTTCGTTTATAAAAATTAATTTTCAACCCACAAGAATAATTTTCTACGAAAAAAGAGGAATATTCTTTGTTCAAAATTCGTTTTTTTTTGTTGAATATTCATCATTTTGGTTGAAGAATCCTCTCTTTGGTTGAACATTTAACTAACTATTTGTTTGCCATTTTTTTTTTGGTTGAAAAGGTATCTTTTTTAGTTGAAAATTCAACTATTTAGTCAAAAATTTAGGTATTTTGTTGAAAATTCGTCTTATGATAGAAAATTGATCTTTTTGGTTGAAAATTCAACCATTTTGTTAAAAATGCAAATATTGTGTTGAAAATCTAATATTTTACTTGGAATGTTACGAATTAAAAGCGCATTAAATCGAATTTGATATAGTCACATTAATTTCATTTAAAAGAAATTGTTCTCCTATTTTTCTTAAAAATCACCAAAAAACGAATTTTCAACTGAATATTTTTTTTTTCAATGAAAGAAATTAATTCTTAACAAAAAACAGAATAGGTCAATTTTCTATCAAACAGATAATTTTTTAACGGAAAAGATTACTTTTTTATCAAAAAAAGCTTAATTTTCCACAAAAAATGGAATAGCTCAAGTTAATTTTTAACTAAAAAGTTATTCATGATAAAATGGATTTCTTTTCAATCTTAATTAAAAAATGTTTAAATAGAGACACTAAACTCACGATTCTTTCCAATCTGCAGGGTTTGATTATGAATAATTTAAGATCTCTTTTAATTGAGTTTAATTTTCTTTTAATTTTTTATTTCGTTTTAATTTTCCTCAATTTTCTTGAAAGAAGTCTTCCTATTTATTTAAGTTTTTGTAAAAAGAATGTTTTAAATGTTTTGCAATTTTTAAAAATGCATTTAAATATTTTGCATTGTTTTCTTTTCCTGATCGGAAAATTTAATCATCTGAATAGATTGGTTTCAGAATCACCCACAAATAAAATGAATCTTCAATTAAAAGAAATGTAATTTTAAAAATACTTAAACTAAAAAGATATATTTTCTACCCTGAAGAGTAATTAATAATTTGGTATTAATTTTTCAGTTGCCATGTAGAACTGGTCCGCAGACCACACACTCCCGGCTGAATGAGGAGAAGAACAAGAAATGTTTGATTAAAATTTCTCGCTACCGCTTTTCCCTCGTGATATCTGGCCTGACGAAGATGCTGCAACGCGTCAACGAAATGGTACCCTCGACAGGAGGTCAACGGTCCTTCCATTCCACAGACCAAGATCGAAACTGCTACGAATCCATCATCATAGTATTAGATACCCTAGAACGATGTCTCGCTAATCAGCCTAAAGATACCACCAAATACGAAGAGGCCATGAACGTGAAAAAAACGCTCAAAGAAATATGCCAGTTCATCGGTACCATCCTTATTTATCATTTTTATAAACAAAATCAATTTTTTTCAGGAAGAATCTTACTTAAATTACGTAATTTTTGGAAATTCGCAAATTAAACAAATCAGATGTCCAGCAACCCTGAAAACCTTGAAAACCTGGAAATCTCCTTGAATTTTTCACGAGAACCTTGAATTAAATTTTTGTTTTTCTTTCAAAACCGTTTTCTTTTTTTATTGAAATGCGAAAAGTAATTTAAATCTTTTAGTCTATTATGAAAGAAAGATCTCGTTTACAAAAAATCTTGCTACTGAAAAGTTTTTTATTTATGAAGGTATAATTTATCGTCTACTCATTACAGAATAAATAGATAAATTTCTAGGTATTTTGTGATGTTCAACTTACAAAGTATAAAAATTATTAGTTGAAAATTTCGATGTTAATTCAGATTCAGAATTAGAATGAGCCATGGTTAGATAACGGATTTTTCAAGGGTTTCACCGCTCGGTTTTTGAGTGTACATCGGATTAAAAAACAATACTAAAGATTTCAAAAGGTTTTCAAGTATTTCAAAGATTTAAAAGGATTTTGAACATTTTACAAAGATTTGACGGATTTTAAAGATTCAAAAAAGACGTGTACACCATATTTGAAATATTTCACAAAATATTGGATATTTCCAAAGATTCTAAATTTTTCACAAGATTTCCAAGATTTTAAAAAGGGTAAACCAGATTTCTAAGATTTTATACAGATAACAATATTTTAATGATTTCAAATGAATACAAAAGATTTCAGAAAGATTTCACAAATATTTCAAGATATAAAGATTTCACAAAGATTTCAAGGATTTCAAAAATGTTACAAAAATTTTAAAAGATTTCATAAATATTTAAAAGATTTAATAAAAATGTCTTGAAGATTTCAAAAGAATAATAGAATTTCAAAGATTTCAAAACATTTCACAGATTTGAAACGATTTCAAAATTTTGTAGAAGATTTCAAAATATTTCACAAAATTTTTAAACATTTCAATGATTCCAAACGAATACAAAAGATTTCAGAAATATTTCAAAGAAATCATAAGGATTTCAAAAGTCTTCAACATGGATACAGTACATCAGATTTAAAAGATTTCCAGATATTTCAAAGATTTCAAACGTTTTGAAAATTTGTTAGAAGATTTCACAGAGATTTTAAACAAATACAAATTCTTTCAGAAATATTTCACAAATATTTCAAAAAATTCATAGGGATTTCAAAAGATTTCAAGAATTTCAAAGATTTCAAAAAGGGTACAGTGCACCAGATTTCAAAAATTTCAAAAAATTCCAAAGATTTTAAACGATTTCAAAATGTTTCAACAAATTTGAGAAGATTTCAAAAGATATTAATGATTTCAAACAAACACAAAAGATTTCACAAAAAAATTGAAAGAAAAATTTCACAAAGATTTCAAAGATTTCAAGGATTTAAAATATTTTACAAACAATTAAAAACATTCCAAAAGATTTCACATAAATTTCCAGATTTCACAAATATTTTAAGTAAATCAAGATTTTTCAATGAATTCACAAAGAGTTCAAAAGATTTCACAAATATTTCAAGGGTTTCAAAGACGACTTATGTTCGCAAAAAATTAAGAATTTATTTATGTTCCTGCTTTCTTTAAAAATAGTTAGCCAGTAAAAAATGAAATGGCTCATTTGTTACAACAAACGGGATTTTCATTATTTGATGTATAAAAAGGAGAATAAATTTAAAATTGTTTTATTCCATTTATAAAAGATTCTAGATTCAAAATGAAGCAAGTTTAATATTCTGGTATTTGAATATTATTAATTAATATAATATTCTTATTAGTAATTTTTTGCCTTCTTTTTATATTTTTATTTCTTTTCTTTTTTGCAGCTGCTTCCTCTTGAAGATTATCTTTTTAGATACAAATTTTATTATTTGCTTGAAAATTCAACAATTTTGTTAAAAATGATCCTTTTCGGTTTAAAATTCCACTTTTTTGTTAAAAATTCGTATTTCCGGGTTGAAAATTCAACTGTTTTCGAAGAAAATTTACTTTTTGCTTAAAATTCATACCTTAGTGCTAAAAATTCGACTGAAATCTTCTTTCCATGATAATTCAACTATTTTTTTATTAAATTTGCCTTTCTAAGTAATACTTGCATCTTTCTTGGAGAAAAATGCAACTGTTTTGTTGAAAATTCGTCTTTTTGGGTTAAAAATTCAACTACTTTTTCTAGAAAATTTAATTTTTGTGTAAAATTCATATCATAGTGTTGAAAATTCATCTGAAATCTTTTTTGGGTGAAAATTCAACTATTTTTCTTTCATTTTTCTTTTTGATTTAAAATTCATATATTTTAATAAAAATTGCATCCTTCTTGGAGAAAAATGCAACTGTTTGGTTGAAAATTTAACAATTTTGTTAAAAATTATCCTTTTCGGTTTAAAATTCAACTGTTTTGTAGAAAATTCGTCTTTTTGGGCTGAAAGTTCAACTATTTTCGTAGAAAATTGACTTTTTGTGTAAAATTCATATCTTGGTGTTGAAAATTCAATTGAAATCTCTTTTTGATCAAAATTCAACTATTTTATGGAAAATTTATCTTTTTCAGTTGGAAATTTCAAATTTTGAATCAATTTCTTCTGTTGAAAATTTATTTCTAAATTGAAAATTGAACCATTTAATTTAAAAATTCATGATTTTACTTGAAAATTCACCTCTTTGGTTAAAAATTCAAATATTTATTAAAAATTCGTTCTTTTTTGGTTGAAAATTAACTTTTTAACTGAAAATTCAATATTTGGGTGGAAAATTTTTCATTTTTAGTAATACACGTGTTTTGTTGAAAATTTGATTTTTTTTCGGTAGAAAATTAATATTTTTGGTTGATAATTCAAGTTTACGGTTTAAAAAGGAATTTTCAATAAAATGGTTAAATTTTCAACCAAACTGATGAATCTTTAATAGAAAAAAATAAATTCTCAACAAAAAGTGTAATAGTTGATATTTCCACGAAAAAATATTTTTATTATAAATAAAAAAACTGTTAAATTAAACCCAAAGATACGAATTTTCAACAAAACAGTTAAATTTTTAACAAATAAAGATTTTTCCATGAATTAGGAAAAAAAATTTCATCCAAAATGTTGAGTTTTTAAGACGTAAAGACGAATTTTTGAAAAATGTTGATTTTACAACCCAAAAATATGCATTTTCTACCAAAATAATTGAATTTTCGACTAAAAAAGACGATTTTTTAAATACATTTTTAACAAAATATTCAAATTTTCAAGAAAACAGATGAAATTTCAACTAAAAAGATTTAATGTCTATAAAAAAAAATTTTTTGACGAAAAATGGAATAGTTAAATTTTTAATTTAAAAGAATTAATTTTTATTTAGAAAAAAAAAACGATTTTCAATCTATTATTTTACTTTATAATGGAATTTTTTACCTGGTGGTTGAATTTTTAACCCTGAAGATGAAATTCTACTAAAAAAAGATCAATTTTCCAGAAAATAGATAAATTTTCCACTGAAAAAGATAAATTTTCAACAAAAAATAAAATAGTTTAATTTTAAGTAACAGAAATAAGTTTTTAACCAAATAAAATCAATTTGCAACAAAATAGTTCAATTTTCAACCAAACAGTTGAATTTTGAATCAAAAAAATTAAATTCCTAAACAAAATCGACAAAAAATGGAATAGATAAATTTTTAACAAAAAATAGAATAGTTTAATTTTGAGTTAGATATATAAGTTTCTAACCAAATAAAATACATTCTTAACAATATAGTTAAATTTTCAACAAAAAATATTAAATGTTTATCATAAAAAAATCGAAAAAAATGGAATAGTTAAATTTTTAGTTGAAAGAATTAATGTTTAATGAAAAAACGAATTTTCAACCAAAGAAATTTAATTTCAACCTTAAAGATTAATTTTTTACAAAAAAGAATAATTTTCAACATAATATATGAATTTTCAACCAAATATTTTGATTCTTAATGAAATTTTCAACCTAACACTTGAATTTTTCACTAAAAAAATTAATTTTATGCCAAATAAAAGACAAATTTTGAAGAAAATAGATGAATTTTCAACCAAAAAAATATACATTTTCAACAAAAAATAAAATATTTTAATTTCAAGTTGGAAAAATAATTTTTTAACCAAATAAAATAAATATTCAACAAAATCGATAAGCTTTCAACCAAACAGATCAATTCTCAAGACAAAAAATATAATGTCCATCAAAAACAAGAATGTCGTCGAAAATTCAAATAGTTAAGTTTTAGTTAAAAAAATTAATTTAGAAAAAAAAAAATTACACAGAACCACAAAATTTAAAACCCTTGCAATAAGCGCCAGACTAGGTGGTTCTCATATTTTTGGGGTTGTTGAATTCGAACCCGTTATCCTTTTGGTCCCATCAGGTCACGTTCAAGGCCAGTTCAAGGTCATACTTACAAAATTCATTGCTAACCAATTAAGTCAGACCTATAGGTTTTTGAGGTCACTCAATTCCAATCCGTTGTCCGTTTGGTCCCATCAGGTAGGGTTAAGGTCAGTTCAAGGTCAAACTTACACATTAATCCCTAGCCAATTAGGTCAGGGTACCTGTAGGTTTTTGGGTTCGCTGGATTCAAATCCGTTGCCTGTTTGGTCTTATCAGGTCAGGGTCAGGGTCAAGGTCAGTTCAAGGTCAAGCCCACAAAGCTCAATCCTATTTGTAGATTTGGAGATTGTAATCTTGGCATTTCTAAGCTTAAAGTTGTAGGCTAGGGCTTTGTGAATGTTATGCGCGCCGAATTACCCACTTCTATTCTACGACAGTTTGACAATTTTATATTCTTCCCACTTGAGGGTTTTTCCATTGCATGAAAATTCTTGAGTATAAGTTAGAAATGAGCATAGCAGGTTGACATCATATCAGAAACAATAAATGATACTCGGCAGATGTAAAAACAGTCTGATTTGCGGATTTTTTTTTTCATTGTGAGCATATGTTAATATACTTATTTGGCAAATAATAAAGTTTGTTCAGTTACATATACAATACAACGACAACGTAGAAGAGGAAATGCTTGAACATAAATTTATTATATAAAATGATGTTGATAGGTGTCGACCAGTGTAGGGAATAAATAAAAGCTGGAAAAGAAGTGTCGATCCTCTCGTCTGATAATCAAATTATCAGATCAGAGGATCGACAATTCTTTCCCACCTTTTAGGAATTTATTGTTATTGATCCAAGTTTATCTTTGTGAAGGCCTTTATTTTTTATGTCACTTTAAAATCATTCAATTTTAGATAAAATAATGTGAAAAAGTTCTCGAATCAATAATAAGCCTTCTAAGTTTGACAATTGTTTGTTCAAGATAAGCGTTTATCAGACATCTTGCGTTATCTCTTACGGAACAGAAAACAAGAACCTATAAAAATGTATGGGAGCACTTAACATCTCCTGATACGTAAGAAAAGACGAATAATAGTAATAATTTAGTAATTAGGTAATTCTAGCGAATTCCAAAAAAATGGAGTACAGTGATTCGATTTAAATATACATATACGATCAAATTGTGTACTACACAGAAAGAGAAAATATGTTTGACATACCTTCTTTATTCACTTTTAACATCAGGTCGACGGGATATCCAGGTTATGATCAGAGTGTGGCAATTACTTATTCAAGGACAAATTTCCTCAAGGAAAATGAATTTGAATACACAGAGCAATGACGAGGATTGGTTCTGTCTTTTATAGAAAGGAGCTTGGTTAATGTGTACACGAACCTCATAAGAGCTAACGTCGTATTATCAAAAATACCAAAATGTTAATCCTGGATTTAATACAATATTTTACTTACTTCGAAAAAAAAGCAAACTGACTAACGTAAGGAGTAGAATTGTAGTGGAAATCTTCATTTGTTTTGGAGTAGACACAATGGCGCAGAACAGAAATCTGATTTTTGAATAATTTCGTATGAACTGACACGATAAATGGCTGTCCTATATATTAAATGTTATGACACATATCCTATAAATTCTTTATCTAATATTCAAAGGAAACAAAGTTGAAGAAGGAATATTGCTCATCTCAAACTAGAAAGTTACAACATGAGTTCAAGATCACATGGTAGAGGCAGTATATGCAAAAATTTAAATAATTATCTTCATCGTTCAAGATGCTATCTCATTTATGAAGACTAGGGAAAGTAAAAAGAAAAATTATTGTGCGTTAAGTACAACACATTATTATGCTTCTAACGGATTTTGGGCGGATTTGAGTCGACTTGATTATCTTGGACGGTCGACTCGATTACCTCAGAAGGTCCCTAATGCATGTATTGACTGACGTTACAGACAATATTATTGAAAAATAAATACATTATATAACTTAGATCGCAAAAAAAAGAACAAAATACAATTTGTTTATTAGAATATTTATAATAATGTTCATTGTTAACTAGCAAGTGGCTCAAATCTAAAACTGAAAATTTATGTTTACGATGTTTATATGCAATGATTAAGTCTTTTCTTTAAACAAACAAACAAAATTCGTGAAATGTCCACTGTAGTAATACGTCATGGCTGTTAATAAAAACGAAACTTGCGCCCTCTATAGTAAGTATGTATAAATTTCTATTTAATTTCTATCAAAGGCGCGAGCTGCGATTTCATTTGAAGCCAATCCAAATCACTACATTCTCATTATGACTACTCATACTACATTAGTATATTTCTACCTCAATTGTCTATTGTTCAAG
>JAABKJ010007545.1:193695960-193836254 GCA_011634705.1 Andricus grossulariae
ATCCAAATCACTACATTCTCATTATGACTACTCATACTACATTAGTATATTTCTACCTCAATTGTCTATTGTTCAAGTACTTCATAAAATATAAGGTGAACATTTATTACATTGGGGTTTAGTGTGGTTTTAAATCGTTTCAGAAAAACACACATATATCTATGTACTTGAAAACTACAAAGAAGGATTTAAACTCTTTAAACAAAGTTTTATTTTGTTTCTTTAGGGAAATGGAGTTAGATTATCAACTAGTACAAACCACCGCAAGATTTTAAATTTCCCTTTCCAGAACATAGAGAACGTGAAAATAAAACCAAGCGTTTTTCAAATCATCAACGCTTAGAAAAGTACTGCTGGCCATTGAGACTGTTCAAAATGATCTTATACATTGCTGTAGTGAGGGAGTTGCAAACATAATTGTGGATGGGGTGAAATCATCCGGTTGGTACTCAATTTTATTTGATGAGGCAACTGATATACGTCATAAGTCGCAAATGCGTCTCATTTTGAGATATACTCAGGACTCACGAGGAATAAGAGAAGATTTTATGGGCTTCATGGATGCATTTCACAATGTCAGAACTGCTACGACTGATTGGACCGCTGCGTTGAAATTGGAACAGATGGTTGTTCGCTAATGATTTCCCAACAGAAGAGAACTGTAGCTGAGGTACGAAAAGAATGTACCGACGCCCTTAAATATCGGTACAAAAAACATGCTTTGAAATCATCACTGTCCGAATCTTCACAAGTCACTCCACCAAGAAACAGCATAGGTGTTATGAAAGAAGTAGTTTCTTTCTTTAAAGCATCACCTAAGTGTAATGATATAATGATACGTCATTTTGAACATCAAATATCAGGATTGTGTGATACCAGATGGGTGAATAGACATGATGTAATCATCCAGTTCTTTACGGACCTTTCGAAAATTTTGGATTCATTAGAGGGTACCTACATGTCACGATATTTCAACAGAAAGCAAAGCCAAAACGTTAGCAACGTCCTTCTGTGATAGTGAGTTTCTAGTAGCAATGAACTGCTTGAGCCACGTCCTCGCACTAATTTTGCCTTTAAGAAAAACATTGCAAAAAGTTGATTTGGACCTGAAAAATACCTGCGATGTTGTAGCTGACACCATTTTAACTCTCCAGCAACGTCGCATAAGTGCAGTAAACTATTTCCACCGCGGAATGTGGGTACGTGTGACCACAGTTGCTCGTCATTTAGATTTGGAAATTAAGTCACCTCGGCGCAGTGGAAGACAGATACATCGTATATTATTTTCTACGCTTCGCAGACTAAAGAGTTGGCTTGGAGGTCTGGCTCTTTTATCTGTACATACAGATGTTCAAATCATAGCAGCAAATATCATACAATTCCAGGTTTGAAAAACGATTGAATTGATTAGGTTTCTTTGAAAAACATCTGAGCAAATTATTTAAAATAAGGCAAAGAAAAAAATACTGCAACTGTCGCTGTTGAAACAGTAGTCACCTCTGTTCGGACAGCATTCACAGTTTAATTCCAAGGGCTCAAATAACTGTCGAGCGCCACGTTATTTTAGAAGAATAACGAAACCAAAACCGCGTGGCGTCCCTTTTGGAAAAGCTTCAGTCAATCTTCAGATAACTTACATGAGTTCATTCGAATGCCAAAAGACACCCTCTTAACTCGAAAATTCAGCGCGGTAAATTTTCAGTAGATATAAGTTAAACAAGTAGGGAAATATTTCTATTTACTCAAGAATAAATAAGGCAAATTTTGTGGATCAAAATAGATATGGCACCAGAATTTATTCTTACACAATTTCTCTCTTAACAAAGTACAAATAAAAAACTACCAGCACACAGGTGTTGCCACCGAAAGAGAAACTTTATGCCTCCAAAAAAACACGTTTCGTTAAATGAATTCATTATTCATATCGCTTTTTTGTCTTGCGATTGTATCTGTCAGTATAAGTTTATCAGTATTTGAGTACGTCAGTGTGACATCTAACAAAATTCTTTATGGCTGCTAAGGCTCCAATTTTTGACTGGACTGTGCCATTTATAAGTTATGATAAAACATAAACATTGTATGGAGTCTTATAAATTTAGGCGACTTTAATCACATGAAAACTACATTTTAAGAATATAGAAAGGCTTTATATTGGTTAAAATGGACGAAACAGAAAATTACACTTGATGTGACATGAAATTTAGGTTACTTCACATATCTAGATTGTCTATTGTTCAAGGATTTGATCCCATATTAGATCAAATTCTTCTTGGACAAAGAAAATAATAATGCATATCGCATCTCTTACTCAAGTTTAAAAATAATTGTACGGAAATTCTTGGTAAATTCTCACTATTTATGATCAAACATAAAATAAAAATACTGTGATATTGTTGAATCATGTGTTTATTCATTTATAAGATTAAAATACCTCATTTATAGATTGATATACATCTTAATTTAGAGGCCATCCTTTGCATATAAACTAGAGAAACTAATGAGATATTCTTGGGATATCTTACGATATTCTTAGAATATTTAATTGATATCAAAAATTAATGTTCTGTAGAATATATTTTTTGATATGTCCATGATAGCCTGTAATCTTCCTTTGTGTACAGATGGTGTCTTAAAGTTGCAGTATACACATTGTCTCCTGGCACTGCTACATATATATGGTCGTCAAGTGGGAGAATGCCTTGGACATATTCGCTTGCACTGCGATGAGCATGCGCTTGTACATTGTACACTTGGAAAGAGTCAGCTGAATAAAATTTGCCATCTGTTTTCATCTGGACGTTCCTTGGAGTATGACGAGCAGGATCATGATTGGAAAGTGCATTTGGCGGGCTGAGAATTGAAGCGAAATGACGGTTCGCTATTCGCATAAAAGGATTCCTAATCCCAGGATCGCCTACGTTACGGTACAACCAGATGGGTATATAATCATATGGTTCTCTCACGATATGTCCATCACGAATACAACCATCAAGCATAATTAAAATCATGCGGTTGTTAGGAAAATTAGCACATCCATCGGCATCTAATTTTATAAGAAAAAATGGACATTTATGATGTTTTCTACTATATAAATATTTAACTGTTCATATACGTAACTTATAGCGCAATTTGTGATTTAAACAAAAAATTATTCTACCGTATTCTCAAAAACCAGTTGTATAGGGAGAAATCGAGATCAGATTCGAATTGCGCACGAAAAACTATACATATTCGCGAAAAGACACTTGACGCGATACCAATTCACTGGTGAAATTTTGTTGAGCAGTTTAATTAACAATAATAAATTGAGATGGTCTGCCTGTCCCCGTTAGAACTCATATATGTTTGGGGCGATCCACAAATTGCGAAGGGGAAAATATTTTTTGAAAAGGGCATAACAGGTTAACCATGCATAACCTGCCCCCGGCCGAACCTGTTCGAGATTTTCGCGGAGTAGGAGTTAACTTTGCATTAACAAAAATATCTCAACTGAAATGCTGGATTTAGTACAGTGTTTCACTTACTTTCAAAATACAGCAAACCGACTAGCGTAAGAAGTAGAATTATAGTAAGAATCTTCATTTCTTATTAGAAAACAATGTCTCAGAACAGAAATCTTTTTTAAAAATAATTTCGTATCAACTGACACGATAAATGGCTACTATATATACTGGCTTTTATGACACCTATCCTGGAGATTCTTTATTTACTCCACAAAGTAAATAGGGTTGAAGAAGAAATATTGCTCATCTCAAACTAGAAAGTTACAACACGTGATTAAGAACACATGGTAGAGGCAGTAAAAGCAAACTAAAATAATGTATAAAATCCAGGGCAAATAATGCTATTTAAGTATGAACTAAGCCACTCAAGATTAGTAAAATAGCAAAATAATTCGGTTAGTCGAAATATTCACAATGTTAATAAAGTAAAACTAAAAATTACTCAATGATAATAAATTTTTGTATTTAGAACTGTATACAATAATCAAAAGAAGTTTCTAAAACATGAAACGTTACACTTAGAAAAGTTTAATAAAGACCGCGTATTCGTAACATTTTCGCTGCACCACGTTTCATATCTGTTAGCATCAAGTATTCACCAATTATTATTTTAAAAGACAAAATTGATGTCAAATGAAAGATTATAATAAAAAAAACGCGATAGCGTGACATTTTTATAATTATTAAAACAAGCAGAAGATAGTATTTGTGAAATGTGTGAATAGGCTACGTCATGTCACCTCCACGAACATAAAGTGCTTATGAGTATGTACAAGAATCATGGTCTTAACAGGTAAGGTAGATTTACTTTTAATGAGGAAAACAATGTCTCTTATTTGAAGAAATAATAGTGGTAAACAATATTGAATTTTTTCTGTAAATTGATTGCTGTTGATGTTTGTTTATCATTACTTTGTTTATAACTAAAGATAACGAGGATCTCAGAGAGTCGACTTGATCATCTTGGACGGTGGACTCAATTATCTCAGAGTGTGAAAAATATGAAAAAAATATGAAAAATATATACATTATTATGATTTTTTTATTACTCAACGACAGCTTGCACGATACATATATAATACCTAATGCTAGCTGCGATATTTGTTTAGGTCAAAAGATCTGTAAAAAGGGGTTGAATTACACGATAAGCTACTCTATTACACTATTAACACAATTTACAAGATACACCTTGGCAAGAAGTCTAATGTATCTAAACGGTATTCCGCCATAAAGGTACTGCTGTCCCATGGAAGCAATCCATAGGTGAGGCAGAACCTGAAGAGAGGATGTCTGACTCAGCCTGTACAGGTCCACATCTCTAAGACAGGCCTCGAATTTCGCAAGGATTAAATTCTTCTTGTTCTGTAAACTCACCAAGTTCAAGTCGGTCCATGAGGCCTCCATTCCACACAAAGTAATAAGATGTTTTAGCTGCAGGACCCAATTAAACTTGGGAACTGCCCTACCTGAGTCCGCGAGGACCTGCAGACGTTTTAAACAAACTTTAGGAAGCCTCTCTTCACCCATACCCAAAACCTTCTCTAGCCAATTTGAGGCCATCTTTATTATGTTGTATGCTAGTGGAACACGGCCTAGTTCCAGTCTCAACGCGTAACTTGGAGTGTGTGAAGGCAGGCCCAGAACTCTCTTGGAGAAAGTAGTGTGGATTATCTCTACCTCCTCACAATACCTCAAACCCCAGATCCCTATGGCGTAAAAAGGACGCTTGAGATAAGGGTCTGAAATAAAATTAGTTTGGAGCACCATGATTCCGACTTGGAGGCTCGAAGGGCTTGCAAGGATGAACCCACGGCTATCTTTGTGGCAGTAATCCTTTTGGCACACGCCGAAGAAAAGGTACCCGAGCTTCCAAAAAGCTTGCACAGGTAGAAATATTCCTGGACCATCTTCAATTGAGTGCTCTCAAACGTAAAATTTGGTATCAACGGAGGTGTGCCCCTATGGAAAACCATGGTCTTGGTCCTGGATGTATTGACTTCCAGATAATTCAACCTACAATATTCAGCAATAGCATTAATTTTTCTCTGGAGATCAATCCTAGTGTCAGCAAGTACAACTCAGCAAAAAATTTCCAAATCCCCGATTTTCGAAATGAAGAAAATTGGGCTAAGAAACTTACCCTGAAGGACTCCGCATTCCACGACAACTGGTAACGTGGTGCCCTCTGGAGTGCAAATGGACATCCTAGCTGCATCATTGAGACTTTTCATTACCCTAATAAATTTTGTGCTGACACCTAGGCTCAATAATTTTCGCCAGAGCAGATCATGGTTCACTGAGGAGAAGGCTCTCTTGAAATCAATGAAACAGGAAAAAACCTTACGACCAGGAGTGGAAAGATGAATCTGTACGATGGAGCTTATAACAAAGATATGGTCTATATAACCTCTGGCCGCCCTGAAACCCGCCTGAAATTCCAGCAAACACTGACACTCATTCATCCACGACACCAATCTGTCCAGGAGGATCCGCGTGAATATTTTAGAAATAACGTTCACTTCGCAATGTCTCTATATGAGGCTGGATCCTTTTTGTCACCCTTTTTGAATAGCATGCACGTAAGAATATTTGCCAAATCTGAGAAGACCTTCTAATCCTGCCAGACCCTCCTGGACAAACATTCAAGGTAATCCACTCCTAAATTGGGAAGCGCTCTATACAATTCTGCAGAAATGCCATCTTCACTTGGTGCTTTCCCTGGTTTACATTCTCGTATGGCAGCAATTATCTCGTTTTTGAAAATCGACTCATCCAGGAGAAGATCTGTGTTTAGGGACCAAGCAAGGTCAAGTCCAAATTTAGGAGGGTACAAAGAGTTCACGAAGTCTTGCCACCTTTGCGGGTCGTAACAATTTCCATACGTAGGCCTAATCTTGAAAAAGTTGACTGCCCTCCAGAATTCTGCAGAACCTCTGGCTGATTCAAGAGCATTCTGGAAAGCCTTCTTGTAGTTTGCCTTCTTAGCGCTCATAAGAGATATGTACGCCATTTTATCTGAATTATATTCAAGGATGTCCTCTTGCGCGAAACCCGAAGCTGGACAAATTCTTAGGCTTTTTTCTACCTTTTTTTTACTGTTAAGACAGGCCCAGTCATACCACGGTTTCTTCTCCACAAAAGAGGAAGAAGGCTTGGCAATCATACCCTCTCCCGACGCCGCTTCTCTGATAGAGGATATGAGATTCTCATTCATTGCATTCACCGAGACCGTATTCCAAGAGTGTGGGTCAGAGAGCGACAGAATATTAAGAAATATCTCCCGCCTATCCTCTCTCTATATCAGTTTCGCACTCGTACACGTATTCATCGCTTCAACAACAACCCCCTCCCTGCCACCCATTCGTATATTTGACACTTCTACACAAATCGGTAGATGGTCGGAGCGAGTAGCAATAGAAATAACTTGAAAATCTTTAGTTACATTAATTGAAGCAAGAGCGCAAGCCGAGAGATCGATAGAACTGCCACTTCCGCAGGACAGGCGCCGAATCTGCCGTTAAGGAAAGCAAAGCCATGCACTTCCAAACATTCAACCGAAGCAAGACCCCTTTTACAAACGTCAC
This sequence comes from Andricus grossulariae, assembly GCA_011634705.1. Taxonomy (NCBI): domain Eukaryota; kingdom Metazoa; phylum Arthropoda; class Insecta; order Hymenoptera; family Cynipidae; genus Andricus; species Andricus grossulariae. The sequence continues at coordinate 193,703,048 of JAABKJ010007545.1, forward strand.
GATCCAGCAAGGATCTTTCCGCAAATGCATTGAACTCCTCCGGGAAGGCTTCATAAGCTACCTGGTTTAGATTACCAAAGCACGCGTTGAAATTCCCATCCAGAATTACGGGAATAAAAGGATATAATTCCTCTAGCCGCGCAAGTACTGGATCCAAACTTTTGCAAATTAAATCTCCGTCTAGCCCCGGCTTAAAATATATCAAGTCGACTATGAATCGTAATAAAGACAAGGCGCACTTTACGTAGATCCACTAAGGGGATATATATAGGGTTTCACAAGCATACCATTTTCGGTGTACACACATGACTAAGCTACCACTTCCTCTACCAAATTGACTCACTTTTGTTGCACTCGCCAAGAAGTATTCATGATGAGGAAGCCAGGAGGGAAGAGCTACAGGAGCTGCCAGAAGCCACGTTTCACATACGCAAAGAATATCGCTGTCCAAGATAGCCGTTGAAAGCCGTTGATAGTCACGACAGTTCCAGAAGACAATCCGAATGTCTCCCTCCGCCCCTTTAATAGTGTCATTCGCTTTTCTTGCGAGAGTTTCTAGTATCTCTTCGGGGTGTCGATTTCTTGTCTTGACTAGACAAGAATGTACAGTTTCCTCTTCGTTTCCCATAGATGCTTTCTCAATTGTCTCTCCATCTTTGACCTATTGCTCGTCACCGAAAGACCCATAATCGAAAAATCCTTAGCCCTTTCAGAAACACGAGGCCCATGCGATGGCAAGCCTAGCATGATGAGGATCGGTCTATAGCCTGCATTTCTTCCGAAACGGATAGCTGATTTCACTACAACCGACTCTACCTTGGCCTTTGAAAGTACCTCGCAAACGGACCGCATAAGGTATTTGTTATTAGGTTCAGTGTCCTTGAGCTTGTGCATTATCATATTTTTTGCACATGCATCTCTCCGGAGGTGAAGAACTTCCTCCGTAAGTAAATTAATATCATCTTCCAGCATGGTATTTCTCATCTTAAGGTCCTCGCGTCAGATCTTCAAGGCCTCAGCCTCTCCTTTCAGGAGCAAAACATCATTTTTGATCTGGTCCACTGAACCCTTTAGCGTCTTCATATCGGCCTAAGTTGACGACGTATCCTCTTTTATGGAGGTCAGGAGAGCTTCAAACCGCTTAACGTGCGAAGCTGCCATCTCGCGTTCTACCATCTCACAATACGGTAGTGTAAAGTCAGCTGAGTAGACGTGAGCGACTGATGTTTATTGGACAGGTAGTACGAAGAAGCACTGCAAACACTGCACTTCAAACACGGTTTTTACATCAAACCAGATCAAATCCAATTGCACCAACAAAGCACCCGCGAGATCGACACCCCCGCACCTTGCATGCCAAAAATCAGATCGAGCTTCAGTCAGAAAAATAGAATATTAGCGAAATTATTCGGCGCGAAACCACGCGTGACTAGCAGGCATGCCGCCATATTTCAACCTCCAAAATATATACATTATACATCTTAGATTGCAAAGGGGAAGGAAAAAGTTCAATTGGTTAATTAGAGTATTCATAATAATGATCATTATTAACTAACGGTTATTTTTTACTCTTGATACTACTCCTGTAAAATATTTAGGTATTTTAATCAAGATAGAGTTTTTGGTTGCGGTTAAGCATCGCATGAAAATAATTGTTTACATTTAATGCTTAGAACAATTGGCTTGAATCTAAAACTGAATATTCATGTTTCTGATGTTTCTTTGCAATAATCCTGATAGGTAGTGATTCCTCTTTAGTCCTTTCTTAGAAGAAAAACAAATATTCGTAAAATGTCCACGGTGCGCTCCAAAGGATGCTCTTCGTGCTGCTTCTTTTGGTGTCCGATCCGTTACTGTTGCATAATGGGGGAAAAGTTGACAACTACGTAATTACTATATTTTAAAATTACAATTTGATTGATCTCAATAAGAAAGTAGTGATTCGTCATGGCTGTCAATGAAAACGCAACTCGCGTCCTCTATAGTAAGTATGTAAAAATATATATTTACTTCCTATAAAAGGCACGAGCTGCGGTTTTATTAAAAGCCATTTCGAATCACTACATACTCATTAGGACTACTCATACTACATTTGAACATTTCAACCTAGGTTGTCCATTGTTCAAAAACTTCATTCAATATTAGGTAAAAATTTAATAGATTGGGGTTCAGTGTGATTGTAAATTGTTTCAGAAAAACATAAATATCTATTTAAAAACAACAAAGAAGGATTTAAACTCTTTAAATAACATTTTATTTTGTTTCTTGAGGAAACTAGAACTAGATTATCAACTAGTACACATATACAACATTTTTAGGGACGTGCATAGACTTTAAATTTGAATTTTTTACTTGTGTACTTTATAAAGCGTAATGCTCTACTTTGTACAAAGTTATCTGTAAAAACACTCTTATATTGTTGAATGATGTGTCTTTTCACTTATAGGTTAGGATTGCATGTTCATAATATATTACATTTTCCGGACAGCGGTTGCATGTAAATTAGGAAGATTAATAAGATATCCTTCAAACGTCCAACGTATATTGAAATTTTTGCATTGTAGGATATCCTTCTCCATGTATCACATGCCGATCATGCTCTTGCACATTGTAGACTTAAATGGAGTTTTAAAAATAACATTTGTGATTTTTTTATTTGAATCAGAACGTTCATTGGAACTTGTTAAGCAGGATCATCATCAGGACGCACATAATGAAGTAAAATGATAGTCCGCTATTGGTACATATAAGAATCCAATAAAGCGCAGGCTGCATTACCCCACAGTATATCCAGGAGTAGGGTACTTGTAATTCGGACAATTCCGCGATAGTTTTATGAAAAGTAGCGTTATCCTGCACTGTGACAACAATGTGGCTTAGAACAATATTGAGAAATCCACCTACATCTAATTTTGGAACAAAAAAATGACATTTTGAACAATCAGTGGTCGAAAAAAACATGTTATGTAAATTCATCAGCGATATTGCTGGTTCAACATTCTAGTATTGAATTAAATAATTATTAGTTTAGCAATATTTACAAGAACATTTACCACGTAATTATCATAGTTCCTAAATTTCAAGTGGAGAAAAATTGGTTTCCATCTCTAGAATTAAATTCCTGAATAAGTAGTCCCAAATGTACATGAGAACAGAAATAATTATAACATACATCTAATATAAAATAGAGTTCAACATAATATAGAAAATTTTGCTTCTGGACATACCCTGGTTAGGTGCAAAGCGTGCGTTCGTTGAGAAAAAAGTGTGATATTCTTGAACCGTGAATTTATTTATCTATAGGATTGCAAATACATAATTTGTAGATTAAGATATATCTACATTTACGAAACATCCTTCGCATATTAATTAGAGCTACTGATGAAATATTCTTAGGATATCCTGACATATCCTTGGGATATCTTATGCATATCGAAATTTCTGCACTGTAGGATATCTCTCTCGATATGTCTGGGATAGCTTGTGATGCACCTAGAATATTCCAGACAATATACGGGATAGCCCGTGATCATTTCTTGCGTACGTTCGGCGTTGTATAGGTGCACTATATACATTGTCTCCTGTCACTGCTACATATATGTGATCGGTGAGTGGGTAATCGGATGGCACGAATTCTGTGTCACCCCGATAATGATTATGCGATTGCACATCGTACACTTGGAAAGAGTCAGCTGTATAAAATTGGCCATGTATTTTCATCTGAACGTTCCTTGGAGTATGAAGAGTAAGATTATGATTGGCAAGTGAAATTGGCAGTCTGTGAAGTGAAGCAAACTGACGGTTTCCTATTCGTATGTAAGCACTCGTTTCCCGTGGAACTCCTGCGTGACGGTACAACCAGAGGGGTACCCAAGACTCGAGTTCCATATCGACATCTTCATGATACATACAGCCATCATGCATCGTTAAAATAATGTTGTTGTCAGGTAGATTGCCATCTACACCTAATTTTGTAACGAAAAATAAAATTTATTAAGTTTTTCCACATTGGCAACTCATATTTTTGAAAATTTTAAACATTTACTGTTCGAAAAGATGAACTCTATGTATTCAGAAAGTTGAAGATACCTTTTACAAATCAGTTTTTCGATGACTTTTGAAATTTTGAAACTAACGGGCTCCTTATTTTACAATGATTCGAGATAATCCTGATAAAATTTGAACTCTTGAAAGCTCGAACTCTTGAATTTCAACAGGATTCTTTCGATTTTTTCTCACATCAAACAAAGAAGAAAATCAACCAAAATATAATTAAAAAATGTAAGTATTTGACTGTGAGTATATGTAACTCATTGCGCGATTTGTAGTGTGAACGAAAAACATTTTAACCTAGTAAATATTGGAAACCAGGCGTATAGGAAAAAGATCGAGATCAGATTCACACTGCGCAAGAAAAACTATACGTTTCGGGAAAGACTCTTTTCGCTATGTGAATTCAGTAGTCACATTGTGTTGGCCAGTGTAATTAATAATAATGAAGTGAAATATTCTGCACTGTAAAAAAAAGTATCATTTCAAGGCTAGTTTTCGATATTGGAACACTCCTCCAAAAATATAGTCTCGGGTGGCCGCTTCATTTTGATGCCACTAAAGGACGTTTTAGTACAAGTTTTTTGGATCAAAACAGGTCTGAAGTAAGAATCAAATTCCAAAGACGCAACGTAGCACATGGGAATGTCGAACGTTCTTGAACTGTCACTGAAATATATAGCATTTCACGCTTGTTCTTTCTCATCCTGACTAACTCTGTACACTGTGATAAAAAAGTATCCCTTCAAGGCTAGTTTTCGTTATTGAAACAGTGCTTCAAAAATATAGTCTCGGGTGGTTCTATTCTGATGCCACTTTATTTCAATGTCACTAAAGGACGTTTTATTACAACTTTTTTGGATCAAAACAGGACTGAAGTGAGAATCAAATTCAAATGACGTAACGTAGCACATAAGAACGCCAAACGTTTTTGAACGGTCACTGAAATATATAGCATTTTGCGCTTGTTTTTTCTCATCCTGACTAACTCTGTACACTGTAAAAAAAAGTATTATTTCAAGGGTAGTTTTCGTTATTGAAACAATGCTTCAAAAATATAGTCTCGGTTGGCTCTAGTTTAATGCCACTTCATTTTGATGTCACTAAAGGACGTTTTATTACAACTTTTTTGGATCAAAACAGGACTGAAGTGAGAATCAAATTCAAATGACGTTCTCAGGCCATATTTTTTTAATTGTGCAGAATTAAAAAAAAATATTTAGGAAAAATTCGATTAATTTTGAAAGATATTTAAAAGGCTTGGAAGTTTTGAAACGATTCAAAAATAATTTGAAATTTGAAAATATTTCAAAAAAATTAAAACAATATGTAGCTTTTGATGATTTCAAAATAAAATTTTCAAGCTTTTTATGGATTTTAAAGGTTTTCAAGATAATAAAAATAATTGCTTGAAACCCCTTGAAAATTTTTTAATTACATGTTTTTTTATTCATTAATTTTTAGAGAAAATTTCAAAAGATATAAAAGCATTTTAGAATACGTCTCAAAATTGCGAAAATAATCGGAAAGATTTGAAAGCCATTATTTTTTGAGTTTGTAAGATTTTTTTAAGTTCTAAGAATCATCAGAGTCAGTTTGAAAGCTAATAAAGAATTGGAAAAGTTTTCACATGATTAAGAAATATTTTCAAATTTTGACAGATTTCCGATAATTTGTCATATATTTCCAAATTCCACCAAACTTCCAAAAGTATCAAATATTTTTTAAACATACTCGAATTTTTCTCAAAATTTCGTAAAATCTAGTAATATAGATAAAATTATACCTTATCGACATTTACAAAATCTTCGAAAATCGCTTTGAATTTTCTATCTACCCTCAAATTATAATATTTTGCTGGAAATTTTTTTTTCTTTTTTGACTGAAAAATCTTTTTTGGATAAAAAGATTTAAAAAATTGAAAAAGAGTAAAGGTATTTCAAGAGATTCCAAAAGGTTTATATATGTTTTTGTTTCAATTTTTTCATTAGTTAAAATATTTGGGAAGTCTTGAAAATCCTATTAAAATTGTTCAATTTGAAAAATATATATTTTTTTATTTAATAAGATTTTCAATTGAATTTAATTATTAAAAACCTTATATTATAATTATATACAATAATGGACAAGTGCACGCAGCATGAAGTTGATTCGTAGTGATAACTTCGTTTTTCCATTATTTTATTTTGAGATTCATTAGTATTTAGAAAATTTAAAATGTTGGTGCATAGGTATAATCAATTTCAATTATGCGAATGTAGATGGTAATTGTATACTTTGATAAACTACTAACTTTAGACGGACAAAATCATATCACTTATAAAACTATAAAAAACTTCTTAGTTTATTGTGTTGGTAAGATTTGGCGGTGAGAATTGGAATTTTTTAATAGACGTGAAAAAGTGTCTATAATTTTTAAATAATAATGCAAATTTAAATAGTAATTAATCATTTTGATATTCAATTAATTCTTCAAATTGGCTCAAAAGTCATTAAACTTATAAAATTATTTAAATGTTATAAATTTACTGTGTCGATAGTTTTTGTCCGCTAATAATTTAAATGTAATAGTATACACAAAATTAAACCATTTTGAATTTAATTTTAACCTGTAAATCCTTTCAAGTTATGTAAGCAATTTCATTTATATATAATAGAAACCTTTAATATATGAACAATGTGAAAGTAGAATGTTCCAAATTAAATTGATTTTTAATATCTTCAAATAAAAATAATAAAACTTTATATTAGATGCCTAAGAATTTGATTTTTTTATAATTGTTAGTGTAAAAAATTAAAAATATATCATCTTTATTCGTTTGCATCTAATACATTCCATTTGGCGTTAAAGGAAATAATATCTTTAATTGATAATATATGAAGTTCTTTGGAATCAATTTTAAACTTTCGGAATTGTACAAAAAACTGCATCAAATAATAGGTGACTAATAGTTTTTAAATAAATATACTTGACGTTTTTCTTAATATTTTTCTTTGATTTTCTTTTTCAGCTGATATTTTTTTAATTCTTTTATTACCTCAAATATATTGTCCATCACTCCCATCCATTTTCTAAACCCTGTCTGATTCGGTGGATTCAACGATTTAACAAACCTAATTATTCTCACAATTAATTATTGTTTATAACTTTCTTCTCTCAAAGTAGTGCCAGACAGTTGCACTTTTTCTGAAATATTCGGGTTTGTTTTTAAGCTTTACTTATGAACAAATAATAAATGAACATCAACCAGAATCATTTTTTAAACAGTATTGTAGTTTTTTCAAAGTAAATTATTTGTACTCTTTTATCAATGTTTTGAAATATTACTTCAAGGATAAAAACAAAAAAATTAGGAGTGTAAAAGAAAAATTTTCAATTGCACATATTTTACTATCAGTTTCTCCCCCTCTCTCGTCCTGCCCTGGAGAAAATATGTTGTCATTAATTTCAATATACATATGTAGGGATTAAAAAGGTATACATTAATCAATTAATTAATTATAATATCTCATGGGATGAAATTGCTTCGGGTACTTTGTTACCGCTTGTAGTAAATATTGTTTCTGACTCATATCCCTAGTAATAAGGGTATTAAAGTGAAATATCATTTTTATAAATATCTGTTTTATTTGAGAAAAATATATTCACAAAAAAGAAAGAGTTTTTTCAAAAATTATTCTCCCTGATGTTTAGTTAATAATTTTTCATAACTATAAAGCTAAAGCAAAGTTCAGAGTTAAAAAAACCGCAACTTTCTTGCAAATTATCTAATAGTTCAAACAATAGTGCCGGTCAACTTATATTAATTATTACTTCACTAAGTGAAAAGTGGACAAAAGTTGAAAAATTTCAGAAAAAACCGCAACTATCTAGCATTACTATAAGAGGAAATGAATATATACAATAATAACTTGTTTAAACAATTATGTTTGTTAAATTGCATTAGGTATCACCTTTCTCTGAGTGAAAATTAGGCAAAATTTTGACTATTTTAGAAAAAACCGAAACTTTCGAGCATTACCTTTTTTATTTTTTGTTATACTGTACTTCAACCCTTTTAGTCTCCATAGTACATATTTTGCTAAATTATCAAGATATTATTAGAATTTTCTTCCTAGATTCTACCTTAGGGTCAAACTTGATCCAAAAATTTACCAAATTCCTAATAATGATTGTACTTAACACCTGATTTACAACAATTCAAAACAATAAAATTTTTATTGATTACAAGCTAGTCTGGTACATGTCCCAAAATATATTTTTAAAGAAGATAATTTATCAAAATTCAAGTTTTAAACAGTAGTAATTGTAAATAAAAAATTATTTCACATGGTTATATTCCTTGCTGTCATTCGTATTTCAGTATATTGTGAATCTCCGTTCCTGCACTTAAGAAAGAGTTAATTTTAAGTTCAAACAAAATTGCATCGTTGTTCAAAATTTGGCACTGCTTTTTCTCCTTTCTTGTTGAGAATATATATATTTTCAAATTGATTAATTGAAAATGCCAAAAAATTGTTTGTTCAATATGATTGATTTTGACTCAATATCTATATCAATAATTCCAAATATGTAAAAATTATACTATTTAAATGAATATTGGTTCGTATTATGGATCGCATTGTCGTTAAGATATTATCAAGGATGGTAAACTTTCTTATATAATTGTAAGATTGATAAGATTCAGATGTGAAATTATGTAATGATGTGAAAACATCAAAAATATGTTTGCTGCTTAGGACCAGTGGCGGAATGCCATATAAATACTAGAACAGTAATATAGTTTTCTGCAATTTCCTTTTACATTTTATTTAAAATATATTTCTGTTTAATATCATGTACTGGGGATACCGATATATTTCTTAGGGGCATCACTAATGCATCTATCAACTTCCCCACATATAATATTCTGTAAATAAATAAATACACGAAGTACAGTTTTCTTTGCTCTATTTCTTGATGTTTCCACAAAAACAAATAGATTTAGTAAATTCACTCTCGATAAATTAAAATCTTCACTATAGGTTAACTTACTTTATTTCTCTAATTGCCATAAACAAATTAAACGATAAAACTGGCATCTGCTGTATTTTCGGTGTTTACATGCATCGATATATTGATTTTGACGTTGGATGATGTGTTTAACATTTAATCACAACTCAAAACTAAACAGCAACAATCGCATTGTTATAAATTTGTATAAAAAATCTTAACAAACTAATTTGCTTATTTCACGTTTTTGAACATAAACCATTCTTTCTGTGAATCATTTCTTTTCCTCTCAAAAATAATATTTCGAAACAAAAAATTGCCTTGAACAACACTTGTGATTGTTAGCAACAATTAGTATAAAAAATGTACATGTTTGAACATAAGAAAGTTCTACTTTCTGCGAATGAATGAGTGATTTCGTCGAAAAGAGGAACCTCATAAGTAAAACAAGGTCATACTGTGAATCATTTACAAGAATTTTTGAAACAGTCATGATTATGTTGTTGATTGACAATCTATTGTGTTCGGATATTATTCTGCAGATGAAAAGAGAAAAATGCAAAGAAGAAAAATTTCCTTCATTTAAAACTGCGATATATGTAAGTGTATTTGTTTTAAGAATTGTTGTCGAAAGACTACTTATTGTGACAATAACAACCATGTTGAGGTTATTCTATTGGATAATTTAGAAAATATGTATATTCAAAGTCCAAGGTTTTTTCAGCAACATCATCTTTTTGAAATCCTGCGATCAATTCATCGCCAAATCTAGTTAAGTGTTCCTGAAAGGTTTTGAAATTTATAAAATCAAGAGCAAGGCATACTCTTCAAATCTAAACCAAGAACACGAATAAATGTTGCGTCATTGCTGAGTAATCATAAAAAATGTTTACCAGTGGAATTCAAATTTTGACAAAGATAAAAATACGAGATCCGTCGCGCACGTTAATTTCTTATGATATAATCATTTTTTCAATAAATCAATATTTGATCTTCATAAATGAAGGTGAAAATCAATTCTATGTTTTTTGAATTTCGACCTGCCCTCGCGGAATGAACATATATTCAACATTTTCTTACACAACGAATGTATGAAACAATTTAAAACTATATATAATATTTCACACTACGTATAATTTTTGCGGCTGGCGCTCAACTGCAAAATCTAGAAATTTGGACGAAGAAAAGAATACGAGACTCGTCGCGTGCGTTCCTTTTGTATCATATAATAAAAAATTTCACCTCCACCCCCTAGAAAAATATTTCTCTTGATGGCAAAAAACTTTTTACAAAGTTTGTAAGCCTTAGTCCGTTCAGGAAACTTAAAAAATAATGTCCCATATATAAACTTCTTTTTGCATTTTGAAAATCTAACTATCATTTTTCAATTATGATAGTATCATTAAGAGTCATTATCTCAACAATCACGCAATATTTATTCATGTTCTTGGTCCAGAATTAAAGAGTAAGATTTCTAATTGATTTTAGGAATTTGACAAATTTTTAGGAATAATTCTATAGATTTTGCGATGAGTGAAGCATGCATTTTCAAGTGGTCAATACAACTTTACCAAAATGAGTGTTTCAATAAAGATCTTATTGTTTAGTTTTCAGTCATAATTATTTGTGAATTTTACATAATTTAATGACAAAATCAGTATAAAGAATGCATTTAAACACCGAAATTGCAGAAGATGCTAGCGTTTTTTCATCATGAAGTGTGACGTAATGGAGACCACTTTCTTTTTATCGTTCTTTCAAGTATAGAGGTTTTGTTTAAGAAAAAATTTTATTTCCTCATTTGATCCGTATGAACGAATAATATTTTCGCAACCCAAGCCACTACAAATCTTCGAAGTTCACCATTTTCAATTCAGTTCAATTCAATATCAGTTGAACCATTCCTTTTGAACAATCATTTAGAATTGAAATATTTTCAAAAAATCTTGGTAACATGAAATTACTATTCAACTGAAATGTCAAGTATTATTATTCTCATAACATTTACTTTTCTCTATCATCCTATCAATGTGGATTTATGAAAAATGCTAAATGCTGTTTTTTTTTTCAAAATGCTGTTCATTCAGGGTCCTCATTTATAACAATTGTTATAAAAATGAAGCAAGAGAGTTCATGAAAAACGAACAATGTTAATAATGGTAGGTATAGGATTTGCAACAATTTTAGGAAAAATTAGGACACTGGCTGATCCGGATGATTTCTTGTTAACAAATAAAAAGTCTAATTTTTGTTAGCTTTCAAACAAAAGGTATCTCAGGGACCTCTTAGTGCATACAAAAGTATTACTGATGACTGGACTAAAATCAGAAACATGCGGATATTGAATTTAACAGCATATTAATTCAATCTAAACAAGCATTCACATTAAAGAAATACCTGAAGATTCATTAATATAATATGTATTCGGGCCTATCGAAAAAATTTAATATTTTGCTTTTGTTTTTGGTTAGGGCCAAAAAGTTTCCAGTAGGTGCCAAAATAACTCCTAAATAAGATGAATCCTGAAAAAAATGTCATCAGTTCGTGATCCAGTTCTGATCCGGATGAGCGGTAAAAAATGCAAATTGTATCCGCATGTATTTCTGCTTAATATGGACCCAATCGAAAAATGTCCTGTGTTCACGCATTCATGTTGAAGTGACAGATAATGGTAAAATTTACCAAATTATTTATTGAATGACATTTATTGTATTATATTTTTTATCACAACGTATGATGAATCGCGTGTGTTTATGAAACAGTAGATTTAAGTTTGGAAAATATTACAAAACTAAATGGAACTTAAAGTTTCGTATCTCTTAGGACTTTAATAATCACATTGGATCATGAAATATTTTTAAACGTAACCACATTGAAATGATACATACGCCAATATCCGTTGGAACTTACACTCCTTATTTGAATTGAAAATAACAATTGTTGTTCCTGGAATGATAAGAAATGTAAAAAATGTGGTGAATTTTATGATTTTTTGCCAAGTTAACATGAATTCCCGAACACTATATTAAATGTACGAAATATTTATTTTAATGAAGAAAATACAGGCAAAGAAATCATTTATTTACATGAAAAAAACATATATCTGGTTTAAATAAAAATTACTACTGTGAAATAATAGTTTAGTGATGCTAAGAAATAGGATTCAAATAAATACATTTAATTGGTTCCAAATTTCTTGTTTAGTGTAAATATCAATATTAATAAATTTAGTATGAAATTAATATGCATTGTATGTTAAAATAATAAAATTTATATCAAATTCTTTATAAACACTTATCTTGAATTTTATTTACGTGTGTGTAAATTCATTTGCATAGATTTTATATGAAGTCAGTGACTATTTTTTCTAACAATTAAGTTAAGAAGACAATTTTTTCAGAAGAAAGTGAAATTTTCAACAAAACAGTTCACTTGCAACCAAGGATGACTTTTCTACCATGAAAGATGAATTTTTAATTCAAAAGGACGAACTTTCATTGTAACAGTTAAATTTTTCACCAAAAATGATGACTTTAACACTAACTAACGACACTTTAACGACATGGTTAAGTTTTTAACAAAACTATCAATTGTCTACCCAAAAAGACAAATTTTCAACAAAATACATTAATTTTCTGTGAAATAGTAGAATTTTCAACATATGAAGGCTAACTTTTCAACGAAAAATGGAAGTTACATTCTCAGATGAAAAAAAATTCAACAAAATAGTTAAATTCTAGACCAAAGAGGAGAATATTGTAAATAAAATTAATGTTTAAGAAAGTAGTTCAACTTTCAACTAAGTAGTTGGACTTTTTACCAGAAAGAAAATTTGTTAAATGAATAGTTACTTTTTCATGTGAAAAGATGAATTTTTCACCAAATAGAATAATTTCCTAATGAAAAAGTCAAATTCTCTACAAAATACATGAATTGTCTACCAAATTGTTGAATTTTCAAGCCAAAAAGAGGAACTTTCTATAAAGCAGTTGAATTTTAAATCCGTATATTTGAATTTTCAACAACAATATTAATTACAACAAAATAGTTGAATTTTAAACTATAATTATGAATCTTTAACAACAAAAAAATGAAATTTTCACAATGTATTTCAAACTTCAACCAAGTAGTTGAATTTTATCCAACCGAAAATTATCTATTGTGAACGAAAAATGTAATGGTTGATGTTTCAACCAAGAATGATTTTAACTTGAATTGAAGTAAAGATATTTCAAACAGACCTTAAAGAAGAGAGAAAAACCAACAAAATATTAAAATTTTTAAGCAAAGACAAAATTTGTTGACCAAAATAATTGATATTCAATAAAAAAGCTGCATTTTCAACAAAGTAGGTAAACTTTCAACGAAATAGTTGAATGTTCAAGCAAAAGAGATGGATTTTCAACTAATATAATGAATCTTTGAGAACATTTAAATAAATTTTTAGGGCAGGACTTCAACATTCAACCAAGTAGTTGAATTTTCAACCCGAAAGATGAATTTTTAATCTACGATGCGAGTACATACTGTTCAAAATCACTGCTAAATTTGGAACGTGATTACTTATTCAAAAAAGAAACGAAATATTTTTTTTAATTCTTTGGAAGGACGCGAGAAGTTTTTTTTAAAAATGAAAGAATTTCTCGAATTTTGTATCTCGACGTCACCTTATGCTATGACCGTGGAAAGTTGTAGTAAAGATATTTAATCTATACCACCGCATCTTTAAAGTCTTATCTTCAATTTAAGCGAGTAAAACTTTTTCATAAATTTCGGGTTCAAGATTCTTTTTCAATATATTTTGAAATCGTCAAAACCTAAAATTAATTTTTTTAAAGAAAACTTAATCATTTAAAAGTTTCCTAGAAATCTTATTTTAGGTACTGGTAATTTTTTGTTTACTGGCTACGACAATTTTTTTATCGTTACCTACAGTATATACATTTCGTAAACTAAGTTATTCTAGTTTCTTTTTAATAATTTCAATTTTCTCATTTCTTCGAATGTGTAAAATGTTTAGAAATTTACAAGTAGTGTGATAGCAGAATGTTGAACAAAAAATTATATCCCAATATTAAAAAATCATTTACAATTGAAATTTTCTTTTTGATCGATAGTGTTTAGGAGCATTCAGAAATAAGTTTTATAATTAAACAAAATTACTCATTTGGAAATTTTTATTTGCAAAATTGATGGTTTAGAAAATTTGTAATCTTTATATTTATAGATAAAGAAACTGAAAACATCCATTACAAGTCACATTCACTATCAATCGCGCGCTATTTGAGTGTGCCGTTTTTCGATTTGATGCGAAATATGATTTTTTATACAAAATAAACATTTCGAATGAATATTTGTTTTCCGGGTTTATTTTTTATTTGTATTTATGGTTATATGAATATAGGTATTCTAAGATTCTTACGAAATTTCGAAATGATTTTTGAAAATTTCAGATATGTCAAATCAAAATTTCAACAAAAAAGATTATCATGACCCAAATAGTCGAATATTCAATTAAAAAGATGAATTCTCAATGAAAAATAAAAATGTTGACACTTCAATCCAAACAGATTTTTATTCTGATTAAAAACAGTCGCATTCGTCCAAAAAATACAAATTTGAAAGAAAATATTTGAATTCTTAACTAAAAAAGATTACTTTTCAACTAATTGTATTTTTACTAAGAAAGATTGGATATTTTTTAAAAGATGAATATTTTCTACAAAATAGTTCAATTTTTTAACCCGGAAATATGAATTTTTAATGGAAAAGTTGAATTTCTAAAAAATGGAGGAATTTTTAGCCAAACACACGAATTTCTTTGAAGAAGATTAATTCAATACCAAAATAGACAACATTTCATCTAAACTGATGAATCTTCAACCAAAAAATGACTTTTTCCCAGATAGTTGAATTTTGATTAAAAAAAAAATGAATTTTCAACGGAAAATGTAATAGTTGGTATTTCAATACAAAAATATTTTAATTTTAAATCAAAAACAGTTGAATTCATGATCTAGCTGTGAATTCGATGTCGAGTGTTTCCACTTTGTTTATTTTTATATTTATATAGTGCTCATTTCACAAATACTTTGCTTCCCGTTGGCAAATGTATTTGCCTCATCATGGCAGAAGCATTCGTGATTTTTCAACTAATAGACAAACTAATGTTTTCATTTTCATCAATTTAAAACTATAGGAATTTAAAAAAACACGATATTACAAAATAATACAAAATTACAAAATAATACGAAATAACAAAATAATACAAAAAATTGGTAAATAAAATGATAAATCTAAAAAATCAAATTTTGAGTTTCAAATGGTAATTTTTCGAGCTGGAAAATAAAGGAAGAAGTTCTGTCGCACGCTATCCCAACACCAGCTTTATGATTCTATTCACAAAAATTGTCAGAATTATTTTATTTTGAAATTTATGTTCAAAAAGTATTTTATATTCATGCATCAAGTTTGAATTATCTTAATGAAAAAAAATGTTTCTGTTCAAACAGATTTTTCAACTATTTTAAATGATCATAACTTCCTTACTATGCAATACACTTATACATATTATAGGTCAATCGATTTGATTTGAATCGAGGAATCTTTCCCGTTGTTGCATCAATTTTGAATTATGTTATTGAAAAAATTTTACTATAAAAAACCGTTTTTCCAAATATTATGCACTACCATAGCTTCCTTACTCTTCAATAAAATGTATCAATATTACAAGTCAATTGATTTGTCTCGAATCAACACATTTTTTCTATTCTCTCATCAACTTTGAATTATGAGAATAAAAGCTTTTTCACTATAAAAATCCATTTTTCATATATTATAAATTACCATAAATTCCTTACTCTTTAGTAAAATGTATTAATATTATAGGTCAATCTATTCGCCTCGAACCAAGGAATCTTTTATATCCTTACACACACACATTCTGACAATTGCTTAGAACATTGTATTAAACATTTTTAAATCGAGGAACGTTTAACAAAATGAATAATAAATTTTTCCGAAATGTTACCATTACAAAGCTTCCTCCATGAGGAAGCAAAAAAAACTAATTTTCAACAAAATAATTTAGTCCTCAACCAAAAAGATAAATTTTAAACCAAGATTATTAATTTTCTGCCTATAAAGACGAATGTTTAATTTCAACCAGAGAGATGAATTTTGGACTAAAATGATGAACTCTCAACAAAACATACTATAGTTGATATTAAAACTAAAAAAGATTTTAATTTAAAATCAAAAAGAGTTGAAATTATTAATTTTTTCTGCTTCATTTTATTTTATACATTTTCATGCTTTTTCTTTAATACAATGGAAATAAAACCTGATTGGTCTGGAGAACCTCCAAAGATTACTGGTGGCCCCCTTCATGGAAAATACGTATTTGAAAAAACCACTTTTCATTAGGGCCAAACTAATGTGAATATTCAAAATTTTTTGCATAATCTCTAAACCTAAATTGATGAAGTTTTTCAAATCTCTTAAAATAATTAAAATCCCTTTGAATACTAAAAAATTGTTTAGATTTTTTAAAAACGCCTTGGAATTTTTCAAAATGCTCTAAAATATTCAGAAGCCTTTTATATTCCGTTAAATTACTGAAATAGAATGAAAATTCCTTGGAATATTTTAAAATATCCTTGAATATTTCAAATCCTTTAAAATGCCTTGAAATGTTTCAATCTGTTAAAAAATCCTTGAAATTTCTAAAAATACTTTCAAATATTTCGAATTCTTTGAATTCCCCTACAGCTTTTTAAAGCATTCAAAAAGTCCTTAGAATTTTTAAGAAAACCATAAAATATTAAGATCTATTGGAAACACTTTCAACTATAAAAATCTATTGAAATACCCTTGATTTTATCAAAAATGCGAACTTTCATAGCATGTCCCGGATGCCAAGTTTCAAGATTTTATTAATTTTAATACATTTAGAACATGTATAAAAACTATTTATGACAACAGAAGTTTAAAGGAAGACTTCACCTATTAGAATCCAATATTTGCATGCTAAAAGTATTTCAAAATAATATATATGTTGTAAGAAAGTCATTTTATGCAAGAAAATATTATGAAAATTAACAAACGTGGGCGTTTTTTTTAATTGACACCATGCCCCACACGGACACCATACCCCACTCTCCCCTACTTTAAAACTGTAAATTATTGCAATTTAAAGACAACTTAAAGCTGTGGTGGAAAAACTACAGTTCTCAGAAGGCAAGTTACAAAAGCTTACCTAATTTAAGAGATAATTGTACTAGTGAGTTGTCTCTTTGATCTAAGAATAATTAGAAAAAAATTGAATAAGTCACTTTGAACCAATCTATTTAGATTATTAAATTATTTTAAAATTCAAAATGTATGCATATTTAAAACTTTTTAATGGTTTATTTTAATTAACTCTATGACGAGAGCTCGATTTATCTGAAGGTGATGAATCCGTAAAGGAACTCAAGAGTGAATGTGATGTATATTATAGTGATCATTAAACTATTCAATTTATTTAATTCACGGATGAAAGACCGATAGTGAACCAAGAAAATAAATTCTGTTCTACAAGATGAATTGACAATTGTGTCTATCGTGCACAACAGAAGATGAAAACTCCGTGATTATCGTTTAGAATTGTAAAGTATTTCAGAAATGACTAAAATTAAGCTTGCAGAGAAAATAATTGTATTTA
Organism: Andricus grossulariae; assembly: GCA_011634705.1. Classification (NCBI taxonomy): domain Eukaryota; kingdom Metazoa; phylum Arthropoda; class Insecta; order Hymenoptera; family Cynipidae; genus Andricus; species Andricus grossulariae. Next base: position 193,720,795 of record JAABKJ010007545.1, read on the forward strand.
GGATAAAATTAGACTTTTAAAGAAAGTTTCAATAGCATAGAATCATGTCTCTAATGAGCCGAAAAGTGAGATAGTTTGGAATTCTGTTTTTTTAATTGTCAATCTTTTTATGCTCATTTTGCATAAAATCATTCATGATAAAATAGATTTCTTTTCGATCTTAATTTTAAAATTTTTAAATAAAGACACTAAACCCATGATTTGTTCCAATCTGCAGGGTTTGCTAATGAATATTTTCAGAAATATTTTAAATGAGTCTTAATAATTTTTCCTCAGTTTATTGAAAGAAATCTATTTTTTATTCAAAACTTTTCAAAGAAGAATGCATTAAATATTAGCAATGTTAGAAATACATTAAATTTTTTATTGTTTCTTTTCCCAACTGGAAAATGTAATAATCTAAATTGATTTGTTCATAATCAACTATAAAGAAACTGTAGAGTTCTTTGCGATTGCAGTAAAGCGCCTGACCATACACGCGTACCTATCACTAATAAGGAAGGAAACTCGGTAAATGTCAGACGAGTACGCTTCGACAAGAAACGAAAAGAGAAAAACGTCTATAAAATTACATTGACAAATAGAAGAACGAGAAAATTTAATGGTTATGTGTGATAAGCGGCTATGATATAACAGTTTGAGCTGTCAAGGAAATGGATAAAACAATACTGACAACTCAATGAATCGGAAATTATGAAAATTTCGTTTTACAATATAAATTAGGAGTTGCGTTCTCTTTTCATATACAAATAAAGCGTATAAGGGTAAGATCAAATTTTAAACCCTTCTAGTTATTCACTAAAAACTTTAAATCCTTTTACAGAGTGTGAACTTATTTCGAAATTATCTAAGGTACAGCCTTTAATTACAAAACCAATGTTAATTTGGAAAATTAAAATAAGTTTCGAATTTTTTTTTCGTTCTTTGAAAATCAGCAACGAAATGAAGCCATTTTCATGGGTCTTTATTGATAAGAAAAGTAATGAAATTGGATTCTATTGCATTGGACTGATAGCAAAAGTCCAAAATGAAACTGAGTATATTTCCAGTTTTTAGATAAAACAAAAATTGAGTCAATGAATTCAAACTCGAGTTCCACTTGATAGTCACAAAAGCACTATCTGAAGTTAGATTTATGGTTGTAAAATGATGAAATATGAGTTCCAATTCATCAAACCGTTTGAACTTTCATGAATTTGCGGAATATTAATTAACAATTTGAATTTTCGTCGTTTTAAGCCCTTTACTTGCACAATCTTGCTACAAAGAGTACATGCAAGGTTAATTAGGGTATTTCGTACGTTTATTAACGATGGCAGGGCTTACGAGCACGCAAAGTATACCAACGCCTAAAAAAATGTCTATTTAAAATTTAAATCTTTTTTGGATTTCAATCGTGTGCAAAACTACAAAACTTGCCGACGTTTCGTGTACATTGCAGTTCACTTCTTCAGGGCTGACCCGAAACAGAAGTTTCAGGTTATGTTGTTCTTATATAGATTCTCTACGATGCCCATGATTGGCCAGAGCACCCCATAGTGGGAACTGCTCGAACTCGATTGGCCAGTCAAGTATTATTTAAAAAACCCGGGAGGACGGAAAGCCAAATCGGATTGGTATCATATCCATTATCCCTATTGATGTTATCAGGGTGTTTTAAGATTTCGATATCTTCTCTATGTTTTCTTGGAAAAATATTGTACGTTTTTGCGATGACGGTTATTTTGTCGAATAAAATGCTATGTCCTGTTTCAATATGATGCTCAGCTAGTGCTGATTGCGTAAAATGTTTCAGCCTGACTTTACTCTCATGTTCCTTTACACGTTGGCTCACCGCCCTCCCGGTTTCTCCAATATAGACCATAATACGACATAACCTCAAAGCATGTAATATTTCTTACCTGTGCTACTCGTCCCACTTTTTTCGACCAATTTTTTCTTTAATACCTTCATTTTAATTTATATATTTCACAGCATATTGCCAATCACTCTTTTTATCAACAAAATATTAAAAATACACCAAACATAAAATAATTTCAACAGTCTTTTTCAAAACGTCAAAACATTTGAAATTTGACTGTGTTGAGGCGCGGCTTGTATACGATGCACACTCACTCAACTATAGACAATTATCAGCGCCATCTAAAATATGAAACCCGTATTCTTCCGCTATAAATGCTATACCGGAAGAGCCTATCTTAGTTCCCACCCACTGCTCCCTGTCGTGTCCTTGAAACGGGGAGCGCCTTTCTTCGGTTCATCATGGATACTTTCCCGGTGCCGGATTGCTCGTTTTTAGGCGCATAAATGAAGCTCATTTTTGATAAAAAGAAAAAAATACAATACCATTTTTCGAAAAAAGGGCACTAATAGGTTGTGTATTATGCCATTGAGATTATGTGGTTGAAATATGACATCAAACAATTCTTCCTTCTAGGAGGAAATATGTGATTTGTAATACATGGGCTAAAAATCAAGCATGAGGAAGCACCTTAAAACTTTCTTTGTTGCAGATGATCAAGAAATGCAAAAGACTTGAGAAATTTGGCATAGAAGGATGTGACGATCCTCTGGAAGGAATATTGGAAGCCTTGCCTTCACAGGTAAACACTTTAAAGGATTTCAAACTGCAACTTGATGAACTAGAGAACCAATCTGTATTATTTTCAACAATTTCTGCGCTAGTACATCTTGAAAAATTGAATGTTAACTATTGCAACTTTGTTACTGATGCATTTCTAGAAGTGGTTGGAAAATATTGCAAGAAACTGACATACTTAAACTTATACGGTGAGTTTTATGAGTTAACATTAATTTCTACACAACTTTTCGAATTTTTTTTTTAATAATCTCTATGTTAATTTTGAATCGAATTAATATTTTCAGATTGTTGTCTACTAACGGATCGCGGAATTTTCAATATACGTAATTTACATAAATTGATTTATTTAAACATAGGTGGATTGCCTGAATTAAGAAACCCACCACTGGAGAATTTAATAAGTTTGGTAGTATTAGATTCTTTTTTAAATGAAAAAATACAAGAGGAATGTTTTTGCTCTTTCTTGAGAACAGCACATCGACTTCGGGCACTTAATGTTTACAAGTGTAGTTTAGTTACTAACAAACTTTTAATTGTTGCTGCTGAAGTTTGTAAAATGCGAAATTCAGATATCGAGCTTCATTTATTTGCAAATAAAACTGGAATAAATATAAAAATCTTTGACGAAAAATCGCCCTTATTGAATCTCGAAAGTTTGGATTTTATTCCATATGCCGAATATGGTATTGAAGATCCATATCTTCAAATAAACGACCCAGAAGTTATCATACATTAATTTATTGTACAAAAATCGACTTGTAGTTAACATTGCATTAATTTTAAATTGATAATAAAGGACTTGAAGCAAAATTTGAATATATTAGGCCTTATATGGACTGTGTCCTTCACAATGGCAACCCACCTGCCCATTCATTGCAGCTTATTCAGCAATTTCTGGCGAAACACCAGAAACTGCACAAGCACCTTCCTATTCGATCCAATCTAATCCTACCCGTTCCTATTCGATCATATAAGTTTCTATCCGATTCTATCGAATTTTGTCATTTTCTATACGATACAATCCGATCCTACCGGCGGAAAACAGCACGAGACGGACGGACATCCGACCAAAACTATACGACGAAATTATGTAACGAAGCCATAAAAATTGAACTATTCTAAAAAAAGCATTCAAAATTGCATAATTTTCTAATATACAAATTAAATATTTAAGAGTCTTCAATTAAAAACTTTCGAAATTGAAGAATTTTCAATTGTAAATCTTCAAAATTGAACTATTTACAACAACAAAATATTCGAAATTACATACCTTTGAAATATAAATCTTGAAATTTGAATAATTGTCAATTCTACATATATTTTCGAAATTCGAAAATTTTCAATTGTAAATCTTCAAAATTGAATTATTTACAACAAAAAATATTCAAAATTACATACCTTTCAAATATAAATCTTGAAATTTGAATAATTTGCGATTCTACATATATATTTTCGAAATTCAAGAATTTTATAGGCAAATCTTCAAAATTGTTTAACTTTGAATTGTATATCTTCAGAATTAACGACTTGAAGAGTTTTGAATTTTAAAAATTTAAAATGAACAATTGTGGAAGTTTTAATTTTTACAATTAAAAAGGATGTAATTTTGATATTTTAAATTTCTTAAATTTGGAAGGTTTGGCAATGCAATCTTTTGACTCTTGACCAAATTTACCAAATTTTATTTGTATCTCTTTAAAATTGAGTATATTTCAATTTTAAATCTTCACAATTGAATATTATTCAATTTTAAATTGTGAAACTTCAAAATTGAAGAATTATTAATTCTGTCTCTTTAAAATTGAAGAATTCTCAATTGTAAATCTTCAAAATTAAACTATTCACACAAAAAAAAACATTGAAAATTACATACCTTGAAAATATAAATTTTGAAATTTGAATAATTTACAATTCTACATATATTTTTGAAATTCAAAAATTTTCCATTGTAAATCTTTAAAACTGAACATTATTTAATTCTCTAACTTCAAAATTTAACTATTTCAAAAAAGTATTGAAAATTGAAGAATTTTAATATGTAAATCTTACAAATGGAATACTTTTCAATTCTGTATCTTCAAAATTGAACAATTTTATAATGTAAATCTTCAAAATTGAACTCTTAACTATTTTTATTTTTATTTTTCTCATTATTTTTATCTATACATCTTTAAAATTGAATACATTTCAATTTTAAATATTCACAATTGAGTATTGTGCAATTTTATATCTTGAAAATTTAGCTATTCAAAAAAAGTATTCAATATTGAAGAATTGTAAATTGTAAATCTTCAAAATTGAAAAATCATTAATTCTGTACCTTCAAAATTGAAGAATTCTCAATTCTAAATCTTCAAAACTAAACTATTCAAACAAATAAAAAACATTCAAAATTACATACCTTGCAAATATAAATTTTGAAATTTGAATAATTTGCAATTCTACATATATTTTCGAAAATCAAGATTTTTCAATTATATATCTTCAAAATTGAACATTATTCAATTCTCAATATCCAAAATTTAACTATTTCAAAAAAGTATTTCAAATTGAAGAATTTTAAATTGTAAATCTTTCAAATGGAATACTTTTCAATTCTGTATTTTCAAAATTTAACAATTTTAAAATGTAAATCTTCAAAATTTAACTATTCAAAAAAATATTCAAAATTAAAGAATTGTAAATTGTAAATCTTTAAAATTGAAAAATTAATAATTCTGTATCTTCAAAATTGAAGAATTCTTAATTGTCAATCTTCAAAATTGAACTATTCAAACAAACAAAAAACATTAAAAGTTACATACCTTGGAAACATAAATTTTGAAATTTGAATAATTTGCAATTCTACATATATTTTCGAAATTCAAGATTTTTCAATTGTAAATCTTCAAAATTGAACATTATTCAATTCTCAATATCCAAAATTTAACTATTTCAAAAAAGTATTTAAAATTGAAGAATTTTAAATTGTAACTCTTCCAAATTGAATACTTGTCAAGTTTATATCTTCCAAATTGAACAATTTCCAAATGTAAATCTTCAAAATTGAACTATTAACTATTTTTATTTTACTCATTATTTACATTTTTACATGTTTAAAATTGAATACATTTCAATTTTAAATATTTACAATTGAATATTATGCAATTTTATATCTTCAAAATTTAACTATTCAAAAAAGTATTCAAAATTAAAGACTTGTAAATTGTAAATCTTCAAAATTGAAAAATCATTAATTCTGTATCTTCAAAATTAAAGAATTATCAATTGTAAATCTTCAAAATGAAACTATTCAAACAAACAAAAAACATTCAAAATTACATACCTTGCAAATATAAATTTCGAAATTTGAATAATTTGCAATTCTACATATATTTTCGACATTCAAGAATTTTCAATTGTAAATCTTCACAACTGAACATTATTCAATTCTCTAACTTCAAAATTTAACTATTTCAAAAAAGTATTCAGAATTGAAGATTTTTAAATCTTCAAAATTGAACTATTAACTATTTTTATTTTCATTCTACTCATTATTTATATTTATACATCTTTAAAATCGAATACATTTCAACTTAAAGTCTTTACAATTTAATATTTTTCAATTTTAAATCTTCTTAATTAAACTATTAGAAGCAAACGTTCAAAATGACATAACTTTAAAATAGAAATCTTGAAAATTGAAAAATTTGCAATTTTTCTATTTTCAAAATTGAAGAATTCTTAATTGTAAATCTTTCAAATTGAACTATTCACAAAAAAAACATTCAAAATTACATATCTTGGAAATATAAATTTTCAAATTTGAATAATTTGCAATTCTACATTTTTTTTTGAAATTCAAGAATTTTCCATCGTAAATCTTCACAACTGAACATTATCCAATTCTCGAACTTAAAAAAATAACTATTCCAAAAAAGTATTCAAAATTCAAGAATTTTAAAATGTAAATCTTCAAAATTGAACTATTAACTATTTTTATTTTTATTTTACTCATTATTTTTATTTCTACATCTTGAAAATTGAATACATTTCAATATTATATCTTTACAATTGAATATTTTTCAATTTTAAATCTTCTTAATTAAACTATTAGAAGAAAACGTTCAAAATTACATAACTTTAAAATGGGAATCTTGAAAATTGAAAAATTTGCAATTCTTCTATTTTCAAAATTGAAGAATTTTCAATTGTAAGTCTTCAAAATTGTATAACTCTGAATTTGATATCTTTAAAATTCAAGACTTGAACAGTTTTTAATTTTTAAAAGTTACAATTAATAATTATGCAAGTTTTAAGTTTTGCTAATTTTGATGATTTACATATGAAATTTCTTGAATTTGGAAGATAAAAATTAAAAACTTTTGACTAGAGAAAAATTTTTTTATTTGTGAATCTTTAAAATTGAATATGTTTCAACTATAAGTCTTCACAATTGAACATTATTCAATTCTCAGTCTTCAAAATTCAACTATTTTGAAAAAGTATTCATAATTGAAGAATTTTAAATTGCAAATCTTCAGAATTGAATAATTTTCAATTGCGAATCTTCAAAATTGAATAATTTTTAATTCTGCACCTTCAAAATTGAACAATTTTAAAATGTAAATCTTCAAAGTTGAACTATTAATTTTTTTTTTTATTTCAGTATTAATTTTTATTTATACATCTTTAAAATTGAATACATTTCAATTTTTGATATTTACAATTGAATATTTTTTAATTTTCAATCTTTAATGTCAAATTACTAAATCAGAACGCTCAAAATTACATAACTTTAAAATAGAAAACAATTAAATTCTTCTATTTCCAAAATTTAAGAATTTTCAATTGTAAATCTTCAAAATTGTATAACTCTGAATCGTATATCTTTAAAATCCAAGACTTGAACAGTTTTTAATGTTAAAAAGTTACAATTAACAATTATGCAAGTTTTAAGTTTTGCAATTAAAAATTCCGTAATTTTGCTCATTTAAATTTAAAATTTCTTGAATTTGTAAGATAAAATGACCATTATTCCATTCTCAGTCTTCAAAATTCAACTATCTTCAAAAAGGATTGAAAATTGAAGAATTTTAAATTATAAATCTTCAAAATTCAATAAGTTTCAATTCTTTATCTTTAAAATGGAACAATTTTAAACCGTAAATCTTCAAAGTTGAACTATTAATTTTTTTTTTATTTTAGTATTAATTTTTATATATCCTTAAAATTGAATACATTTCAATTTTAAATCTTTGCAATTGAATATTTTGAAATTTTCAATCTTCAAAATTTAACTATTAAAAGAAAACCTTTAAAATTACATAACTTTAAAATGGAAATCTTGAAAATAGAAAACTTTGCAATTCTTCTATTTTCAAAATTCAAGAATTTTTAATTGTAAATCTTCAAAATTGTATAACTGCATTGTATATGTTTAGAAATGACGAATTGGAGAGTTTTTGATTTTTAAAAGTTAGAATTAACAATTGTGCAATTTTTAAGTTCTGCAATTAAAAATAATGTATTTTTAATGACTTACATTTAAAATTTCTTAAATTTTGAAGATTAAAATTAGAAACTTTTGACTCGAGACAAAATTTAAAATTTTTTATCTGTGATTCATTAAAATCAAATACATTTAAATCATAAGTCTTCATAATTGAACATTATTCAATTCTCAGTCTTCAAAATTGATCTATTTTGAAAAAATATTCAAAATTGATCTATTTTGAAAAAGTATTCAAAATTGAAGAATTTTAAATCTTCAAAATTGAATAATTTTCAATTCTCTATCTTCAAAATTGAACAATTTTAAAATGTAAATCTTCAAAGTTGAAATATTACCTATTTTTTTTATTTTAGAATTATTTTTATTTATACATCCTTGATACTGAATACATTTTAATTTTAAATCTTTACAATTAAGTATTTTTCAATTTTAAATCTTCTGCTTAAACTATTAAAAGAGAACGCTCAAAATTACATAAATTTAAAATAGAAAACTATGCAATTCTTCTATTTTCAAAATTTAAGAATTTTCAATTGCAAATCTTCAAATTGTATAACTTTGAATTGGATATGTGTAGAAATGACGACTTGAAGAGTCTTTAATTTTCTAAAGTTACAATTAACAATTCTGCAAGTTTTAAGTTTTGCAATTAAAAATAATGTAATTTTGATGATTTACATTCGAAATTTCTTGAATTTTGAAGATTAAAATTGAAAACCTTTCACTCGAGAAAAAATCAAAAAAAATTTATTTGTGAATCTTTGCAATTAAATACATTTCAATTGTAAATCTTCACAATTAAACATTATTCAATTCTCAGTCTTCAAAATTCATGTATCTTCAAAAAGGATTGAAAATAAAAGAATTTTAAATTGTAAATCTTCAAAAGTCAATAATTCTCAATTCTGTATCTTCAAAATTGAACAATTTCAAAAATTAAATTTTCAAAGTTAAACTGTTAACTATTCTTTTTTATTTTACCATTAATTTTTATTTATATTTTAACAAAATTCTCAATTTGTTGATAAATTTTACGATTTTTTTTTCAACGAATTTAATTAACAAATGCAATATTCGGACATTTGTCGATGGAAAAATTAGTTTTTTTAATGCTAATCCTGCTATCGTACAGAATTCGGCTGGGGCTCATTTTTGTTTTATCTTAAAAAATATTAATAAATTAATCCTGTGCTCTTTTTTTAAATTTTTTGAAAATTTATATAGCTTTCAAGCAAATTAAAAACAAAGTTTACAATTTCAACTACAAGATATTCTTTCATTATAATTATAAATAATGAAAAATTATGAATATTTAGACATTCATTTTATTTTCATTTTATTTACATTTACGACTACTATGACTTCTTTCAAGTTTAAACTATTTTTAAAATATTAATCAATTGAACATAGGCATTGAGGCTGTGCTATTTTTTTAGAAAACATTAAAATTAGAATTATTTTTGGAGTTTAAATAAAATTAGAAAATTCAAAAAATGTGTTCATCCTTGGCTCATATATCTTTAAAGAAAACGGAGTCTACTAAGAATATCTTTCCGATGCCTTTTTTTATGATGCTTACTAAATTCTTAAGAATTATCAATTATTTAAACAATTTTCATTGACAAATTCAGAGTTTGCATATTTTCAACTTTTCTATTACTCTTTCCTGTGATATTTTTCAAATTTATTAATTATTTATTATTCAAATAATTTTCATAAACAAATACAGAGCTAGGATATTTTTTAACGAATAGACTTTTGGCTATTTTTTAACGAATAGGCTCAATTTTTGACAAAATTAACTAAGAATATCTTCCCGATGACTTTTTTTGTATGATGCTTCACAAATTCCCAAAAATTATTAATTATTTTAATAAAATTAAGAGTTTGACCTTTATTTAACGAATAAGCTCAATTTGTTCACGGAATTATCAAGAATGTATTTCCAATAACTCTTTTCTACGATACTTTGCAAATTTACCATAATTATTAATTACTTAAACAATTTCGATTAAAAAATTCAGAGTTTGGCTATTTTTCAATGAATATGCTCAATTTTTTATAAAATTAACTAAGGATATCTTTCCGATAACTTTTTTCTATAATGTTCTGCGAATTTCAAGATTTATTATTTATTTAAACAATTGTCATAAAAAATTAGGAGTTTGGCTATTTTTCAATGAATAGGCTCAATTTTTTACAAAATGAACTAAGAATATCTTTCCAATTATTTTTTTCTATAATGCTCTGAAAATTTACAAGTATTAATTATTTGAACGATTTTCATAAACAAATTAGAAGCTTGGCTATTTTTCAAAGAACAGGCTCAATTTGTTTCCAGAATCAACAAAGAATGTATTTTCAATAACTCTTTTCTGCGATACTTTGCACATTTACAATAATTATAAATCATTTAAACAATTTTCATAAAGATATTCAGAGTTTGACTATTTTTTAACGAATAGGCACAATTTGTTTACGGATTCCACTAAGAATATCTTTCCGATGACTCTTTTCTATGTTGCTTTGTATATTTACAAGAATTAATAATAATTTAAACAATTTTCATTAAATAATTTAGAGTTTGGCTATTTTTTAACAAATAGACTCAATTGTTTTACAGAATTAACTAAGAATATCTTTCCGATGACTTTTTGGTATGATTCTTCGAAAATATACAATAATTATTAATTATTTTAACAATTTTCATAAACATATTCAGAGTTTGGTTGTTTTTTAACTAAAAGGCTCAATTTGTTTACCAATTCAACTGAGAATATCTTTCCGATGACTATTTTCTATGTTGCTTTGTAAATTTACAAGAATTTTCAATTATTTAAACAATTTCGATTAACAAATTGAAAGTTTGGCTGTTTTTCAACGAAAAGGCTCCATTTTTTACAGAATTAAGTAAGAATATCTTTTCGGTGACTTTTTGCTATAATTATCTGCAAATTTCCAAAAATAAATTATTATTTAAACAATTATAATCAACAAATCAAGAGTTTGGCTATTTTTTAAATAATAGGTTCAATTTGTTTAAGGAATTAACAAAGTATGTATTTCAAATAAGACTTTCGTAAATTACTTTGCACATTTACAATAATTATTAATTATTTAAACAATTTTCATAAACTTATTCAGAGTTTGGGTTTTTCTCCAGAATTAGAAACAATTTTTTTACTGAGTCAACTAAGATTATCTTTCCGATGACTCTTTACTATGTTTTATAAATTTACAAAAATTATTAATTATTAAAACAACTTCCAGAAACAAATTCAGAATTTGACTATTTTTCAACGAATAGCGTCAATTTTTTACATAAGTAACTATAAATATCTTTCCGATGACTTTTTTCTGTAATGCTTTTCAAATTTACAAGATTTATTAATTATATTTGAACAATTTTCATGAATACATTTAACTATTCCAGTTAAGGATTTATCATTTTAGTTAATAATTCGTCTATTTAACTGTAAATTCAATTATTTTTTAAAAATTAGTTTTTTTTTTGTAAAAAATTAATTTTTTAAATTGAAATGCATCATTTTCATTGAAAATTCATCTCTTTGTTTGAAAATTTAACTATTTCTTAAAAATTCGTTTCCTTTTTTGGTAAAAATCAAAATTTTCAATTGAAAATGTTACTATTCCATTTTTTGGTTAAAACTCGATTTTTTTAGTTGAAAATTTACCTATTTGTCTGAAAATTCATCTTTCTTAGTTTGAATTTCAACTACTTGTTTGAAAGATGAGCTACTTTATTAAAAATTCATTTTATTGTTCAAAGATTTAACTATTTTGTTGTACATTTGTTTTTCTTATTTAAAATTAAAAGATAATGTTTTTAAATTGAAAATGTAACTTTTATATTTTTTGCCGAAAATTATTTTTTTAGTTGAAAATTCAACTATTTGGCTTAAAATTTATCTATTTTAGTTGAAAATTTAATTACGTGCTTGAAAATTCTTGCATTTTGTACAAAATTCGTTTTTTTTTTAAATTAAACTACTTGGTTGAAAGTTGAACTAATTTGCTAAAAATTCATTTTTTGTTTATCATTTTAGTTGAAAATTCATTTCTTTTGTTCAAAATTCAACCATATTGTTGAAAATTAAACTACTTTGGTAAAAATTTATTTTTTGTTTAATATTGCATCATTTTAGTTGAAAATAAATTCATGTCTTTGGTTGCAAATTTAAATATTTTGTTAAAAATTCGTCTTTTTTTGTGGTAAAAAATTAATTTTTAAAACTGAGAATACAACTATTATTTCAATTTTCCTTTAAAAATATTTTCAAACTTCTTCGCTAATTGGCTAAAGCAACGTATCAACTATCTTAAAAATCAAAATTTCAAAAGTTTTCATAATTTTGAAGATGTCAAAAGATTTTAAAATTTCTAAAAGTTATGAGGAAATTTTAAGAGATATTACAATTTTCAAGATAAATCGTGTGATTTTAAAGTATTTTCAGGGATTTGCAAATTTATAGGATCTCCAAAGATTTCAAGGATTTACAAAATTTAAATGGATTTTAATGGATTTGAAAGATTTTATAATATTTTACAATCTTTTTAATACATTTTTAGTACATTTTTTTGTAATCAGAGTGAGGTAGTAATCAATTCAATTTAACAAATATATTTGTTTAAACAGTTTATTATTTTTTTAAATAATATTTTCCTTGAATAATGTTGGAAACTTTCGGTTTTTCTTAAATATTCAACTTTTTGTCCTCTTTTGACTTAGAGCGAGGTAGTAATTGATGAAATTCAACAAAAATAGTTGTTCAAACAAATTATTATTGTTTATAACTATCTTCTGCTATATTAATTCCATGATAGTCGCGGGTTTTTCTGATATTTTTAACATTATGTCCACTTTTTAATTAGTGAGACAATAATTAGTGCAAGTTGACAAACATAATTGTTTAAATAATTTAATATTGTTTATAACTATCTTCCTTTAGATAATTGCTAGAAAGTTGCTGTTTTTTCTGAAATTTTTAACATTGCTTTGGCTTTTTAGTTATGAACAAATAGTAAATAAACATCAGAAAAAATCATTTTTTCAACAATCTTTCTTTGTGAATATATTCTTCTGAAATTAAAAATAAAACAGATATTGGAAATATTCTTAAAACTATTTATATGGAGCATACTAAATGTAAATTTTCCTTCTCTTAAATAATTTATAGAAAGTTACAGTTTTTTTTGAAATTTTTAACTTTGCTTTGTCTTTTCATTTATAAATAAATATTGAATAAGCATCAGAGAAAATAAATAAAATAAATTTTTCTTGAAGTAGTTACTGAGAGTTTTTTGTTTAATAATGAAAATATTGATATTTAGTATTTATTCTTAACTGAAAAGTCAAAGAGTAGCTGAATATTTCAGAAAAATTCGCAAAGTTTTAGCAATATTCTAAAAGTAGAAATTTATAAACAGTAATATATTGTTTAAAAAATTATGTTTGTAACTTGCATCAATTATTATCTCATTGAATAAAAACTGAATGAAAAGTTAAATATTTCAGTGAAAACACAATTTTCTAGAATTATTCAAACAGAATGTTAATAAAAATAATAATAAATTGTTGAAAAAATTATTTTGGCTAATTTGAATTAATTATTACCTCACTTTAAATAAAAAGTTGAAAATAAGTTTTAAATTTCGGGAAAAACTGCGACTTTCGAAAAATTATCTAAGAGAAGATATTTATAAACAATAATACATTGTTCAAACAATCATGCTTGTTAACTTTCAATAATTATTATTTCACTAAGTGAAAAGTGGACAAAAAGTTGAATGCTAAAAAAAGACTCCAACTTTCTATTATACGAAGAGAATATTATTCAAAATAATAATAAATTGTTTACAAAATTATTTTTGCTAACATGAATTAATTATTATCCCACTCTAATCGAAAAGTTGAAAATAAGTTGCAAAATTCGGAAAAAACCGTGACTTTCTAACAATTATCTGAGAGAAAATAGTCATAAAAAATAATCATAATTTGTTTAAATAACTATATGTGCTCAATTTAATTAATTATTAAGTCACTTCAAGTGAAAAATAGACAAATAGTTAACAATTTCAGAAAAAAACGCAACTTTCTGCTATCGAGCAAAGAGAATATAATTAACAATAATAATTAATTGTTTAAACAATTTTTTCGTTTTGTTCTTGTTTTACATGATGTCTAACAGAGAAAAAACTGCAACTCTCTAGCATTAATAAATAAGAAGATAGCAATAAGATAAGATAAATGATGAGCAATAATAATTTGTTTAAACAATTATTTTCGCTAAATTAAATGTTTGCTAGCTTGCATTAATTATTATCTCACTGATTGTAAGTAAAAAGTAGACAAAATCGGAATATTTAAGAAAAAAAACACAACTTTCTGGTATTATTCAAAGAGAATATTATTAAAAATAATAATAAATTGTTTAAGAAATTTTTCTTGCCGATATGAATTAACTATTACCTCACTCTAATTGAAAAGTTTAAAATACGTTTAAAAATTCGGAAAAGCCCCGACTTTCTAACAATTATCTAATATAAGATTGTTATAAACAATACATTGTTTAAACAATTATGTGTGTTCACTTGCAATAATTATTACCTCACTAAGTAAAAAGTGGATACAAACTTGAAAATTTCAGAAAAAACTGCAACTATATAGCAATAATAAAGAAAAAGATAGTTATAAACAATAATGATTTGTTTAAATAATTACTTTTGCTAAAATTATTTAATCATTAACTCACCTTAAGCGAAAAGTAGAAAAATAGCTGTCCATTTCAGAAACAACCGCAACTTTTTAGCATTATTCAAATTGAAGATTATTAATAATGATAATAAATTGGTTAAACAATAAATGTTGTTAACTTTAAATAATTATTTAACTCACTTTAATTTAAAATTGGTCAAAAGAGGAAAATTTTTGAAAAAACTGCAATTTTCTTGCATTATTCTAAAAGAATATTATTAACAATAATAATAAATTGTTAAAATAATAATGTTTGTTAACGTTAATAAAGTATCATCTCACTCTAATTGAAAATTGGACAAAAAATGCAATTTTTTATTCGTATATTTTATACTTTTCAGTTAGAGCGAGGCAATAATCAAGTAAATTAAACAAAAATGATTGTTGTAACAATTTTTTATTATTTATAATAATATTTTCTTAGAATAATGCTAGAAAGCTGCAGTTTTTTCTAAAATTTTCCACTTTTTGTCCACTTATCAATTAGACTGAGGTAATGGTTAATTAGTGCTGGCACTTATAATTGTTTAAATAATTTATTATTATTTTCAATGATATTATCTTTGAATAATGATTGAATGTTGCGGTTTTTTCTGAAATATTCCATTTTTTGTCGACTATTTACATAGAGCGAGGTAAAAGTTAATAAAATTTGAAGAAAACAACTGTTTAAACAAATTAACATTATTTATTTATCTTCTTCTATAGTAGTGCTAGATAGTTGCGGTTTTTGCGAAATTTCCACTATTTGTCAAGTTTGCACTTGATGAGGCAATAATTAAAGCAAGTTAAGAAACATAATTATTTAAATAATTCATTATTGGTAATAACTATCTTCTCTTAAATAATTGCTAGAAAGTTGCACTTTTCTCTTAAACTTTTCAATTTGCTTTGACTATTTAGTTATAAACAAATAATAAATAAATAGTAGAGAGAATCATTTTTATAAACATTAATCGAGGAGAAAATAATTATAAACCATTTTTAATTGTTTAAATAATTATTGTTTCTTAATTTGCATTAATTATTATCTCATCAAGGAAAAAGTGGACAAAAAGTTAAAATTAAAAAAAAAACGCAACTATCTAGCATTAATATAGAAGATGGTTATAAACAATAATAATTTGTTTAAACAAATATGTTTGTCAAATTTTGTTCATTATTACCATACTCTGAGTGAAAAGTAAACAAAAAGTTAAAAATTTCACGAAAACAACTTTCTAGCATTATTTTAAGAGAATATTGTTATAAATAATAATAAATGGTTTACACAATTATTTTTGTTAAATATAATAAATTATTTTCTCCCTTTAACTAGAGAGTTGAAACAACAACAAAAAACGAATTTTCATCAAAGTACTTAAATTTTCAACCAAACTTATTTTCACACGAATAGCCACATCGAGTTGGAAATTTGGGATAATAAATAAGAAGCACTAAGAAACGCGGCTTTGGTCCTAAACTTTTATAATTATGAAAAAAGTTTTTTTTTGTATAATTATTTTTGTTTACTTTTTTCATAATTATAAAAATTTAGGACCAGAGCCTCGTTTCTTAGTGCTTCTTATTTATTATCCCAAATTTTCAACTCGATGTGGCTATTCGTGTGAAAATTTGTTTACAAATAAAAAAAGTGTCGGTAAGGTAGGAAGTCGGGCACGTCGTCCACTCGTCACATGGCCTTAAAAATCAATTATTTAGTTGAAAGTTCATGTATTACGTGGAAAATTCGTATTTTTGGATAGAAAATTTTTCATCTTTTTTCAGTTGAAAATTAATTTCTGTTGTTGAAAATTAAACTATTTGGTTGCAAATTAGTTGTTTGGTTTAAAAATGATTTTTTTTCCAACTGAAAATGTAACTATTCTATTTTTTGTTGAAATTAAATCTTTTTCAATTGAAAATTCAACAATTTTGTGTGAAAATGCATGAACTTCATCGAAAGGTCGCCTTTTTTGTAGAAAATTATTCATCTTGATTGAAAAATCCTCTATTTGGTAGAGATTCATTTATTAATTTATTTAGTTGGAAATTTAATTATTATTGTGAAAATTCGTTTTCCTTGTGTTGAAAAATAAATTTTTCAATTAAAAGTTCAACCATTACATTTTTGGTTGAAAATTGAACTATTTCTTGAAATTTCGTTTTTTTTTCGTTTAAAGTTAATTTTTTTAAACTTGAATCTCCTCAATCTAAAACTAAAACATCAATCTTCTTGGTTGAAAAATGAGTACTCAAAATATAACTTTTACTTTGTTTTGTGAATAAAATAATAATAATTTTATTATTAATCAGCATAAAAGAATCAATTTTTCTTGTATCCAATTTAAATTTTTGGTAGATATTTCAGGTTGGGTGGAGGAAATCCAAGATGTATGCACACCGTGTGCCAAAAAATAATACCAATTTTATTGAACGAAATTCAGTTTGTTTAATTACATGAAAAAACATTATTCTTCACCGAAGTGCATTTCGAACCTTTTTATTTTTCAAACGCTATTTAAATAAATAATACAATCAATTTCAATGAAAATTATGATTTTTATTATGTAATTTGATAGTTTTCGAAAAATAAAAAATAATATCCAATCACAATTATTGTCAAAAATAATATTTTTCCAAGTTACTGAAAAATAAAGTTTCGTCTTATGCAGACATCATTGATTGGCCCTCAGCATGCGGCCATCTTGCCAGCTGACGTCACACCTTGAAATACTTAAAATAGGGTTATGAGGCCCTGAAACTCGAAACAGCTTTCAGCTCGAGGTGATCAAATGCAAAACAATCACTGACAATCACTTTATTTTGGTAAGTCACCCTGGATTCCTAACTGGAATTTGTACCCATTTGTACCTGCTGATTGTTGTATTCCACGTGTTATGGTGTCTTTTGGGTGTCAGCCGAGTTTTTCGAAAATAACAAATTCGTAGCACCTCCTGCATTTTGTCGTCTTTATCTCTGGAATCTCTTTCGCTTTTGCGATGATCACCGGAAAACGGAGACCGCTGCATACAAGCTCTGGGAGCTTCTCGTCGAGCTCCTCCGGAAATTGCAGGTCACAGCCTTTAAATTTCCGACCTAATTCTACCCAGGAATCAAGAGGAGGAACTCGACCAACAGCCTCACCGAGTTCTGTTGGCCTCATTTTAGTCACAGCAGTTCTCCATGTCTGTAAAAAGTCCTTACTTTTCGACACGAAACTCAAAGCTGCTTTGTACCTGGCAGCTATTTTCCTTGGATCTATTGTCACAGACTACATCAAGGTTCCACGGACTTATTTCTCCAGGTTGGTGTCCACATTTTTATGACATTTTTACTTTCGTAAGTCTGCTTTTAATTCAGGATTTTGTCCATTCTGTGGGTTCGCCTTTCGCTGCATGAATGCTTCTTGACATGGGATAATTAAAATTTTATGATTTTAATTTTGAATTAAAAAATAAATATCTGAATGACCACTTTTTCTTTTAAGGCTAGACATTTATAGGTAGTTTTTCAACTTGAAAGAATTTTCAACATTTCTGCTTCAGAATTCTATTGCTTTTTTATTTCAAAATGTTCGAATTTCTCATATTTTTCCAAGTCAGGGTTGCTACAAAATCCCATTTTCAAAATTTCCTGACTCGCCTGATTTTTTCCTGATCAATGTTTCATATTTTCCCTGACCGTTCTAAATTTATCTTCTATGTATAAAAAGAACTTATTAGATCCATAATGTTAATTCAAAAAAATATTTGTTTCTTAATGGATTTTAAACAT
The DNA here is from genome assembly GCA_011634705.1 of Andricus grossulariae. Taxonomy (NCBI): domain Eukaryota; kingdom Metazoa; phylum Arthropoda; class Insecta; order Hymenoptera; family Cynipidae; genus Andricus; species Andricus grossulariae. Next base: position 193,739,422 of record JAABKJ010007545.1, read on the forward strand.
TTTTAGTGACAACAATTATACAGAATTTTATGAGTGGTCATCTATAAATTACGTAAGACATACGTAAAATTAAAATACAAAATAGTAGAATTAAATTTTGTGTTAAATCCATTAATTTTCAACCAAGAAAAAAGGAATTTTCAACAAAATAGCTCAGGTTTCAACCAAAGTGACGAATCTTAGATTAAAAAATGAATTCTCAACAAAAAGTGTAATAGTAGTTGATATTTGCACTAAAAAATATTTTAATTTTCAATCAGAAACAGTCGAATTAAACTAAACAGACTAATTATAACCATAACTAGAAATTTCCTTCAAAACAGTTGAGTTTCCTACCCGAAGTGAGGAACTTTTAATCAAAGACTACTACTTAGCCCTAGGAACTTTGGAATAAATGAAATGAAACAAAGAAATAAATTTTTAACTAAATAGTTGAATTGTCAACCCAAAATATCAAGTTTCTAACAAAAAAAATAAAGTTTCAATGAAAGAAATGAATTTTTTACCACAAATTTGTAGTTTCAACTAATGAGATTACTTTTCTACAAAATAAAAAAAAAACAGAATTTTCAACGAAAGAAATGAATTTTTGATTAAAATGATGAAGCTTTAATCAAAGAATGATTTTTTAACTAAAAAGTTAAATTTTCAACCCAAAAGATGTAGTTTATACCAAAAAAGACAAATTTTCAACCAAAGAAATTAATTTTTAGCCAAAAACATGAAGTTTGAACTAATACAATTACTTTTCTACAAAAAAAAACGAATTTTCAACAAAGAAGTTAAATTTTCAACAAAAAAAATGAATTTTTGACTAAAATGATGAAGCTTCAACCAAAAAAATTATTTTTACCAAACAGTTAAATTTTCAATCTAAAATATGAAGTTTCTGCAAGACAAATTTTCAACCAAAGAAATGAATTTTTGATTAAAATGATGAAGCTTTAATCAAAAAATGATTTTTTAACTAAAAAGTTAAATTTTCAACCCAAAAGATGAAGTTTCTACCAAAAAAGACAAATTTTCAACCAAAGAAATTAATTTTTAGCCATAAACATGAAGTTTGAACTAATAAAATTACTTTTCTACAAAAAAAAACGAATTTTCAACAAAGAAGTTAAATTTTCAACCAAAAATATGAATTTTTGTCTAAAATGATGAAGCTTGAAACAATAAAATTTTTTTTTACCAAACAGTTAAATTTTCAATCTAAAATATGAAGTTTCTGCCAAAAAAGACCAATTTTCAACCAAAGAAATTAATTTTGTACCAAAAACATGAAGTTTGAACTAATGCAATTACTTTTCTACAACAACAAAAAATATTAACAAACAAGTTGAATTTTCTACCAAAGAAATTAATTTTTAACTGAAATGATGAAGCTTCAACAACCAAAAATGATTTTTTAACCAAATAGATGAATTTTCAACCCAAAAGATGAAATTTCTGCCAAAAAAGACCAAATTTAATCTCATTCAACCTCATGCAATCCCATGCAATCTTTTACAAACCCTGGTAATCCCCCCTTACGAAAAAATATAGGAAATTCATTATAGGTCTATATTGACGTTCCTAAAATGAATTTCTTTTAATTTTTTGGCGATTCTAGAAAAATCATTATAAGAAAATCGGTGTAGAAGTAAAGAATGTGTAAACCTTGAAAGATTGGATACCAAAAATACAGAAAGTACAGACGAATGATTTATTTGTTTATTCAGCATAGGATTTCGAGAAATTTTAAGGAATTTCAAGGAATTCCTGAGAATTTCCATGGATTCGAAAGGATTTCAACAAATTTTGAGGGACTTTCACGTCTTTTGAGGCTTTTAAAAGATTTTTGGGGATTTCTCAATATTTAAACTAATTTTAAAGGATTTTATCGGTCTTCAAGAGATTGAAACTGTTTCCACGCATTTCAAGAAATTTATCAACATTTCGAGTGCGTTTAGAGGATTTTAAATATTTCCAAACAATTCCAGTCATTTAGAGGGATTCCAAAGGATGTAAGGAATATAAACAATTTCAGCAAACTTCAAAGAATTTTTTAGGATTTCCAAAGATTTCAACATATTTCTATTGAACTTCGGATAATAAAAGTAAATTAAATTTGCAGGGATTCGTAGCGATTTGAATGATTTCATGGGATTTCAAGGGGTTTTCAAGGAATTTCACAAGATTAAAGGATTTCAAAGACTTATAGGACTTCAAGAGCGTTTTTTTAGAAAACTTTAATGAATAAATTTCATTTAAATTCTAGATAATTTCCATGGATTTTAAGAGATTTGTTCAGATTTCATAAAAGTTTCACAATATTTGAAAGATTTCTAATTGTACCAGGAGGTTTTAAGGGATTCCAAAGAATTTCAACAAATTTTGAGGGACTTCTATGGGGTTTAAGGCTTTTAAAGGGATTTTATGAGATTTCTAAATATTTCAACTAATTTTAAAGGATATCGGTTTTCAAGAGATTAAAAATATTTCCATGGATTAAAAAAACTTTGTAAACATTTCAAAAGATTTTAGAGGATTTTTACGTTTTCTACTAATTTGAAGGGATTTCAAAGTATTTTGTAGGATTTCCAAAGATTTCAAGGGATTTTAAAGTATATAAAAGATTTCTAGGGAACTAAAGGTTTTTTTTGAGGAATTTAATAAATAAGTTTAATTTGCATTATATTCAAGAGCTTTTAAATGATTTACGCTTTTTAAAATGGATTTTTACATTTTCCAACGATTTTGAGGGATTTTGAGGAATTCTAAAGGATTTTAAGACGTTCAAAAAATTACAAGGGATTTCAAGGAGTTTTCTAGGATTTCCAATGTTTTTAAGGGATTTCTGGAGAACTTCAGATAATAAATTAAATTTTTTTGAAATTCAAGGGAGTTTTAGCGATTCCACAAATTTCAAGAGTTTTGAAGGTATTTCAAGCAATTTCACATGATTTTAACGTTTTTATGTATAGAATTTTATTAATTAAGTTTAATTCAATTTATATTCAAGGGAGTTCAAATGATTTATACTTTACGGAATAAATTAAATTTAACTTCAAGGGATTTCGACAGATTTTCAAGAATTCAAGGAGAGAAGATTAAGATTTATAGGACCTCCAATTATTTTAAAGATTTTGGGGGATTTTACCAATTTCAGTGGATTTTAATAGATTTTAATAGAATTCAAAATATTTTCAAAGGTATGAAGGGATTTCAAGAGATTCCAACAGGTTTTCATATGGATTGTAATTAAATTTGAAGCGATTTTAAAGATATGATGGGAATTAGCACATTTTTGCTGTGTAAAGTTTATTAATGCAGAATCGCTATTTTTGTGTACTAGTGTACACCAAATATCCCATTAATTAACCCTTCGTTTTCAACCAAAGAAATGAATTTTTGACCAAAAAGATGAAGTTTCAACCAAGGTGATTAAATGTTTGTAAAAAAGATAAATTTTCGACAACACGTGAAACAGTTAAATTTTCGGTTAAAAAAATGAATTTTCAAACAATGAAATGAGTTTTCAACCAAAGAAATTAATTTTTGATCGAAAAGATTTATTTTTTCAACCAAGAAGAATAATATAAATAATAATAATAAAAAAAGAGTAATTTTTAACAACAACATGAATTTCCATCCAAATATTTTAATTTTTAGAGGAATTTTTAGTCTAATAGTTAAATTTTTAATCAACGAAATGAATTTTCAACTACGAAGATGATTTAGTCACCAGCAAGATTCATATTCTACCACAAAAGACGAATTTTCAACCAAATTGTTAAGTTTTCAACTTAATTTTGAACGAAAAGAAAGGTTTCTCAACTAAAATGTTGAATCATAATAAAAAAATGGATTTTTAACTAAGTGGTTGCGTTTTCTACCCAAAAATATGAATTCTCATCGAAAAATGTAATAGTTGATATTTCCACCAAATAATATGTTTATTTTCAATCAAAAACGGTTGATTTGAACCAAAAAATATTAATTCAACAAATTAGTCGAATCCTCAACTGATCCAGGCTAATTTTTAAACCAAAACGAGGAATTTTCAAAAAGAAAGATTTATTATTCAATAAGAAAAAGAAAACCTCATCCAAAATGTTGAATTTACAAGCCAAAAAGATGAATTTCCTTGAAAACAGTTGAGATTCCATCCCGAATAGTTCGATTTTTTTTTATTTGTAAGTGAAATTGTTGAATTTTCATAACGAAATGAAATTAAGGGGCATTTTTGTATATTTGCCAATTATTTTGATAAATTAAAAATATTTTGGCTAAAAACTAAGCTTAGTCTAAAAATGTGTCAAAAGATGATAGGAGGGTATGAATATATAATATCAAAATGATGTGGTAATTATATTTTATATAAAAAAGATCTAAAAGAAACGTAACAAAACTTTCGTTACATTCCTTTTTGTTTCTTTCGACATAAAACATTTAATTTTTACATTGTGTCTCCGTAGCTGCATTATTTTGAAATAAGTTTTTATACTTTGCATATTTTCCAGATAAATTATATTGAATTTGCAGAAATAATTGGCAAATATCATCAAATGCCCGTTAATTTTCCTCGAATCCCTGAATTTTAATATGCAAAAATTTTAAAGTCAGTTGTGACTTGATTTTCGTAAGATCGTAAATATAGAACATTGACCTATGACTGATTTGAAATATTCAAGAAAGTATTAAAAGAGCAGCCGCCTGTTGTTTACTGCGTTAATTTATGATGAGAAAACTATGTGGGAAACTCTTACTTTATTTCTATGGTTGTTTGAAACTATTGTGATAATTAAAAAAAGTATAGAAATCATAATTAAGTTAATTTAAGTTAGCTTGTAAAATTGAGCCAGCTTAACCTGGAAAAATCTCGAAAAATCTGGAATTTGAAATCGCCCCATGAATCGTCACCCTGTTAAATTTCTAACCCAAAAGATGAAGTTTCTACAAAAAAAAAATTCCACCAAAGAAATGATATTTTAATCAAAAAGATAAAGTTTCAACTAATGAGTTTTCTACGAAAAAAAAAGAATTTTCAACAAAGTAGCATTAAAAAAATGTCATCCAAATAAAAAAATTTGCAACCAAAAAGTTAAAGTTTCAACCAAACAGTTGAATTTTTAATCAAGAAGATTAAATTGATACCAAAAAAGATAAAGTTTCGACAAAAAATGCAATAGTTAAATTTTCAAATAAAAAAATAAATTTTTAACCAAAGAATTGAATTTTCAACTAAAAAGATTTATTTTTTCAACCAAGAGGATTATCTAATAGTTCAATTTTCAAATAACGAAATGAATTTTCAACTAAAATACCTAATTATTCGCCAACCCTTACCAGTTTTAAATTCCCTGACTTTCTGGAATTCCGTAACCGGTAGCAACCCTGAGAATATACAAAATACAAAATTTCCTACTTGAAATTTTGAACAGCTTAAATTCATGTGATTTTCATATCGACCTGCTTTTAGGCTTTAAAATTTTGAGATTACAAAGTGAGAAAATGTATATGTATTTGGTTGCACTTACGAAAAATACAATTTTTATTATAAAGACAAATCAAACTCTTAAATCTACTAGTTTTAACTTTTATTGAAGTTCTAGTATTTTCAGATTTAAATACGTTAAAATTTGAAAGATTTCGTATTTGAACGCTTAATGAATATGAATATTTTTTATTATAACGGTCTTAGATTTAATAATTTTTATAAGTATTTAAACTATCGAATCTTAGTGTATTTTAATTTGAAAATTTTTAAATTTGAAGTCTGTTAAATTTGTTTACTTCCAATTGTAACTTTAAAAAATTTTGAAGAAACAAGACTACCTGTCTACATGTATATGAATAGTAATAAATTATAATACCTACAAATAAAAAGCAATTTTAGATACTTGTAATTATTGATAGCAGAATTACCACCTGTATTTGTTTCCTTTATTTTATTTTATTTAATAAAATTGTCTTCCTCCGTCTTCCTGTGAAAATTACATAATTTTTTAACAGCCCTAGTCTCACCCTTGACAAAAATAATTTTACAAATTATATGACGTAATATTTTAAAGGCACCTAATGGTTACGAAATCTTCTTTTTTATGTTTCTTAAAACGTTGCACTCGAAACTTAAATACGAAATTCTTGAAAATTCAAAAAACAAAGAATTTAACTATCATATTTGCACAATTCTCTCTTAAATTTCTTTAGTTTAACCAACAAAATTAATAAAAAAAGAAGAAAGAAAAAGAAAGAATGAATCAAAATTTCAATTCCTCTTTAACGTCTAATATTCCAATTTAACTTAATTTGAATAAACTAAATTTAATTTATTTTACTTTTCGATTTTTCTCATTTTAATAGAAACATTTAAATTTGAGTCTAAATTTTATCGTAAAATTCATATTTTTTGTTGTTGTAATTTCTAAGAATTTCGTAGTTAAATTTGAATGTTGGACGTTACAAAGGAATTTTTATTTTTATTTATTCTTTCTTTTTCTTTCCTCCTTTTGTTTATTTTTGGTTTTTAACATTTAACTGCAGACATTTAAGAGAGTGTTGTCCAAATTTAATCGTTAGATTCTTAGTTTTTTTTGAATTTCCAAGAATTTCGTAGACAAATTTGAATATTGTTAAAGAGATATTAAAATTTTGAGTTCTTTCTTTTTCTTTCCTTTTTTCAAATTTGAATGGAGGCATTGAAGACTTTGATCTAAATTTGATGATTATATTCTTGGTTTATTTAATTACTAAGAATTATTCTTTCTTCTTTTTTTTATTTTATACCTATTTTTTAATTTTTTAAATTTGAATGAAGACATTTAAGAGTGTCATCAGAATTTCATCGCTAGGTTTTTTATGTTTTGTTTTAAATTTGCATGCACACATTTAAGAGAATGTTGTCTAAATTTTCTCATTAGATTCTTGATTTTTTTATTTCTAATAATTTCATAGTTAAATTTGAAGGTTAAAAGTTAAAGAGGAATTTAAAGCTTGATTTATCCTTTCATTTTATTTCCTCTTTTTTTATTCGTGTTTTTTATTATTTCCAATAATTTTGTAGTTAAATTTGTGTATTGGACCTTAAAAAGGAATTTAAATATTGACTGATTCTAAATTTAATTTTCCTAATTTTAATTTGGAATCTTAAATCTCGAAATGTTGAATTGAACCAATTTAAACTGTTTGTTTAATTTTAAACGATTCAGTTCTTTTAAAATTGAATCCATGCCAAATTTAAATCAATTTTAGACGACAGTGTAATTCTACATCGTAAAGTTAAAATAATCCATTTTTTTTTAAATCTTTACAGGTCAGACAACGCTCTCAATCGCTACTTCATAAAATGGGCCTGGGGATGGCTGCTGACAACAATGATACCCTGGGTGGTACTAACAGCCCACACCATCGGATGCGGTCGAAGGACAATTTTAGTAAAACACCTGGTGCGTCTACTTTTCGCCACACTTGCTTGGATGGCATGGATGAACTTCTTTCATTACATAGAAACGAATTTTGGTCGTTGTTACAACACGAAGGACCCGCTTCATCAAGAAAAAGCAAAATGCCTGCAGGCAGGTAAATTCTGGAGTGGTTTAGACATATCCGGACACGCTTTTATCATCATTTACTCAAGCCTTATCCTCGCGGAGGAGGGTAAAACTTTGATAGGCTGGGAGGGCATAAAAGACACGATGATACACGAGGAACACGTGAGGTCTCTTCCAAATGAGAGCAGCACCGGTTTCCTTCGAAATTTGTGCGACGAGGACTTGGACTTCCTGAAGAAGGCCCACAAGGTACTCACGCCTTATTTGAGAGGACTTTTCGTCACGATGACTCTACAGCAATTACTGTGGGATGTTATGCTTGTCGCGACGATACTCTATTATCACAATATGGCAGAGAAATTCCTCGGAGGAGTCGCAGCGATTCTTACCTGGTATGCGACCTATCATTGGCTGTTTCAGATGTCCAGTCTTGGATTCACTTCTCCAAGAGATGGTCTTTTTAAATACTATGTGGAGAGCAAGAAAAGTGACAATAATTCTCGACTGAAGAGAAATACACGGAATGGTACGAGACCCAGATACGGACTCTTCTCTATGCTACGCAACGCATTTTTCACGTTCATTATTTTTATTTTTTGTTTTTTCCTTTTCAAGGTTTGATGTGGATGTAAGCGCTTCAAATGGAGAAGTTGGTGCGGAAGCTACTTGAACGATATGAAATCTTAGAAAGATTGATATATTCAGCAAAGTTGTATAGTCGGGGCCTGGCGGGGCCTGGCGCCGCCAGGGTACTGTTTTTGAAGGCCTGGCGGTGCCAAGCCACTTTCTTGTCACACGGAAAATTTTTCTAGTTATGGGCCATCCATAAACAACAAAATTCTACCCAAAGAGATGAATTTTCAACACCAAAATTAACAACCAAACAGATGAACTTTCCAGTAAATAAGACGAGTTTTCCATAAAACAGTTAAAGATCTAACCAAATAGTGAAATTTTCAAACGAAGAAGACGAATTTTTTCGAATAATGTTGAATTTTTAACAAAAAAGTTACCTTTGAACCAAGAAGGGTGACTTTTCTGCTATAAAAAATGAATTTTTTAATCCAAAAGGATGAATTTTTAACAGCATAATTGAATTTTCGACCAAAAATGATGACTCTCAAAATAGTTGAATTTTCCCAAATAATTAGATTTTTAACAAAATAGTTAAATTTCTAACCAAATAGTTGAATTCTCAGCTTATAACGATGCATTTTCTATCGAATGGTCAAATATTCAAACAAAAAGTATTAAAATTCAATCAAGTAGTTGAATTCAAAATTCATTTTCAATCAAGAAAGCTGACTTTTCTACCATAAAAGATGAATTTTCAACAAAAAAGTAAAGGTTTTAGGCTAAAAAGTCGAATACTTTAGAAAACAGTGGAGTTTTAAATCGGAAAAGATGAATTTTTAACAATATATTTGAATTCTCAAACAAAAAATTGAACTATCAACAAACAAGAATAATTTTCTACCCAAAAAGACGACTTTTTAATAAAATGCATGAATTTTCTACTAAAAAGTTGAATTTGCTACTAAATAGTTGAACATTCAACCAAAAAGTTGAATTTTCAACAAACAAGATTATTTTTTTACCCAAAAAGACAACTTTTCAACAAAATATATGAATTTTCTACCAAATAGTTCAATTTTTAACTTATATGATATAAAGGATAAAGTTTCAACCAAACATGGAATATTTAAATTTTCAGATAAAAACTCTGATAAAAAAAATAACTTCGATAAAAAAACGAATTTTGAACTTGTTACATTTTCAACCAAAAAGATTAATTTTCGACCACGAAGATTAATGTTCTATCAAAAAGACGAATTTCAAACTTATCCAATATACAGGTGAAAGTTTTCACCAAACATGTAATAGTTAAATTTTCAGATAAAAAAATCATTTTCCACAAAGTTTTTAAATTTTTAACCAAAAAATGAATTTTCGACGATTTGTTTAAATACAAATTTTGAACAAAATACATGAATTTTTAACAAAATTATTTAATTTTAAAGTCAAAAAGACGAATTATCTACAAAAAAAATTGAATTTTGAACCCTCAAATATGATTTTTTAACCAAAAAGTTTAATTTTCAATCAAATATTTTAATTTTCTACCATATTGTTCAATTTTCAAGACAAAAAGATGAATTTCCTACAACACATTAGAATTTTTAACATCAAAGTTGTTTTAAAAGCAAATAGTTGAATTTTTAACTATAATTATGAAAAAGAAATAATTTGTTTACAAATTAGTTCAACTTGAAGTCAAATAATACTCTTGGACCAAAAAAATGAATTCTCAACGAAGCATGTAAAAGTTGATATTTCAACCAAACCATTTCATTTTAAAAAAAAAAGGATAAATTTTAAACCAAGAAGATTAAATTTCTACTGAAAAAGATAAATTTTCAACCAAAAATGCTCAGTTTGAAAAATTTATTTCAACCAAACATGAAACGATTTTCCATCAAAATAATTAAATTTTCAATCAAAGAGATGAACCTTTAATTAAAAAAATGAATTTTTAGCAAAGTAGTTGAATTTTTGACAAAAAATGTCATTTTAACAATATAGTTGTATTTTCAAAAAAAAAATTAAATTTTCAACTAAATAATAGAATTTTTAATCAAACGAGATGAATTTCGAACCAAAAATATAATAGTTGGATTTTCTAATGGGGTTTAAGTTCTAAATGTTATCGAAGTCGGTAACTTTATTGCCACTTATAACTCCCGCCCCCCGTGTTACCAACCTTAGATTTTAACCCCCTCCCCCTCAAACTGGTAACGTAGTTTCTGGAAAGCACCGCCAGGCCACTTTTTATTTTAGGACTATATCAATGATTTAGCAGTGAAAATCGAAGATATTTAGTACAAATGAACCTGCGCAGGAGTGAGTAGAATTGTTTATGAGAGGAACTAATCAAGTTGAAAGAACTCGGGATTTTGAAGAAGTACTGGGAGGAATGTTCAAGCATTTTATTTTAGGAGACTTAAAAGCCTGGAAAAGATTAATCGGTATTTAGTCTTTTAGAAGATAATCTTTAAATTACATTTCATTCTGGACTAGAATATTTGTCCAGTATATAAATTATCATTCTTTTTTAAAGATCCAGAAGACACTACTTCTCAAGCACAAAGTCAATTCAGTAATCTTGCCATTATAAATTACGAATCTAATTCACTTTTTGACAAATATTACCCCATTGTTCCTCTGCATTTCAAACCCAATTTTTGCTTGTATGAATATAATTGTTGAGGGTTTTAATTTACGGGGCTTGGGATAAAAATGTTCATTTATTAACACAACGAATAAGTGTATAATGTGTACTGTTACTGTTATAGTACATATAATTTGTTTTTTAGTTTATAAAATAACAGTAAGCTGATTAATTTATTGCACAGCTATGACAGACTTCAATTTCTATAAATGGTGTCATTCTAAAGAATTTGAACATTCTTTACATGTCCAAACACGCTTTTACAAATGTCTTGAATTTTTTGTAATAAAATTCTGTATATAATATTTAAAGAATAAGTACATAAATCAAAATATGATACCAGAATTAACTATAGGCACTCTTTCAAGTTCATCATATTTGTATTTGCACTTTACTTGGATTGTTGTACTGACCAAATAAGACTTGAATGTACAGTTGATAATTTTTAAATTATTTCTCTTGTTTTTCTATCAAATGTATATCGAATAATAGATATTTTTAATACTATACCCGTCAAGAGGTGAATTTGTAAAATAAATGTTAGCAGTTTTATACAAATCTGCAATACGTCAATATATTTATTGAAATAAAACGGTGAATTTGATATAACTGAGAGTATTTTTACATTCTCATCATAAAGAGAAGTTATTTGTTTTATGTGAAAACTATTTTTTGAGACCCCTTGAATCCGAAAGAACTGGTTTTACGATGGTGTCCGTCTGCCCTCGTTGTCGTCTATATACCGGATAACTTTTGAAAAACTGATTGGATTTTATGTTGCGCTTTCGCACACGTTTTTAGGAGCCAAAAAGAAAGATCGTGTTCGTTAATCAGAATTTTTTGACCAACGATTCTGGTTTTAACCACACAACAAAATAATAATAAATTCCATTTTGCGGTCAAAATATGCAAGACACGAAAAAAAATGGATAGACAAAAATTGTTCACCTAAAATAGATCTACAAACGTGTAATTTTTCATTTTTTGGTAGGACTCAAAGTTTTTGGTTTCATCGTAAAAAAAGAAAACATTAAAAATAATCAACTAAATTTTTGTATGAACGACACAAGGTACACTACCGATCAGAATTTTGCATTCACCTCATTTTTGATGATTAATTTAATTCTCATTATTTTGATTAAGTCAGAGCGAAAATTTTGTCTTTTTAAGGCCATGTGACGAGTGGGTCACGTGACCGGCTTCCTACCTTACCGACACTTTTTTTATTTGTAAACTTATTCTCCTCGGTAGTGATAGGTGGGCATTCCTCCTCAGGTGTTATGAGGGCACTGCACAGCTCCTTGAAGCTATTTATATCCTTCGAGTGTTCTTTCAGTGGATGCTGGACTTCGTAGACTTCGAAGAATTCGAAGAATAATCTGCCCCTAATGAGGAGATAGCTCGGCGTCACACCTGTTGCCGCGTTTTGCCTTCTACGGAGGCCGAAGAGGAGCTCAGGCAGGTACTTGTCCCAGGTTCGCTGGTTGCCCTGATGCAAGCGTAACCTGAGCCCCTTTTTCAGCACCTGATTTAGTCTTTCGGTGGGGTTTGCGCGTGGATGGTAGACAGGTGTTGTCCATAGCTAGCAACCCCACTGTTTGCTGGCTTCGGCCCATGCATGCCCGGTGAATTGAGGGCCGTTGTCACTCAAAATTCTTCGAGGGTAGCCATATCTCCTGAAGACTTCCTCTTCCAATTTCCTCATAATCTTCGGGGCTTCGAAGTCTCTGAGTGGGAAGGCCTCGACCCAACGGGTGAACAGTTCGGTCACCACCAATATGAACCGGTGTCCTCGACCAGTGCGGGGATAAGGTCCCATTAGGTCGATGGCGACCGTATAGCAAGCTTGTTTAGCGGGACGTGGACGTTGATTATCGGGCTGCCGACCACGTGCCGGTTTGGAACAGATGCCTTTCGAGTTATGGCGGATCCTCCTGCTGGACTGCGCAGATCTCTTCGAATATCGGCGGGCGACCCAACGCGCTGAGAACTGGGATGGACGGAGAATTGTCCACACTGGCCGATGTGGGGGGTAACATGGCTGCCATGTCAGGTTCTCCAGGTGATAACACCTTCATGTTGGGGTAACGGAATAATGCGTCGAGCAACTCATTGTCCTTTCCCGGTACGTGCTCGATTGTTCTTGGAAACCTGCTGAGGGACAGGTCCCACCGCGTTAATTTGTCTCGCGTGTCCTTCTGACGCTCGAGCCACGTTAGTGTCTTGCTATCCGTCCGTAAGTTGAAGGGTCGATCCTCGAAGAACGGACGGTAGCGCTTGATTGCCCAGACAATTGCGAGACACTCCTGCTCATTGCAGTGGTATCTGGCTTCCATTGGCGAAAATTTAGCACTTGCAAATGAAATCACTTTGCGCTTTCCACTGGGTTCCTCCTGCATCAGCACGGCTCCCATACCGCGAGCGCCTGCATCAATTTGTAAGATGAACCAAAGTTCGGGGTCGGGTCGGCTGAGCGCGACTAGTTGTTGAAAAGCAGCCTTGGCGGCCTTGAAGTCGATAAGTGCTTCCGGCGTCATGTTATATGGCTTTTTGGTTGACAGCATATCGAAAAGAAGGGTTAATATAATTAAGGAGCGGGGTATATACTCCTTAACCTAATTACAGACGCCGACAAAGGAACGCATTCCCTTCCAAGTGCGAGGCGGTGCGACGGTGAGCCCGTATATGGCTAAGCGCACAAAAACTAACGCCAGATGAAGGAGAGGCTCTTTCCAATCGCGTGAATATACGACGATGTCGTCCAAGTAAGCGATGGCGTGTGTGCCCCACTGTTCCCAGGGGCGTTATTCAAGCCGAAAGGCATCACTCCAAACTGAAACTGCCCTCCGCCAGGCGTCGAAAAAGCGGTAAACTGGCGAACACCTGGTGACATAGGTACCTGCCAATATCCGCTTTTCAAATCCAATGTTAAGAAGATTTTCGCCGTACTCAGGTCTTTGAGTGTCTCGTGTGTCCTGGGTAGGCACTGGGGGGCATCAACCGTCATTCAATTGAACCGACGATAGTCAATGCAGGACCTGTATTGGCCGTCTTTCTTTTCGGCGATTAGATTGGCCGAGCTGAAGGGGGAAGTGGTCGGCTCGATTATTCCGTCGCGAAGCATTTCTCGAACCTGCACGTCGATTTACTGGCGCTTCTCGTCGGAATAACGGCGGGGCGCTTCCCGAAATGCGTAACCGTTCTTTAATTGAATTGAATGCTGGACGTTGGCCACCGTATGTTTCAGGCGTACGCCGCCATGAAACAGGGAAGCGTGTATACGACTGAGCTTGACAAACTCATCCTGATATTCTGTAGAGAAATCGTTTTGTAGAGAGGTTTCCTACGTGGGAGGGAAAACCTCAAATGAGTGAGTGAGAGGGCTGAGATACACCCTCTGTCGCCCGCTTGTGCCGACGAAAATACAATCAGCCACGTGGTCGTGAATGACTTTATGGTTCTTTAACCAAGGCCTCCCGAGGATCATTTCCGCCCGGAGTTATGAGCTGACGTAGAACGCGGCGGGATGAGGGACGTCCTGGAGGACAGGACTGAGGTTGTCTGTACCATCAAGGACTATTGTCGCTCTCACTGCTTCTAAGAGGGCGTGATGGGGGCTGACAGTGTTATGCTGCAGCTCGTGATTCGTCAGAACGGATTTGTTGACGAAATTTTCAGAAGCGAAGGTGTCAATTTCGGCTATTACCTCCCGTAGTCCTAATAGTACACGGACCCGGGGGAGGCTACTGAGGTCTGCCGAGACGGCGCTCAGGACGGGGGTGCATTGGCCGTGGCCTGGGCGGCAGGCGTGGCTGCCTCGTACGCCCGATTCCGCCAGTTTCCTGGAACCGCGGCACTCTGTCTTTCTCTAATTATTGGACAGTATTTACGGAAATGCCGTCCTGTTCAGTAATGGCACTGCGGTGGGGGACGGACATAGGGGCAGCAACCGTTTACTTTTTGTTTCAAGACAGCGTGACGGCAGAATCCTTCCCCTGTGATGCGGGGGTGGTTTTGCGGAGATTTTCCTCCGCTTCGTCGTTTTCCGCTTTTACTGCTCTATCCACTAATTCTTTGAACGAGGTTATGGTGGCCGCCCGAAGAACCTTTTTAATGGAAGGCTTCAATACTTCTGATAGAAGAGCCACACTTTGTTCCTCCGTGGACTGGGATAACAGACGTAATGCTAGGAGGTACTTCCGCTGTAGAAATACTCCTACGGCCTCCTTGTCCTCTTGCCTGATCGCTTAGAGTTTGATATGGAGCTTGTTTAACGCGGATACTCCGAAGTAGTTCTGAATAAGTAGACTCCTCACCTTCGCTTAGGGTAAGGCGAGGTTCTTATAGACCTCGAAACACTTCGAGGCCTTCTCTGTGAGGGATTTGGTCACCATGAGTGACCACAGAGACGGCTCAATTGAAGCCTCGGTGAAATAATGTTCACATCGGCTTATGAATTCTTCCGGATCTTCGTGATCCAGCCCTGAAAATGTGGGGACTGAAACATCCGGAGTGCGTATTGTGCGCACCAACGTTTGCCAATCGGCGAGGAGAGCTCTAGGCAGTGATGATGCGACTGTCACACCACGTCGCGATGCTCGTGCCGCGTTTACTATTTCCAGGGCTGCGGGCCCTGTCGGGCGTGGACAGACCGGCATGCTTTCCAAATCCGGGTGGCTGCTTGAGCCCGGTGTGGTTTCGTTTTGCGTAGCCGGTTCCTGGAACAAAACACGTGGAGTGTTACGTGCTGTTGCAGGGACGGACTTGCTTCTTGTTTTTGCAGAGGTAGGGATGGCCGAGCGTTTTGGAATTGCTCCTGTTGAGGCCGGTGTGGGTGCCGCAACTGCCTCATTGTCTTCAGATTCCATGTCGATCAAGAGTGTGTTGGTTGCCACCGAGTTTTATGTGTCAAACTCGGAAACCGAGTGGTTGCGAATTGAAATCGTTCTTACAACCGGTCTGCTGCGGCGTGAGGAGCTCGGAAAGCGGATCATTGAGAGACGAGGTGAGGACTCGTTTCAACCTCCGTTGAAAATTCAAGCCCCACGTTTGGGCCGCCAATTTGTCATGTTCCCCGTGCTGGTGGCAGATAACTTCGCGTGTGAGTGGGGGGCGGGGTGAAGTGACAGTGAGTCGGAGGGTAGGGTGGTCCACGGTTGGCTTCACCACCTGAAAGGGAGTAGGTTGGTGCCGGGCCGCTCGATGGTGACCTTTTTCGTCAGAGAGCGAAGCCTAAAACCGCTGTACTAAAATCGCAAATTACTGCGGTGAGATCGCGCGTCATGAGGGCAGGGAGGAGTCCCGAAAAGCGAGAGTGAGAAGGTTTCCGGAGTTCCGTCGGCGGCGAGAAACAGCACGTCGTCGCTCGACCCAAGTTCAGCGGCACGAGAGTCTCCGAGGCGGTGAGAGCGGCAGGGAGTCCGCCGATTGATCGCGAACCGACAAAGAAGTAGCAGTCAAGTGGTGGAGACAGCCGTCCAGGCCCACGGCCGTGGTCTTCGCGCGCCGACGGCCATGTTTCGCCGAAAGTAATCCTAATTCTAGAATTTTTAATTGAAAATTAAAAATATAACCAATAGACTAAAATTAATGAAATTAAAAAGAGGTGCTTATCTTAATACTAACTTAGTTTTTACGCGAACGCCATTGCTCTGATCCTATTGGATATATGGTACCCTCCCAGCTCTGTATGTCTCGATTGATACAATTCTTTTCCACTTCGAATTCCACATGCATAGATAGTACCCTTCAAACTGCATATGTCTTACCTAATAAGAGCAGATGTTGAACTTACAAGTCCGCGTGCATTTCAGGGCATACCTAACTGTGCACTTCGCAATTTATACTATTAGACTTCTCATGTGAAAGTCCACATGCACATGTATTATCTTCCCGACTGTGCACGTCTCTATTAACACGTTTAGACTTTTCATTCAAAAGTCTACGTGCACAGATGGTATTCTCCCAACTGTGCCCCTCTCGATTATTGCAATCATTCTTTACATATAAGTCCACGTGTACAGATGGTATCCTCTCGACTGTCGACGCCTCAATTAATAAGATTAGATTTTTCATTCAAGAGTCCACGTGTACAGATGGTATTCTCCCAAGTATGCACGTTTTTATAAATGCAATCATTCTATACCTACAAGTCCACGTGAACAGATGGTACCCTCCGAACTGTGAACGTCTCAATCAGCAATCACAGGGGTGGCGGAGGCAACATGGATGCCACGGAGAACTCGAGACATGAAAATTTTCAACCATGGAAATTCCATACATTGTAAACTGGACGGAAAGATTACAAAAAATTCACTTTTGCTTCAAAAATATATCTCTTGCCCGGGTTCACTGGTACCTGACCATTATTTCGACTCATTTTGATTACTTTGACAATATACCTGTGTCAGAAACAGAAACACAATTAGGCCAGAGTTCTAAGTTTTAGATTACATTTTGCACTTCTCTTTTAAATTCTAAGTTTTCAAACGTAGACGAAGTTATTGTCAGACACGAATGATAGCAAGAAAGAAGAGGGTGAAGGAAGAAAAAGTGATAAAAAAACGCAGCTTTTAGACGATTTTTTCCTTCGTAACAAAATATGATACCTTTAGCTCTTGTGATATTAGCAAAAATAAAAATTTTGATTTCGAAAATAGGAGTGAAAACTTAAGCACTAAACATAGGAAGGAAGTAGACAGTGATGTACCATTCCAGGGTTAATACGATTAGATTCTCCATTCCAAAGTCCACGCGATCATATTTTCAACTTAAAAGTCGACCGTCTTAAAGAAGGAATCATCTTTTTCCGAACATGGATCCTGACCCAGTTCTAGATTGAAGTGAATATGAATCAAAAGAACAATCTTCTACAGAGACATGAGTTGAGTCAAAGAAATTAATTTGAGGCATTTCCTTTTGTCACTTACGCCATTAGGTAAAAAAAATGGTCTTTACTATCTTCAGATGCCATTCATCTCGAAAGTATAGTTTTTTTTTAAAGAAAAACTATTCCCGAGGTGATTCACAAAGTCAATTCTTCAAAGAATTTTCGTTGGCCAAAACTTATATCGATCAAAAGAAGTTCGTCTCCTTCAGATTTTCATTTTTTAATTCTGAAATCACAAGGATAAGTCTTCTAATACTTTTTATCTTCCACTTGATGATTTTGCCGGAAAAATTGAATCGAAAGCCGCTGAAATCGTATGAATCATTCGAAATTCACTGAAATAATTTAGGTGAATTCTATCATTTTATTTTTGATTAAGAATTAAGATTTTTTGTCAAAAATTAGATCATTTGCTTCCTTAAATAAATTTTATCGCTTGCTGAAAATTCGTCTCTTTGGTTTGACCATATATATTTTTACGTGTAAAATTGTACTATTTGGTTAAAAATCTTTCTCGCCCTAACTTTTTCCCAATTGTCAAACTAAACTCTAAAAGATTGCTTCGCTGACCCTTCTAAAAATACAACTTTTTGTTAAACACAGAATCATCTTTTTCCTGCGAAAGTGAACCATCATTCATTAAAGTTCAAAAAATTGCCGGAAAAAGACGAAGAATACTATTAATTGGAAAACAAAATTTTCCAAATAAATTTCGTTGTTTCAAATTGTTTTCCTTTCCATACTGGGATTCGAAATCTTGTGCTCGCTGCCATCGGGAACTCGCGAAACCAGGTAGAACTTTTATCATGTATTTTCATTTGCGTATAAGAACAATTTAACTATTGTTTTTCACAGTTGAAAATAGTTTGTGAACACTAAAATAAATATAAAAAAAAATGTGATACATATCGAATTCTTCGCCGTACACATTGAAAAAAATGTTTCCTCTTAAAACCGTTTTCCTCAAGAAAACAATTAAAATCATTGAAAATTTATTTTTCTATCTTATGTAAGTTGCAACATATTATCAGCTCTAATGAACTTTATTTAACGCATTTCGCAACAAAATTTATTCCAGATATGCAAAAAAAAAATGAACCGTAGGAAATTATAAATGAAATACGAATTCTAACCAAACTTTCAGGTTTTAATTTTTCAGATAATGAATGTTCCATGTGTAAATTGATAGAAATTTATTTTAAGATCATTTTTAAGTAAACATAATTATTGAATATTAAAATGTGTTGAAACTTACATCAAATGTTGATATAATTGTTTATTTTGTATGAACTTCAATCGTTTTAAACCTGTTCAGTGATGGAAGACCATAACAAAATTGTTTGTAAGCCCAAATTTAAATGCATCTTGAGTACTCTACCTGGTTTCGCTAGTTCAAATTTTTTTCGCATTGAAAAATAGAAGGCGTAGTACACAGTGATGATAACGGACCAAGTCTTTATAACTAAGCATGTACCGAATAGTGGAAGTCTTACGCTTAAAAATTAGTCCTTCAATTTCAATCGAAAATTCGACGATCAGGATTGAAAAAATTTTTTGGTAAAGTAAAGGACTAACAGAATCTTGAAACGCAGTAAAAGGAATGTTCCGGAGGTATAAAAAAAATCAAATTTAGAGCGACGTGTAAACGTCAATTTTAATCGCAGACGAGTTGAATTCTTTTTCAGCTTCACGTTTTTGATGATAAACGTGATTCTTTAATTTATACTTATAAGCCTGAATAGGTCAGCAAGCCAAGCTGACAAAACGTCGCAAATTCATTGTGGATTTTCATTATCAACCCCAGTAATAAAAAAAAAAATCTTCAAAAATTTAACCTCAACGTTAAGGTGAAAAAAGTCATGTGTTTACGGAAGCATTTAATGAAATACATTCGATCTCAAAAATATGTCTATTCCTCATAAAAACTTACTTAAATTATGAATATCCCAAAGCATTAAGTTATTCAAAAAACCGTATAGTTGGATTTTGAACAAAAAAGATTAATTTTCTACCGAAACACAAGAATCTTCGCCAAATTTCATAAATTTTCAACAAAAGAGTTGAATTTTTAAAAATAGTAATTTACTTTATACTAGATAGACAAATTGAAGAAATACATTAAGTTATAAAAAAATAGTTTAATTTTGAACTGAAAAAGAAAAATCAGACTTTGTATTTCCCCTACACTCGCGCTCAGACCTTTTAAACTTGAAGTTCAAATCATCGACAACTGTAATTTGGTGATTATGAATTCTCTTTTGTTAAAGCTCCTTTGGCGTTAAAAAATACACTCTCATTATGTATTTCGTGCTTCGCAATCGATTTTGTCCAAAATTTGAACTTTTTTACATTATGTTTAACACTATAATATCATATGTATATCATATTTATTTCTGTATCCTTAGCTGGTACTGCTTATTCAGATTTTGCAAGATAATTTAAAAATTTTATTTTTCATGATTTCTTTAATATTTGCTTTCTATTTTGCACCAATTTTTATTCCCAGCTACCCTGAACAACCTATCATTTCAATAAATTTATATTATCACAATTCATCATATGCATTTGTATTGAAACATATACATATTTTCATTGTCTTGTTTCTATAATTATAAAAAAGTGGGCATCCTATAAAAAATCTTGTTATTATACATTGTATTGCAACTTGTGTCGTTCCTCCATAAATTTGATTTTTTTATTTCCAACTTTATTTTTTATGATTTAAACTGAAAATACGCATACTAGTGTAAAGTGTTTCTGAGCAAATTTGTAGATATTATTCAGTCAAAAAATTTTGATGAATAAAATGTTATCTTAGTTTGTGTCGATTTTCCAGAACGTAAATTTTTAATTTTTCATGCATTCATGTAGCAAGAGTTTATAACTAACTTTTAGGTCTGTTTGGTTGAACAACTTTTTTCTTTTAATTTTTTTTCGTCTCATGTGTTATTTTTCCAAGAATTTAATTTTTTTATTCTTATTCTTATTTCTTACGATTGAAAAAAAAACTTGCCCTTTATAAAATTATATACAACAAATGTGTTCATCCTCTTTGAGTGAAAATGTTTGCCTATGATTTTTTTTCCTTGTGTCGTCTTCCAAAACATTATTTTTTTTTTCATTTTTAATGTTATTTTTTACGATTTAAACAAAAACTATGCGTCCTATCCAAACCTTTTTGATGATAAGCTTGTAGCTGTTTTTCAGATTAGCAACTTCTATCTAGTCATTTTTTCTCATAGCTTGTGTCGTTTGTGCAAAAATTTAATTTTCTATTTTCAATGTTGTTTTTCACGAATAAAACAAAAACTACGCGTCCTATCAAAAAGTGATTTGAAATAAATTTGCATATCTCTTTAGGGTTAAAGATTTTTGTTCATTCATCTTTTCTTGCATCTTGCATAGATTGACCGCAAAACGGAATTGTTCAGTTTTTATTATTTTTTGTGCAATCAAAATTTAAATTTTCGATTTTTCGAAAAAATTTAAAAAGCTGTTTTGATCGTCCTTTGGGGCTCTCAAACAGAAACGTTTTCTTTCTTACTTTTTCCATATCGTGCGTTGTTCATCTTAAAATGTGGATTTTCGTTTGTTTTTTTGGATTTTGGAAATGCTGTAACTCTGATAATTTCCTTTTTATTGAAAAATATCATTGAGATAAATTGTTCTTCTTTTGGTCTACTATTGATGACCATGAATAGAATATTCAAATCTTGAAAAAAAGTTGTCTCAAAAATCTTAAAAATGTGCTTACCTCTTGAATTTTCATCAAAAATAGCTGGTTAATGAACTCGTTCTTTTTTTTTTTAGGCCTTGAAGAAGTGCGCCAAAGCACAATCCAATCTCATCAATCTTTCAAAAGTTATCGCGCCTACATGATACTACAGACTACCGACTACAGACAGACAAACAGATAGACAGACAGCTTTGTAAAAATAATTTTTTCTGTATCAGGGGGTCTCAAAACGTGGAGATTTGATGAAAACTGACTGAGTCGAATTTTACATAAAACCAATACCTTCTTATTAGGATGAGAATGTAATATATCAAAAAAATAATAATATACGTCTATTTTACGTGAAGTCTCTCTGAAATTTCGAATATTGCAAGAAATAATTTTTGTTTGAAAATCAAATATGGGACGTTTTGGAAGAGAGCTAATTCAGAGATAATTGACCACGATTATTTGAAATATCTCGACATGCTTCACAATCCTTCAAAATATACGAACGGATAATCGCAATGATCCATTACAATAAGCAAAAATCATTTGATATCCCTTAAATTCATTTGATGTCAACTTACTCATTATTAAAGAATTTACTGTGTTTTAAAATTATGTATGAATTCTTAAACGGACAAAATTATTCAAAAAATGAAATTCATTTCAATATTTTTGAATGACGATTTTATTCGTTTGTACCTTAAAACGGGTAAATGAAAACATCATTTTGCAGTATCATTTTTACTACTTCACATTGTAAATTTAGGAAATTTGAACATACCCGAACACTTTTTCGGCACATCATCATAACAAATTGCAAATAATAAGTGTTTTTGGAATATTTGAAACAATAAATCATAATTTTTAATTGAAAGCGCTTGAATTGTATAGAAAAAATAAAATGATTTCGAATTGAAAAATTTCAGACTATCTCATTCTTACCGTTTTGAATTAAAAATGATTCATTTTCAGTTCCATTGAATTTTAAGTGATCAGGTTTTAGAAACTCTGATGTACCATTCGTTTTCATGATTCTTCGATTTCAGAAAAAATTATTAAATTATGAAATGATACAATTATAATACTTTTTTACTCAAATTGTTAAATTAAACAAATTTTCAAGCCAGAAAATCAATATCAAATAATTCAATTTTAAGAATTTTATTTAGCAATGATACACGTTGAATTCGTTGTTAGTCCATTCGAAACATGGTCCTTTTTTTAAATTTCACCAAATCTAAAATTTCATCATTTATAACGTTTTCAATTCAAAATCAATCAATATATTTCATCAATTCCAAACGCCTCCAATTAGAAATTATGAACTATTATTATTTGAATGACCAATAATAAAACATTATTTCTATTTTTAATGGGATGAAATAAAAAACATGTTGCTAAATGGTGAATTTGTTTATTCATATAATTGATGATATATAAATTCGGGATATCATCTCGATATTCTTAGAATATCTTGACGTAAAGACAAAATATTGTAAATATATCAAGATTTTTAACTGATAGCATCATCCTGATATCGTTATTTTTCTGCGTTTCTGAGAAGTACCGGCATCTTTCTGGATTTTCGGGGTGTTTTCTTGTTTATCTTTTAAAGTAAATAGTGGTAAAACTGCCCTAAAGACAGAGCCATTTGGCATTTTCACAAAAATGTAACTAAAACTTAAGCTACCAGTTCGGGGGGGCGGGGGGCTGTGCTCTACGGATATCGTGCTCAAAGAAACGTTCAGTTGTAAAATATTCGTGATCTCCATTACGTTCTACGTGTAATTCAGCTCTACTTCAATCAACAACTCCTTAAAAATGAGCGCCGCATTCAAATAATATATACATATAAATATTGTCAGAGACATAATGTCCACTTTGCATCCAGTAGGGCATCACTTGGCCATTTTGATCATAAAATCCCTCGACAATAGTAACAACATAATGAGGGCCAAAGAACATGTATACACAAACGCAAAAAAAATAATCAAAACTTTTAATAATGTTCAAAAACATATGTCAACCATATGGAATATGTATTAGGTTGGTCCCCATTTGGGATGCAAACATTTCTTTCGGGAATTCGCTTGCTCCCGATTTGTCACAGTTGAGGCAAAATTCTGTAAACTCGGTCAAATCCCTAAAATTAAATTTCACTAGCTTCCAGTTGCACGCAAAAATCCGTGCATATCAAAATGCTCCTACAATATCAGCTCGTGTGAAAAGGCAAACAAATTTTATTTCCAATATACAAAACAATTCTGGATAAACAGATACCAAACAGTTTATCCTTCTTCAGACCTTTTTTTGATTTTTAAAATAATAGTGGTCTTGAAAAAATAAAAATTTGAATATGCTATTCCAAAAACAAAAGTTTTTATTTCTAAATTCGTAATCAGAGACCTCAAAACCCTCGAACAACTAATTCGTATGTAAATTTCCGTTTTTTATGTTAAAATCGTTCACGATCTTGAATCCGATGATTTTAGTTTTGCATTTCTAATTCATAATTGTGTGACAGAGACCTAACAAGCTTATGATATCGGCAATAGAATCTCATTGTAATTTGGCTAGAACTTTTCGTCGCATTATCATGATTCTTACCCACTGTGCAGCCAACGAATATTTCTTTATTGCAATGAAATGATTTGTTCAAGTGATAAATACGTATTAAAAAAAATCATTCTGGTTGATACCAAGAAATGTAGGTTTTAAATTGAGTATTGGTTCAGATTTTTAAGAGCTTTGAGAATGAACAATTGGAACTAGAAGCGTCAGGGAAAGTTAACATATGTTTGTGAACATACGTGTAATATTCTTTATGAATAAAAATTATAGTATCAAATTAAACTTACGTTGAAAATAAAGAACACCAACGAATGTAAGAATCAGAATAAGTCATAATATTCATTCTTGCTAAATAGACAAAATGCTGAGAAAACAAAAACTGATTTTTCTTATTGCGTGTGAACACCTTATCGAAAAATGGCTGGTATATGCTGGTATATTGTATTATTTCTTTTTGAAATCATTCAAAATTCAATAATTCAAAAGTGAACAGTTTTCGATGTTAATAAATTTGAATTCGAAATGACTGAAAATTCACAATTTGAAATTGAAAACTAAATTGAGTATTTGAAAGTAGAAGCTTCTAAAATACTAGAAATGTAGATTTTTATTTCATTAAGAAAATTGCGACTCGACACCACAATTCATGAGACAAATTTTTCAGAAATCAAAAAATGAATTCACGTTTATTTGCGCCATCGAAATGGAAAAATGTTTAATTCTGCAACTTTGAAATTGATTTATTCTAAAAAAAAAAAACGTTCGAAATAAAAAGTAATTTTAAATGAAAACCATTGAAAAAAAATTAAAAAACATATACTCCAGAAACGTGAGACTCAAACAAATTCTCCCCCGAACCCGAAAAACGGGGTTTTATGAATATCTGTATCTGTTTTTCTGTATGTATGTATTTAATGGATTGGCCTTTGGTATACCCTCTTACTGCCCTACAATGAAGGTCAAGTTTGTTGGCCAGCCATTTTACATAAAAATTCAAAAAGGGCAATTTTGTCATTTTAGAGACCACTTTTTTTTTAGATTTGGAACGTTTTATATACGGCTGTCGTCATAAAATCTTCTTGAATTTTCTTGAAAAATTGAAAGTTCAAATTTTTATCCCACAAAAAAATATTGAAAAACAAAATTCCATTCTGCTGTCAAACTATACCAGATATACCCAACTGTGCACGTCAAAAAAATTGCGACTGGTACAAACGTGCACGATTTCACGTACGCTTGGCATTACTTGGTTCTCTAGAGGACTAAATGCCACATTAATTCGCTGTGGCGTCACTAATCAAGTAAAGATCAACTTACATTCTTCTGAATGAACGTGTAAGTCTCAAGTTCGGGCGCGGGTATTGGGGAAGATACATTTCTTTTTAAAACTCTACAATATTTGACCTTAACGTTAAGATGAAAACAGTCCTGTGTTTACTAAAGCATTCAATGAATTACATTTTATCTCAAAAATATGTTTATTGAACATAAACACTGATTTAAATTATGAATTAATGACGATTTAAACTTTCCTTTTATTATTAAAAAAAAAAATGATTATCATTTTTTATTCCTTGCACATTACTTTAGCTAACCTCAAATGATTCTAAAGTCAAGCCAAAATTAATTTCTGATAAAATTAAAGCAAATATATTATATTTTTCTTAATATTAATAGTTTTTTCGAAAATTTCACATTTTCATCATCTTCTTATGGTTTGTAGGTTTTGTGCCCCTCCCTGCCCTTACTCTTAAAATACATACACTTTCAACCGGATAGTTGAATTTTAAACAAAACAGATTAATTTTCTACCGATGAACAAAAATTTTACACAAAGTGCATATATTTGAAACAAAATGGTTGAATGTTTAAACAGAATAATTTACTTTCTACCGAATAGACACATTGAAAAAATATATTAAGTCGTAACCAAATAGTTGAATTCTAAACTGAAAAAGAAAAAATACCAACCTACCACTTATGAATTTCCAATTGAAATTATGTATCTTAGACCAAACAAAAATTAATTTTTGTAAAAGTAGTTCAATTCCTGAATTTCCAGCAAAATACCTGAATCCCCAACTATAACAGAATAATTCTTAACCAGTTTCTTCTTTAATCAAGATAATTTCTTACAATGTATGATCATATATATCTGATGCACAAAAGAACAGGTGAGGATGTCATCCCCGACATGAAGATAATTAGTAAAATTATGTTTAGAGATACTCTTAATTCACATATTTTACAGAGACATTCTCAAAAATAAGTTATTCATAAACCCCTAACCTGTAGCAATTCCTTGGTTCCGCGAAAATTGTTTCAACAACGGTATTTCTCAAATATATAAAAATCAAAAAAACATACGTCTATCTCATGTGCAACCTCTCTGAAATTGTGAATACTGAAAGAAATAAGTTTCGTTCGAAAAATAAATATAAAAGTTCTCGACAACAAAATTATCTCGAATACGGGCAATATCAGGCAAGATCCGAGAAATTCTCGTCTCGGCGTGCGTCTCTAGCAATATGGCAGACACTTGTATAAACAACTTATTCGATTTCGATGACAATCGTCATACTGGAGTTTCATATGTCGATGATAACATATTTTTCGCCATTTTTACAGAAAGCATAATGGCGGATGCAATATGGTGGACAGTGTTAATGAACAACGAACAGAACGCGAATTTAGATTATAATGATCGCCATATTTGATCCACAATTTTTTCAACGTGAAAAACCCCTATATTTTGTGCAATTAAAAAAAAAACCGCAAATTCGGCGATTCTGCGTTTCAATAGTCGCCATATTGGATCCACCATTCTAAGTTTTGTAATTCTAACGTCAGAATCGTAATCAGCGACCCTAAAAACCGTAAGATAACTTTCTATAATGAGTATTTCTGATGTGCTTCTCAAATGAATACAGGTAGCCTGTCAGGCATATTGCGTCTAAACTAGGAAGTTTTAGGGTTGCGTCTAATGGAGGGTTAAACGACAGATTGATTTGGCAATTGATGTTCTTCCTCAACCTGATGATGATCGTCGTGCAATGATGCTTTGGGGTATAAGAATCAAGTGTTTCTATCATGGACAATCAAGGATAACTAGATTAATACGCATTACGAGGGGTATCTTTCAAGGGGACTCCTTTAGAGCACTGCGATTCTGTTTAGCGTTGAACCCATTGAGCAAAACACTAAATGTCATGTCTCATGGGTTGCGAATACATGATAATGAATATGGTCAACAAGTGACCCATCTTCTACACAAGGATGACCTGAAGCTATACGGTACTTCGGACCAGAAACTGCAGCAAGTGATCGGCGTCACAAAGCAGTTTTCCAATGATATCCACATGGGGTTCGGACTAAATAAATGCAGAACAGTGCATTTAACCAGATGAGAATTACGGACCGCAGAGCTACTTAACAGTTTCGAGAATGACATCGAGGCAATGGCTGAGGGCGAGTCATATAAATATCTGGGTATTCTCGAATCTAACGGTATTCAGCCTTCGATGGTGGGGAGATTTTGCATAGCGTTCCGTAGCATACGTTAAACGCTAAAGACACGTGATGACGTTTCTGCGCATGCTCTGCGAGCTTTGCGCTACCGTTTTCCGCTATTCGACGTTCGTTAGCGTATCATTTAGCGTTTACGGTATTCTGCGAATCGCTATGCAAAATCTTCCTAGTTAATAAAAGCCTAACGTCTACCTTCTCTGCAAGATTCAGATTGATTCTGAAAAGTTCTCTTAACTCGGCAAACAAGATCAGGGCAATCAACACCTATGCCATCCGTGTCCTCACATACTACTTTGGGCTCATCAAATGGTCGAAAACCGACCTTGAACGATTAAACAGAACCATCCGCATCGAAATGACGAAGCACCGAATGCACCGCAATAATTCGTGGATTGAAAGGGTAGTTTTACCATGACATAGAGGGGGTAGGGGCGTTGTAGATTTTAGAAAAATGTGTGAGTCACAAGTTATATAGTTGCGAGACTATTTTAACAGCAAGCGAGGCGTTGCGCTTTACAACACCATCTGTAAAGCGGATCTTGATTATACGCCCTTGAATTTATTCTCAGAGGAGGCCTTGAATATTAGGGCAGAAACCATAGAGGAATTAGAAGCGCAATGAAGACAAAAAGCCATCCACGGCGAGCACTCGAACACGTTAGATCAATATGAAATGGATAGTGAAGCATCTAATATTTGGCTGAAAAAGAGCGTCCTGTTTTCAGAAACGGAAGGATTCGTAATTGCCCGTTTTAGAAAACGAAGATTACATCTTATATTGAGATGTTACCACCTAGACAGATCATTACATCCGAGCCAATCGAGCCGACATTGTGATGCAGGCAGCCTATACAACCAAGATCCATAAGTATGGCGAGCTAAGTCAGGAAGTAAAGACAATAATGGATGAATGTGAAACATGCATCTATTCATCCTATTGTGATTTCGACTACAGGCAATGTGCACGCAAGATGCACAGAACATCTTGAACATTTAGCAGTCAGTAGGGTACTGGCAGCAACTCAGTAAGCGGTTTTGTTAAACATCTGTCGCATTGTAAGAAACTTCCTACATCCTCAGAAAGTAGGCGACTAATGTTAACTTCAACGCTCGCGGTCGCTGTGTAAGGACAACAGCGATAAAAAACTAACGCCAAACTACACAATGCTTTTAATTTTGTACCTACTACAACATCGTCGCAAAAGATTTCAAACATAGTGTTAAATTAATTCATAACATCCTCATCTCATCAGGCATTTGACCTAATCCGTGGATGATGATGAAAAACCGGGTTCACTGAGACGGTTAGGCGCTCGGACTTCACGTTAGAGCTCCGGGGTTCGATCCCTGTGCCGGTAACTCTGGAAATTTTTCTATCTACTTTTACGATACTACATCATACACCTAATGTAGTGCCTACTACAACTTCGTCGCAAGAGATTTCAAACATCGTGTTAAATTCATAGGATCTTTGACTCATCCGGCACTTGGCTTAGTCCGTGGCTGATGATAAAAAACCTGGTTTATTAACACTTTTTGAAACTTTTTTTTTCATATATAATCATTAATCGAACATTTAAGAATACTGAGTCAACTTTTAACTAACTTTCAATTGTTTAAACCATTTTAATTTGTTTAAACATTTGTTTTTTTCAGGTAAGTCGCGAAATGAACTTATTTTCTTGACGTTATGCGTTCTGTAATTAATGATATTGTAACATTATCAGTTGCTCTAACGGGGGATTGACTTTGTGTTTATCAATTTTCACAATTTAATTATAACTGCAGTGGCTGATTTTAAGAAAAGATGTTACATATTTACCAAAAATTATATTAATTTTTACTAATAGTAGTGTTGCATTTTAAACTTATCTCAATGACATTTACGTTCATTGAGACATTCGTTCAACTTGCGTTAACTTTTTCCTGCCCAGAAAATTGAAATCAACGATATAAGTTGATTCCAATACTGATAGGATATAAAAACTAGCCCTAACCATTCTATAACTAAACTTGATGATTAAATAAACAATTGAGTGAGATTAATTCTCATAATAAAAATTCCCACTAAATTTTAAATCGTTATTTGACGGTAAAATTGACGGATTGTAGATACACTCAAGGGAGAGATAATTGCGTACTTTTCTGACTTGAATTTAATTTTGGAATTATTAATTTTATTTTAAATTGGATTCTCCTTCTCTTCTTTCTTTTAGAGATTCAGATACCAAACCTTTGTTCGCACAACGAGGTCTTTATTGTTAGATAAAATGCAAGGTCGTTACGAATTTCATTTTGGCTCTATTCTTTTTGAAAAATTGAAACTAAAAAAACCGTCCATTTAAATTTCAGTAGCTGGTGCAACCATGCACAACGAGGTCTTTATCGTTAAATAAAGTGCAAAGTCGTTACAATAAATGTTGCATGCACTACTTTTTCATTTATTTAATTCCCCACACAAAATGCAAACATGCACAACGAGTTCTCCACAAAAATATGGAGTGCAAAGTCGTTACAATCATGCATAAAAAAATGAATGAATTCATACAAACTCACTTCTACTATTCTAATTCACTCAGAATTAGGATAGTATCCTGCAAATGAAGTCAAAAAGGATGAAGGAGAATCCTGGCTAGTTGCGTTCCTTCAAAACGATGCCAATTCATTAATCTGTCACCAATGATGGGGTGGATCGAGGAGAGACCAAGAGAGTCCTTTCTCGTAGAGCCTCGAGTAAGAAATCCTATGGTACCGATACCGGGATCGATAGTAAGGTGCATCGGTCCCACGTTATTCCTACTTATTAGCCGATGGCGCGCGCAATCGATCGTATGATCGAATGATTTCGTGAATCATCCCTTCGTTCCACCTGCTTTTCCACTTATGAGTCAGAGGCGTATCGATATGAATATTCACCCGTAGCTTTATGATTTTATTCTTATTATGAAAATAGAACTGACCGCCTCAATATAAAAAAAAAATAATTTGTTTATATAATTTCACATTTATTTTATTAAAACGTGTTTTTTCAGGTATATATTTTACCTAAAAAAGCAGAAGAAAGATTTGATCTCACCAAGTTTTCGATAGTTTTTAATTAAAATTAAATTTCAAATTTGTCACATATAGTGTTTTCTTTGGGGACCCTTCTATAGGAAACCTCATGGTCTTTGCGTGAACCCTAAATATTTACTGATTTTGCTCAAATTTGAAGATTCTTTTGTGCGTTCGCACAAAACTAAGGGGCGAGAGGTAAGAAATTCGAAAAATAAAAAATAAGTGGACGAATTGACTCAGAAATGACTTACTGGATTGCTACGATGTCAGCAATATACTTATTCACAGAGGTTACATAGCACGCATGCACAATCTGTGGTGCCAGAAACACCCAAAGCTTTCGCACGTTTCGCAACTACCGTTGCGACATCGATCTGACCTTCTGTTGATAGGATACGTACGTGGAACGCTTCCCCAACCGATGCAAGAACAAGGCGCAGAAAAAGAAGAGAAAGCGACGCTAAGACAGTCATGGAAAGCAAGCATACTCTGAGACGAGGGCTATTTCAGGACGAAGAGGAGTTTCAACATCCAGGTTCATCCTAAGCCCCAAGATCTCGCTAACATGGATGCAGCACTTCGTGAGGTTCTCTCGGAGGAGTCAGCCCTCTGCACCATAAATTGTTCAGTTTATGGTGCGGCGAGAGATTTGGCTGATACAAATCGAAGGCTAAAACCGACGATGGATCAAAAGACAAAACGAGGCTTGCATCAACTGAACAAGAAGATTGGATGGGCAAGACAGAATGCGTCCCGTGTTCACTGTGTGATTGACTACATAAAATCAGGTAGGCCGTTTACGGAAAGGGTCCACAAGTTCGTCCACAAACTGAGGATTTACCATCACACACTGAACAAGTCAAAGTTGCTGACAATCCAGCAGCACATTGTTGACAAAATACGGGTATTATCTGACGTAAGGAAGAGAACACAGAAGAGGGAGAGGTGGGCCAGGGAAAATCAACAGTTTATGGCTGACTAATCGCGACTCTTCAACGATATCTCTGCTTTTGTCAAAAATCTGCCCAAGCGCTTCGAGGTCGAGACTATTTGGAGAAAGATTTACGAGATTCGAAACTCATTAAATGAACACACTGACAATATCGACTAGTTCAAGGAGCTTTGCGGCAAAATCATAATATGTGAAGAGGAGTGTCCATCAATCACTGTCAAAGAGGTGAAGAAAGCTCTGAGGGGGGCGAAGAACTTCTTCGCTGCATGACCAAATTGTATCAAGAAATTCTGCTTGAAGAAGTTTAGTTCTACACACCAGCATCTGGCCTGGATTTTCACCTCATATATGAAGTTGAAGATGCCTTTCCCAGATTGGCTGGTGTTAGGACGCACTTTAGTCCTGCCGAAGAAAGGCGACTTGTCCACCCTAAACAACTACAGGCCAATTACTTGCCTGAACATGCTGTATAAGATCTTCAAAGCTATACTCAAGATACCAGCGAGATTATCGAAGGAGCGACTATCCAATTAGAGTAGTTCTTACAAGATGAGAAAGACGAAGGACTTCATTCAGTTAGCGAGTCATCCGAATCCAGCAATGATGATGACGACAAACAGGACAGTAGACATGACTTGATGGAGGACCAATCCTAATTACCAACTTCAGATCGAAGAAGGTGTAATTGTTGAGCAATAGCTTTGCAGAATGCGCCTCCACCCCTACTCACAAAAGAATAATGTTTGCTTACCAGAAGAAATCGTCAATTGATTGATTAATTTATTTTTTTTTTTAGCAAAACATTACGGGTGATCCATTAGAGTAGACATGTAATAAGAATAAGTCTACTTTTTTGCATTACAACGATAGGGTTCCTGATTAAATTTTTTGATACGCCTACAGTATTCGCTTATTTTGCATATTTTGCATTCAACGACCGAGCTGCTTACTAAAATTTTCGAGTTAGTGGTCTTAAATACTTTTATAAAAAGGCTCATAATTGTCAAATCCATAATTAATTAACACATTCATTCCATTATTAAAATGATTTCTAAACAATAAAAAATAAGTTGTTAATGTATAATTTATATATTAACATTCATTTCACTGAGAAGTAATGCACGAATATATCTTATCTCATCCCAGAACTAGTCCTATGAAAAAAAATTAATAGAACTTTTTTATAGGGAATTTGATGTACCTCAATTTTTGTATATTTAAAAAAATCATAAACAAACGATTTATAAATAAAAAAGTGTTTTTCGAAAGTTTACGCCACTGCAAAAAGTTCAGCAGCGGTAGGGGGAGCGGGAAACCGGTTCCTTATATTTACCTAAAGAACATTTTAAAATCATTATTTCTTTTTTTCGGTTTTCACGTGACGCAAAACTACGCACAGCATGGACCAATGCGACTAATGCGACTTGAAAAAATTCTTCTACGACCCGAGGCCTGAGAAAAGTATAATATATTTTTAAGCTTTACGCTTACATTCAACTGATCAGGATTGTCAGCGGTGTGTTTGTATTTCTTCTCCACGTTCCCATCTTGATCTTTGATGCTGAAGGTTTTAAAACTGTGCTCTAAATTATCGACAATCGGATTGTTATTATTCTTCAAACTCTTCTCCTCAATCTGCACTACTTGTGGTGGCTCCAGTTTAGAATTGATGCCGATATAGTAATACTTGGAATGGTGGTCTTTTAATTCCCTCGTTGTATCTTCTTGAACTGGTGTCAAGGGAGACGGATGAACAGCTACACACGTTTCTGATGGACCGCACGGAAGTGATCTGCGCCTCTTTCTCTCACCAGTTGATTTAATAGAGGGTGAAGGAGGACTGCCATCCTCTTCCTCACAGCGACAATCATGCTTTCCGGATTTGTCACATGGAGTCTGCAGTCTATCATCCAACAAGGCTGTCGAAAAAAAAAGAAATAATAAAATTAATCTTCTGTCGCAAAAGTATACGCTATAAACTTAAGAAGTAATGGTTAGAAATTAGTATCAAAAAAGAATCATTATTTTTAAAAAAATAACGCCGTGATTACAGGAGCTCTGTTAAAGAAAAATGGTAAATTTTAAATTGAACTATCGAATTCATTCAATTTCAAAATTATAAAGTCAGTAAGTCTCGCAAAGGAATCTGTCCACGAGTATCAGTTCCACGGCTCCGACTTAAAGGAATTCTGCGAAATACGTTTAACGACTCTAAAGTACAACCTACTTTGCCTAAGTTTGCAGGAACTTTGCGCCGCAAGGTTCTGGTAAGTTTCTTGCAAGTACGAAAATTTCTCAACTTTAAGACGGCAGGTTCCTATGAACCTTCCGCAATAAATTGTACGGTGCTAATTACTTATTATTGAGACTTATCAATATATTGACTTACATGTTTGTCAGAGATGAATTCTTCATAAACAAATTCTGCATGCAGATCTTATGCTGGAGCACTATGAATTCTGAATTTACAAGTATGTATTAAAAGAAATACTACTTAACTAAAATTTTATCTGGATAATTTTTCTTTAGCAGTCGCTCCAGTAATAGTGTATATTCCAAAAGTTACTTGCACCGCGGAAATAGTAATTCTTGTCATTCCCATAATGATATATTACCGGGTAAAACGAAAATATCAGGTGTGTGAGAGATGGAAGATATCGGAATAATTTTGGTCGGTGTCAGTGCTCGAGCTACGCTGTCTTCATCGTCCTTTATTGGATGTAGCGAACAGCTCAGGACAGGAATATTTTCCATTCGTGGCAATGCCCAGACAGTGACCTAAAATTTACAAAAGAAATGTATAGTTTCCCTATGAATGAATTTTGAACTGATTTAAGAAAATAATCCCACACGGCTTACGACATTTAATTAATGAAGTTAGGTATTTTAAGTGAATGATCATTGCTTAGGGGAAAAGGGGGAACACAAACCTAGTTCTTATACTTTTATTCATTATCATCGTAAAAAATATGGAACAACAAAAGCTGGTTGGACAGGTCCCTCTTTCCTGTTCCTCACCGGCCAATTCAGTTTTCTAATTTTAGCTCTCCGTACAGCTATAGACTTGTCATTACGATTAGCATCAGATAAAAATATTACATAAAGTATAATAAAAAATTGGTTAAACAAGCACCGCAATGTCCCCTGGAAGTGACCGCCATATAGGAAAATGACACTCGCTCCCAGAAAAACCGCAGAAAATTACACATGTGGCCATGACTCACAGCCGTGATATTGGTGGCCACAGGGTACGACCCTCTGGCCACCCATCTTACGATTGTGAGGCGTGGCCACAGGTACACGTGTAAATTACAATTGCTGTCATTTTCCTGGATGGCGGTCGCTCCCAGGGGGACCTTGCGATGGTTGTTTAACCTATTTTTTGTATCTAAGACGTTCCAAAGTTTGTGTATACGGACCACGTAGCTCGAATGCGATAAGTTCAAAGTTGAGAAATCATGCTGCGTCCTTTCAAGTTATGCAGTGGTGCTTCAATTGAAAAAAAATCCTCGAAAGCAACGCAATTCACGTTAAACAGTGCTCTCTTTCACAACAGTGAAATTCGATAGCCAATTCACAACGACAAAGAGTAAAATGATCGAGGGGTACACAACTCCTGCAATCGGTGTACAAAGTTCAATGCAATCACTCTATTTTCACCTTTCAATCACTGCAATCACATTGCAATCACTTTGCAATTTCAGAGTGCAATCACTTTGCAATTTCACAGTGCAATCACTTGCAATCATGCAGTCGGTGTACACCGAATTTTGAAGTTATGCACACCTCGAAAATGATTTGAAAAATAATAGTCAGTCAAATTTTATTTTTGTATAAAGTTGACCGAAGGGAAAAATTCAGGTTTACATGTCAATCATTGTACTGTAACGCCCAACTCATACCAGTCATAAAGTATCAATAGCGCCATATTAATTGCTCTACAACAATATTAAAGCTCGAATTATTAAGTTTTTTCTTCAAATAAACAGAATTAGCCATGATAGACCAAGTGGAAAGTTAAAAACCTAAACGAACAGTGATGAATTAATGTAACAGTGCCATCGAATAATAATGCCTGACTTGAAGGTGCTTCGAAAACTTAAAATAATAGAGTCTCGAGTAACAATTTCAAGTAATCAGGGGACACTCAAGTCAGGAAATATTTCCTAAGATTTAATTAAAAAATAACAGAGTTGTACTTGAGTGTTACTTTGAATTTTTTTTAAATTAGTCAAATAAACAATTATGTAGAGGATATTGATCAAGAACCCGCTAGTGGCAATCAAAATTAAACAAATTATTATGAAAATATATCATTATTACAATAAAGATTTCTTGAAATTTTTTCAGATATTATTTCAATTGTTCATTATTGTTAAGTGTGTAAAAACCACTATTTTTGCAGAAAAAGCTCTGAGTTCTAATTTAAAAACAATCAATTCACCTCTCTAAATCTAAATAATTACTTAACTATGACTTAAAATTAGTTCAATTTGACTAATTTTCAGACAAATGATTGCTAAGTTCTTGTATGACCAACTACAGTCGAATCTGCATTTAGTAATTCTGGATTTAGTGTTTTCGAGAATTGACGCCGAGCCGCGGCCGCGGGTATGGGTGAGCAGAGCTGGGGGGGGGGAATCACTCAGGCGTGGTAAAACAGGAGCGTTGTGGTAAGGCGCTGTACACTAACGGCCTACCTGTCTAACTGCGTCATGACGTTGCGATAGTTCACTCGAAGCGGGAGGCACACGCCTTTACATAGCCAATAAGCACTATGGCAAGCTCGCGTCGACCAGCAATGGGGTGCCGATGCCAACTGAAGCCGATGGGAATGACAGGATTATTTCAATTGATCAAAGGAGCCTGTCTTTGAAATTGTCAACAGCGCCATCTCACACGCGAATATATATCGCAAAGTAGTATCTCGAAATTATGGGAGCAATGTTAATGAAAAAGAGCAGTGAATATCAATTCATTTTAATCGAAAATGTTATACTATGGTTTAAAATTAATTATTTACTAGATGATTTCTTCTTAATATTTAATTGAAATTCGAATTTTTTCTGGATTGGTGGCGCTGTCGTAGCTACAGAATAGACTCCACTAATCGACAAAGAAAACAAGAAGAAGTATTGGATAACCAGAGAGAGAGAGAGAGAGAGAGAGAGAGAATGATCGTTTCGAAAACTTGTCATTAGAACACAATAGAATCTTCTCTGTCGTCCTCATACGATAGAAATCGAGATCTCGAAACCATAGTTTCGAACTCAATTGCACCTTTTTGTAAACTTCAACTGTCAAGTGTTGACGTGACAATTGTCAAAACGGTGTTTTTCGTGGACAGTAAATCTAATACTTATAAAAGTAAGTGATTTTCTGTCAAATAACTTCTTCGTCTGCTTGGTTATGAAACTGCGACGCATGCATTATGCGATTACAAAGAAGTAAATGCTTCCCACTAGACAGAGTATCTGGACAAATTATTCAAGGGAAAGTTCTCCTTTTAAACGAGATGCTCAGCGGGCCGCAAACGTTTAAAGTACGTAAGCAGGAAAAACATTTATTTTAACGTGTAACAGCAAACTTTCTTCCTCGTTTCCGTTAAATATTTCATTCACCCTTGTCTCCGTATTAGAAAAATAAATTTCAAACTAATTTTTACCACGCAGTAAAATCCACAGGAAACGGTTCACGGCCTGCCTTAAAACCGACACTAAATCCAGATTCGACTGTAATTAGAATTACCTCATTTTTAGTCAAATTTACCTGCGTAATTGTCAATAGAAAAATATACCGAAACATTACTGAAAATAATGTAACTAATTTTTTATTCAAATTTCATAATCTACATTTTCTTGACTAGTTCATTTAGCGAAATTTGACCTAAGATTAGTAAAATAATAACTAACCGAATTGGAGAATATCTTTTTTTAGTTAGTCATTTTTAACTCATTTAGATTTAGACAGTAGACTTTTTGTAACTTGGAACATACGACTTGGATTCAGCTTCATTCCGTAAGTATGCATTTCTCCATTATTTTATTTGGCCTTAACCTTATTCACCCTTAAAATCCTTAGATTGAGCGGACACTAGAGATCCTCTAGGGAAAGTTGAGACACGTTTCACCTTCCAATGGTCGCCGCTGTACCGGAACTTTGATATTTTCATGGGGCGCGAAAAGTTTGAACCGTGTCACTTTTTATTAATTATTTTGTTTACGAGTATCTTGAAGCATACGTATTTTAAAGTAAATATTCCTCTTCTCTAACCTTAATTACTAACCTTCCTAATAATTTATAATGTTCTTGTAATAAGAGTTGTCTCTATTCTGTATTAAACCCTCTTAAAAATAAAATTGTGATTTGAAAATCGCGCCTACTCAAGCCAATCAAAATCTATAAAAGGTCAACTAGTTCCAGTACAGCGAAACCAATTAGAATTGGAGTACCCCGTGTCTCAACTCTCCCTTAAGGATCTCTAGCAGACGCGTATTATATGGGAATGCGCACTATAAAAAAGCTTTTAGTCCCCCAGAGGGCTTTTTTACAGCGCGTATTACCATCTAGTACTCGTCTGCTAAATCTAGTAAGTTCTAAGGATTTTATTGCAGAATAAGTTTATGACTAAGATTCAATCAATTCAAGAGAATTAAAAAAACTTCAAGAGAATTCATTAGAATTCAGATTCAAAATAATTTAAAGAATTCAAAAGGTTCATTAACCTCTTCAACTAACCACGAACTGTTGGCAGATTTTCTTATTTCACAATGAAAAAGAAAACCAAAAAATAGATATCATACTTACCTTTTAGTCTAATTTAAAATTATTCTCTCATAATTTATCATTAGAAATAATAAAAATGTAATCTTTTTTTTATACAACAGATATTCGAGGAAAATATAATATGTTCCATTGTTCCTAAAAAAAAAATTGAAAAAGGTGCTTTATGTACGAAAAATTCGTATCAAAGCAACAGTTAAAACAATTACGAATTGGAGTTTTTTAGAGGCATTGTCTATGTGTACGCTATTCGTACCAAAAATATCCGGCTATTCCTATTAAAATTTCGGTACACGTAGCCACAGCCTTTTCGAAAAGCATCTCAGTTTCTTCAAACATTATTGATTTAAACAATAACTAATGACAATCACCTTTTTCCTAAAAATAATAAGATATATAATCTTTATATTGTAACAGAAAAAGTTAATAACTAATTTGCTTTTCATTATAAATTTTCTCTTTATCGTACTAACCGCGTTATAACACTTACCACTATCGACCCTAATATCAATAATAACTTTTAATTCATATTTTGCCTTTATTTTTCCTAGAAAACGTTTGGAAACCGGTTTTGGAATATTGAGTGAGTATAATATTGTTTTAATTTCAATTGGAAAGACACGTGTGGGCTTGCAGCCCGCGCCTTCGTCACCCTAGACGTTAAAAATGCTTTTAGTTCAGCCAGGTGGACTGACATATTATATGCACCTGAGCACAACTTTCGAGTACCGTCGTACCTCCTCCATATGGTGAAGAGCTATCTGCAAGAGAGAGTTCTCCTGTACGACACAGACGAAGGGGCTTGCAAAAAAGTGATCATCGCCGGGGCTGCAAAGGGATCCATACTAGGGCCGGATTTGTGGAACATCTCGTACGATGGCGTCCTTCGTATGAAGTTGCATTAGCGTACATCCTTACTGGGATACGCGGACGATATCGCTGCGATGATTGCGGCCCGAATATGGAGATAGCCCAGTCGAAACTGAACCAGGTGATGATGCGCGTCAGTGGATGGATGGCGGAACACGGCCTGAGCCTGGTCGTCTAAAAAACGGAGATCGTCGTACTCACGACCGAAAAAATAGACACCATCATTCCGTTGCAGTTGGGAAACCAGGAGATCGTCACCAAGAAGGCCGTGAAGCACCTTGGCATATTGATGGACACCAAGCTGACTTTCTGAGAATAGATAAAGCAAGCGTCCGACAAAGCTGCCAATGTAACCACAGCCTTAGGCAGACTCATGGTCAACGTTGGAGGCCCGAAACCACATTAATTCTAATGTACGCGCAGAAATCTGGACAGACGTGCAAAAACTTGGAGCATTTAGAGTGGCCTGCTCTTACTGCACGGTTTCGGAACCAGCTATCCTCGTGGCAGGTAAAATGATACGATTAATGAATTAA
The DNA here is from genome assembly GCA_011634705.1 of Andricus grossulariae. NCBI lineage: Eukaryota > Metazoa > Arthropoda > Insecta > Hymenoptera > Cynipidae > Andricus > Andricus grossulariae. The sequence continues at coordinate 193,779,093 of JAABKJ010007545.1, forward strand.
GAGATGCTGGCAATATTGAATAATGTTTCGTAGCTGACGTTAATACTTTAAAAATTAGTTTACTCTTTTCACAGTTGAATAAACATTTGTAATATTATTTGAACATTTCTTGCAGTTAGTTTAAAAACACGAATACAATATAACCAATATCGTAATAAGTAAGCAATAAGTTTATCTGTTATTCAATATTATATAGTTCTTTTATATATTTTATAATGCTATACGTTAAATAAATCAATTTTTTGTAACACATCTGTATTTCTTCACTTCTTCCACCTGCTATAATTTTAGTTATTTTAAACAATACGCGAGGCTCAACACAGGTTTTAAGATTTGAAGAGTTGATTTGAGGTATATAATCATGCAAAACTCCTCCTCATCCTCCTCCTTCCCTTCATCCTTTTCACCCTTCTCATCCTTTTCATCCAAAATGTTATGCTTTCTTCATCCTACATTACAATAATTTGTTCAAACTGAATAACTTTATTATGTGTAGGTCACACAAATAGCAGACTTTAAGATCTTGAGTACTTCAGTCGGCATTATTAAATGAGATTGATATAAAACTAATATTCAATATATGTACCATGGAGAATAGACATAAGGAGACCAAAGTCCTGTACATTGACTTCACCAAAAACGATCATTTTTCTGTCGTATGTATCGAAATTCTAGATCTTCTCAATAGCGGCGCTAGCGTGGCACACGTATGTATGGCCGCTGTCATGGCCCGTGTAAATATATTCTCAAGACTCAAACAAAAATACAAAATTCCTAAATGGTTCAAACAATTTGTTGAGAAATGTAAAAACTGTTATATTCATGTGAAAATTTGATATCAGTTCTGTGATGAGTAAGCGTACAAGATTTACAACTGGTAAATTATATACTGCGATTCTTTTGTGCAATTAAGTCTAAAGCATCAGTTCACTAAGTACCGTAGGTAAAATATGCTCAAAAATACTTATTCGTAGGGCAACAGAAATTATAGAAAAAAAGATATGGGAAGTCCAAAGTAGATTTATGCCAGGAAGATCATGTACAGATCAGATATTTAGCTTAAGACAGATCACAGAAAAAAGCTTGAGAGTAGGAAGCCCAACGAGGTAGAGACTTTTTGGAGAGAGGTATACAAGATCCCGAAAACACTAAAGTTGAAAGAAGATACTGACCGCCCATCTCACGGTTGTGAGACGTGGTTACAGCTGAAATTTTACCGCGATTTCGCTGGGAGCGGGTGCAATTTTGAAGATTAGCACCTGCTCCTGGCGAAATTTTGCGGTTGTCCTTACGACAAACTTTTAACGTATATATATATATATATATATGTGCTTTTATTATGTAAGTTTTAATAATCAAAAATTCAGAGCAACAAATCAAGTTGCATGTTTATGGTCGGAGTGCATCTAGCCTATTATGCAAGTAATATATTTTTTAAATAATTACATTTGTCTAAAATTGGTCGCCCCATTAGGGCCAAAATGGCTCCTAAGAACTATTGGGGCAAAATCTGGCGCATTATATTTCAACGGGGCTCTTAGATAAATTTCATGAAAAATTTTAATTCAATTTATATATGAGAAATTTTAAAAAAGCGATGAATTGTAAATATTTAAAGTTATTTTAAGATTCACAATAATTCAAAGACATTTCTTTTCAAAAAATTGTAGAACTCTTGATATTTAAAAACTTTCCATTCAACATTTCTAAATGGTTTGTATTAATATTGTTAAAATTGATCGAACGAACTTATCTGTTGTGAAATTCGATCATAATTAGGATGAGTTTCGTTCCAGAGATTTACCTATGTAGTACCACTAGTCCACGCATGATGTCGCCGCGATCTTCAGCTAAAAAAGACGGGTAACCACCACCTATATGCTTCTCACTCCCCCAATCATCATATAGTTTAAGCTTCGATTCTTTTCTAAATACCTGTAGGCTATGATAATATATTATTTTGATCCCAATCAATATTATTAAGGGTGGGAAGATCTCTCGAAAGAAACTCCACATATAATTATGATCGAACTTCAAAACAGGTAAGTTTGTTTGATTAATTATTTATATTCCAAATTTCTTTCGAGAGATTTATCTATATGTAGATGTTTAGAGTTACATACTTTTACTACGCACAATTCTGGTTTTCCAAAAACCTAGGAAGTAACAAAAGTGACTGATTTGTTCCCGGGCGCGACGTTTTAATTAAACTTTCCATTCTAATTATCATACCAGTTTCATTCTCTGATATATTTTTAAGTTTTATCGCTGCAAAAGTCTGCATCCTGTGTATCGTAGCTAAAGCTAAAAAGATTACTAAACGATTCGTAAGTTGAAGTAGTGCCAGGGTAATCAACGGAAATCATGCTGCAACTGTCTCTAAAGCAGGACTCACATCCCAAGTATCTTCATATCTTGGTTTAGTCAGCCTCATACGAAATATGCCCTTGAAAAAGCACGCCACCATGGGACTCTTGGACAATCTATCCCGGGCTAAAAGGCCCAACTTAGCTCGACATTTATTGAGAGTTCCATCGAGAGTTACAGCTTCAAAACACTCTGTTAAACATGACAATGCTTGACTTTCCTTAGCTTCATACGGGTCTATTTCACACCTAGAAGAAAACTCACACCACCGCCTAATCGCACCCGTATATTGTTTGATTGTTGACTCAACTAAAGACGAGACCATAATATCTATTGAATGGTCAGGGATGTTTCTTCTGCATAATGCCTCCCTGATACTTTGCTTGCCATCAACACTATAGAAAACCGGCTAACGGATGTTGAGGGGATCTACATGAAGAAAGGAGCAAATCAGTGGAAGGTTGAAACATTACCGGGGGCTCTATAAAGAGAGGTGCTAATAATGGGTAACATGGCTGAGTATACCATTTTGAAAAAACTAGGATTTCTTGCGCCTGGTCAGCAATAATTCTTCTCCAAACTTTAAGCATCATAGAAAAGAAAGAAAAAATACAAAAATTTAGATTCTTCCAAGCTAAAGTGAACGCGTCTACTGCTATCAAGCTCAACTTCCTATGTTGACGTACTGTAAGAAGCAAACAACCAAAATTCGCTCTCTTTACACCAACTACAAATACTACGTGTTATTTCGTTGAGCTCAGAGTATTGGACTCCACCTACACGGTTTATATAAGAGATCGCTGTGGTATTTTCGAATCTCAACAATAACTCACCCCCTGATAAAACTTTAGCGGAGCATTTGTGGACAAAAAAGCTGCCACTAATATAAGATAATTAATATGTTGCTTCCTTTTTGACTCAATCCAAAAACCGAAAGTCAATTCACCTCCACAGTAAGCCCTCCAACCTGGCATGCAAGCATCTGAAAAGATTTCCATGTTTCCTGACCTAATTGGATTGAACGCTTTCGGAATAACATCCATCTTCTATTTAAATTCAGAGTGTGAACTGTCTCTAAAACGCATCTTTGCGTCAAAATCACCGTTGTTATTTAAAGAAGCTGAATATCTATGCCGTTCAAAGGACTTGATATACTGCCACTCGTAGCTTTACAGGTGGATAAGACGCCGACAGAGTCCCTACTAGCTGGTCGATTTCTTTAATGCGACATTCAACTTTTTCTTTAGAATCACTAATCTTAGCAATTATTTTTGGTTGTTTTTTTTTTTTGTCAGAAAACTCGAGCGTCATTCTGAAGGAGTTAATAATAAGACCTAAAAATTGACAAATCTGGCTCGGAATCAAATTGCTTTCGTCACGCTTAATAACAATTCCTGAATTTTCAAGAATCTCTTTCGCCCTTCGAATGTTATTTAAACAAGAAAGTTAATCAGTGCGGAAACACTGCCAGTCGACCAGATGAACTACTGTCATAAAGCCTGCCATTCCTAAGAAATTAACAATAGGTTTCAAAACTGTTGTAAACAAGCAGGACGCTGTACATAATAAACCAAATGGCAGACAAGTAATTTCTAATAAATGCCCACTCCCAGAAAATCTCAGATACTTTCTATCGCAGACTCGAATCGAAATTAAATTATAAGCATCGCGAAGATCTACATATATTTGCCACAAAAGAGGCAAAGAACAACAATTTTGTAGCCGCACGGATATCCTCAATTTTAAAATTATCTGGAGTAATACATTTTTTTATCTTTTTTAAATTTGGAATAAATCTCTTAGAACCGTTCGATCTGTAATCTAGTAAGTAGCTAGAAAAGAACTGGCCAAGGCACGGAGTATATTCTTCAATTACCCCAACATCTTTTGAACGACTGATCGCCTTTAAATAGTCTCACTCTTCTGCAGAGATCTTTACGGGCTCTAAATGCACGTGATATTGATTCGGCATTTTGTCAAAGGGAATTGTGTCAACAATTATGCAGTGCAATGCGAACCTGTCGTTCGTCATAACGAACCAGGCACTTAGAATCTTTTTAAGCCTGCCCGCTACTCACCTTTCTCTAATGTTTCTGCGTCGCCTGGTTCAAGTTGTCATGAGTTGGAACTTGGCCCTGAGGACGATAAACATGACTCTGAACTATCTCCGATAGATATCTGCCGACCTGTGATGCGTCGAAGGCTTCGACGGTGTCTTCTTCACAATCTGCTGTATCGTTAAGGTCAACTCAACCTTTTCCATTGACTTTTCTGTCTTTAATCTAGTCGATAACTTTTTTCCAAATAAAAAGGAATTTTTTTTTGCTCGTTGAAGAAGAGCCTTGGCATTGTGATCCAAGATTGGATAAAAAAAAAACTTTCCAGGAAGTCTTACTCAAATGAAAGTAAGGCTCTGATAAAAGTACAGGTAGACCTGTATCCAGCGCCGACATTGACGAACCCAAATTATTTTGATCGGTGACCTAGCTTGTCAGCGATCCCTAATTTCTGGATGCAGCAATAAATCATTATTTTCAGAGGACACTGCTTCATCACAAAAGCTCTAGTGTCTTCTCGTCAAGAGGGTCTATTTCCGAAGCATCCTCACTATTATTTTGTTTTTCTCTAGTATCTGGATCTTCAACCTCTTTATCGTCTCCAGAATTCTCCTTATCTGACAGAGACCTATCTCATGAAGTGTGACTTCCTGTAATAAGCAAACAAAAAAGGACATCCAAAGAATCTTTGACCTATCCCTCAGTTAGTTACGGACTTCTCGCCACGCATGTCCCTCCCATTGTGAGGGCCCACCGCCTAATAATTAGCTCGATTTATCTCATACCCACTTCTACTCACATTTACAGCTGAACGATACTTGTCTTTTTCTTGCTCCGACTGCTTTTCTATCGTACTTTTCCTGGAAAATGATAGTTTTTCGACTCTTTTTCTAGGTGCCTCATTTTTTCTCGAGTATATATATTTTCTGGTCGAAAATTCTTTGAATTCAAGGAATTCACGGAATTTATGAAATTCGAAGAATTCGCGGAATTTATGCAATTCAAGGAATTCACGGAATTTGTGAAATTCAAGAAATTCGCGGAATTATTGGAATTCACGGAATTTGTGGAATTCAAGAAATTCATGGAATTTGAGGGATTCATGGAATTCAAGGAATTCATGAAATTCACGAATTTCATGGAATTCATGGAATTCATGGAGTGCACGGAATTCAAGGAATTCAAGGAATTCATGGAATTCGCGGAAGTTTAAAAACAATTTTTAATTATAAGCCTGTCCTCTCCAACTCTGAATCAGCGATAAGTATACCGCTAATAATAAATGAAATGAATAAATAGAAAAAATAATAATATAATGTAAAATAATAAAAATCTCTATAAGTCGAATCTTTGTGTAAACTGTGAGCGTATATTGATATCATTTGATATCATTTTGATAGCAAAAATAGTGCAAATTTTTAGTCTTCCCTTAAATTTAAATGACATTAGTTTACAAAATTAAAATTTTTTCCGGCCCTCCACAACTTATATGATTTTTTTACGTATTTTGACCACTAAACACGAAAATCAAACACACCAATTTTTGTATGGAAGCATTTTCGAGATATCAATGTTCGAAATTTTTTTTTAATTTTCAGAGTTGAAAGCGCTTTTATCAAAAAATTGTGGAGTGTGATTTTCGTATTTAGTGGGCCAAAATACATGACAAAATCATATTGATACATGGTGGGCAAAATGGCTTTAAACTAGTGTAACATATGAAGTGGTAAACATTGTTCCGTGTGCGACTTTTTAGAAAATGGTCTTTAAAATTAACCCTTGAACATTGAAAAATGTTTATTATTTTGGATGTCATTTTAAATTTATGAAGTTAAGACTTTGTAACTTGTACTATTTTTTCCAATAATTTCTACAAAAAATTGACGAAACGGTTTCATCCTCAGCTGATTTTATAGAGAATCTTGATAGATCTTAAACTATTGAAGAGAAAAAAATTTACCTCTTATAATTAACATTAAAATATCGTTTTTTGTAATTCAGATTCAGTTATGAGAACAAATTTTTACTGATAATATATTATTTCATACTTGAATTAAAAATTAATCAATACGACGAGTATGAGGAGTAGAATTCTATTGCAGGTCTTTGATTACTCTGAGGCGTATAAAAAAGATTTATTGCATATAAAACCTTCAGCGTTATTAATGTTGCAACATTACCAATTTCGCTTCAGACGCAATGCTGATTATTCAACTTCAATGTTTAAATTGAAACTGTTGATGTATGACAACACTAGAAAAATAATTATTCCATTTTTGAGATTTCAAATTAAACATATTGTTTGATTGTAGACAGATTTTATTCAAAGAGAAAACGCCTTTGACTTTAAGCATAAGCGAAGGTAATGAAGAACACCTACTATGCCTGTTTTGGGGGATGCCGAGTTAAAAATAAGAAAACTAGGGCACCCATGAACGACGACAGGGTTACATATTGGAAGGAGTTTTAGTGGTTCTTTATTGGCCGAAACAAACTTGGTTCCCTGTTTTTACATCCCTGATGGCTTTATAACCCATCTATTTTCAACCTAATAGATGTCTTTTAATCCGTTCTTCCAGGACAACACACCCGCTATCAGCAAGCTTTACTTTAATAGTGGCACAATTATCCGGGAGAGTTTTAGGTTGAGAGGAACTTCAAAAGAGTCTATTATAGTGATGTTGGCATATATAATTCACGGAAAACTCCAACAGTCCAGCAATGTAATGTAGTTGAGGATGACATTCTGCCGAAAGAACCATACCCTTCTACTTAACAGCTCCATATCAACAGTGGTACATTTTTTCTCAGAGAGAATGTAATGTTACAACTTCAGACATGCAATTTTCGACTAAGCCACACAAGGCTTTCGGCATACTAACATACTCGTTTTCACACAAAAGAACATTCTTCAATCCAATAAAAGTGGTTTTTCTCATTGCAACTGCAGGTACATACACTTTTTGTTTGTTCGATTCTGAAATATGTTCACATTCTGCAACAGGCCCAGATATACTGTCGAAAATGATTGCTTTCTCACCAAAAGGTGTTGTGAATATCACATTGAATTCGTTTTTCTCGAGGGGCTTAGTGTGATCTGATGAGTGTCGTTTGTCCTTTTCAAAATAATCGTCGATGATATTGAGCTGATCTAGGAATTAAGTCCATGTTGGTACCCCAAATGTATTTCCTTGTAGTTTACTAGTTACGATTTTGACAATTGGTTCCAAACTTCCATCGGTTTGTAGTTCCAACCCAATAATCACATTTTTACTGCAGGAATTATTGAGAGCATATAGTGTAGTTAAAATGAGTTGCTTGGTTGTCCTACGTGAAGGCTCAACTTCTGGCATGTGAACTCTTTTTTTTATTGGTTGAAAAAGAACATAAAGAAGAGGTATTATCACTATCATTTTTAATACTTTGTGTAGTGATAATATTTTTAATGTCTAAGACTATCGGATTTACCTTATTTGGAGTCATTGCTCTTATTATGTTTAGAAATGCAGAAAAACTAATAAATGGGCATTCATCGACGCAGCTTACGTATAAAAAGGAATGGATATAAAGTGGGGATTAAATCCTATCTGAACACGTTTCATATAGTTTTCTTGAACTATGATAGGTAGTTAAATAGTTAGTGGGAGAGAATTCATAGAAGTGAGGATACCTTGTGAAAGGGTGGGGAGATCAATTGTGAAAGTACGTGAAGTGGGAGAAAGCAGAAACTAGATCAGACAAGATTTAAATAAGTTTATACATTTATAATATTTTTGTAAATATTCTTTCAGTAGTGAGTAGTCAAAATTTCATAATAATTATCAGTTTCAAGTTTGCTATCAGATTAGTAATTTTACTAATTGAGATGAATTTACTAAAAAATCATGAAATAAATGTATACTCAACTATATAAGTAGCCATGTTTTCGCTACTTCAGAATTATACTGTATAATATAAGAAGGAAATTGTTTGTACACTTAAATTTTTGTAATAATTATTTTATAAATTATTGTAATAATATATAAATGTAATTATTTTCTGCATATGATAAATAAATGTTTAGTCGAAAAAAATATAACATATGATGGTAAAGAGAAAAGATTTGTTAAAACGTTTATAGATATTTAAGGGTCCTTTTGAGGCGATGGGGGTGTGGCTATAGAAAAAAGAGAGGGGTTGGACCTATTTTCCTAGCAAGAAAGTCACAGTTTTCCAAGAAAATCAGTCTAGACCTTGTCTTTGCTTAGGCAGCACAGTCCCTAGATAACCGCACGAACTTTATAGTGATTCGGTAATTCCCAAATTTTAAAAACATGATTAAAATAGTGATCAATAAAAAAGTGAATTAAGTGTGTGTGCAATACAATTTTTAAAAAAAGTAAACAATGTGTGACCAAGGATGATCGAAAGCCATGAAGGCACTTGATGCTTTCGATAAGCATAAAGCTTCAGTGGTGGGGTTGGAAGCATATTTCATGGAGTACAAACCGATGGAGCAACTGCAAAAATTGGCAACCCATGCTGTGGAAAATATGGACTAGGAAATACTTGCCCGTTGCCTTCCAGTGATAAACATATTGAAGCGTACAATTGACCTGATGCATGATAGTTTCAAGGAAACACTAGGTTATTAAAGAATTAAATCCTGTTTTAATTTTTCACTTTATATTACTATTCGATTTGAAAAAAGTCAACATCTTTTTTTTAATTGAAAATTTAATTATCATTATCATTTAGAATAATAAATTGATATTTTTTTCCTCCACAGAGCTGCAGAAAAACTAACGGTCATTCAAAAAATGTGGACTCAGACAGTTTGCATAATGAATTATAAAGACGAGGAAGAGACATCTCAGAACGTGATCCAAGGATCAAGAATTCAAAGCCGTCTAATTAAAAAAAAAATTCTCATCGTCCAATTCTAAAAATAAATCTAGAGAGTGACGATGAGATGGTACATAAAATACAGCAGCAACAACAAAATCAGCAGCAACATCAACAACACCAACATCAACAGCAACCCCTTTAACAACAACAACTTCAGCAACCGCAACAACTACAACAATAGCAACAACTACAAAAACAGAAACAACTACGACAACAACAGGCAAAGTTGGAGGCAGATAAGACAATAAAAAATTGGTAGAGGGTGAACATGAAAAGGCAAAATTATTGAAAAAGAAAGCCATAGAGAGAAGAATCCGATCTTGCTCGTTTTCTGAGATTCTTGACCAAAATCACGAGATGCGGGACAACTACTCACTATCGTCAGTCGGGATGGTTCCCGAAATCGATGTTTCCTCGTCTCGTCCCGCCCGAATGCATCTCTATTTTGAAGACCAGTGGGACCTTGTAGCAAAAGTTGTACAAAGTACCACAGGTTTTGAAATCTACGATACTTTTCATATTGAATTGACCCGTGTTCAGGTACCCGCTCGTAAAGGTTGCGTTAAATTGCAATCCGACATATTCAAACGATCAGTTTTAGCAATAGCTAGTACTGAAACTACCTGTCTACCACAGGCCTTTGTAGCTGCAATATCCAAAGGGAAATTAATGACTGGCAAAAATAACATCGAGTTAAAAAATGATTGGCGTCGAAAGCTCGAGAGATATGTGGTACATCAGCGCACTGCCGCTAATAGACTAACGCTAGACGCCGGTGTTATTATACAACAAAACGGACGTGGAATTTCAGAATTGTTTGAATATCAGCAATTTTTAGCAAAAACTCAGATAGCGATAATAGTGTACCATTTTGATAGCTCTGGGTTAGGAAAGGCTAAAGCTTTTTATGACGGCAGTTCAGAAATTTTTAGAAAAGGGGAAATAATTCAACAAAATATTTATTTGCTGTATTAAGGTGCCCGAAAATGCCATTTTTCTTCAATTTTATCTTTGGTAGGGGCGGGGGGTAGTCGAAACTTTTGTGCGCTACGTAACAAGGTTTATAAAAATTCAGAAAGTCATTTGCGTTCTGAAAGATGTTACGTCTGTGACACTTGACCACACTGTAATCAGGAAAGTGACATTCTATTTGGGGATGCCGAAAAATAAATTAAATGCTTACCATGCCTCAAGTCCTTTCATGGGGCCTCATGTATAAGAAATCATTTACATACTGATTTATAAATACAGCAAGGGAAAAATTATTTCCTCAGTATTCAAAATTTGTGGTGGCTGTTCAAAATTAATTAATAATTAAGATGTTAGAGAACATAAATATGAATTTTCAAATTGTGTTACGTGCAAGAAAGTTTTTTCAGCCAATCACTTGTGCTACATAACAACAATTGTGAATCCGCGTCATGATAAAAAAGTAGCATACATTTTTTACGATTTTCTTTACGGTTCTCTAGTCGATGTCTATTATGAAAATAAAGAAGTCGATAGGAAATTAGTCTACCAATTCAAAACAGGAGGGAAAAATATGTCGTCCAGTGTACATTAAAAGACGGTTAGTTGAAGGATATGGCTTTTAACCATTTGGCTACATTGCACAAGATAAATAATTTATTTCTGTTTCATCCATACAAATCGGATTGTGAAAATTTGAAGAATCACACAAACTTTGAAGAAACCAACTGTAAAAACTAGTGATGCACAAATTATACTCTCAATTGCTGGGTTAACTACGCAAACACCTGGTTACGATCTTGGTAGACTTGATGCCGAAATGAGTCGTATCTTATTTTTACCTTCTCCAATAGATGAGCGTGAAAAGTGAAAAATATATAGTCAGGTGTTATCAAAATTTCTCTTCTTTGTCGATGAGGATAGGAATCCTTCTACTGAGAATACAGACCATCATGAAGACATGGACAATCAATCATCCATTGAAGACTTTCTACCTGTAGAAGCCAGTACAGCATCAGTGCCTAAAACTGTTTAGGCAAATGGTATATTATTACTCCATCATTTAAGAAGACCGAATATTACCAGCATAATGAGATGGGATAAAAATGTTTGAGTTTTTATTGACGGACAACGTATTGAAGATTCAAATGTCACAAATCTCGTTAACGATGCATTAACACATAGAAAAAGATGCATTCCATTTGGTAGAGATCAGTTCTCTCATATCCTTCGACAGCTTGGTATACCACGAGAACTCGTGAAAAATAGAGAATACTGAAGAGTTCAAACAGATTAATAGCTGGGGCGAGACATCATTAATAAAAAAAAACTTCACATTCCACCTCCTGATTACAGACGATGAAAGTACAGACGAGGCAAGGAGTTTTAGCAAAATAAGAAAAGATCAAGGACACAGTCAGCGTGGATGAGGATTAATAACGAAGTGGCAGTCTTTTACTTTAAAATGAAACTGTTAAAGGAAATATACTACAATCCAATTCATCCGGCCTCCTACAGTGGCGCTGAAAAAAAAGTTCGTGCCGCACGAGGAAAAGTTTCCTGACAAATTTAATTCGTGGATTCCAGCTTCAAATTTAAAAACATTATAGAAATGAATGCTGATGAATTTAACCTTATTTTACCGAGCAATAGTAGTATAAAATATTTTCCCGAGAATAGTACTTCTAATTTTTTAACACAACTGCCACATGAGATTCGGTTACAAGCACAGTGAGTAGTAGCGCTCACAGAAATACAACTTCCTCGTACATTTCTTCATGTGAGACACGATGATTCATTTGGAAGTCGTATCGTTCTCATGAACAGTGGGACTGCAGGATATGAATATCCACAATATGATGGTAATAGTAAAAATAGAAAATCCATTGAGAAAGGTCTTCTTCACAAATATAATATGCCTATTAGTAAGAGAAAATATAAAATGGCTAATGAAAATATGGGAAATAAGTCAGAAGATGCAATAGATCTTATTGCCCTAAGAAAAAAGGCAAAGGATGAAGAAATGTCTCTTGTGTGGAAAAAACCACTTGTTAATTTCTTTCGAGCGTGTCTTCATAACAATACTGTGTCTCTTTTAAATATTTTAAACAGTCTTCCAGAATTAAATCAACATATTAAATGTAAATATGGCAAATTCAAAAGTAGTTACGTAAGTATACAAAAACACTGTGAAAAATTATGTCTGAATTACCACCAATTTTTGGTACTTAGTGATCAATTATCACGTATTCTTGGTTTTGCACCAGATAATCTACTTCCAATTGAAAATAATAAGTATACTTTTAGGCATCCACCTAGTCTGGCTAGTGTCTTCCGGATAAATTATTTGTTTTCTGTAATATCTGTGAACCTCGCGTTACTGGTGATGTGAAAGCGCCACTTTTAGGTACCGTTTCTGTAGATACAAGAGATTACTCTTTTGGTACAACACAAGTCAGTAATTTTTCATCACCCAACTAAATACCAGTTCTTCATACGAGATATTCTACAATTGAAATTGATATAAGAGACCACGTTGGTTTGCCAATACCATTTGAGTTTCGTACGCTGACAGCTACACTTCACTTTAAACGTATTGACTAGATAGAGATAGAAAATAAAAAAAATAATGAGTCAATACGCCGAATATTACGCCTTACAAGTTGGTGGGGGTATTAGGGAAGGAATTCCCAAGATTTATATTGGTGCACCATATCAAAAAGGTCATGGTATTGGAAGCTTTCTCGGAGGTCTATTTCGGCGTGTTCTCCCTTTTTTGACTAGAGGAGCTCGTGTGGTCGGAAAAGAAGCTCTTAGAGCTGGAATGAATGTTATAAATGATTTGGATGCTAATATTCCACTTAAAAATTCATTTAAGAATCGCTTTGGGGAATCTGGTCAGAATTTGAAACGACGTGCTATTGATAAAATGGAGAATATTATGAACGGTTCTGGTTATAAGAACATTAGGAAGAAGCGAATTGTTCAGTCGATTTCTAATCGTGGTGCACTTAAGGTCGTGAGTCGTAATTCTATTAAAAAGAGAAAAAAGAAAACCTCCAAAAAAATAAAGAAACGTGGTACGGTGAAAGGAAAGAAAGCTGCAAAGAATAAAAGAAAAACAAAAACTACAAAAAAGTGTTCGAAGCATAAAAATCTGAAACAACCTATTGATGATATTTTTGAAAATTAATAGTGTATAAAGTACGCATCCGAGAAAAATATAATATTTTTTAAAATGTCGTTTCTACATTCTCATTCTTTTGAGTGCCTAAAGTCTAAGTTAGATCTATTTTCGATACCACCTACACAAACCTCAATAGAAAGCTCTCAATGGGTGCACTATAAACCTGTTTCATCCCTCACCGACGACTCGCCTATAGAATTTGTCGTTCCTGGTCATGGTGATGAATACATTGATTTGGTTCACACAATGCTAAGTCGTAGGGTGAAATTAATAATACCCCCTAAGGTTTTTGCAAATGCCGCACAATTGGATAAAGTTAGTCCAGTAAACAATCTACTACATTCCTTATTCAATCAAGTGGATGTCTATTTCAATCAAAAAGTAGTATCTCCACTTAGTAATTCTTATGCTTATCGGGCATACATTGAAACTCTGCTTAACTATGAACCTGCTGCTAAAAATAGGCATCTGACTACCTCCCTTTGGTATAATGATACACCTGGCAAAATGGATGATTTCGATAATAATGAGGGATTTAAATCCCGCCAAAAATATTTAAGTGCTGGTAAATCTATTGATCTTATTGGACATCTGCACTGTGACGTTTTCAACCAATACAAATTTCTTATCAATCGTGTAGAATTGATACTTCGTTTAGTACGCTCAAAATATTTATTCTGTCTCATGGATAACACCAATGGCTGTAGTATCAATATTGAGGAGGCGTCACTAGTTGTACGACGAGAAAAAATTAGTCCAGGCATTCTACTAGCTCATGCAAAACCTCTATCTCATGGCACTGCAAAATATCCTATTACACGTGTCGAGGTAAAAGCTTTGACGCTACACGCGGGCGTTCACGCTGAAACGCTTGATAATGTTATTCTCGGTCAAATACCAAAGAGAATAATAATTGGTTTTGTAGACAATGCTGCATTCAATGGAAGTGGAAACAAAAATACTTTCAATTTTCAAAATTATAAAATTAATCATATCTCGCTTTATGTTGATGGCACTCAAATACCATCCAAATCACTTCAGCCATCATTTGGAAATAAGAAACTGTATGTCGAAGCTTATCACACATTATTTAGTGGAACTGGTACCCATTTTCTAAATGAAGGTAGTAATATTGACAGAGAAAATTATCCTGCAGGAAACTGTCTATTCCCCTTTGATCTTACACCTGATCTCTCAGCAAACTGTTACTCTCACAGGAATCTTGTAAAACATGGTAGTCTCAGAATTGAGGTGCGTTTCCAGGACGCGTTGACTAGTACTATTAATTTTCTTGCATTTGCGGAATATGCTAATGTTCTGGAAATAGACTCGTCCAGACAAATTATTGTCGAATTTAGTGCTTGAGTGGGGGCAAAATTAATGGTACCTATGACTCGTGAATTTCAAAGACAGTAGACTTCCCGCTCCCTTCGTGAAAAGTTGGTTTTCTTTCCTACATTCTAAAAAAACACATATATGAAATCATGGTTGACTACGTGATTGATATACAAGGCTTTCGAGGCGATGCTGGTCGATTCATTCCTAAAGAAGTAGCTGTGGTTTCTCTCCATCGTTATTGTGTTTCTCATTGGCTTATTTCTCCACCATTTTCATTTACTGATCTCACGAACCAGTCGCAACAACAAAATAACTAGCTTAGTTGTCATCATCATGTCACTGAGTGGTTTGAAGGAGATGTCCCGATGAATTTTCTTCATGCCAATCTACGTGACATTACTCGAACTGCCAAACTGATGCAAACCCGAGGACACGAGAAAGCCGATTTACTACAGAAAATTACGAGTAGACAAGTAATAAATTTGGAGGAACTAAAATGCCCATCGTTTCAAAACTTACCATTCATAGACGAGTTTTGTTTCAATCATGGTGTGAAAAAGGAAGCAATGTTTATGTGTCCTCTTAATAATGCACCCAGACTAAAAAACTGGATCGAGAAGCAACAAGAAGATAATCTACTCTCATTATCCTACAATAAAATACAAGGCTACAAACAATTGGAAATAGTTGAATTGTGAAAAGTATGGAATTGCAAATTGATAAATTTTCAAGGTTCACACTTGAAAGGTATGCAATTCTCTTTTTGTACCATCTTTATTTGTTTCAAATCTGACTGCTTGGTTGAAAATTATTCTGTTGTTGCTGAGGATTGATAAGCTACTTTTCGTGAAAATATGTCTTTGATGTTTCAATTTGACTGTTTTTCATGTAGAAATTGAAATATTATTTAGTTGAAGTATCTACTGTGATATTACTTGTTGAGAATTTGAGTTTTTCTGATTGAAAATTCATTTTTTTTTGATGTCGAAAAATAATTTTTTAACTGAAAAGGTGCAACAAAAACTTGAGTCACCACTTTTGTAGAAACTTCATCTCGTCTGAAACTTGAAATGGAAAAGATACACTAAAATACTTTCTATTTGAATAAATGATGATAGAGAATGCAAATTTTTTATACTCGTGTAACAAAACACGGAAATATGAGGAACTATTTGATTTATTGATATTAAAGTACATAAGTTTAATACTTTCATAATAGTCTTCAATAAGTTTCAGTAGAAAAATTAGTATTTTGAATACAAAATGTTATCAATCTGTATTCAAAAAAAGATAAATTGTACGAAAAACTAATTTCGTGCTTCCTAGGTTGTCTGAAAATAGTTTCAAGAAGAAAGAAAATGATTATCAGAATCTGTAAAACTCTTTCGAAAAATTGATATTATGAATATGAACGTGCCAGAAACCTGCGATTTGCAAATTTAACTATTTGGTTCGGAATTCATCTTTTATGATAAAACTGTGTCTTTCTTGAAGAAAATGATCTCTTTTAGTTATAAATTGAACTATTAGTTTGGAAATAAATGTATTTTATGAAAAATTCGTCTCTTTTGATGGAAATTTAATGTTCTTTCTTGGCCAATCATCATTTTGGTTAAAAAAATTTTTTGTTCGCGCTAAAAATTAATTTTCTTGAGGCTATGTCTCGTCGTCCCGGATAATTCATGAAATCGGAAAAGGGGATGGACTAGTCGTCCCAAATTTCGGGACGTCGAGACACTTCGTTTTTTAAAATTAAAATTGAGCTATTTCATTTTTGATTATGTATTTATCTTTTCAAGTGGCAAAATTGAGTATGTGGTTGGTAATTCATATATATTATGTGAAAAACGTGTCTTTATCATATATTATCACTAAGACATTATTATTTTTCTTTCACACTAATATGCTTCTGAACACTGTAGATCATTATCAATTTTATCTTGCGAAACTCATCGTCAGCCTAGTTTTATTGAATGGAAATTTTTTTATGAAATGTAAATATCCCAGAAAGACAAACTTAACGTCTACTTCTTTGAGATAAAAACTGTATGATAACATATAAGCTAATTAAGCATTAGAATATATCAATTAGTTAGATTGTTCTTTAAATTCTTCATTGATACATCAATCCGCTTTTACTTCGATTTGAAAAATGTGGATTATTCAGACCCTTGTATTATCCTTGGCGGTGATTCTCAATTATATTGGTGAATATAATAATACAATTGTATATCTATAATTGGAGTTATAGTTTTTAAAGCTATCCCGAATTCAGAATTTGTGCGATGTAATCTGCAGTCTCTCCCAATTGTTATTTTATTCTAAACTTTTTTGAGTTCTTCCGAAATAAGTGCGAATTTAGTCTTAACTTGAAACCTAGATCTGAACTTGAGGATGTCCTTTGTTCAGAGGGTGAGAAAATTGACTATTTCGAAATATCTCATAAAAAATGAGTCAACCTAGGCGCCGCGCGCATACAAAAAAAACTTTCGTAGCCGATTGAGACGTGAATCAGGTCGTTCAACTCTTCTTCCACACTTCCTTTCTGCCAACTCCTCCTGCTCACGCTTACTTCTTCTGTCGTTCCATAATCACCTTCGGATTACTACCCATACTACCCCTCCCCTCACTTCGCCTATCAATCCACATCCATTCCCCTACTCCCCTCCGTCACTTCTCCATTCTATTTCCTCTAACATACCTTCCCTTAATTCCCCTATCACATCCCCCCTCTTTCAATACTTCATCCTTTCCGATTTCTCCCTTCTCTAAGCGTCAATCCTCCTACTTATTATTGCATCCATACTACCTTCCCTCCCTTCCCTTACTCCCTCTTCACGCACACACCCTACTTCTCTAGCCTTACTTCTCGTCTCTTACTCTTTTGCCCTCCCATCACTTTATTTCATTTCTCCTATTAGGAAAACAACGACGTACCAACCAGTGTTCGAGGCTACGAAACCCTCAAAATGAATCCAAGAAGACCTGAACCTTTTGGACGGTTCTGATGGTCTAGTATTTCAGTTTTGAGCATACTAAACATCTGGAATCTATTATTCGAGCATCATTAAGATCCGACACTTTATTTTCAAAGAGTAAAAAAAGGAGTGATTTATTATTCGTGTAGCAAAAAAATCTAGAACTTAAAATGTGAGCGGCAAAAAAATCCGGTACTTTATTTTCGAGGAGCAAGAAAACTGATAATCTATCATTCGTGTAGCAGAATAGCCTAGAACTAAGAATTAAAATAGTAAACAAACTCTGTATTTAAATTTCGAGTTGTATACAAATCCGAAACCTTACTTTCGAGTAAGAAAATAACTTTAATCTATTGTTCGTGTAGCAGAATAATTTTTGAACTTTAAACTCTAATAGCAAAAAAAACCTTGTACTTTAATTTCAAGGAGCGAACAAATCGGTTATCTATTAATCGCGTTGCAAAATAATCTGGACCTTCGAATTTGACTAGCAGAAAAATGCAAAGTGGAGAAAAAATTCGGGAATCTATTATTGGAGTGCCTGAGCAATCTGGAACTCTCGGAGTTTAAAATCCCTTTCAACTTGGAAATTATCATTTGAATAAATATTTGCAGCTACATATAGAATAAACAAAAATTTTTTACCTATAATGATGTAAACACTGGTTATGAAAAGTATTGTCTACAGCAGTTAAACATCATTAGATTGTACAGTTATTTTTTAATATAATTAAATTCAACTCATACGTTACTTAATACTTACGGGGTGAATTATAGAAGACATAAATTTCCAACAAGGAATTAGTCAATCCAAAGGTCTGAATCATCTTTATATTGTTTAAACTTGTTTTTATATTCTCATGAAATTTTCAGTTGCGAGATGTTGATATGTTTTACTCAGGGGTAGTTTTTTATGACATTTCATATTGGCCATCGCACAGAAAAAAAGGGAAAAAGTCTCCCTCAACAGTTTTTAGCCAAATATTATTATTTTTTATGCGTTTTATATAAGCATATGTAACTTCCGCTAGGTAGGTATGTATCACTTAGGGGTAATTTTTGGACCACGTATTATATGTTTTCGGAGAGAAACAAAAGCCAAAGAATCTACTTCAATTGTTTATTTCATTATAATAATTTTTAGTCAGTCATTTTTCATTTTGCCTGGGTGTTGAAGCTAAATGGACGGACCTAGCTTTAAGTGCGGTATAAATCCTTTGCGGATACCAGCCCAGATATGATTTTGAGTAGGATGTGCTAGATACCCGAAGAAAAAATACGGAAAAATGCGGGTCTGCTAGAGACCCGATCAGAAAACACCGGATCGGGTATTTAAGAGACCCTGGCCAACATATTCGGATTGGGTCTCCTAATGCAAACTGCTAAATTCGGATCCAAAAATATCGGTCCGGGTCCGAATGTTGCACGACTTTGATTTAAATGTATTATCTGAAATACATGCACGTGAAAGTCTGAATTGGACATTTGATAGTTCCGAATAACACGCATAAAATACATTCTTTCCCGTCAGAAATAATCTGATATGAGGGAAAAAGACTGATGCAGGAGAAGTCCGAACGAATCCAGAACTAGAGGATCTCATTTGTTAAAAGGATCGGAAAAATTACGTCAAGTTTTTTTTTCTGACATTTCTAGCCTACTCTCCTGTGTTAAGGTATAAGAAAAATAAAATTTTTACCGAAGATACCTATTTCAAAAAATAAATGAATTTTCAGTAAAAAAATTGAATTTTAAAAAAAGAAACATTTTTTTCAAACATAAACGGCGAATCTTCAATAAAATACAAAAAATTTCAACCAAATATTTGAATATAGAATATTTAAGCCGGAACGGAGATGGTTAGGTTTTCATTAGGATCAATTAATTCAGAAAAATAAAAACGAATTTAATACAAAAATGTGAATTTTTTTACCTAATTGTTTGAATTTCTACCAAGTTGTTGAATATATTTTAAATTTATATCTTTCCCTAAGTTCGTAAAATCTCAGTAAGATTAGAGTGGTGAGGGTTCAGAGAATATTTCAGGGTATCTTACATAGGGAAAGAGAAAGTTGAAAATTTCACAAGAATTTCTTACGTAATTTGGAGATGATCCCTGATTTGTTCATTCATTTAGTATTATTTTGTTTATTAATAAATACCACATTTAATAATGATACTAATATCACAAGGTACTACTCACATTATCAGGTAAATAACGAGTGATACTGTTACAATGCCAATAACTATTAATAATGAATTTCATATTATTAACGTTTTTTTTTTAAATTCAAACTTTTTGGCGAGCTCACTAGATGCCTCACATTTTAGTATGAATAATACTCTAAACTTAGAGTTATTCCAAAGAAAATTTTCGCTTCATTGAATTCAGCCAAGAAAATAACATCCTTTGACATTTTCAGTTTTTCTAAATTCTGGAATGATTTCCTTTCATAAAAGAAATGGGACGAAGTCTCCACTATCTCGATCGCTGATTTTTCGATCATACAAATACGCTTTACTTACAGACATCTGCTATAGAGAATCATGTAATATTCTGTTTCTTCTTATTGCAGATTTCAGTTTGCAGATGAACTCTTTACCTGATAGTGACCCAAAAACTGGTGTTCCTCGTTGCGGAACTTCCTTTTCTACTGAAAGGAGCCTTCCTTCCCTCGAGCTTTCTCTTCGTGTGGGGTCCAGATCTCCTCCTGCCAGACCATCTGCTCCTGTCGAACCTCTTCTTCGTGCCAGGTCCAGATCTCCTTCTGACAGGCCTGATTCTTCTCTTGGACTTGGACATATGCGGCTTATTCCACACACCAATCCGCACCGGCAATACGAAATTCGAACATATACTTTCCCAGCCAATAAAGAAATTCAAATACGCGGAAAAGGACGTAATCACTTTAAGCCCATGCCAACCAAAGAACAGAAGGTTTTAATAACATCCACAGGCGACGTCGTTGCAATATTGGAGGGTAATGTTCATCTTCGTGGAACATATACAACGACAAGTCCCTTTGAAATGCGGGTCAAAATAAACATTGACAGCGGTGTGGTTCGACCTTTGACCCCAGAAGAAATCAAAGATACTCCCTTAGGCAAACGTTACACAATATCAAAGATTTTTAGAAAAGTCAATGTGCAAAACATTTCTCCCCATCATTAATTCAATTTAAAAAAATGTAGAACTTAAATAATAACAATTTTTGGTAATTCAATAATTAATAAATTTGGTTTAATTGATTTCAAATTTGGTCACAATTTTGATTATCCGAATCCGGAAAAGCAGGGTGTTTCGAAATCTGGCGTTAGTTATTCAAGTTGTTCAATATCAGGAATTGATTTTGCCTGTTTTCCCCTGCAAATTTTAGGGTAATTGGCACACTAATTGGCCACTGAAGAAATTTTTCTAGTTTAACAATTTGTAAAAACCACTGTGAGCATCGAATTAAATTTTAAAATTCACATATGCATAAGCAATTTCATAAAGATCTAAATTACGATATTAATTTCAGCGTTAAATGTAGGAGATAATTTATAATGATAGAAATTAACAATGAAGTCAAAAACACAATTATTAGCTATGACGACATAGTAATTAGCGTAGGCCAATAGTTGTATGATTGGACACTGAAATGGAGTGAAGTACATTCATTGGCCACGTCGTTGGCCATTTTAAGGTTAGAAATACGCTACGGAATTGTCTACGCTTCATCCTGCATCATTTATTAGTAGTTTTGTTCGAGACTATTCTTTCAGATAGGCATATTTAAATAAGGATGCCAATCATTGTCAGGGGGGAGGGAACGATTGCACTGTAACCCTATGTTATTTGTTATCCGGGAGAATCGTCAACCTTCCAGATCTAAAAAGAGACTTCAAGAAGCACTTGGGACGCTTTTTGTCAATTGGGCGCGATCAACCTATTTGAAATCCCCCGCCAATCTTACTGCTCCCTGTCAGCCTGTTCGTATCCATATGGATATCGAACCCATTTGACTGCTAAAGAAAGTTTAGTTGAATAATTTATTTTTCAGAAATATCTACTAAAAACTATTGGTAAAAATTAAGGCCTTGATAAAATTGCTTTTTTTTAATATGCAATTATTTTTTCAATAATCAAGCTTTCAGAAAATATGTCCTGATCCCAAATTGGACTATGTGTCACTATTAAATTAGCAATTTTAAATATTTTATTTCTTTGAATTGAAGGATTTTAGAAAATTCGAGATCGTTCAAGGAATGTATAGGAATGAAGATGAACACGTAGTAAGATGGATGGTCAAAGTTAGAGGGTCAAAATTTAGAAAGACAGTCCGTTCTTTCAGTTGGTCTAAAGAACCATCCAGAATCTTCGTTACATAGTCGGAGAAGCTCTCTTTATATGACCAGTCTGACTGTTATAAGAAGTCCAGGCTCACTATCAGGGATAAGCAAGGTATCCTTCCAGGATGGCCAATACAATCATCTTGTTTTGACTCATTTCGACCGTCCACGGAAGAGCAAATGACCCATCGCGGAGGGCCAAACTGATTAGTTACCGTTGACGTGTTTATTTAGAATGATTGAGTGTGTAAGTCAAATGTTCACAGCAAATAATAAATGTTCAGTGCATAAAAATATTAGGAATAATTGTACATCAAAATCTAGGATAAGTAAAACATTCCTTTCTTTAAAATTAAAATTGATTGTTCATTTTGAAGGAGAAAATCTAATAAATAATTAAATTCTAGTTTATAAGTCTTCTATGGAAGCAAAGAATCATTTTTAATAACTTTACTCTTATTATTTGCTGTACACAATTGCTTTTCACGTTTAATCATTTCAAAAAAGCGCACCAACCTTATAACCAATCCGGTTATCGACGCGATGTATGCTGTGAGAGTTGGGATTGGAAGCACCATGGTCTAGACTCTAGAGCATTTTTGGAGTGAGTGAATGTCATTGTGCCGTTCAGCGTCACATTTTCCGTTTATTGGACTTAAACATGTTTTTCATCATTTTAAACTGCTTTTCGATATTTCGAACATTCGTGGAGGGTGAAGTGCATACGAATTTTCAACGGCAAATTTAATGCTTCCAAGGGATTTAGGATAAAGACGTAACTAAACGTTCAGCTGCCAATTTGTTGTCAACATGTCGTTTCAAATTGAAAACGTGCAAAAAATTTCAGCATCCATTGATGATGCACAAAGTAACGAGAAGTGGGATATTGGTTTCTGAATTCACTTCAATGTTTAAAATCTCACAATTCAGTGTGACACAGTGCCGTGTTCTTAGCGTCTCGTGCTCCAAAAAATATATTGTCAATCTGCACTGTTTTGGCATATCAAATTATGTCTCTTACACCTCACTCTTCAAACAAATAAAAAATGCTTCCAGAATTCATGTATTTCATATAAATTTTCAGGTTCCATAGGTTCCACTGAATTTCATAATTTCCAGTCCCTTATAGAAGAGTGACTGGAATGAGTAGGAAAATGACCACGAATATGAAAATTGTAGGATAATCAAATCAACCCCCTAAGATGAACAGGTCGCCTGTCCGAGGAGACTAAGTCGACCAATATGATATGACCAAATCGACCCATCATGATGAGCTATTCGACCCTTTATAATAATCAGTCCGCCCTCTGTGATGATCGGTTTGACTCTCTATGACGCTTGAGTCGACCGTTCGAGATGACACCAAGTCGACACTCTCAAATGATCGATTTGAACATCTTGTTTTAACCTTCTAGAGATAGTCGCTTTAGCCATCCTGAAGGGCTGTCCTATAGTTGAACCTGCAATATAGTTCGTCTGCACATCTAGATGTCCTAATTGACCTTTCATTTTTCTCCGTGAATCGAAGGAATTTAAAGATTCAAATGAATTTATAATTTTTAGGAAATGTGAAAAATTTAAGGAATTTCCTGAATTCGATCAAGATTCTGAATTCCGGAAATTCAAGCAATGAAGGAAATTCACGAATTCAGAGAGTTTCAGGACTTTTAAACCATTTCGGTTATTGTAGAAATCCATACATTTTGAAGAATTTCCTGGCTTGAGAACATTCGAAGAATTCAAGAAATTCACCATACTCAAGGATTTAAGGGAATTTAGAATGTTGAAGAAATTCAAGTATTTTGGGAAATAGAAAAAATCTCATGGATTTCACAACATTTGGAGAATTGAAAAGAATTAAGGATGTAAAGGAATTAAGAATGTTCAAGGAATGCAGAACATTCAAAGAACTCAGGAAATTTATAATATCACATGCTTTCAGGAAATCGAGAGGAATTGCAAATTTTAGAGAATTCAAGGAATTAGCGTGATTTCGAAAAATTTAGAGAATACAAGCAATGTTAGGTTTTCAGTCAGTGAAAAATTTTTTTCTTTCAAAATGTTCAAATTTCAATTTAGAAAGACAAGCATTCTACAAACAAGGTGAATTTTCAACTAAGAAGATCAATTTCTAATATCATGTTACAAAAACATAGTTTCCTACGTATTCTATGAACGGAGATTTATACAAAATATTTCATGACACATTAGTGTCAATAATACTTCTAATTCAGTTCTTTAAAGGGCAATTTGAGCCCTATTCAATTTAGTCAAGAAAATAATATCCTATGAAATTTTTACTTTTTTAAATTCTAGAACGCTTTTTGAATTTAAGAAATGGGAAGAAGTCTACACTATGTTGATCTCGGATTTTTTTATCACAGTAATACGTTTTATTTGCAGACATCCACGATAACGAAAAATATAATTTTTTTCTTTGTCACTGTAGAGTTGAGTTTCCAATTCGACTGTTTACCAAATGGCGACCCTATTTCTGGCGTTTCCCGTTCCAGAACTTCTTCTCCTCCTGAAAGATGGCTTCTTCCTGCTGAACCTGTTTTTCGTGCCAGGTCCACGTCCCCTCGTGTCAGGTCCAGGTCTCCTCGTTCCGAGCATTTTTGTTCTCTCGGACTTGAACATATTTGCTTATTCCTTACAATAATCAGCGCCAGCAATTCGAAATTCGTAAATACACTTTTCCTGCCGATAAACCAATTCGATTGCGCGGAGCAACAAGTTATAAACCTATGCCCATCGCAATCGAACTCCAGAAGAAATCAAGGATTATCCCTTAGGCGGCCGCAAGCCAATATCGATGATTTTTGGAAGATTCAATGTAAAAGACATTTCTCTACATCTTTAATTTTATTACAATTTAGAAGCTATTTTTTTTCTAAAATCGTATTTTTAATAAATTTGATTTCATCAATTTTGAATGTGAAGTCGAAATTTTGATTATCCTTATCCGGAAACTGCATGTTTTCCCTTTTGATTGTATGTTATTTTCTATCCAGAAGAATCCTAAACCATCCAGATCTAAACAGATACTTCAAGAAGAAATTGGGTCATTTTTTTAAAAATTGGAGTAATTTAACTTACGTGAAATTTCCCGCTACGTCTGATGCTGAGTACCAACCTACTCCAATGCTTCTTAAGGTTTGTGTAAGACCTTATCTATCAAATTTCATTAGTTTGGTGAGCAAATGATTCCCCATTCTTTCCAGATTTAAAAATATATATCGAGAGGTCGCTATAGAGGTTTTTATGTCGGAAAGTCTAGTTTTTAAAGTTTTTTTATGTATATTTTATGATAAGTTGAGATCAACAGATACAATTTATCCGTGAAAAATTTTTTTTTCAATTATAAAACTTTGAGGGAATACTGCTTACCTTATTGCCATCAATTTTAATGTTTGAAAAAGGTATTCCTTTTCCTACAATTACAGAATAGTTTTTTCAAGGTTTTTCTGTCAAATCAGAACACCTTGTGTTCGTTTTGTTTATTCAAAAATGTAGTAAAAATCACTAACTCAAAAAGACGTGTGCTTTCTATTGCAAAATAGCCAAAAATTTAAATGTCTTGGATAATTTAATTAATATTACTACAGGTCAATCAAAAAAAAAAAATGTTCTTCACAATTTTTTGTTCATTATAAGTATTATCACATTTGTGTAAATTATGTTGACATAAGTTGTGTATTACCTTGAAAAAGGCCTACAACAAGGTCGAAACGTATGTTGGTTTTTAATGAAATTGACGAATAAAGCATGATTTTTGACAACTGAATCCACTATTATTTTCACCGGACCGTATAACCAAAATAAGACATTCGTACATGAATATATTTCATTATATTGTTCAATAATGAACTTTTTATGCACGAATCGAATTCCGTAGGCATCGATGGAGTATAATACGTTTGAGGTTCGAATTTCAAGTAATTTAGTTGAAATTTTAAAAAATTAGAGCGAGTTTATATTTAAAAACAAATTAAACTCCGCTCGACGAAATTTGCAGTTTATATTTCATTCTTCACAAAGTTGAAATAAGACAAAAAAATTTTGCACACAAAGATTGTGCTCTTCATTAGGCTCTATATGCTCATATTTGTTTCGAGTGGTTGTTTTTTTAAATTGAGTTCCAGATCATTTTCCCGTTACTTTAAAGATAATTATCCTAAGATTCTAAAGATAATTTAGAAAGGTTTTTCATTATTTCAGATAAGGTCAATGACGCAGTAATTGCAATGGTTCCATTAATCATGAAAAATTCATCCAAATTAAATAAAAAGCAAGAAAATTGGCATGACGATTACTGGGACGTTTACATTATTTCGAATCCAAATTTCACCGAAATAGGTAATTTTCAGCTAAATAGTTGAATTTTCAGCCACATAGTTGGATTTTCAACCAAAATAGATGAAACATCAACAAAAGGTATTTTTTAATTGTAGGGCAAGAACAGCTTCATTTTTTAAATAAAAGAAACCATTGTCAGTAAGGTAAGTCCTGCTTTCAGAATGTTTCGTGATTAAAACAAATTTTAGGCACGAATTTGATCTTTGAATCTCAACTTGATGAAAAAGTCGTAATTCGAAGGAAATTTTGAGATACAGTAGAAAGTAGAAGAGAAGAAAGAAAAAGAAAGTAAGAGATTAGTCAAAGTAGAGATCGCGCGCCTAAAAAACGGTTCCGTAACCTTTTAACATGTTAATTAAGTAATTTCCATCTTCCCCTACTACTTCCGTCTCTACTTCCCCTCTCATCAGGTCTCTGCTACTCCTTTCTACGCCCTCCTTCCACAGCTTTCCAGTCTCTTAACCAATCACCACAGGTGAACAGCTGCACAAACTCATCATATGTCACATATAGCACAAAAATATACAAACCTACTGATGATCCCATAGTGAGATCCATTCTCTTTGCTCTAATCACATTCACGAAGAACAGCTCTTCACGCAGGTCCATTAGTCTCCAAAGTATTTCGTTTCAGGCGTATTTCACTCCGCTGACTCTGTTCATTACACATATTTTATAGAACATTTTTCCCTACATTTTCCTGTCCTGGCATACAACTTTAGCTTTCTTCGCCTCCATACATCTTCTCCTGCTAGCTGTTGTGTTTCTATGACTTTTTATATCTTGTCGCCTTAGAGTCTCAGTAAGGTGCTTCAAACGAGTTGATTTTTAGTCGATCTTTATAATTGACAACTTCACGGCTACGAGGATGAATTGTTTGATGCAATATCTTAAGCCCATAATCTAAAAGCTTATCCACGTTCATGGCTATCGCCATTTTGAAACAAATGGTTTTATTGTTGTTTTTTTATTAATTGAAAATATGCGTTTCAAGAAGAGGATAGCGGGACAACGAGCTTATATTTTTTCAACAATAACTGTTAGAACATTAGAGCTGGTTGAGGGAAACCAGAAATTATTAAAATGTTGAGAAATTTAATTTTAAGAGGCTGCATTAGGTTTATTACGTAACGTCGAGAAGATAAAAAAAAGATTGAAAAAAATTGGTCAATCCGTTCAATCTCAGTTAAGACGTTTGGTAATTTTGCATTATCTTCAAAATTACCTTCATTATTGACAGTATTAACCAATTTTCCTAATTCTGTTTTTAATTTTTTGCAAATTGTACCAGGAAATCGATTCAGCTAATTAAAATTGAATTGAGCCATTTTTTTCGTAATTTGAGAAATTGTAACAGGCCTTAATCTCGTAGCATTGAAAGATCATCCAGTGCAGGAAAAGGAGTATTCCTTTATGTATTGTGTATTGTGTGTGTGTATGTGTATTCATTATCAGTGGGCGATTTGGTTTGTTCTTCATCCAAAGAAAATGCAAGGAAATCAGAAATATGCCCCTCCAAATCAACGATGTGATCGAAATGTTTTCGCAACAAAAGATACCTTTCTCTTTTCAGATTCTGCGACAAAAAACGCTAAGGAAAGATGCCGTTTCAACAATTCGAAATTGCTTAATTGTAAAAAGTATGAAATTGCAAATTATTGAATTTACAAAGTTGACACTAAAAGGTATGTAGTTCTCTTGCTTCTTGAATGTTTTTTTTTCTTTCAAATGCAACTGCATGGTTGAAAATGATTCTGCTGTTGCGGAGAATTGATGAACTATTTTTCTTGAAAATATGTCTTTTGTGTTTCAGTTTGAGTGTTTTTCAAAAAGAAATTGAAATATTATTCAGTTGAAGTATCTACTGTAATATTGCTCGTTGAGAAATAAAATTTTTTTGATTGAAATTTTCTTTCTTTTTGATGTTGAATAATAATTATTTAACTGAAAAGGTATGTGTGGCACTTGAGTCACCACTTTTGTAGAAAATTCATGTCGACTGAAACTCGAAATAAAAAAAGATATACTAAAAGACCCTCTATTTGAATAAATGATAAAAAAAAATGAAAATTTTGTATACTTTTTTAATACGTCCGAAATAGTCTGTAATAAGTTTCAGTGGAAAAATTAGTATTTTGAATACGAAATGTTATCCATCTGTATTTAAAAGGAGACAAATTGTACGAAAAACTAATGTCGTCCTTATTAGGTTGTCTAAAAATAATTTCAATAAAAAAGAAAATAATTATCACTGGCACACAAAAAAAAGTGGTCTGCCCGGCGGACCACACCGGCATATCTATATGTTTTTGGGGTCGCTGAATCCAAATTTGGGGTCCAAATACCCAAGTTAGCTTATATTTTTCCAAAAAACGCAAAAATAGACGTAAAATCGACGAAAACAGCGAGTTTTCTTGTATATTTTCACAAAAATCAAAGTATTTTCATGCCGCTGAATCCCAATCCTGGGTCAAAATAACCCAGTTAAGTCATATTTTTCCAAAAAACGTAAAAATAGACGTAAAATCGACGAAAACAGCGATTTTTCTTGTATATTTTTGCAAACAAAAAAATTTCTTCATGCCTGGTGAACTGAAAAAGCATATTTATATGTTTTTAGGGTCGCTGAATACAAATCAGGGGTCCAAATAAGCCAATTGGCTCATATTTTTCCAAAAAACGCAGTGGACGTAAAAATGACAAAAACAGCGATTTTTGCTGTATTTCTTGGGTCAAAATGAAACTTCTTATGTCTAGTGAACTAAATTACCATACCTTTATAGTTTTTTGTGTTGCTCAATCCAATTTCGCTGTAAAAATAACCCAATCAGACCGTCGTTTGTCTTAAAAACTCTAAATTAGCCGGAAAAATACAAAAATTGTGATATTTCCTTTATTTTTCAGATGGGAAAAAAAATGTACGTCTAGCGGACTAAATCACCATATCTATATGATTATTGTTTACTGTAGATTTCCTTTGCCTCTCACGTTTCGGGATGTTTAGTTTGCGTTAGATCCCTTGCATGGCATTAGTAGGATTTTTTCTCAATAAGTTCTATTTACTTTTAGCGTTACCCAGGAAGAACGACGTGGACGTAGTAAATTCATCTCCCTTGGGGTGCTTTATTACCGTGAGTCCCCTTGCCTCTCACGCTAATGGGGTTTTTTCATTTTTTATTTTTCTTTATTTCGCTCGTATCGAACCCTTTTGCCCTCAAAAGATCTACGTAGTGGGTTTCGCTTTCGTTTGGTACCTTGATTAACTTGATCTTGTTTTAAACTACAACAGTAGTCAGCCATCATGTTGGCATCCCAACGTCCCTGATATCGCCTCTCCATCTCTTTTATATCCTGGTGGAAACGTTCACCTTGCTCTTCACTAAAGTGTCATTTTTACGTCCACTTTTGCGTTTTTCGGAAAAATATGAGCCAACTGGGTTATTTGGACCCCGGATTCGGATTAAGCGACCTCAAAAACATATAGATATGCCAGTGTGGTCCGCCGGACAGACAACTTTTTTTTATGTGCCGGTGTAATTATAGTTTGTAATATTAATAGAAGAATACGTAAATTTCCCTTTAGTAACCCAAAATATTTGCTCCAGATATGCATGATACCTGCTGTCTATATTACCGGTATGGCTGACGTGTCCAAATATAAATTTGCTACCAACCGTGCCAAAATATTTGAAATCTACAAATGAATTATATTAGCTCAGCTGGTTTTAAACATGAAAAGCCACAAACAGTTTCGTATTTGTCAGAAGACAAAAATGAAAATTTTAATATCATCACGCTGTTGTATCCGATACAGAATTTTATATTTATCAACTAAATTTAATATTGAAATACTTCAACTTTCTTTGAAATCCTGTCAAATCTTTTAAGCGTAAGAAACACTTCGAAATCTCATAACATTCATTTAAAGTCATTGAAATTCCCTGTAAGCTATTTAAAATCCTTAAAATCTTGAAATGTGTAAATGTAATTTGGCTCAGACGCATGCAAAAATGTTTTAAATCTAGAAAATGATTATAATGCTTGTGTAACTTGGCTTCTACAAACATTGGGAAGTAATAAAGAAAACAAACAATTTCGTAATTGTCAGAAGACACAAATGAAAAATATTCATATCATTACGCTTTGATTGTATCCGATAAGGAATGTGACATTTACTGATGCTTTGAAATCTCATAAAATTTCTTTTCAGTCGCTGAAATGTTTTAAATGCCATTTAATCTTGAAACGTGGAAATGGAAAATAGTTTAAAGATATGTCTAAAACGTTAGATGAAACATCTATCTTTCAATACTTGAAACATATTTTGAGGAATTTATATGACCTTCTCTACGTAACAAAAGTTTTTTTTTCTAAAATGTTAAAGATAAACAAAGAAGTATTAATTAGCTTAATTTTCATCCTTGGTACTGATGTATCAAATACAAATGCAATCTTATCATTTATGAGATAACGACTAGATTATACATATGCTCTAATATTACCCCGAAAAATTTATAATTTACACTTTTAAACAAACTCTTCAATAATACTGTAATCAGTTTGTCCTCCACTTGGAAATGATGAAGATCGTTTATACTCTGGTCTTCACCTTGGTGGTCATCTTTAATTCTATTGGTGAATATAATGATAATTATTATTATCGTCTATCTACTTGCATAAGATCTTAAGTAATAACATTTTGTAACTTCAATCTGATATGAATCTTTTCTCAAGCCTTCCTCATTATCACTAATATTAATATTTTCCGATTGTTACTTTTTTCTTCATCACAAGATCTTTAAGAAAAGGGGATGCGAGATGAAGGAAAATGGGGGAAATGGGGAAGGGCAAGTGAAGTGAAATGAGTGGAGCAAAGTAGGGAGAGGAAGGGCAAGTGGGGGTGAGAAGTGGAGGAAATTATGGGAGGGGAAGTGGGGGAAACTATGACGGCTGGGGAAGGAAAGTAGGGGCAGGGGACTGTGAGATGGGAAAGTAAGAAAAAGGGAAGTAGAGGAGGAAGAAGTTGGGTAAGTCTAAGCTATTTCAGAGAACAATTGTAAGCAAGAACAATATTTTATTTGTATTTTTTGTTACCGATTGTACGTTCTTTTCGAATCTGCTCCCTATTGTTTCACTTGGCATAGCTGAAAACGTGATGCAATTAGTTATTTTATGCTGTGACTCGAGCTGGCAAGATGTCTGAACGCCAAGGACCAAGCAATAATACCAATTGAACAGGATGAAGCTTAATTTTGCGCATAACTTGGAAAAAAATATCTATTGCTTTGGAGTGTATGTAGATGTTATTTTTTATTGTTTCAAAGCTTGTTTAACTCTATTTTCTATCAATTAAATGCAATATGTATTATTTTTCGGTCTTTAGCCCGCATACATGTTGGATTTTCCCAAAACAATCTGAAATACCCAATAGATTACGTCAGATTCATTCTCCTATCCTCAGTGAAACTTTGGCCGAAATAGGTTCAATTTTTAACCATTCCAAAAGTTATCTAAAACATATTTTATCTTTCGTTTTTGAGATACTTTAAAAGAAATGTAATTCTCTATATTCCTTCTGACAGAATTAAGTTCACAGTCCGACTGTAACCTCAATGGCGAACAAAATGCTGGTATTTCTGGTTGCGGGCCTTCTAATTCTCCTGTCGGACATAATTCTCCTGCCAGGTCTACTTCTCCTGAGGGTCCTTCTCTCCGTGCCAGGTCCAGATCTCCTTCTACCCAGCCTCCTTCTTTGCATAGTTCTATAATATCTAAATATGGTCACCTTGAACTAATTCGGCTTATTTCCAAGATTAATCCAAACCGAATTTTCGAGCTTCGAAGATACTCTTTTCCTGCTGCGAAAGGAATTAAATTGAGAGTAAATCCAGGATACTTTATACATATGCCAACCCAAGAGCAAATTGTGTTATCAACATTTAATGGTGACGTTTTTGCGATATTGGAGCATGGTAATTATCTCGCTGGAATATACAATACTCAATCAAAACGGGCGATAATAAACATGGACAGTGGTGAGATTAGACGAATAGACAAAAACGAAGTCAGGGACAGTCCGGTAGGCAGCGACATTCCAATCTTATGGAATTACAAACTAGAACGCACCTCTCTGGATTTGAATCAATGAAATTTTTACCATTTTAAAATCACGCCCTAGCTCCACCTCGGACTCTTGCTCGTATTTCAGCTTCACACGAGGAAAAAGTTCTTTACAAGGACCGTGTGTCATACAATGTCTTTTATTACAATGCAATCATAAGTGCGATGTTTAGGTCATACAACCTTCTCCGTACTGTAGTAGGATATAAATTGAGTTTAAATAAATGTAAAACTAAAACATAATATTGTTTGTGATCCGAACTCGTATTAAAATGTAAGAAGCATCAAGAAACTGCAGTTTATACTCATTTGTGTTACTTATCACTTAGAGCATCAATGCACTTTAGAAGACCGGTTTTATTTGCCTTCGTGTACTTCTGTATTTTATGAAAAATGCATGCCTGTGAATTGTCCGACAATCTAATCACCTTTAGAGTACTGTGAAATATATTTTCGTTAAATCTAGAATAGTACAAATAAGTAGCACACATTCCAAAATATGTTGAAATTTATTATTAATGAAATAAACATGATTTCTTCTTGAAGAAGTTCAAGAACAAATGGTATTATTTCCTTTTTTATTAATTATCATTTATATTAAACCAGTACACCATTTTTGTAGAAAATTCTTATTATTTCTTCCAGTCAAGATAATTTTTGCATCGTGAGTTGTACTTCATAAGCAATTAGGACAGGTTTCTTATATAAATAGATAATCCTTCTTCAGCTCCCAAAAAATATGATTAATTCTGAACATAAATTTTTTTTCAGTTTTTGATTCGGTGTGAACGACATACAATTTTTAGAAATTAAAAAAAAAACTAAATATGGCTCTTGAGGACTTGCAAAGGGACGAACTTCAAAGAACATTATAAAAAAAATTACTTTTGAAATGGGATGGTAAAATTAACATTTTTCTTTGGTTGAGTGAAATTAAAAGAAATGCCTTTATATTTTAAGTGATAAGTGTCGTCACTCCGTAACTTCTATTCATTATTATCAGTCCTTGAATTAAAGGGGGACCAAATCTCGTCAATCTTTATATGGCCTCTCCACCACAAACAAAAAACTTCCTCAAGACCTGCTTCTAATTTGAAGAATTTGAAATTATGACTAAAATTTCCAAACATTGATTATAGATATAAGTAAACAGCGATTACAAAATTTGTTTATTTTCCTTCTGTCGTATTGAATGTGAAAGAAGACAACAAATTTCGTTACTTACTATATAAATTGTCAGAAGACAAAGATAGAAATGTGTTTTTAACGAGGCTCATAAATAGTAATTTTAACATGTCTACTCGAAACGGAAAAACATGTTAAATTAAAGTGCAGGGACCTGAAAAAACCGAAATGAGATGAATACCAAAACAAAATTAAACTTTCTTTGCATTATAAGACTGATGGATAGAAACAAAAAGCGGTCATCAGTAATTAGTCATTTCGAATTGGAAGCTTCTGAAATTAAAAAACATATATGTATTGAACGATTTTGGACAATTTAATTAGAAAAAGGAATTAAATTGTATAATTTCGAAGTTTAAGTGCTAAAAAATGTCATGTTGGCAATAAATTGTATACATTTTATGTATTCGGACAAGTCACTTGTCTTATCTGCTCTCTTGCATGTCCACTCTACAAAATAAAGAAATAAATAAAAAGGTGAAACATGACCACATATGTATATGTTTCAAAAGTTGTTAGTTTGAAATTAATATTTAGAAAAAGATAAGTACCATATAACTAATTTTATAATAAACAATGATAAATTTAAAAAAATTGTTATTAAAAGAAGAGACTATAAATACCTTATAATCCATTGTACAATAGACGATTGTCTGCCACTCATAGGTACGATCTGCGTAATTGAATGCCCTGTTTTCAATATTGCCAATGATATTTTGAGGCATGTAAAATCCACAGCCTGTTGCGATTTCTTGTTTGTTATTTCCTTCTTTCAAATAATATCCTGATACCTATGGTTTCAAGTAAAAAGAGAATTTGTTTTTCATGTTATCTACTTATGTTATTCTTACCTTGTGTGGCTCTGTCTTTAAGACGTTCATTTGATGTGTGGATTGGTAAGCATAGGGCGTATCGAAAAAAAAGAGTTGTTTGCGCGAAGTTCTAATAGCAATTAAATCTTTATTTTGGGAGTCAAAAACATTCCCCTAAAGTTTCATAAAAATAAATCCTTCCATCTCCGCATTGCAGATATAGCTCAAAATCACAGAAAACGAAGCACTTCTTTAAATTTGAATCTCAAAAAAATTTGTGTTGCTTTTTAAATTTGAAGAAGTGCTTCGTTTCTTGTGATTTTTAGCTATATCTACGATGCGGAGACAGAAGAAATTTTTTTATGAAACTTTAGGGGAGTGCTTTTGACTCCAAAAAGAAAGTTTTCATTGCTATCAGAACTTCGCGCAAACAAATTTTTTTTTAACACGCCCTAGGCATGTTTGAGTGCAGCAACATAAAATTCTTGATGCCTTATATCCTGTACAGTTGCTATGCAAAATATTCAAGAAATGAACATCATTATTATTATTTATTTGATAATGAACCGATAAAGTAGAACAAAATTAAAATTCAGTTGTACAATATTAAAATGTAGTTCTGCAATATAAAATTTACCATTAAAAGGAATCTGAGAAGAAAAAACTCGCACATTTCCTTCATAAGCCTCTTTGTTTTGAAAAATATTTTCCTTTCCAGTACACACCGACAAAAAATGGATATTTGAGCGATTGAGTTATAAATTTTGAGTATCGTTACTTCGCTTATCAGATTCTGTATCATTTGTCTGGTGTCTCTGATGAGAATCTTCATCTTCGATTTCTTTTGTGAAGTCTTTGAGGTCCGAATTGTATCTATCACGGGAAACAGCATCTTTATTTTTTGATAAAACCATGTAAAATTACCGAAATTATTCAATTACTGATTTATCAATTTCAGATCATTTACTTTTTATCTTTTTCAAATTTAAATACAACTCTAACGAGATCATTCGACTCAAATTGTCATACCAATGAAGGAATTGAAGTTACTTTTTCATTTGACGTGTACTCTGAGCCACTACTATCGTTGACGTCGCTCGAAAACCCACTTTCTTTATCTAATACTCTGGATTCGATACCTTCAGTAACATGATCAATATTTAGTTAGCAATTAACTGGATCAACTATAAGAGGAGCCGTCATTGATGAAGCATTTTTATATACAATTTTTTTCTGCTTTTTATGTTGATGCCATTAATATTATTTAAGAAAAAGTAACAGTCCTCTGCGCTACTAGGTTTTCTTCAAATTTCTGGAATGGTGAATTTCATGTTCTCTTTATTTTTTCCCGCCTTGCATTGATACATCTTTTTGCACGAGTTACAAATGACACGCGGAACCCAGCTATTATGTTGACCAATCTTTGAATTAAAAATGTCTTCGTATAAATTGCAGATATTATGGTCAGTCGTTTTTTGTGAAGATTTTACTTCATATGTGGAACAAGCGTAACAAACATTGTCATGATTCGCATGACAAACATCTGATTGCGAAACCTCGGGTCGATTTCTTGTAGCATTAAATTCCACATTACCCAAGTCACCAACTAATGTGAAACTGCGGCTTGCGTGTGCCTGCCATAACCGCGAGGAGGGGCCTTGGATGTCACTCAGAGAAAAAGTTGTTTTGAAACAGAAGCATCATCTTCTTGCCTGTTTTGTTTTGAACGTCGTGAATGTATGTTTTATACAAACAGAATTATTTGGCTGCAAGATTCGGTGAAGTTAGTCGCATAGGAAAATGTTTTGCTGCAAAAGGATTCCTCTTGAGACAAACGAAAATCCTCGCAACCTTAAATTTAAAAGGAAATTCCATTTACGTCAAAAAACATCCTTTACGATGCCTTTACGATGCCTGTGATTGGCCAATCAAGTCTTTTTTTAAACTCGGGAGGACGGAAAGCCAACTCGGGTTGGTATTATATCGATTGTCCCTATTAATGTTATCAGGGCGTTTTAAGATTTCGATTGCTTCTCTATGTTTTCTTGGAAAAATATTGTATGTTTTTGCGGGGACGGTTGTTTTGCCAAATAAAATGCTATATCCTGTTTCGATATGACGCTAAGCTAGTTTTTACTGTGATACCTTGGATGTAAGGTAGGATGGTGGTCGTTTTCCTCTCTCTTTCTTTCGTGGGTTGTGTTGACTTGTTTTTTTTTAGTGTATTTTCTTATTGCTTCATCAATTTGTTTGTTTGGGTAATGTTGTAATGTTCAAGAAACGTCGGCAAGACTCGTAGTTTTGCAATGACTGAAACCTGAAACACCCTCATTTAATTTATTATAGCATGCTAAATTTCTGAGGTATATAATGTCAACATTCGAATGTTGTATGAAGTACATTTATATGAGGATAAATTGTTTTACATTCTGCGTAAAAAATGAAGAAGAATCGAAGACAGTAGCGAACAAAAAATTCAGAATTTGTCTTAATTAATTACGGAAATAGTAATCAAACAACTGAATAATAAAATAGAAGCTATCCTTAGGACATAGAAAACGTAGAAGTTAGATATAAAATTACAACACAGAAAAGATCCAAAGCAAGGCGTAAGGCATCTAGTAAGCGCGCGAAGAAGCTTGCATTTAAAAAAAAAGCACGTTATTATTTCTGAATGCATTGGTAATAAAATCTCACGTGCTAACTTGCAGTTTTCAAGTTAACACAAATGTCAAAGTATTTTTTGTATAAAAATAGTTTTTAGACATTTATGTTTATAAGAGATATTCTCTCTCGCTAGGATTTCATTATTGTTGCAATCAAAATCACAAAAGTACGTCGACTTCATAGACACCAAAATAAGCACATGGGCATTGAGAAGACTTTCTACAGAGCAAAGTTGCGCTATTATTATTGGCCGGGGATGTTTAAAGACATTAGCACCTTCATCAACAGGTGTGACACTTGCCAACTGACTAAATCGGGCCAGTCAGGCCCTAAAGGTTTAACGGACCATCTTTTAATTTAAGAGCCGTGAGCTGCAGTTGCCATGGACGTGATGGGCCCAAGACTTAATAATCAGCAGATGGGAAACACCGAAAGTACTTAATTCGGATCGGGGCACAGAATACGCCTATAATGTATTGGCCCGGTATACCACGCCCAGGCGAATCCAGTCGAAAGGAGTAATCGAGTCCTTAAGACTATGATAATCTCATTCAAGAGCAGGATCACCGGGAATGGGACGTACACCTAAACGAATTAAGGTTCGCGTATAATACGCCCGTTCACACCACTACACGGTGAACCCCGGGCATTTTTTAATATAGGGCGGGAACCTAGGAACCTTCTTCGACGCTCTTTTGAGGTTGAGGCAGATTTGCGCCCACCCGACGCCGAAGGTTGGGCAACTAGGATGTCAAGGCTCACTCATCCAAGAGATCTTATCACGAAATATCAGGATCAGGCGTTTGTGCGACAAGCCAAATATTATAATCGATGTCACAGGGACGTGAGATTTAAAGTAGAAGACCTAGTGAAGAAGCCGGCACACTTTTACTCCCGAAAGAGTCAGAGTGACTCGAGTAAGTTGGTGAACCCATTCGAAGGGCCATACGTGGTCGTGGATCTGGAATCAACCTGAGGATGAGGAACCTACGCCGGAGAAGGCGGCAGCCTTGAATGGTGAACTTCTCGAGACTCGTGATTGGGATGGGGAAGGGGAACTAATCGCACAGGAAAAGCGGAGGCCGAAAGGGTTTGGGTCACAGAACCTACTCACAACCGCCCGGCCGATCAGGACGTCGATTAAGGCCCAAGTCGCAAGAGGCTTCGAAACCGCTCCTATTCTTCACAAATATAATTGAATTGGGGTTCATTAGGACTGTAGTGCTTAAGCTCGAAGAAATATTTATTGACTAACCTTGATGATTATAAATAAGAACCCTAAAATTAGCCCTTACTCTTAAATAAATAAATTACACCCTTTTCAGATGGCAGAGGGCTGTGAAAGTCCAAAGAAATTTTCGGGGTTCACTATGGCGAGTGGCTGGGAAGCCATTTGACTTAATCACGGTTGGGCGGTGCTCCCGCGCCATCCTAGACACTTCATCTTGATAGACCCCCGAACGGACCAACAGAAAGTGCTGTGCTGGAAAGAGTTCGGACACTTGGAAGGAAGCTCTGATGAGGTTTTCGCCTCACTAAAGAGGCTGAACCTATTAAGAGGCGATACCCGGACGGTGTTGCTGTCACCCTGCCAGCCAACGGCAGAGATAAGGTGGTCTGCGCGGGCTCTCGTAAAACAGGCGGCGAGAGAAGCAGAGGCCCGATTGGCCTGAGTAGGAGAAGCAGGGCCAAGTCAGGCGCAACGAGCGGACATTCAGTGTAATCGGCGCTCGCATCATTGGCCAGGCGAGAGACCTTCCACATGGAGATGCCTGCCTTACCTAGGGCTCCGACGCTTCTGGTTCAACCCGCAGTAGCGCTGCCGGCAGTGGAGCCACCTCCGGCAGCGCTTTCATTTATGGAGAGGGTTCAGAAAAAGCTTAGCGATTTCCCAAAATTCATGAAGGCTCGCACCCCCCAGTATTGGGGTAAGACTCTAAATAAGCCATGTGCGAAGTGCGGTTTCCTGGACCACAAATTTAACTTCTGCCCAAGGCTTCACCCGCAATAAATCGGTTGGGTAAGCCTTGGTGGGCCTATTGACGTTACGTTTGTTATTTATTCTTTATTCTCACCATGTTCTTAATCTACTGTTCAATCGAGAACAAACTAAGTTCTGATATATCTTTTTTTTATGACCGAGCAGTATTAACCCCCTGTAAACATTAAAGACAGATTGAAAAATTATCAATGGAGATATCGGTTTCGTTTGTTTTGTTTTTCTCCTATACGTCATTCGTTCAGCACTTACATGTAAGCTCTGTTGTGGCTTAACCCCAAAATAAACTGTTTCTTTCTCATTTCCATTATAAAATAAACCACGTATTCATTCGCTCATCTTTTTCTGTAAGTAGATAGTATTTAAAACTAAGTTTAATAGACATCTCGCACCATACATGCTCAAGTTTTAAATCGGAAAACTGGACTCCGCTCAAGTCTTAAGGGATCAGCTGAGCCAAAGGACGCAGACTCTTAGTAGAAGGTTTAAAGCAGTCAGTAACGCATAGTAAGGTGGTTTGAAAGTAGGATTATGTGGTGTAAAGAGTAAATACTTATATTGTGGCATATGGCCGCATTAATCACACCTAGTCACTATTAAACCACCAGTCTGGATCTCGAAAGGAGCAAACATTCAAAATAAAAGCATTCGAAATTAAATATCATACAAAATATATACCAAACTTAAATTTATTAAAAAACGAACAGGAAAAAAAATATCTCTTTTACTCATTACAAGTATAAATTCTCGAAGTTTAATACTTGAAAATCAAGAGTTTAAAAATGTAAGAACTTCAATTCCAAAACTTTTATAGTTGAACGTTTAGAAAAAGTTTAGAAGTAAGACGCTCTAACTGGAATAACTTCTGTGTAAATCTTTATTAATTAAACAATTTAAAATCATTTCAATTCGAAGGATGCATAATTAAACAGTAGTAAATTCAAACGCTTGAAATTTGAATTTGGAAAGAAAATAATTCAAAATTAAGAACATTTTACTATAGAGAATCAAAAAGTTTATAATTCTATATGAGTTATTCAAAACAAAACGATTTGAAATTGATAAGCTGAAAATTATATATTACGCTCAAATTCAAATTTTTCAAAATTGGCTAATTTGAAATTACAAGCGTTAATAAAAGTTTAAAGCTTTCAACATAAAAAGGGATTTTATTTCGAATCCCGCCGCAGAATTTCATCCGATTTTGCATTTTGTAAATTTGGCAACACTGTCTTCTAAAAACTCGTTAAGAGTCATCGAAACTTTCATTCACTCGCTCTGTCAAACTTTAATGATCAAAGTTTCTAACGACGATACTTCCAATTTATGGCATACATTTAACCCTATCCTAGAGTGGTTGACTCAGTCATTTAAAATTTCAACCACTAATTTGTTCCCTGTAGTTTTTGATATTAATAGGAGAATACGTAAATTTCTTATTAATAACCTATAATAAAATTCATTTAAGGTCATTGAAATTCCCTGTAAGCTATTCAAAATCCTTGAAATCTTGAAATGTAGAAATTTAATTTGGCTCAGGCGCGTTCAAAAATGTTTCAAATCTAGAAAATTAATATACTGCTTGTGTAACTCGGCTTCTGCAAACTTTGGGTGATGACAAAGAAGACAAACAATTTCGTAATTGTGAAAAGACACAAATGAAAAATATTCATATGATTACTCTTTAATTGTACCCGATAAAGAATATGATACTTATTATTCCTTCGAAATCTCATAAAACAGTTTTAAAGTCGCTGAAATATTAAAAATCTGATGTTGTCTTGAAATGTGGAAATGAGAAATGAGAAATGAGAAATAGCTTGAAAATGTCTAAAGCTTTAGATAAAGAATCCATCTTTTTGATACTTATAACATATTTTTAAGAATTAATATGACTTTTTCTACGTAACATACGTTTTGTTTCCTAAAATGTTAAAGATAAACTAGGATGAATTAAGTAACATAATTCTCCTCCTACACTTTGATGTATGACATACAAATACGATCTTATCATCAATGTGATAATGACTACATTACCACCACCACCACCACCCCAATTGATAAATCACACGGTTAACCAAACTCTTCAATAATACTGTAATCAGTTTTTGCTCTACTTGGAAAAGATGAAGATCGTTTATACTATCGTCTTCACCTTGGTGGTCATCTTTAATTCTACTGGTGAATATAATAATAATAATAAGCCTCGGCGGCTCAGGTATTTAGACGCTCGGACTTCACCTTAGAGGTCCGGGGTTCGATCCCACCTTAAACTGTAGGTCTTCCCATCATGCACTTGACTGCAACCCAGTCCGGGAGTGATGGGGTAAAAAGCTGGCTTTGCCCAATATGCCAAATTAGGCATACTGTTCTTAAGAGATCACTTGATTGGATTACAAAAATGCGTCCGTGACTGACGATATACAGCGGGACAACCGCGTGCAGACTGTTCAATAATCCAACTATAACAAAAAATGCCTTCGACATATTGGGCTGTCGCCATCTTAAGCCTGAGACAAAAATGAGATATAATAATATTCATCGTCTATCTAGTCTATCTAGTTTTTTCCCGAGGAGGGGAAGCGAGGGGTATTGAGGATTGGTAAATGAGGGGACATAAGGGGAAGGGAAGGAAAAGAAGTAGAGGCAATGAGGGGTCGAGGAGGGGAAGTGACGAATATTGTGGAAAAGCGAGGGAAAGAAAAATAGTGGAAGTGGGGAAGGGGAAGTTAGGTGAAATAAGTGGAGGGAAGTTTTTAGAGGCAAAGAAAAAAGGCAGGCGGGAAGTGAAGCGAATATGGGAGGTGAAGTGAGAGAAAATGTGACGGCTGGGGAAGGGAAGTAGGTGAAGGTGATTGTTAGCTGGGAGAGTGAGAAGAGAGGCAAGTAGAGGAGGAAAAAGTTGGAGAAGGGA
The DNA here is from genome assembly GCA_011634705.1 of Andricus grossulariae. Taxonomy (NCBI): domain Eukaryota; kingdom Metazoa; phylum Arthropoda; class Insecta; order Hymenoptera; family Cynipidae; genus Andricus; species Andricus grossulariae. Next base: position 193,821,264 of record JAABKJ010007545.1, read on the forward strand.
GCGGAAGTGGAGATTAAAGTATGAATAGGGTTTTGGATCTACAAAACACTGTTTTGTAGGCGCTCGACGCCTAATTTGATTAATTTTTATTTGAAAAGTAGCGAGAGTTATGACGTTCGCGTTGTCTACCATCGTTTGAGTTCATTCAACTGGAGCAAAATGGCAATTCTACTGGTGTCAATTTTTTTACTTCTCTTGTTTTATTTGTCTTTCTTCTAAACGATTGTACGTACTTCTCGAATCTGCTAACTATTGTTCCACTGGACACAACTGAAAATGTGATGTAATTGGGTATTTCTTGCTGTGAAGCCAGCTGGCAAGATGTCTGAACGCCGAGGGACAAGCAATATTACCAATTGAATAGTATTAACCAAATTTAATTTCATCCCATAAAATTTGTATTCTTGTGCGGTCTTTAGCGTGCAGACTTCTTGGATTTTCCCAACCCAATCTGAAATACCTAATAGATTGTGGGGATACTTATGAGACTGTGAACTATTAAGTTCACAGTCAGACTGTAACCCGAATGGCGAACAAAGTCGTGTTATTTCTAATTGCGGATCATCGCATTCTCCTGACGCACATCATTCTCCTGTCAGGTCTCCTCCTCCCGAGGAGCCTCCTCTTCGTGCCAGGTCCAGGTCACCTTCTGCCCGGCCTACTTCTTCGCATAGTTCCATAATATCTGAACGTGGTCACCTTGAACTGATTCGGCTTATTCCCAAGATAAATCCGAACCGAATTTTCGAACTTAGAAGATACACTTTTCCTGCGGAGAAAGGAATTAAATTAAGAGTAAAACAAAGAAACTTTAAACCTATGCCAACCCAAGAACAAATTGTGTTATCAACATTCGATGGTGACGTTTTTGCAATATTGGAGCATGGTAATTATCTCGGTGGAATATACAATAGTCAAGAAAAACGGTTGATAATAAACATGGACAGTGGTAAGATTAGACGAATAGCTCCAAACGAAATCAGGGACAGTCCAGTAGGTACCGACCTTCCAATTTTATGGAGTTACAAACTAGTATGCACTTCTCTGGATTTAAATCAGTGAAATTTTCACCATTTCCTTTATTATTTCAGTTTATCGCTCATAAACCAGTACTGTTAAATAAATGGTCGTTAAATCTAGAATAGTAAAAATCAGTAACATACATGCCAAAATATGTTAAAATTTATTATTAATTAAATAAACGTGATTTCTTCTGGGAGAAGTTGTAGAACAAATAGTGTTATTTTCTTCTTTATTAATTATTATGTATATTAAACCTTCGTACCATTTTCCTAAAAATTCATTATTATTTTTTTTAGCCAAGTTTTTTTTGGGTCTTAAATAGTACTACATAAGAATTCGGGACAGCTTCTTTTTCGGATGTATTTTACTTCTTTCGTATGATATAAAATATTTGAAACTCCTCGGAACAGGTGGTTTTCTAGAAGCAGAATGAACGACATACAATTTCTCGAAATAAAAAAACAACAAAATATTGTCCTTGATGGCTTCAAAAGGGACGAGATTCAAAGCAGATTATAAAAAAATCCATTTTTAAAAATATGGTGGCAAAATTTAAATTTTTCTTTGTGTGGGTACAATTCAGAAAAAAATGCCTCATATTTGAAGTGAAGAAAGTTTTCACTCCATAATTTCTATTGAATATTTTCATTTCTTGAATTGGATGTTGACTTACTCAATTGCTCAGTTTATGGTGCTGCGAGAGCTTTAGCTGATTGACATCGAAGGCTCAAACCGACGATGAATCAAAAAACCAAAAGACGCTTGCATCAATGGAACAAGAAGATTAGATGGGCAAGACAGAATGCGTCCCGTGTTCAATGTCTGAGTGAGTACATAAAATCTGGTAGAACATTCACGGAAAGCGTTCGAAAGTTCGCCCAAGAACTGAGGATCTTGAATCACACACTGAACGAGTCAGAGCTGCTGACAATCAAGCAGCATATTGTTGACAAAATACGGCTGTTATCTGCGCAAGGAGGAGAATACAGAAGAGGGAGAGGTGGATCAGGGAGAATCAAAAGTTTCTCGCTGATCCATCTCGCCTCTCACAGAGACTCTCTGATGTACTACATATTTTGTTAAAAATTGATCTTTTTTGGTTAAAAATGAATTTATTGGTTTGAAAATTTAGATATTTTGTCGAAAATTTGTTGTTTCTTTTGGAAATTTATTTTTCGAACTGAAAATTTAACTATATCTTTTTAAAAAAATGTATTTGATTGGAAATTTATTTTTTACTGAGAATTTAACTATTCTATTTTTGGTTAAGAATTCATTTCTTCGGTAGAAAATGTAACTATTTTTTTGTTCAAATTCGTTTTTTTTTAGTTGAAAATTAATGTGTTCAACTAAAAATATAACTATTCCATTTTTTTCTTGAAAAATTGATATTTTTTAATTAAAAAATTTATTTTGTTGAAAAATCGTCTTTCTTGAGCTAGAAATACAATTATTTTGGTAGAAGATTCATATTTTCGGGTTGATAATTCAACTATTTTTCAGAAAATTCTGTTTTTAGCTTGCAAATTCAATATTTTGGATGAGATTTTTTTTCTTTATTAACTGAAAAAAATATTTTTTGTTTGAAAATTCCACTGCCTTATTGTAAAATCCTCTTTTTAGTTTGATAATTAGTCTGTTTTGATTGAGGATACAACTAATTTGCTGAAAGTTCGTATTTTTTATTTAATCAAACTTTTTACTGAAAATTAAAATACTTTTTGGTGAAAATATCAACTATTGCACTTATCGTTGAGAATTCAACATTTTAGTTGAAAATTAATTAATTTGGTTGGAAATTGAACTGTTTTGTTGAAAATTAATTTTTTTTAACTGACAATGCAACTATTCCATTTTGTCTTGAAATTTTTGTCTTTTTTAATTAAAAAATTCATTTCTTTTATGGAAAAATCGTCTTTTTGTGGTTGGAAATTCAATTATTTTGGTGGAAAGGTCATATTTTTGGGTTAAATATTCAACTTTTTTGTTAAAAATTCATATTTTTGGGTTGAAAATTCATCGGGTTTGCAGAAAATTCTGTTTTGGCTTGCAAATTCAACGTTTTGGATGAGGTTTTTATTTATTGACTGAAAAATCTTTCTTGTTTAAAAATTCACTCTTTTGTTGAAAATTCGTCTTTTTGGTTCGAAAATTAGTCTGTTTTGGTTTAGAATACAATTAATTTGTTGAAAATTCGTACTTTTTATTATTATTATTATTACACTTTTCGTTGAGAACTTATCATTTTAGTTCAAAAATAATTTCGTTGTAGAAAATTTATCTTTTTTGTTAAAAATCTGTTTTTTAGTTGAACATTTATTTTTTAAACCAAAAATGTAACTATTCCCTTTTTGCTTGAAAATTGATCTTTTTTAGTAGAAAATTAATTTATTTTTATCAAAGATTTAATCTCTGGTTGTAAATTAATTGCTTTAACTGAAAATTATTTCTTTCATTTTTGGTTCAAACTATATCTTTTTGAGTTGAAAATTCAACCCCTTCTAAATTTCTGTGTGACTGTTTTCAGTAAAAGTGTTTTAAAAAAATTAAGAAACAAACGTTTGATTGGCATTAACCTGTTTGATCTCCTAAAGGCAATGTTGATCTTATACTCTAAAGAAAAAGTTTAGAACATTCAGGAAAAATAAAAAATTGATCAGGAAAAAGTAAAGGAATTTCGAAACCGGGATTTTGTAGCAACCCTCTGGCTTGAAAAGAAATTAAATCTAATTTCGAATCAGTATCAAATTGAAATGATCTACATAGAATATTTTTGACTATTTTTGTTGCAGATAAAAAGAAGACGAGTGCTGACGTGAAGAAAGAAGGCGAAATTCTAACGGAGATGTTAGAAATAGTCTCAAAGCGAGATTCGCTGATTGCTCTCCTGGAAGAGGAGCGACAAAGGTGGCGTAGACCCTCGTGCCCGACACTCAATCTACCCACCAGATCTTCCAACTCTCCTTCCAATAATCCCACTTCCTTATTTTCCTACACCTACATCATACTGGCAATCCTAGTCGCATATATTCTCTCCTTTCATCTAACCGAATTTTTCATTGCCTATCTTAACGAGCCGCTAGTATTTTTGCTTAAGCATTAACACTTCTCTCTCCAAAGCCATTCGCACTCTCGTTGCATCTGCATGACAAAATTTATTTCACTTTGGAAAAAAGTATCAGGGATTAACACTGATTATCTGCTAAGCAGACTCGAAAGTTAGATATTAGATCTAGCTAGATTAGAAGCTATCATGACATTTTTTTCTTTTTGTGCATGCGTACTACGGAAGTTTTAGTTCCGGTGCTATATTTTCTAGTATAGTAGTAGCATATTTTTCATAAAAATGTGGTATTTACTATACTTTTACTGAAACATTTCTGTGGAAATATGTTTTTAGTAGGGTTTTTGAGACGTTGAAGCTATTCTTGCGAACTTTGCTCTTGTAGACAATAATGGAGATATATTTCGATGAGGATTTATATTGGGGACCTGCTTTTTTTTGGTAAAAATTGAACGGTCGATTTAGTTAGTGAACTAAAGTAGATGCATTGGATTTATTAATTCGATGTTGAGGATATTAAACTTTTATACACGTTGTGCGTGTCGATCTGTGTTTCTAATTACAATGGTAAAGTCATTTATCAGAAACGACTAATTGTAAGTGTATTCCATTTTATGGGATTTTTCTTTTTTTTTATAGAAGATGTATATTTTTTACACGAAACGTGTCTAATTGTTTAGTTTGGAATTATCATTTCGAACTTTATACGTTTGTAATTCTATTTTTCTAAATAGGTATTATTGAAATTAATGTTTACATAAAGCTACATGTTAAAGCAAACTTTTAGAGAGAAAGATGTCTTAATAAATATATTATTAGGATACTCGTAATTTATTTTATTGTAATAATAGAATTTTCAATCGCGCGCGTTTTTCGATTTGACGGGAAAAATCATTTTTAACATAAAATAAGAATTTGTAATAAATTTGTATTTCTTCAAAGCTTCTCAACACCTGAATTCGAACTAAAATTAGATTCTGTGATCTGTGAAGAAGGAAATAAGTATTATCAGCTTATTTTTAAAGTTAAATAAATATAATTTTCTTAAGATTCTTGAAAATTTCTAGAAAATTTAAAAGAAAATTTGTTTACAAAAGGATTGTATAAATTTTTAGAAAAAATTCGAGTCAGTTTGACTGATTTAGGACTTTTAGAGGTTTGGAAGAAATTTTAAAATATTTTATACATTTTCGGAAATCTTCCCAAGTTGTAAAATGTGTTCAATCTTTTCATAAACTCTTAAATTCCCAAGCAGTTTTTAAACATACTGCAATTTTCCTTAACATTTTGAAAAATAATTTAAAATTTTAAAAATTGCCTTAAAATATTCCTAATTTTTTCGACATTTTTAGAAATCTGTTAAAATGTTTTTAAATTTTCTTCAAAACTGGATTTTTTAAACAATAAATTATTTCAAATTTTCCCAGGAATTTTAGGAAAATTTTGTTATTCTGTTAAAACCTTTCAAAATTCTTTAGGAATCTACATTTGAAATGTTGAAAAAAATGTAATCTGTTCAAGTTTAAAATTATTTTTGAATCTTTTCAGATCTTCTAAATATCTCTTGAATTTACTCAATTTTTTTACAAAGTTTTTAATCTTGCCAAATTGAAACATTTGCTTTAAAATCTTCTACACTCTTTTTGAAATTTTAGAAAATCATTTGAAATGTTTTGAAATCTTTTTCAATTTTCTCTTAAAATTCATTTTTCAAAAATAAAAAATCATTACAAATTTTCCCATGAATTTGAAGAAAATTTCTTTTTGAGTCCTTTCAGAACTACTTCTAAATACTACTACTTCTAAATATTTTTTAAAATGATTCGAATTTGTTCTAAAACTTAAAAAACCTGCAAAATTGAAAAAATTGCCTTAAAATCTTTCAGATTCTTTTTTGACATTTTGTGAAATATTTTAAAATCTTTTTGAATATTCTTTCAAAATTAATTTTTACAAATAAAAAATCATTTTAAGTTTCCTTAGGAATCTGAAGTTATTTTTTTTTAAATCTACATTTTCAAACTAATTTTTGAAATATTTACCAATGTTAAATTATTTTTTAATCAGTTTCAATTTTTTCTAAGATTTTGTAATCTTGCAAAATTATACAATTTTGCTTTGAAATCTTTTATATTCTTTTTCAAAGTTTCAGAAAATAATTTAATATATTTTGAAATCTTTTTCAAGTTTCTCTTAGAATTCATTAGAAAAAAAAAAAAAAATCATTTAAATTTTTCCATGAATCTTAGAACATTTTCTATTCTCTATTTTTATACGAAATTTTCCAAAATTTACATTTTGTTTAAAATTCTATAAAGTCTTTTGAAGATTATAATTATTTTTAATTCTTTGAAAAAAATTTCTAATATCTCTTTCACTTATTCGACTTATTTCGAAAAATTGAACAATTTCACTTTAAAATATTCTACATTCTGTTTCGAAATATTAGGAAATGAAATCTTTTTTAATGTTCTCTTAAAATTAATTTTGCGGGGTAAAAAAATCATTTGAAATTTTTCGTAGAATCTTAAGAATTTTGGTTATTAACTAATTTATCATTAATTAATTTTTTTGATTAATTTAAAATTTTCATTTTTTTTTCATTCAAAATTCTTAAAAAGCTTCTTTTTTCAAAATCTTAAAAAATCTACATTTTGTTCAAATTGTTTTTTTTTCTCCAACTTTTAAAATATTTTTTAATCGTTTCAAAACTTCTAAATAACTTTTAAATTTAGCCGAATTTTCTCTAAAATTTTGGAATCTTGCAACATTGCAAAATTTTGTTTTGAAATCTTCTACATTCTTGTTCAAAATTTGAGGAAATAAGTTAAGATTTTTCAAAATCTCTTTCAATTTTCTCTTAGAATTCATTTAAAAAATAAAAAATCATTAAAAATTTTTCCTTAAAAAGCTTCTAAATTTTGTCACAAAATTTTAAAAATCTACATTTTGTTTAAAAATTTGTCAAATTAATTAATAAATAAATTGAACATTTTTGCTTTAAAATCTTCCACATTTTTGAAAATAAAAAGTCATTTGAAATTTTCCAAAGAATCTAGAATTTATTTAATTCTCTTGAAACCTTTTAAAACTTAGTTTTCTAACCAAATTTTAAAACCCTAACAAATTATAAAAATTGTCTTAAAATCTTCCGGGTTTTCTTCGGCACATTTTGAAATCTTCAAAACTTCAAATTAGTCTTTTAAAATCAAACCTAAACCATTTAAATATTTTCAGAAATCTTAAAACCAAATTTAATTCTCAAATCTGTCATAATTATTAAAATGCTTCTAATTTTTTTGTTCGAATTCTTCAAAATAAGTTTTTGTCCGTAATTTACATTTTCTTATCTCTTTGCAAATTTGAAAAAATCTGCAAATTGTTAATAACAGAACTATTTCCCAATATTAAAAAATCATTTACAATGAAAATGTTCTCTTTTATCAATAATGTTGAGAAACATTTATAAATGAATTTTATAATGAAATAAAATTACTTATTTGGAAAGTTTGATGTACAAAATTGATGATGCAGAAAATTCGTAATCTTTATTAATAAATAAACAATAAGCATTGCTAAGAGCAATAAATAATTATACGTTGTAAATATTACGCAATAGCAAACTAATTATTTCTCGATTCTGAATATTAATTTATTTTTCAGAAACTAACACTTTTAACGATTTCTATTTGATAAAAAATAATATCTTTTTTTAATTGGGTTGGTCTCAGTCACTTGAAACACAACTTTTAGTTGAAAGTGATATTTCTCTGCTAAAAAATTTTACGAAACAGTTTATTGATTCTTGAACTTGAAAATAAAAGAATCTAAAAAAAAATAAATAACTGTAAAGCAAAAGAAAATTGTGTTTGTGCCCGTTTTCTATATTTAAACTGCTTTTAAAGTCGAAAACATAGTAATATTCACTATCACTAGGGAATAGATACATTCTTTTCTTTAGTTCACGACCTTCAGACATTGATCCACCATCAATCGAAACATAGACATTATCTCTTTGCACAAATCCACATCATAGAAAAAAAAATTGGGCAGAGGGTTAATAGGGATGCGCACAGCTTCGCTTTCTTTTGCACCTCTGGTTGTGCATTTGAGGTGTCACTGGTAAGCCTGTGCTTCTTGAAATATAAATAAAATACGCCAGGACAAATTGTATTTCGGAATCACTTTTAAAAATGCATATAAAAACTTGGAAATTATACGAAATAAATTGAGACATGCACGAGAATGTCGACTTTTTTTTTTATCTTTTTGCATGTTGCTGGCAAAGTCGCTGATAAAACAGGGTTGCTACAGGTTAGGAAATTCCAGAAAGTCAGGGAATGTCAGGGAATTTTCGAAAAACTAAAGTGGAAGTAAATTTAATTATTTTGGTGAAAATTGAACAATTTTGTTTAAAAACCATTCTTTTTTGTTGAAAATTCCAATTGTTTTGTTGAAAATTCGTATTTTTTGGTTGAAAATTCATATATTTTGGTAAAAAATGCATAATTTTTGGTTGAAAATCACAACTGTTTGGTTGAAAATTCAAATTTCAAAATTGAAAAAGTTGATTCAACTATTTTGTTGAAAATTCGTCTTTGTTGTCAGTTAAATAACCTTTTTTTTTTTGTTCAATTGAACTATTTTGTTGAAACTTATTTTATTTTGTTGAAAATTAATTTTTTTAACTGAAAATTTAATTATTTCATGTTTGGTTGAATCTGTCTCGGTTGAAAATTCAATTACATATTTAGTTATAATAAATAATAATAATCTTTTGTGGTAGAATATTTATCTTTTTAATGACTATCTTTTTGGTTAAAAATTCATGCATTTTATTAAAAATTGATCTTTTTGATGGAAAATTATTCTTTTGGGTTAAAAATTTAATTGGTTGAAAATTATTTTTTTTGTTGTTGCTTAAGATTGATCATTCGAGTTAAAAATTAATTTCTTTAACTGAAAATTGAACTATTCTATGTTTCGTCGAAAATTTATCTTTTTTCTAGAAATGTAATCTTCTTGGCTAAAAATTCATCTGTTTGATTGAAAATTTAATTATTTCATTTAAAATTTATTTTATTCGGCTGAAAATGTGTTTTTTTTTGTTTGCAAAAAATTAATCTTTTGTCTCGAAAATCCAACTATTTGGTTAAAAATTAATTTTTTTGGTTGAAGATTAGTCATTTTAGTTAAATATTCATATCTTTAACAGTAAATTTAAACATTCCATATATTGGTGGAAAATTGATATTTTTATACAAATTGAATCTATTTGGTTGAAAATTCTTCTGTTTGGTAGAAAATTTAACTATTTCATTCAAAATTTATTTTATTTGGTTTAAAATTAATTTTTTTATTGAAAATTTAACTATGCTGTTTTTAGTTGAAAACTTATCTGTTTTAGGTGAAAATTAGACTTTTTGTGATAGAAAAGTAATCTCATTAGTTGAAACTTTATCTTTTTCATTAAAAATTAATTTTTTTTTGGTTGAAGATCATTTTCGTTAAAAATTAATTTCTTTAAATGAAAATTCAACTATTCCATTTTGAAAATTCATCTATTTTGATGAAAATTTGTCTTTTTTGGTAGAAAATTAATCTTTTGGATTGAAAATCATCTGTTTGATTGAACATTCAACTATTTCATTGAAAATTTATTTATCTGGATAAAAATAAATTTTGTTACTGAAAATTAATTATTCTATTTTAGTTCAAAATTCATTTATTTAGTTGAACATTTAACTGCTTCGTTAAAAATTCGTTTCATTAGTTGAAAATTAATCTTTTAAACTAAAAATGTAAATTTTCCATTTTTGCTTGAAAATTTATCATTTTTAGTTGAAAATCCATTTGTTTTGTTGAAAACTCAATCCAATTTAATTTTGTAAAAAATTCATATTTATGGTTTAAAAATTCCACTTTTTTTGTTAAAAATTTGTATTCGACATTTCAAATGAGATTTTTTTTCTTTATTGACAAAAAAATATTTCTTATTTGAAAATTTTTATTTAATGCAAATTCCTCTTTTTGGTTTTAAAATTAGGTCGTTTTGGTTGGAAATTCCACTATTTTTTAAAAAATTCGTCTTTATTGATAGAAAAGTAATCTCATTAGTTGAAACTTAATCTTTTTTGTTAAAAATTAATTTCTTTGGTTGAAAATTTGTCTGTTTTGGTGGAAAATTAATATTTTTGGTTGAAAATTCAACTATTTGGTTAAAAATTAATTTTTTTCGTTGAAGATTTGTCATTTTACTTAAAAATTAATTTCTTTTATGTAAAATTGAACTGCTTTGTTAAAAATTCGATTTTTTAGTCAAAAATACATTTTTTAAACTTAGAATGTAACTTTCAATTTTTTAATTCAAATTTTTCTTGAAAATTTATCTATTTTAGTTAAAAGTTTATTAATTTTTACCGAAGATTGAGAACCTTAGTTGAAAATTTATCTATTTTGTTGAATATTCTTTTTTTTTCTTAATTGAAGATTAATTGTTTTAACTGAAGATTTAATTCTTCCATTTTTGGTTCGAAGTTGACGTTTTTGAGTTGAAAACTCTTATTTGGTTGACAATTCTGTATGAATTTTGTCTTAAAATGTGTTTAAATTAAATTTAGAATGACATTTTTTTTTGTGTGAACATTATTGAAAAAATGATCAGGGAAAAGCAAGGGAAAGTCAGGGAATTTCTAATTAGAAATTTTGTAGCAATCCTGTTAAATTTGATTTAAGAACCAAATCTTTTGTATGGTGATGATGAAAAGGAACAAAATTTAGGGTCAGAATTTAACGTAGAAAACCCGATAATTTTACCCAAAATTAATTAGCAATCTGGCCTTATAATTGTCGTAATCTTTAAACAGCTTCCGCCGCCGTAAAGTGTTTACATTTTCGCATAATTCTTAGATTGCTTTAATTTAATAATAATTTTAGTTTGATCATAAAATAAATTTCTTCTTCTCTTTTCAGATATCAAGACGAGGATCGCGACCTTGAAGCTCAAATGTTGGCTAAGGGACTACGATTAACACCAGTCAAACCCCGAGATCCAAAATGTTCGGTCCAGTTTGAAAATCGCAGTATTGTGTAAATAATTTTGCCCCTCACGCAATTTGGTGGTCATATAATTTTTAATTCACAAGACTGTCAATAATGGTGCGAGAAGCTCACTCATTTTATATAGATATTGCTGAAAAATCGCTGTTTTACAATCCTGAATATTTTAAGAACTTCTTTTTATGTCGTACATTTCGTTTTAATGTATTTTCAAGATTTAAACATGCATTTGCATTTCTTTCACGAGGAATTGATGGCTTCAAAATAAATTTATCAATTGTTTTACCGAACAATCACAATAATTTTAGGGGAAACCTGCCTAAAGTGGATAATGCATCCTACAGTGGATAATCATTAATCACGAGCACAGATAAAAGAAAAATAATTAATTTTAATTTAAGAACACGTATAGTGTCTTGATTATTAATTAAATTAATTATTTGGCATACTTTAGTATTTTAAATTAATGATTATCCACTGTAGGAGGTTTCCCCTGTACGTATTTTTTGCAAGAGCCTAAATATTCAGAAGGAAAAGCAGTTTATAGAAACTTTCTGGTTTCTGTAAAGGAACGGTACTATAAAGAAAATATTTACGATAGCACGTATTTATATTGTAAACTTGAGAGAAAATTCACGTTGTAGAGTACTGTCGATATTATTAATTATTGTGTAGTTGCTTTAGCTGCAATGGACACCAAAAACATATTTTTGATGAATGAGCTTTGGATGAGAAACGAAAGCGTGATATGTACATTATAAACAAATTAAGATGTAAAAATCTATTTTTTATGTTCGCAAAGAGACTGGAATTATTTTAAAGTAGGGTTGTCAACTGTTATAAACTAAAACTAAGTCACAAGTCATTTTTACGCAAAATTAAAGGATGAAGGAAAGCATACATTTGCGGAAAATGGATTTGATTTTATCTGGAAAAAAAATAAAATAAAAAATGTACATCTGAGAGATTTTTTGGCACGCTCGAAAACGCTAGCTTACCGTGAAAGGATTAAAAGAAGAAACTCTAGATTAATTTTGCCTGTAGTCTAACTGAAATTGCCATTTAAAATATCGTAGATTGCTTTCCATGACTAAACTTGCGAACATTGTTTTAACAGTGATAATGAAAATGAGCTTTTTAATCGTAAAACTTAATCATTGTGAAATAGCAGTTGAAGTGCACAATTTAAATGGTGACGTCGAAGGTCGAAATACTTTTTACAATATTTTGTATTTGTAATAATCAAAAATCCACTCTTCATTTCTTTGGAGAACATTTTATTATTTTACTTATTTATTTTTATTTATTTTGTCTTTAAAGATAAAAAAAGTGGATCCAATTTATGATTTTTTCATAATTGCAGTGGGAAACTATTTTCCAAAATAATTTTTATCTAACAAGTCTCAAAATTTGCGTCTGCTAGTGCCAATGTAATTAGAGATTTGAGAAAGTCATTCCGCAAAGGAAAAATGAAACCCTAGGAATTTTGAGGTGGAATTGAAAAAGCGAAAATCGACGGTTAATTGTAAATTTTTCTGTTTTCCTTGATTTTAATCTATGCAATATTGTGTTGTCTAGTCTTTTCAGAGTCAAGAAAACATTCTAGGCTGATAAATAAATCAAGAAGCTGTCCATTTATTATTTGTTACGTTTTTTTGTACTTTTCACGTAATGTGTATGTTTTTGTAAATAGTCTCCATAGTCACAATGTAATTATAATTCTTATTGTATGCGTGGCCAAGTGTACGTGAAATAATTTTAAGCTCCTAACGTGACTAAGATAAGCTTAACATTTTGTTTAAGTTGCGCTAATTTTAATAAAGACTTTTATATTTATCAATTTAAATCAATTCCAAGTCACCCTTCCTCCATTTACAATTTGAAATTATTATAATTTTTCAAATTCGCGTACTACGGATAATTCATATATTCGTAGTAATTATTTGAGATTACTGTATTAATTATAAAATTATTTTAAAAAAATGATAATTTATACTAGAGTCGTCCAGAATAAGGCTTAATTTTTTCTAAAATGGCTCCCCTACAAATTGTTCCTTTTGGTGTGAAAATGTTCCTTGAATTTTGGTATAATTAAAAAGTAGTTTTTTTATTATTTTAATTTATTTTATATGATTTTACTCTTATCATATTGAATAAAAACAGTTTCAATGAAAAAATATTAAAACATTAAAAAAAAAATTTATTTTAACAATTGCATGGTGTCTGCCCTATCAAGAAACCTGTTTTTTTTTGTTTGAAATTAATTTTTTTTAGCCGAAAATTTAACTATTTTATTTTTGGTATAAAATTGATTGTTTTTAATTCAAAACTCAAGTATCTGGTTGAAAATTCGTTCCTTTTGGTAGAAAATTGAACTTTTCACTGAAAAATCTTTCTTAGTTGAATTGAACTGTTTTTGATTAAAAATAAAAATCTTTTCTTGGTTGAAATATCAACTACTACATTTTTTGTTCCGAACTGATCTATTTTGGAATGTAAATTTAATTACTTGGTTGAATGTTAATCTCTTTTATTAAAAATTAATTTTTTTGTAAAATTAACTTTTTACTAAAAATTTAGCTTTTGATTTAGCTGTTTATTTTTTTATTTAATTTTAATTTAGCTGTTGAAATTTTAACTATTTTGTTAAATTTTTTTTTTCAACTGAAAATGTTACTATTCAAGTTGAATATTCCATTATTTCAGTTTAAAGTTTATCTCTGTCTATTAATCTTTTGGTTGAAAATTCAATTATTCTATTTAAAGATTCAGTAAAAAAATTAATTTAAAAAAAAATTTCAGCAAGAAATACTTCAATTTTCAACCAAAACGATGAATTTTCAACCAAGAAGATTAATTTGCTACCAAAAAAGACAAATTATCAACAAAATACACGAATTTTCAACTAAAAAATGTAAATTGTCCAAAAAATTGAATAGTTATATTTTCTTTTAAAAAAATCAATGTTTTTATGTGGTTCAAAAGCTTTTTTTTAACTGTAAATGTAACTGTTCTAATTTAATATTTCATCATTTTAGTTGAAAATTCATCTTTTGGTTGAATATTAATTTTTTTACCTCTGATAATTTAACTATTCAATTTTTGGTTGACAATTTATCTTTTTTAGTGGAAAATTCATGTATATTATTGAAAATTCGTCTTTTGTGGTAGAAATTAATCTTCTTGATTGAAAAATCGTCTTTTTTGATAGAAAATTAAACTTTTCGTTTGAAAAGTAATCTGCTTCATTGAAAATTTATCTGTTTTGTAATTCAAGTATTCCAGTTAATTATTCATTATTTTAGGAGAAAATTCATCTTTTTTTTTAATGTAATTTTTTGATTTAAAATGTATTCCAGTTGAAGATTCATAATTTTGGTTGAAAATTGATATTTTTTAGTTGAAAATTGAACTGTTTGGTTGAAAATTGATCTTTTTGTTTCTTCGGTTTATAATTGATCCCAGTTGAAGATTCGTCATTTTAGTTGAAAATTCATCTTTTTAGTTTAAAATTCAACTATTTCAATTGAAGATTCATAAAAATTCATAAAACTTTATTTTTTGTTTTAAAATTCATTCCAGTTGAAGATTCATCATTTTAGTTGAAAATTCATCACCTTGGTTGAAAGTTTGTTTTCTCTTTTTGGTGCAAAATTAATTTTTTTAACTAAAAATTTAACAATTCCATTTTTTGTTGAAAATTGATATTTTTTAGTTAAAAATTGAACTGTTTGGTTGAAAATTGATCTTTTTGTTTCTTTGGATTAAAATTGATCCCAGTTGAAGATTCGTCATTTTAGTTGAAAATTCATCTTTTTAGTTTAAAATTCAACTATTTCAATTGA
>JAABKJ010007545.1:193836354-193851261 GCA_011634705.1 Andricus grossulariae
ACCTTGGTTGAAAGTTTGTTTTCTCTTTTTGGTGCAAAATTAATTTTTTTAACTAAAAATTTAACAATTCCATTTTTGGTTGAAAATTGATATTTTTCAGTTCAAAATTCAAGTATTTGGTTGAAAATTGATCTTTTTTAGTTGAAAATTCAACTATGATTTGGTTGAGAATTCATGGATTTTGTTAGAAAATCGTCTTTTTTGTTTGAAAATTAATCTTTTCCTTTGAAAAGTAAT
This sequence comes from Andricus grossulariae, assembly GCA_011634705.1. Lineage (NCBI taxonomy): Eukaryota > Metazoa > Arthropoda > Insecta > Hymenoptera > Cynipidae > Andricus > Andricus grossulariae. The sequence continues at coordinate 193,836,592 of JAABKJ010007545.1, forward strand.
CTTCTTGTTTGAAAATTCATCTGTTTTATTGGAAACTAAAGTATTACAGTTAATTATTCATCAATTTAGGTGAAAATTAATCTTTTTGGTTGAAAACTCATCTTTTTGATGAACGGATTTCTAGATCAATTTAGAGAATAAATTAAATTTGAAAAGGCTTCTAGGGATTTCATAAATTTCAAGGAATTTCAAAGGTTTTAGGGTATTTTAAAAGCTTTTAAGGAATTTCAGAAAATATCAAATATTTCAGTGGATTTCAAGGGGCTTTATCAGATTTTATAGGATTTTATTACGGGACTTCAAAGATTTTAAAGAATTTTGGATATTTTAAAAGTTTCCAAGGAATTTAATGAAATTTCCTAACTTTTAAAGTTTTTCAAAGAATTTCGTAGGACTTCAGAAAATTTCAAAGGATTTAAAAAATTAGTCAATTAACTTTTTTATTGACAATTTATATTTTCTGGCTGAATATTCAAGTGTTTGGTTGAAAATTCATCTTTTTGGCATGAAAATTGTTGAAAATCAGTGTGTTTTGGTTCAAGATTCAACTATAATGTTGAAAATTAGTCTTTTTTGTTTGAATTCGAATGTTTTAGATTTTAAATTAAAATTGCTATTACATGTTTCGTTGAAAGTTAATCTTATTCGGTTCAAAAATAAATTAATTGGTTGAATATTAAAATGCTTTGTAAACAGCTCATTTTGTTATGGTTGAAGATTCATAATTGTAGTTGAAAATTTAATAATTGTGTTTTAAATTACATTTTTTGTTGAAAATTAAATTGTTTCAGTTGAAGATTCGTCTATTTTGTTGAAAATTTAACTGCTTGATTAAAAATTAATTTTTTTTGAAAATTATTCTTTTTTAGTTGAAAATTCAACTGTTGGGTTCAAAACGAACTTTTTTCTTTAAAATTTATATGTTAGGTTTAAATATTTAGCTGTTTTGTAAAAAATTGGTCTTTTTGGCTTGAAATTTGAATAGTTTGCGAGAAAATTCAATTGTTTGATTAAAAATGAACTTTTTTCTTGAAAATTAATCTTTTTTGCTTGAAATTTAAACAAATTATTAGAAAATTCAACTATTTGGTTCAAAATGAACTTTTTTTCTTTAAAATTTATATAAACTTCAAAATATATTTTAAACTTACTCGAGTTATTTTCAGAAATAATAATTTTTCAATTGTCATTTATTATTCAAATTTCTTTCTTAAGATTTTCTCAAAATGAATTTTTTAAAATAAAAAATCATTTAAAATTTTTCCACCAAACTTAAGAAATATTTGTTGTTTTCTTCAAACCCTTTCGAAATCTTCAAAAATCTAAATTTATTTTTTTTTATTTTTTGAAATCTTTTCCACTTTGAAATTAAGTTTGGATTATCTCAAAAATTGTAAATATCTTTTAAACTAACACAATTTTTTCCAAATTGATAATTGTTCAACTGTTATTATTTTTTTGCATCAAAATTCAAAAATTTCACTTACATATTGAAAAATTTGTTAAATAGAACAATTAAAATTGTAACGTTCAAAGTTTTAATTTAACAATCTGCAATATTAACGATTCAAGGCTTTAATTTTAAATAATTTAGTTTAAAATTGTTTAGTTTTTAATATTTGATTTATAATTGCTCATTTTTAATAAAAAGTAAAATATTCCTAAATAATTAAAAAAGTCTTCCTTAATTAAAAAATGTAAAATTAAATTGTTTAAAAATGGAATATTTCAGATTGAAACAATATTTGAATAGGATTTGAAATTGAAAAAGGTATTTTCAACAAAATAGTTAAATTTTCAATTAAACTGATGAATCTTTGATAAACAAAAATTAATTCTCAACAAAAAATGTAATAGTTGATATTTCCACTTGAAAATATTTTAAGTTTCAATTAAAAATTGGCAAATTAATCTAAAAAATACGAATTTTGAATAGAGGAGTTGAATTGTCAACAAAAAAAGATTTTTAAATCAATGAAGAAAAAAAATCTTATCAAAAATTTTGATTTTTCAAGTCATAAAGACGAATTTTTGAAAGATAAAAATTGAATTTACAACTCAAAAAGATGCATTTTCTACAGAAATAATTGAATTCAATTTCAATCAGAGAAATAATTTTTTAACCAAATAATATAAATTTTTAACGAGATAGTTAAATTCGAAATCAAGCAGATGAATTTTCATATAAAATTGAAAAAATTAATTTTCAATTAAAAAAAAACTATTTTTCAACCAAAGAAAGGAAATTTCAGCCGAAAAAGAATAATTTTCAACAAAATACACCAATCAATCATATATTTTATCTGTCATAAAATTTTTAACTTAATTGTTAAATTTTCAATCAAACAGACCAATTATCAATAAAATAGATTAATTTTAACTAAAATAGATGATTTTCCAACAAGAAATAGAATAATATAATTTCCAGTTAGAGACATAAGTTTTGAAGCAAACAAAATATATTTTCAACGAAATAGTTAAATTTTTAACCAAACAGATCAATTTTCAACCAAAAATATTAGTCTATCAAAAGAAAAAATGTCGACGGAAAATGGAATAGATAAATTTTCAGTTAGAAAAATTAATTTTCAATACAAACAAAAAATAATTTTTAACCAAAAACTGAAATTTCAACTTGAAAGATTAATTTTCTCCTGAAGAGAAGAATTTTTAACAAAATACATGACTTTTCAACTAAAAAAGATCAATTTTTAACAGAAAATAGAATACTTCCAATTCAAGTCAGAGAAATAAATTTTCAATGAAATAGTTAAACTTGAGACCAAACAGATGAATTTTCAACGAAAAAGATTAAATGTGTATTAAAAAGAAAAGAAATTTCGACAAAAAATGGAATAGTTAAATTTTTAGTGGAACAAAAATTAATTTTCAATATAAAAACTAATTTCCTACTAAAAAAGAATAATTTCTAAAAAAATACATGAATTTTCAACTAAAAAAAAAATACATTTTCAATAAAAAATAGAATAGTTCAATTTTCAGTTAGAGAAATAAGTTTTTAAGCAAATAATATAAATTTTCAAGCAAACAAATACATTTTCTACCAAAAATATTGACTGTCTATTAAAAAAATTCTCCACCAAAAATGTAGTTAAATTTTTAGTTACAAAAAAATAATTTTCAATAAAAAAACTCATTTTCAACCATAGAAAAAGTAATTTTCAATGAAAAAGAAAACAATACGTGAATTTTCAACCAAATATTTTATTTTTTAATAAAATTTTCAACAAAAAAGGTTATGTTGCCATAAGGAAAAAATTTCAGAAAAATAGATGCATTTTTAACTGAAAAAGATCAATTTTCAACAAAAAACAAAATAGTTTAATTTTAAGTTAGGGAAATAAGTTTGTAACCAACTAAAATTAATTTTTAACGAAATAATAAAATTTTCAACCAAACAGATAAATTTTCAGCCAAAAAGATTAGCTGTTTATAAAAAAAATCTAAGAAAAATAGAATAGATCAATTTTCAGTTAAAAAAATTAATTTGCAATAAAAAAAAATTTTCACCAAAATATGAAATTTCAACTTGAAATATCAATTTCCTACTGAAGAGAATAATTTTTAACAAAATAGATTACTTTTCAACTAAAAAAGATAAATTTTCAACAAAAAATAGAATAATTTTCAACCAAAAAGGTTAATTTTCTACAAAAAAAATCAATAAGATAGATGAATTTTCAACTAAAAAAAAATAGATTTTCAACAAAAAATAGAATAGTTTAATTTTCAGTTAGAAAAATAAGTTTTAAAGCTAATAATATAAATTTTCAAGGAAATATTTAAATTTTCGAGTAAACAAATGAATTTTCTACCAAAAAGATTTATTGTCTATCAAAAAAAGGCTACAAAAAATGTAGATACATTTTTAGTTGAAAAGATGAATTTTTAATTAAAAAAACTAATCTTCAACCAGAGAAAAATTAATTTTCAATAAAAAAACTAATTTTCTACCAAAAAAGAATAATTTTTAACAACATACATGAATTTTCAACCAAATATTTTAATTTTTACTGGAATTTTTATCTTAGTAGTTGAATTTTCAACGAAAAAGGTGAATAAGTCACCAAGAAGATGAATATTCTACCACGAAAGACATAGTTTTAACAAAATACAGAAATTTTCAAACAAATAGTTGAATCTTAAACTCAAGGAGATGGATGTTCGAAAAAACATGATATAGTTGAAAATTCAGTTTAAAAAAATTAATTTTCAATACAGAAAAAATAATTTAGTAATTTTGAACCAAAAAGGATTAATTTTCAACAAAATACATTAATTTTCAACTGAAGAAGACAAATGTTCAACCAAACATGGACTAGTTGAATTTTCAGTTAAAAAAATAATTAAGAAAAAATTTTAACAAACTAGTTAAATTGTGATTAAAAAAAACTTTCAACTAAAATGATGAATTAACCAAAGAAATTAATTTTTAACAAAGTAGTTCCAATTAGTAGATTTTTTCCTAAAGCAAGGGTAATTAGTGCGCGTGGAGCGCACACAATGTTCTGGTATAGTAAAAAGCCATATTTTGAAACCAATATGCGTACTGTTTTAATTTTCAAAATTCGGATTGATAAATGATACGCGTGAGCGAACAAAAATGATACAGTTAAAAAATATATTTATAAACAAAATAATAATAAATAAATAATATGAAAAAAAAGTTTACAAACATAGGATTGATAAATGATACGCGTGAGCGAACAAACATGATACAGTAAAAAAAAATGTATTTATAAAAAAAGTAATATAAAAAAAAATGCAAACTTCGGATTGATAAATGATACGCACGAGCGAACACAAATGATACAGTTAAACAAATATTTAGAAAAAAATAATAATAAATAATAGAAAAAAAAAGAAACGACGAACTGCAAACTACACCATGCTCCTATTTTTGTACGTGCAACATCATCGCAAATGATTTCATACATATATATACATATGCAAAAAATAATAATAAATAATAAATAAAAAAAAACGTTATTCATCATGTCTGAAATTGAAGTACGATTTTTTGAGGATTATGTTTGAATACCGAAAACAATCCTAATGCCTATTGAAAACACGCATAGGTACGGATTTTTTTGTGAAATTAAGATAAAGAGTGATTTTGGTTTCGTATAGATAAACCGAGATAGAGATAAACGTTTCCTTTGATGATTGACACAATTACACATACACACACATATTCTCGCGATTATTCGCGGTTTAGTGTGGATATAGCCAAGTCGCTTAGAGCAAAGGCTCCAGGCTCCAGTGCTCGGAATTCTGGCGAGGTGAACGTGTTCGCTGAGACCAGAGTCGCTAGTCATAAGCCAACAAACAGTTCTTCCTTTCGGTTATTCAGTGTACCAACTACCTCAGTGCCGGTAGGACTAAAACTCGGTCTCCTCTCTCTTTCCTCGATCCTTCTACGTCAAGTAGGTACCCTAATTCACGCCTTTCTTTTTTCACCAACCGAGAACCGCGAAATGGGTCCATTCAATCCTTCTCATATGCAAAATTAAACAACAAAAAATCACTAAACAAATTTCACCCCACTACATGCATTTACAGTAATGTTAATAAACGAACGATATTAACATGTTGGTTCAAGCAATTTGTGTTTATTGTGATTAGATCAGAACTAAAGGATACATCCGAAGGTCTGTCTCTAGGAGCAAATACAATTAATCTTTTTACTGTCAATGTAAAAAATATTTTTGTGAGTTACCTACATTCTGTTAAGATGTTGAACTAGAGGATGGGTCTCAAAGTCTATATCTAGAAACAACTAAAATTAATCTTTTATTAATCATAATAATAATACTTTTCATGAAAAATAAATTCTTGTAAGTTACCTACATGTCAACATGTTGAGTCAAGTAACGTTGATATATTTTGATTGCATTAGAACTAGAGGATGCATCTATTAATATCCATATCATTAAGCTGTACTATCTATTAATTCATAATATTAATGTATACAAAAAGAAATTAAGTGACTTAGATTTTATCAACATGTTGATTCAAGCATTGTTTCATACATTGTCATATCTTTCTACTATCAATGTATACAAAAAAAATTAAGTTACTTGTATTCTATCAACATGTGGATTCAAGTCACTTTTATATATTCTGATTAGATTAGAACTAGAGGATGCTTTTGAAGGTTTATCATTAGGAACAACTAAAATTAATCTTTTCACTATTAATGTCTAACAAGAAAAATTCTTCCAAGTGACCTGCATTCTGTCAATATGTTGATTCAAGCAATTTTAATGTATTTTGTGATTAGATCAGAACTAAAGGATGCATATAAAGCTATATCTCTAGGAACAACTAAAATTATTCTCCTTACTAATATTGTATAAAAAAATTCTTCTAAGTGTTTTGTGTTGTTCGGAGTGTTTTATGTTTTGATTAGATTAGAACTAGAGGATTAATCGGAAGGAATCTCTAGGAACAACTAAAATTAATCTTTTTACTATTAATGTATAACAACAACAAAAATTCTTTCAAGTGACCTGCATTCTGTTAAGATGTTGATTGAAGAAATTGTTGTATATTTTTATCTGATTTGAACTAGAGGATGGGTCTCAAAGTCTATCTCTAGGAACAACTAAAATAAATCTTTTATTAATCATAATAATAATATTATTAATGAATAATAAAAAATATCTTGTAAGTTGCCTACATTCTGTCAACATTTTGAGTCAAGTAACTTTGATATATTTTGATTACATTAGAACTAAAGGATGCATCTATTAATATTCATACTATCTATTAACTCATAATATTAATGTATACAAAGAAAACTTAAGTGACTTGAATTTTATCAACATGTTGATTCAAGCATTGTTTCATATATTGTCATATTGTCATATCTTTCTACTATTAATGTATACAACAAAAATTAAGTTACTTGTATTCTATCAACATGTGGATTCAAGCCACTTTTATATATTTTGATCAGATTAGAACTAGAGGATGCTTTTGAAAGTTTATAATTAGGAACAACTAAAATTAATCTTTCCACTATTAATGTCTAACAAGAAAAATTCTTCTAAGTGACCTGCATTCTGTCAATATGTTGACTCAAGCAATTTCAATGTATTTTGTGATTAGATCAGAACTAAAGGATGCATATAAAGCTATATCTCTAGGAACAACTACAATTATGCTGTTTACTATTATTGTATAAAAAAATTCTTCTAAGTGACCTACATTTTTACATGTTGATGGAAGCAATTTTTGTATATTTTTATTAAATTAGAACTAGAGGATGAGTCTCTAAGTGTATCTCTAGGAAAAAAAATTAAAACATTACCTACATTATGTTAACATGATGTTCAAGCAGTTTTTCTATATTTTGATCAGAACTAGAAGATTCATCGGAAGGAATCTCTAGGAACAACTAAAATTAATTTTTTTACTATTAATGTATAACAACAACAAAAATTCTTTTGAGTGACCTGCATTCTGTTAAGTTGTTGATTGAAGAAATTGTTGTATATTTTCATCAGATTGGAACTAGAGGATGGGTCTCAAAGTGTATCTCTAGGAAAACAAAAAATTCAAATATTACCTACATTGTGTTAACATGCTAATCCAAGCAGTTTTTGTATGTTTTTATCAGATTAGAACTAGAGGATTCATCGGAAGGAATCTCTTGGAACAACTAAAATTCATCTTTTCACTAATAATCCGTAGAAAAAAATTGACTTGCATTTTGTCAATATGTTGATTCAAGCAATTTTTATATATTACGATTAGATTAGAACCAAACGATTTATCTCAAGATCTATCTCTGGGGACAACTCAAATTAATCTTTTTAATATTATTGTATAAAAAAAAAGAAAAAAATTCTTTTGAGTGACCTGCATTTTGTCAACATGTTGATTCAAGAAACTTTGATATATTTGGATTAGATTAAAACTAGAGGATGCTTGTGAAGCTATATCTTTAGAAACAACTAAAATTAATCTTTTTACTATTAACGTATAACATTAAAAATTCTTTTAAGTGACTTGCATTCTGCCAACGTGTTGATTCAAGCAATTTTAATGTATTTTGTGATAAGAACTAAAGGATACATCTCAAGGTCTATCATTAGGAATAAATAAAATGATTCCTTTTTACTATTAATGTAAAAAATTTCTAGTAAGTTACCTACATTTTAACATGTTGATGGAAGCAATTTTTGTATATTTTGATTAAATTAGAACTAGATGATGGGTCTCAAAGTTTATCTCTAGAAAAAATTTAAAAAATTGCCTACATTATGTTAATATACTGATACAAGCAGTTTTTGTATGTTTTGGTTAAATTATTACTAGAGGATTGATCGGAAGGAATATCTGGGAACAACTAAAATAAATCTTTTTACTGATAATCCATATAAAAAAAAAGTGTCTTGCATTCTGTCAACGTGTTGATTCAAGCAATTCTTATGTCTTTTGTGATTAGATTAGAATAAAAGGATGCATATAAAGCTATATCTCTAGGAACAATTAAAATTAATCTTTTTACTATTAACGTATAACGAAATTCTTCTAAATGACCTGCATTCTTTCAACGTATTGATTCAAGAAACTTTTATATATTTCAATTAGATTAGAACTAAACGATGCATCTCAAGATCTATCTCTAGGGACAACTTAAATTAACCTTTTTAATATTATTGTATAAAAAAAGAAGACAAAAGTTATTTCAATGACCTACATTTTGTCAGCATATTGATTCCAGCAATTTTTATATATTACGATTAGATTAGAACTAAACATTGAATCTCAAGATCTATCTCTAGGAACAACTCAAACTAATCTTTTTACTATTAATGTATAACAACAACAAAAATTCTTTTCAGTGACCTGCATTCTGTTAAGATGTTGATTGAAGAAATTGTTGTATATTTTGATCAGATTTGAACTAGAGGATGGGTCTCAAAGTCTATCTCTAGGAACAACTAAAATTAATCTTTTATTAATCATAATAATAATACTAATAATGAAAAATAAAAAATAAATTCTTGTAAGTTACCTACATTCTGTCAATATGTTGAGTCGACTTTGATATATTTTCATTGGACTAGAACTAGAGGATTCATCGGAAGATCTATATCTAGGAACAAGTAAGATTAATCTTTTTACTATTAATGTATACAACAAAAAATTATGTCACTAGCATTTTGTCAATATGTTGATTCAAGCATTTTTTCATATATTGTACTTAGATTAGAACAAAAGGATGCATTTCCAGGTTTGTGGGAGCAACTAAAATGAATCTATTTACTATTAATGTATACAAAAAAATTGACTTGTATTCTATCATCATGTGGATTCAAGCCACTTTTATATATTTTGATTAGATTAGAGCTAGAACATGCTTTTGAAGTATATCATTAGTTTCCTAAATTCTGTCAACATGTTGAGTCAAGTAACTATGTTATATATTGATTGGATTAGAACTAGGGGATTCATCGGAAAGTCTATATCTAGAAACAAGTAAAATTATTCTTTTTACTATTAATGTATACGAGAAAAAAAATTAAGTGACTTGCATTTTGTTTACATTCAAGCATTTTTCATATATTGTGGTTAGATTAGAAAAAAGGATGCATTTCCAGATCTATCTCTAGGAACAGCTAAAATTAATCTTTTTACTGATAATCCATACAAAAAAAAAAGTGACTTGCATTCTGTTAACATGTTGATTCAAGCAATTTGTATATATTTTTATTAGGTTAGAACTAGAGGATGCTTTTGAATGTCTATCTTAAGGAAAAACTAAAATTAATCTTTTTTTTTTCTTTTCTTATTAATGTATAACAACAAAAATTCTTCTAAGTGACCTGCATTCTGTCAACATGTTGATTCAACCAATGTGAATGATTAGATCAGGACTAAAGGATGCATCTTAAGGTCTATCATTAGGAATATCTAAAATGTTTCTTTTTTACTTTTAATCTAAAAAAATTCTTGTAAGTTACCTACATTTTAACATGTTTGATGGAAGAAATTTTTGTATATTTTGATTAAATTAGAACTGGAAGATGGGTCTCTGTATCTCTAGGAAAAAAAATTAAAACATTACCTACATTGTGTTAACATGCTAATCCAAGCAGTTCAACTAAAATTAATCTTTTTACTATTGCTGTATAACAACAAAAATTCTGTCAACGTGTTGATTCAAGCAATTCTGATGTATTTTGTGATTAGATAAGAAGTAAAGGATGCATATAAAGCTATATATCTAGGAACAACTAAAATTAATGTTTTTACTAATATTTTATAAAAAAATTCTTCTAAGTGACCTACATTCTTTTAACGTATTGCTTGGAGAAAATTTTATATATTACGATTAGATTAGAACCAAACGTTATATCTCAAGATCTATATCTAGGAACAACTCAAATTAATCTTTTTAATTTGTCAACATGTGTAATTCAAGCAATTTTCTTGTATTTTGATTGGATTATAATTAGAGGATAGGTCTCCAAGTCTATGAATAACTTGAATGAATCTTTTTACTATTAATGTATACAAAAAAAAACTAAGTGATTTGCATCCTGTCAACATGTTGATTCAAGCAAATTGTATACATTTTGATTAGATTAGAACAAAACGTTGTATCTCAATATCTATCTCTAGGAAAAACTCAAATTAATCTTTTTATATTATTGTATAAAAAAAATACAAAATTCTGTTAAGTAATCTGCAATTTGTCAACATGTTAATTCAAGCAATTTTCTTATGTTTTGATTTGATTAGAACTAGAGGATAGATCTCAAATTCTAAATATAGGAAAAAATAAAATGAATCTTTTCACTATTAATGTATGCCAAAACGAACAATTAAATATTGACTTGCATTCTGTCAACATTGGTTCAAGCAATTTGTATATATTTTGATTAGATTAGAAATAAAGGATGCATATAAAGCTATATCTCTATGAACAACTAAAATTAATCTTTTTACTATTATTGTATAAAAAAAATTCTTTCAAGTGACCTGCATTTTGTCAACTTGTTGATTCAAGAATATATTTTGGTTAGATTAGAACTAGAAGATGCATCTGAAGGTCTATCTCTAGGAACAACTAAAATGAATGTTTTGACCATTAATGCAAACAAACAAAAAATTGACTTGCATTCTGTTAACATGATTCAAGCAATTTATATATATATATATATTGTGTTTAGATTTGAACTCAAGAATGCTTATCAAGATCTAACTATAGGAATACTAAAATTAATCTTCTTACTATTAATGCATGAAAAAAACTTCTTGTAAGTGACCTGCAATATGTCAAAATGTTGATCCTAGCAGTTTTTATATATTGTGATTAGATTTGAACGAAAGAATGCGTATCAAGATCTAACTATAGGAACAACAATTAATCTTCTTACTATAATTGTATAAAAAAATTCTTGTAAGTTATCTGCATTCTATTCTTCATTAGTATACATAAAATGTCTTCGAAAAAACGTTAAATGTCAAAGTGAATAAATTGCAAAATCAGACAATCGCTGACTTTGTTCGACGATTTGCAATTAAACAAAGTCTAGAGAATGCCATTTTCTGTTAGATACAAAAGTTCAACACACATTCATGGAGATGCATTCAAATGACCCTCTTTTCTTCATTCGAAAAAGTATGTCATTACAAAAAAATTTGAGTTTTGAAAGGAAAAGTACCTTTTTTGAATAAAATTAGTTCGTTTTGAATCACACAAATGCTTTTTCGACCCGCCAGCAAAAAGATTTGTTTTATTCAGTTTTGAAAAATAGGAAATGATCGAAAACGAATAGCATATACGTGCCATGGAGAATTGGTCAAGTGCAATTAAAGTAAAAATGATTATTGCTACCTATCATGATCATTGTCATTATCATCATCATTATCGTTGACTTTTCATGCAATTCTTTCTAAACAGTTATGATTAACGATCGAGTGTGGACTCTACATTACTCAACTTTGTTTCTCAGTTTTTGCAGAGTAATATATACATTATGCATAATATACACGAGAGCTTATGGTTATTTATGCTTATGTAAACTTTACTTTTGTTGAATATATACAAGTACTATTAATAATTGTCATTCGTTCGCATCTAATACATTCCGTTCGTAGAGATGCTTTTGTTTTTTGTTCCTATTTTTTTAAATGTTTGTCGGTCACTAGAGAGAGAATAAAAGATTATTATAGATGTTGAAATTTCCATAAAAATAAATTAAAAGTTTTGTTTTACATTATTTAGCAGATTTTTACGATTTAAGGGCCAATGTAATATTGAATGCCCTAATTTTTAACTTAGAAACTGATAAGTGTTCAGACATTGTACAACAAAATTTAATTCATAATTGAATCCTTATATTTTTTAAATAAATAAATATATATATATAATAAATTGTTGTATCCTTAGGTTTACCAATTTAAATAAGTTTAGTACCAAGCATTTATACTGAAAATTTGGCGATTTGGCAGATTTAAAATAAAATTTAAAAAAACGTTACACATAAAATGGGAACGTTTAAGGATGAATATTTCTTAATTAGATATCTTCAAAATCATAAAAGTAGATTTTAAAATCTACAAAACTTAAATAAAGATTAAAATATGCTGAAAATCATTTTTATATTCCATACTTCACATTCTTATCCCTATTTCAACTATATTTTTGGTTGAAAATTTAATTATTTTTGTTCAAGAGACAGCTATTTTGTTAAAAAAAAATTTTTTGTCAAAAATGCAACTACTTGGTTGAAAATTAAACTACTTTGTTGATTCATAAGGAACTAAATTCTAAATTAAACATTTCAACTCAATGCCTCTGAAATTATTTTATTTTTTTAAGTAATTAAATTACACAATTCAAAATTGGAATCATAGTAATCGGATTAAAAATTTTTATTTTAATAATTGGCAAAGCAATATCTTCCGCGTGCTGTAGCGCGCGTATAATATTGCAAATTTCTCTAATAATTTTTTTAAGTGGTAGGTGAGTGTAACATAATTCATAAAACATAGTAAAAGCGCCACTTTATTTTCAATCAACTGGAGTTGTTATTCAATTGGGAAATAAGATTTGTATATCATGCAACGTTTTTTTTTATTTATTGATTGGAAACCTATAATTATTAAGCTATTTTAATTTTCTCTCAGACTTATATGGTTGCTTTAATAGAAGAGTGAAAAATACTACAAAAATAGTAATAAAAAATCAATTAAAATCATATTTTGTGTTTCTCCAACAACATTAGTTGTTTTTTGTTTTTCATTTTATTTCGAAAAATCTAGTCCAAACTATAAAATCATATCCTATCTAAAAAAAATAAGTGGAACGAAATTCTCGAAAGTATCTATTTGAGTTTTGAAAATTTTATAATATTTCGAAAAAGAATTTGGAATATTTTAAAAACATTTATTTAATTTTTGCAGGATTGCAAACAAAAATATTAGGAAAACTTTGAATTATTTCAAAATATATTGTAAGGTTTTAGAAATTTCGAAAAAATTCAACAATGATTTTTAATTTGAAAAGATTTCAAGTCTTTTTGATCTAAATGTAGATTTTTCAAAATTTTAAAATAAAATTTTGATTTATTTTTTAAGATTTTAGGGAAATTTCAACAAATTTTCAAAAAATGTAGATTTTTGGGAAAATTTGTAACAATTTTTTGTTTTGCTAAATTCATTTTAAGACAATATTTAAAAAAGGTTTTGAAACATTCTAAAAGATTTCGAAAATTGTCAAAAAAGAATATGAAAGATTTTCAGGAAATGTTATTAATTTTTCAGAATTTTTTCAAAGTTTCAGGAAAAATTCTAATCATTTAAAAATATATTTAGAACTTTTTAAAATTTTTCGAAAATAATGCAAAATTGAAAAGATTTTGAAAAAATTAAAATAAAATGTAGATTTTTGAAGATTTTGAAGTACAATTTTGAAGTTTTTTCAAGATTTTAAAAAGTTTTAAGAAAATGAAAAACTTTTCTTGAGATTCCTGAGAATATTTAAAGTGATTCATTATTCTTAAAAATTAATTTGAAGAAAATATTCCAAAAGATCTAAAAATATTGCGAAAGATTTCAGAAATTATAAAAAACTAATTCGGAAGATTTCAAGACAATTTTGGGAATAATTCGAGTAATTTTAAAAGATATTTAAGAATTTTAGAAGTTTTGGAAGAGAAACAAATATTACAAAACTTTGAAAAATTTATGAAATATTTTAAATAGATTTAAAAGTTATTACGAATTTTACGAATTTTTACTTTAAAACACTTATTTTAAGAGAATAATTAAAAAGATTTCAAAACATTCCAAAAGATTTCCGAAATTATAAAAAAAGAATCTGAAAGATTCGAAGACAATTTTTTTAATTTTGCAGATATTTTTCAAAATTTCAGGAAAAATTTGAATAATTTTCAAAGATATTTAAAAGTTTTTATGAAATTTTCCTACAGATTTCTTGGAAAATTTCAATTATGAGTTTTTATTTCACAAAATTTATTTTAATTAAATATATTGAAAAGACCTCAAAATATTCCAAAAGATTTTCAAAATTGTGAAAAAAGAATCGGGAATTTTGTGAGGCAATTTTTTTTAATTTTGCAGAATTTTCGTCAAATTTTTGGAAAAATTCGAATAGTTTTAAAA
>JAABKJ010007545.1:193851271-193866080 GCA_011634705.1 Andricus grossulariae
GTTTTAAAAGATATTTGATTTTTTTTTAATATTCCAAAAAGAATGAACAATTTCAAAATATTTCAATAAAAACTTAAAACAAGTTGCTCACTTTTGATGATTCAAAAAAATTAATTTTAAGAGAAAATTTAAAAAGATTTTTAAACAATATTTTCGAGAAACCTAGGAAAACTATAATTGTATAACCTCAGAGGAAATAAACAAAGAAACTTAAAAAAATATTTTATATTAAAAATGATTTTTACCTCCAAGTTATAATTTGCCTACAATTGTTTTTTTCTGACATTTAAAATTCTTTTTTTGTTGAAAATTTTAGAAAAAATTCAAGAAAGTTTAAGAGATATTTGAAAAATGAATAAAGATGCAAAAATAATTTAAAACTTGAAAATATATTTTAAAAAATTTTTAATTTAAATTTTTGAAGATTTCGAATAAAAAAATTGTTAAGCTTTTTAAGAATTTTGAAAGGTTTCAAGGAAATAAACAACTTTTCTTGAAATTCCTGGAATTTTTTTAATGATTTTTTATTTTGGAAAATTAATTTTTAAAGAAAATTTAAAAAGATTTCTATATATTTCAAAAGATTTTCTAAAAATATGAAAAAAATGGAAGATTTTAAGGTAATTTTTTTAATTTAGAAAGATTTTTAAAAGTTTAGGAATAAATCG
Source organism: Andricus grossulariae (assembly GCA_011634705.1). NCBI lineage: Eukaryota > Metazoa > Arthropoda > Insecta > Hymenoptera > Cynipidae > Andricus > Andricus grossulariae. The sequence goes on from JAABKJ010007545.1 coordinate 193,851,940, forward strand.
AGTCAGTTTAAAAGATACTTAAAAATTCATCTCTTTTTGGTAGAAATTGATTTATTTTTTAATTTAAATTTCTACTATTTGATTTTAATTTTTCTTTTTTTTTTTGGTTGAGGATTCAACTATTTTGTTTAAAATTCATCTTTTTTTGTAAATTCAACGATATATGAATTTTCAACAAAAAAATAACTTTTTCAAAAATTTAAATTTGTTCAGAACGTAGATTAATTTTTAACCAATTAATTGAATTTTCATTCAAAAACATGAATTTTTAGCCAAGAAGCTTCAATTTCTACAAAAAAGATCAATTTCAACACAATACATCAATTTTTAAGAAAAAAGAATGAATTTCTCAAAATTTAAAAAATTTTTACAACGTAAATTAATTTTTAAGACAAAAATTACTTTTTGAAAAATTAAAATTTTTTGGCAACGTAGATTAATTTTTAATTAAATAATTGCATTTTTATCCAAAAAATTGCATTTTAATCCAAGAAAATTAATTTTGCACCAAAAAAGCCAAATTTTTGACAAACTACATGAATTTTTAATCAATTAATGGAATTTTGAACAATAAAGAAAGCAACTTTTAACCAAGTAGTTGAATTTTCAAAAAAAAAAAAACAGAATTCTTAACCAAACAAATTTGTCTTCTACCAAAAAGGACGAATTCTGAACAAAAAAGTTTATTTTGATCCAAATAATTAAATTTTCTACGAAATTGGTTGAATTTTTAGCCCGAAAAGACGAATTTTCAACAAGGAAGATTAATTTTCACCGAAAAAAAATTTCAACAAAATACATACATTTTCAATCAAGTAGTTAAATTTTCAACTAAAAAAGATCAATTTTCAGTCGTATAGTTGAATTTCTAAAAGATACAATTAAAATGAAAAATGGAATAGTTAAATTTTCAGTAAAAAAAATTATTTTGAACTAAAAACAAAATGGAATTGTCAACAATCTAGTTAAGTTTTTTACCAAAAATGTTCAATTTTTAACATAAAGGGTGAATTTTCAACAATAAATAGAATATTTCAAATTATATTAAGAAAAAAAGAATTTTCAAGAAAATAGTTAAATTTTCAACCAAAGAGATGAATTTTCGACAAATTACACGAATTTTTAACTAAAAATCCAAATTATTAACCAAAAATTAAACAGTTATATTTTCAGTTTAAGAAATTAATTTTCAAGCAAAAAAAACACTCATTGGCAAAAAAAAAGTTTAATTTTCAAAGAAAGAAATGAATTTCAAACAAATGGTTCAATTTTTTACTAAAAGGTGGATTTTCAACAATAAATAGAATACTTAAATTTTTAGTTAAAAAAATGGTTTTTCAATAAATAAATGAATTTTCAACAAAATAGTTTAATTTTCTACCAATGAAATTATATTTTCAACCAAAAAGATCAATTTTCAACCAAAAAAGATGCATTTTTAACAAAATAGATGAATTTTAAACATAAAAGATTAACTTTTATACAATTAAATAAATAAATCTTCAACCAAAAAACGAAGTTTTAATCAAATTTTAGAATCTTTGAACAAAAAGATGAATTTTCAAGCAATAATCTCAGTTTTCTACGAAAAAAAACTAATTTTCAATAAAAAAAAAAATTTCAACAAAATGTTTAAATTTTCAACTAAAATCAAGATTTTTCAAAATGTAAATTAAATTTTTAACAAATTAATTAATTTTTCAACTATAAAAGATACATTTTTTAACGAAAAAAATTAGTCAAAGTAGGCCTACAAAAAATGTATTTGTAGCCTATTAAGACGTAAATCTTGAATTAAAAAAAATAGAACTAGAAAATAATCTTAAATTTTTTTTTTTATTTGAAAAGAAACTTTAATATTTTTAATTTAGAAAAAAAAATAATTTTTCCAAATCATTTTCCTTAAAAAACGACTCTGAAGTTTCCTAAATCTAGGGAATTCAAACTTTTGTAATTAATTATAAACAAACTAAGCATCTGATCGAAAAATCGAAACACCTTTTTAAATGATTTCCAAATAAGTCCTCTTATAACAGTTAAATATTCAATAGTGTCAATTGATTGTATAATATTTAAAGAAACGAGAAAAAAAAATTTACCTCAGCCGGGACTTGAACCGTAAACGCCACTATCCAGAGTGGAGCGTTGCCAGTTACGCTCCACTCATGGACAGTGGCGTTCCCGGTTCGAATCCTGGCTGAGGCAGATTTTTTTCCTCGTTTCTCCAAATGTTAGTCGGTATATTTAATATTAAAAAAACTACCTGTGTTTCAGTGAGCTTTAAGTTTTTGCTCAACTGTAATCTTTTGGCAACGCTGAGATACTTATTTCTCTCAAATTCAGCTTCCAAAGATTTTATTTGCGCAGCCGTGAACGCAGTGCGAGGTCTCTTCTTTCTCTCATCATCACTAGCTGCACTCGAACTTCTTTCTTGAGAATCTCTTTCTCCCATGTCCACCCCGGACGTTGAATTTGCACCACTACTACTGGTACAGGCTTCTGAAATAAATTCAAATTTTGAAATTAATCACTTCAATATGCATACTTTCACTCAAATTACATAAAATTTCCTGTGAAAAAAAAGGAACGCCTTTCAAATCTGCTGGGATTCGAACCCAGGACCTTCGCTCTCCGAACGACTGCTCTAACAACTGAGCTACGGGTCCAGCCAACTTTTTCTCACAGAAACTCTTACGATTTCTATACATACACAATTGTAGAATTTTTGTCTAAGATTTTCATTTTAGTTATCTTGATCAGTTCTAACAGAAGATTTCGTGTTACCATCCGCAAACCAGAAATCTATTGTACTAACCCAAATGAGTAATCAAATCTTAGATATATTTTTACGTCATTAGAACAAGATAAATTTTTTTGAATAAGATAATAAATAAAATTTCATGTGAAAAAAAAAAGAAAAGCCTCTCAAATCGGCTGGGAATCGAACCCAGGACCTTTGCTTACAGGACGACTGCTCTAGTAACTGAGCTGCGGGTCCAGCCAATCTTTTCTCAAAGAAAATCTTACGCTTTCTAGATATTGATACACAATTGTACAATTTTTAGCTAAGGTAAGCTACTTTTATTATTTTTTTGAAAATTCAACAATTTTGTTAGAGAAATAGAGAAAATTGGTTTCTTTGGCATCAAATATCAACATTTTTAATAAAATTTTTTCTTGTTTGACTGAAAAATCTTTCTTGGTTGAATATTCAACTCTTTTTTTGAAAATTAGTATTTTGGTTTAAAAATTCATCTCTTATCAAATTTTTTAAATCTTTTTTGTTTAAAAATGCAACTGTCTGATTGATAATTAATCTGTTTTGGTTAAGGATTCAACTAATTTATTGAAAATATTTCTTTATTGGTTAAATAAAACTTTTTTTGGTTTAAAATAATAATATTTTTGGTTCAAATATCAACTATTATATTTTGTGTGAATTGATGATTCATCATTTAATTAAAAAGCCTTCCTTTTTGTTGAAAATTAATTTTTTAACTGAAAATTGAACTATTTTGTTAAAAAATCTACTTTTTTGGTAAAAAAATTCATTCTTTTGCTTAAAAATTCGTTTGGTTGGTTGAAGATGTATCATTTTGGTTTAAAATTCATTTCATAGTATAAAAGTTAAACTTTTTTGTTTAAAATTCATGTATTTTGTTAAAAATGAATCTTGTTTGATATGAAATTAATCTTCTTGGTTGAAAATTTATCTTTTTAGTTGAAAATTCATTTCTTTGGTAAAAAATTTAACTATTTTGTTAAAAATTAATTTTTTTGTTTGAAAATTCATTTTTTCAACTAAAATTTGAACTATTCTAATTTTCGTTAAAAATCCACCTTTTTGTAAAAAAAAATTAAACCATTTAGTTGGAAATTCATATATTTTTTTGAAAACTCGTCTTTTTTTGGTTGAAAATTGATTTCTTTTTTTGAAAATTGAACTATTTTGTTGGTAAATCGTGTTTCTTGTTGCTAAAAATTAATTTTTTATACTGAGAATATAACTATTTAATTGTTGGTTATTAATTTATCTTTTTCAGTTGAAAATTCGACTTTTTTTAAAGAAAATCCATTATTTTGGTTAAAAATTCGTTTGTTTGGTTGAAGATTCATCATTTTAGTTTAAAATTTATTTCATTGTATAAAAGTTAAACTTTTCTGTTAAAAATTCGTGTATTTTGTTAAAAATTAATCTTTTTTGGTATAAAATTAATCTTCTTGGTTGAAAATTTAATATTTCAGTTGAAAATTTATTTCTTCGGTAGAAAATTTAAAAATGTTGTTAAAAATTAATTTTTGTATTGAACATTAATTTTTTTCAAGTAAAATTTTAACTATTCTACATTTTGTTGAAAATACACCTTTTTTGTAAAAAATTGAACCAAATTGATTTCTTTGTTTGAAAATTGAACTATTTTGTTGATAATTCGTGTTTTTTTTTAATTAATTTTTAAAACTTAAAATATAACTATTTTATTTTTAGTTAATAATTATCTTTTTCAGTTGGCAATTCTACTTTTTTGGAAGAGAATTCATCTTTTTTGTCGAAAATTCCAAAATTTGGTTAAAAATTCGTTGTTTTTTTTGGTTGAAGATTCATCAGTTTATTTGAATATTTATTTAATTGTATAAAAGTTAAAGTTGTTGTCGAAAATTCATGTATTTTGTTGAAAATTCATTTTTTTTGTAAAAAATTAATCATCTTGGTTGAAAGTTTATCTTTGTTGGTTGAAAATTGATTTCTTTGTTTAAAAATTGAACTATTTTATTGATAATTCTTGTTTTTTATTGCTTAAAAATTAATTTTTTAGGTTGAAAATATATCTGTTTTATTTTTAGTGAATAACTTATCTCTTTCAGTTGAAAATTCGACTTTTTTGGAAGAAAATTCATCTTTTTTGTCGAAAATTCTAAAATTTGGTTAAAAGTTTGTTTCTTCTTTTTTTTTCTTGTTGAAAATTGATCAGTTTAGTTGGGAATTTATTTCATTGTATAAAAGTTAAACTAATCTTCTGGATTGAAAATTTATTTTTTTAGTAGAAAATTTATTTCTATGGTAGAAAAATTAACTATGTTGTTGAAAATTCATTTTTTTATTGAATATCATTTTTTTAGCTAAAATTTTAACTATTCTATTTTTGTAGAATATCCACCTTTTCTGTAAAAAATTGAACGATTTGGTTGAAAATTCATATATTTTGATAAAAACTCGTCTTTTTTTGGTTGAAAATTGATTTCTTTTTTTGAAAATTGAACTATTTTGTTGATAAATCGTGTTTTTTGTTGCTCAAAAATTAATTTTTTAAACTGAAAGATAACTATTTTATTTTTAGTTAATAATTTATGTATTTCGGTTTAAAATTCGACTTTTTTAGAAGAAAATTCGTTATTTTGGTTAACGATTTGTTTGTTTGGTTGAAGATTCATCATTTTAGTTTAAAATTTGTATCATTGTATAATAGTTAAATTTTTCTGTTAAAAATTCGTGTATTTTGTTAAAAATTAATGTTTTTTGGTATAAAATTAATCTTCTTGATTGAAATTTTATCTTTTTATTTGAAAATTTATTTCTTTGCTAAAAAATTTAACTAGTTTGTTAAAAATTAATTTTGTTTTTTGAAAATTCATTTTTTCCACTAAAATTTTAGCTATTCTAATTTTTGTTGAAAATCCCCCATTTTGTAACAAAAATTTATCCATTTGACTCAAATTTCATATATTTTGTTGAAAACTCGTCTTTTTTGGTTGAACATTGATTTCTTTTTTTGAAAATTGAACTATTTTGTTGATAAATCGTGCTTTTTTGTTGCTTATATATTTTGATAAAAACTCCTCTTTTTTGTCTGAAAATTGATTTCTTCGTTTGAAAATTGAACTATTTCGTTGAAAATTAATTTTTTAAATAAAAATTCATTTTTCAACTAAAATCGTAACTATTCAATTTTTTGTTAAAAATCCAAATTTTTGTCGAAAATTGAACAATTTGGTTAGAATTTTATATATTTTGATAAAAATTCATCAGCTTTGTTACAAAAGTAATTTCTTTAGTTGGAACTTAATCTTTTTGGGAGAAAATTGATTTCTTCTATCGAAAATCGAACTGTTTTGTTGATAATTCGTTTTGGTTTTTTTATGTATTGTTTTAAAAATTCATCGTTTTCGATAGAAAATTAATTTTTTTGATTTAAAATTCAACTATGTGGACAAAAGTTCATCTTTTTTATCAATGTTTCATCATTTTAGTTGAAAATTAATTTCTTTTTTCATTTCGTTATTAGTTTAAAGTTCATTTATTTTGTTGAAAATTTATCTTTTTGTTTGAAAATTCAACTATTGAAAAGCAAAAATTACAGCAGCCAGGGAAAATGAAAAATTGGTCAGAGAAAAGTGATGGAAAGTCAGGGAATTTGGAAATTGAGATTTTGTAGGCACCCTGTTCTTTTTTTTTAAATGTCCTACAAATTTATTCGTGAAAGAAAGTTATTGCTGGAATTCAGCAGGTATATGAGGAATAAATATATCAAGAAACGTCCAGATGTAATCAGATAAGACAAGAATTAAAACCGTATATTTCATTCCTCAAAGAGGCGTGCCAGACCCATTAAGAAATATATGGGATGTACCCCGTTGACGGTACGCAGTAGCTGCGGCCTGGGGCTCAATTACCCAGAAGAATTCTCTTCCTCATCAATCTCAACTCTTTTTGTAAGCGATGTTGTTTATATTTATATTTATCCCCGGTTACACGACAACAGTACAAGACTCGACTCGCCTCGCTCATGAGCAATGTCTTCAGTGTCTCTTTTAGTTCGTCGAAAGTGAGAGACTAAGCTTTTTAAGCGGCGGGTATCATCTTATAATTATCTTCCCATTCGTCATCTTGACGAAAAACTATACGCGTCTCAGTCTACTAATGAACTTGTTTCCGATGATGCGTCGCAAATAATTAAGATGATAAAACTGATGCTAAGATGGTATAGATAGAGCCGATGCTGAGATGATAGAGATAGAGCTGATGCTAAGATTCTAGAGATAGAGCTCATGCTAAGATGCTAGAGATAGAGCTGATGCTAAGCTGCTACAAATAGAGATGATGCTAAGATGCTAGAGATAGAGCTGATGCTAAGGTGCTACAGAAATAGATGATGCTAAGATGCTAGAGATAGAGATGATGCTAAGGTGCTAGAGATAGGAATGATGCTGAGATACTAGAGATAGAGATAATTCTAAGATCCTAGAGATAGGGATGATGTTGAGATGCCAGAGATAGAGCTGATGCAAAGGACACTTTGTTCATATAGATCCATCCACTACTCGTATTTCTGCTGAACATTCAGACTTTTATTAATTCAAGTTTTATCTACAAATATAAAACTTGATGTGCCCGCCAAAATAGATTTTATAAATAGAGTTTTACGTCGAAACAAAAAAATATTGATATGTGGACAAGTTCCACATATCCCTCTATCAAATGCCAATAGATATCCAAACAGAAAATAAAGTCTATTTGGAAAGAGTGTGTTATTGTTATTCGTCATCTTGACGAAAAACTATACGCGTCTCAGTCTACTAACGAACTTGTTTCCCATGATGCGTCGCAAATAATTAAGATGATAAAACTGATGCTAAGATGGTATAGATAGAGCTGATGCTGAGATGCTAGAGATAGAGCTGATGCTAAGATTCTAGAGATAGAGCTCATGCTAAGATTCTAGAGATAGAGTTGATGCTATGATGCTAGAGATAGAGCTGATGCTAAGCTGCTACAGATAGAGAAGATGCTGAGATGCTAGAGATAGAGATGATGCTAAGGTGCTAAAGATAGAGATGATGCTAAGATGCTAGAGATATAGCTGATGCTAAGCTGCTACAGATAGAGATGATGCTAAGATACTAGAGATGGGAATGATGCTGAGATGCTAGAGATAGGGATGATGCTGAGATGCTACAGATAGAGATGATGCTAAGATGCTAGAGATAGAGATAATGCTAAAATACTAAAAATAAAGCTCATGCTAAGATGCTACAGATAGGGATGATGCTGAGATGCTACAGATAGAGATGATGCTGAGATGCCACAGATAGAGCTGATGCTAAAGACACTTTTTTTATAAAGATCCATCTACTATTCGTATCTCTGATAAACTGTCAGACCTTTATCAATTTACATAATATAATAATATTACACTATTTGAAAATTAAACATAAATAATAAATAAGCAATAAATAGTGAATAGTAAATAATAAATATAAGTATACAATTAATTTTGCTAAAGATTTCGTAAAGATTTCAATAATTTTATAAATATTACCGATTATTTCAAAAAAATTTCAAAGATTTTGCAAAGATTTTTAAAGGATCCACAATGATTTCACAAAGATTTCACAAAGATTTTCCAATGATTTTCCAAAGATTCCCCAAAGATTGTACAGGTTTCGCAAAGATTGCTGATAAATTTAAAAGATTTCACGAAGATTTGACAAAGATGGCAATAATTTACCAAAGATTCCAATAAAGATTTCAAAGATTCCGCATAGATTGAAAAGATTTCACCTAGACTTTAATCATTTCTCAAAGATTTCACCAAGATTTCAGTTATAATTTCTCAAATATTGCTGAATATTTCACAAATATTTCAAATGTTTAGCAAAGATTTTAAAAGAATTCACGAAGATTTCCCAAATATTTCAAATATGTCGCAAAGATTTCCAAGATTACACAAAGATTGAAATGATTTCCTATAGATTTGCAAGATTTCGGAAAGATTGAAATGTCCTTACGAAGACTTGAATGATTTCCCAAAGGTTTTAATATGTTCATAAATAGTACCAAATATTTCAAAAATATTTCCAAAGGTTTCAAAAAATTTAACAATTTTTTAAAGATTTCACAAAGATTTCGAATATTTCGCGAAGATTTCGAATAGACCTAAAAGATTTTAGAAAGATTTAACATAGATTTCAGAGAGTGCACAATGATTTCAATAATTTCTCAAAGATTTTAATAATTTCACAAATATTACCAAATATTTTTAAATATTTCAAAGGTTTCCAAAGATTTCACAAAGATTTCGTAAAAATTTCCGGTAAATTTCAAAGATTGCACAAAGATTTCAATGATTTCACAATGATTTTAAAAATTTCGGATAGATTTAGAAGACTTCACGAAGCCTTCACTGATTTCCCAACGATTTCAATAATTTCACCAATATTTCCAAATATATTAAAAAAAGATTTCAAAAGATTTCAGAAAGATTTCAATTATTTTTTAAAGATTTCACAAAGATTTCGGCTAGATTTAAATGTTTTCAATGATTTCCCAAAGAGTTCAAAGATTTCAGATAGATTTCAAAGACTTTTATAATTTCACAAATATTTCCAAATATATTAAAAAAAGATTTACAAAGATTTCAGAAAGATTTCAATTATTTTTCAAAGATTTCACAAAGATTTCGGCTAGATTTAAATGTTTTCAATGATTTCCCAAAGATTTCAAAGATTTCAGATAGATTTCAAAGACTTTTATAATTTCACAAATATTACCCAATATGTCACAAATATTTTATATATTTCCAAAGATTTCAGATAGATTACAAAGAGTGCACAAAGTTTTCAATGATTTTCCAAAGATTTCGGATAGATTTAAGTGATTACAATGATTTCTCAAAGATTTCACAAAGGTTAGAAATAATTCGTAAAAATTTCTGATGATCATTTTGTTTGGACATTAAATTTTTTATCTAAAAATTTAACTATTCCAATTGAAAATTGAACTATTCTAATTGAAGCTTGAACTATTTTGTTGAAAGTTTTCTTTTTTTGGTTGATAATTCATTTTTTTAACTGAAAATGTAACTTTTCCACTTGAATATTCCATAATTTTAGTTATAAATGCATCATTTTGGTAGAAAATAAATTTTTTGAACTATTAATTTAACTATTCAACTTTTGGTTGAGAAATTACCTTTTTTGGTTGAATATTCGTATTTTTTGTAGAAATTAATCTTTTTGGTTGACAATTAATATTTTTCGTTAAAAATTCAATTATGCCAGTTAAAGATTCATCATTTTAGTTAAAAATTCATGTTTTTGATTTCAAATGTAACTATCCCAATTAAAAATTCGTCATTTTAGTTGCAAATTCATTACTTTATTTGAAAATGTAACTACTTTTTTGAATTTTTAGTTGTTGAAAATTATTTTTCTCAACTGAAAATGTAACTATTCTAATTGAATATTCCATCATATTAGTTGAAAATTCATCTTTTTGGTTGAACATTACTTTTTTTAACTGAAAATTTACCTATTCAATTTTTGGTTGACTTTTTTTTTAGTTGTAAATTCATGTATTTTATTGAAAATTCTTTTTTTCTTTGGTTGAAACCTAATTTTTTAACTGAAAATTCAACTATTCCAATTGAAACTTTAACTATTTTGTTGAAATTTTTTTTTTTTTTTTGAAAATTAATTTTTTAACTGAAAATATATTTATTTTGAAAATTCATCTCTTGGTTTGAACATTAATTTTTTTAACTGAAAATTTGACTCTTCAATTTTTGGTTGAAAATTTATCCTTTTCAGTAAAAAATTTATGTATTTTGTTGAAAAATCACCTTTTTGGTAGACTTTTTGGTTTAAATGAAATTTAATATATTAGTCACATTTATTTTACCTAAATATGCACTGAATTTTAAGTATAAAATGATAAAATAAAAATTTGTTTGAATTATTACTCAAATTCTGGGACTTTAGAGACAAATTCAAGAAATGTTTACTAATTTTATTAGTATTATTTAATTATTCGATGGTACTAATATATTCAAGAATAACTTGTAATATAACTTGTCAATGCTTTCTAAATTAAACATATTACTTTAATCCCTAGAAACTGAAAAAAAAAAATATTTATAGTAAATGAAATTTCAAGGGATTTGAAGGTATTTCAAGGAATTTCACAAGATGTCAAGGATTTTATTGAATCTCTAAGTATTTCAAAGATTTCTAGGGATTTGAACTTTTTTTTGGAGAACCTTAAGGAATATTCCAGGGATTTCGAATGATGTCTGCTTATTTTAATGAATTTTTACAATTATATATTTTAAATGATTCCAAAAAATTTCAAGAACTTTCAAAACTTTCAAAGAATATCCAAGAATTTTTAAATATTTCGAAAAATTTCAAAAGCTTTCAAAGAACTTCACAAGATTTAAGGGATTTCATAGGACCTCCAATTATTTCAAAGATATTTCGGGATTTTTAAATATTTTAAGCTATTTTAACATATTCCAAAGTATTTCAAGGTATTTCGAGAATTTCACGGGATTTCAAAGAATTTTGTAGAATTTACAAATATTTCAAGTTCGATTTTAAGGGATTTCTAGAGAATTTTGAAAAATAAATTTAATTTAATGGGAGCCTTAGTGATTACAAAGATTTTAAGGCATTTCAAAGATTTTTAAGGATTTGAACGGTTTTTTTAGTGAACTCTAATAAATTAGTTTAATTTCATATATGTTAAAAGGATTTCAAATGATTTCTATTTATTTTTATCGATTTTTACGATTTATAAATATTTCAAAGAATTTTAAGAGATTTCCAAAATTTTAAGGAATATCAAAGAATTTTGTAGGATTTCCAAAAATTTCAAGGGATTTCAAGAAATTTTACAAGATTTCAACTTATTTTAATGGATTTTTACGATTTCCACAGATTTCAATGGATTTTTCAAATTTCAAGTGATTGTTAGAGAACTTTAAGGAATAAATGCAATTTATTTTATTCTCAAGGTATTTTAAATGATTTCTACAGATTTCTAACTATTTTGAAGATTTTAAAGGAATTTAAAGTGGTGAAAAAATTTCAAATATTTAAATGGATTTTAAAAAATTTGTTAATTAAAAAAAACGGTTTGTTATAAATTTTACAGAAAGTCTTATAGATGATTTGAGAACATAGTATATGGCAAGATATTCATGCTTCAGAATTTTCTAATCTGCGTCGTAGTATATGTTACAGAACAAATTATGCCACATAACAAATTATTTCATCATCTATTCTCAGTTTGAATAAATATTTCCGAAAAATAGATATTTGTTGATCCAACGCTATCTCTCTTCAGTTATAACGCGAAAATTCCAGTAAATACAATATGATTGACACCATTTTTTTTATTTACTTACAATTATTTTAAATTAGCAGATTTTTTTCTCATCAAAAAAATATGACTCGACGCGTAGAGTAATTTTAATACTTTTTTAATATTTAAAAGACATAAAAAATAATTTTTCAAGATATTTCCAGATACACTATTCAGCAAGATAGAATTTAATTCGAATATGTATTTGATTTTGATTCGAATTTACTGTATGGTTTCATTTACCACGTTTTCGAACATATTTTTCAGATAAAAATTATTTTATTTTTTTATGAAAATTTCATTTTTAATGTTCAAGAATAAGAAAAATGTAACATTTCTGTGCATTATGAAGCAGAGAAAAATTCAAGATCTATAATATAACATTTTATTTAAGCAAGCCAGACGTTATTTTATTGTTAATTTACAGTAAAAATGGTATTTTTACGATAAATTAAAAATGACCATTTTTCGATATTTCTGTTGCATTATTTAAATTTAAAAAAACTTTTTGAAAACCAAAACCAACCAGAAATGCTTAATTTTTGGTTGTTCTATTAAAAATTTGAGCTTCTCTTCAAATCTTGATCTTATAAAATAAAAAACTTCACTTTAAAACTCGAGACTCAGAAATTTTCCACATTTTTCAAGACCTCTTAGAAGAAAAACGGAAAAATCTGAAATTTAGAGGGTACTTAAATTAATTCTTGCTCAAATCATCCTGTCAATTTTACGTTGGTTCCGGGATTTTTTCTCCTAATATAAAAATTGTATTAAATTTTAAATATTTTCGATATTCGTGAATAGCGACTAAAAAATCTTTTTTGATTCGAAATTCAACTTATCTGAAAGTGCAACTACTTAGTTCAAAATTCATTTTTTTGGTTGATGAATCGATTTTATTTTTGAAATCTTTTTTTTAATTTAACTACTTTGTTAAATTTTTTTGTAAATAATTTTTTAAACTGAAAATTCAAGTATTCTGTGTTTGGTTGAAAACTTCTATATTTCGTTGCAACTTTGTCTTTGGTGGTAGAAAATTAATCTTCCTGATGACTAATTCATACTTTTGGGAGAAAGTTAATTTCTTTAGTTGAAAATGTAACTATTAACTTGAAAATTCCTTGAAAAATTCATATATTTGGTTACAAAATCACTTATTTTGTTGAAAATTATTTTTTTTTTGGTTGAACATTAATCTTGTCGGTTAAAAATTTATCTGTTTGGTTGAAAATGTATTTTTTTAGCTGAAAATCAGTTATTTTAATTGAAAATTATTATTTTCTGAAAATTTAACCATTCCACGTTTTGTTGAAAATTGATCTTTTTTTATAGGAATTTAATCTTCTTGGTTAAAAATTTATCTGTTTGGTTGGAATATTTTTCTTCTAACTGAAAATTAAAATATTCTATTTTTGGTTCAAAATTTATATTTTTTATTTGAAAATTCATCTATTTTCTTGAAAATTTTTCTTTTTTTGTAGAAAAATCATGTTTTGGATTGAAAATTCAACTGTATGTTTAAAAATTCATTTTTTTTTGTTGAAGATTCAAGATTTTAGTTCAAAATTGATTTATTTTTTTGAAAATTTAACTATTTTGTTGAAAATCCGTTTTTTTAATGATATTTTTTAACTGCAAATGAAGGTATTCCATTTTTCGTAGAAAATTCATCTTCTTCAGTTTAAAAATCACTTACTTCGTTGAAAACTCGTCTTTTTTGTGTTGAAAATTAATATTTGGATGAGATTTTTTTCTTTATTGACTGAAAAATCTCTCTTGGTTGAAAATTCATCTTTTTGATTTGAAAATTAGTCTATTTTTGTTAAGGATTCACCTAATTTGTTGAAAATTTGTATTTTTTGGTTTAATTTATATATGAAATATTACAATATTTGTTGCGAATCATTTTTTTCTAAGATTCGTCACTTTGGTTGAAAATCGAACTATTTTGTTGAAATTTATCTTTTTATCTAAAACAAAAAAATGACTTTTTACCATGAAA
>JAABKJ010007545.1:193866090-194073226 GCA_011634705.1 Andricus grossulariae
AAAGATTTTTCAGTCATGAATGAAAAAAAGGTCATCTAAATTTTTGAACCACTGAATTTTCAATTAAAAAAGGATCAATTTTTCAAAAAAAAAGTTAAACTTTTGACCGAAGAGGTAAATTAAAAAAAAAATATGAATCCAACAAAAAAATGATTTTTTAACAAAGTGTTTCATCAAAAAATTTCGAACGAAATAGTTGAGTCCTCGAGCAATGAAGAATAATTTTCAACCAAACAGTTGCATTTTTATCCAAGAAAGATGAAACTTCTACTAAAAAAGATGAATTTTTAAAAAAAATTTTTTTAAATTGTTGAATTTTATCCAAAAAATTTCAGTTTGACTTCTCAACAGCAAAATATGTTCTTTAAACACAAAGTAAACTTTCTACGCCTCGATACTTTTCTTTGCCGAAACTAAAAAAACGTGCTTATCGACCGGTCTCAATTTGCAATTAATTATTATTAAACAATAGGCCATTTTGATTGTTTTTTTCATTTTTTAGGCATTTTTAGGGTACACTGCGTGCGTATACCAATTTTTAAACAGTTTCAATAATATTTAGCTGAGTTTTGACGATTTATGTTTTTAAAACTAATTGAATGTGGGCACATTTTTTTTTACTTTTTCATTTTTACTATTGAAAATATTTATCGGTCAAAAGAACTGCAAATATAAAAAAGTTTCGTCTTGCCCTTTTCTATATGACTATTTTCTAAAATTTAATTTTTTGAACTTTAAAATTTGGATATCACTTTCAAACGGATAAACGTAACAGTATCGCGACCCGGTAACACTATTTATTCCCTCTCTCCAGCTTGGCTACTGTACGCACTCGACACACACACTCACGCACACAACCAGCTTGGAAGCGCACGTTAAATTGCGACGTTGCGCGATCTACGAGTTTGCCGCTGGCATAGCAGTGGTGATTGTATACATTCATACTACAAATTCTAAGCTAGTAGCGCACTGAAATTTTCACCTGCGAGCCCGTGAAATTTTCTCAACATAGCTTGGCTCGACGGCGCCCCGTGGGACTCCACTATTTGTACGGAGATGGGACTTGCATACAACCTTAAGATTCAATTTTTCACTTTTTAATTCAACTAAACATTCAACAAAACTCGGTTTATAATTATATCAATTTACGGTAAAAACAAAAGTCATCAGCATTTGGACCCCTAATCCGGATTAGGTTATCTTTCCCCGGATAACAGATTTCATTAAAAGTTAAATCCTTGATTAATTATTTAATAAGCTGCATGATACTATTTTGCTACTATTTTTTAAAACCGGACCATTAAAAATAGTCACCAGAGTGGAAAATGCTAAGTAAATCTTTAATCTGAATTTATGAAAAATTTGTCATCCAAAATTTAGAGAGGCGAAAAATTGCAACACGTTACGATTAAATAATAAATATGTGGAGTTGCTGAGCAAAAAGATAATAAGAGTAGCAACTTCTGCACTCAGAAAAAATCTTCTTTGTTTGATAAAATAATTTGGTTGACTAAATTTGGTTGATTTAAGAAAAAGGTTTGGTAAAGTGAACACAATATTTGTGTTAGGTATATAGTACACTCGTTAGCTTCAGTCAACTAAAATTTTTGGTTGATTCGTTTTTCTAATTTACAAAATATTTTGACATTGACTTACCAAATATTGTGTTCATTCAACCGAATGGATCCTCAAAATCATTTATATTAAATCAACCAAAACTTTGCGAGAAATATACAAAATATTTTGTTGATCATATCTGATGCGCTCTGAGAAAAGGGATCTAACTCTGATAAAATTAGTAACAGTCCGTCCTGTAAAGTTTGGCTCTGCAGAGTTAAGTCGTTTTCTTGGAGCGCGTCCCATATGTAACGACCATATTATAATTATGGTATAATTATTAAAAATTGGATAGTCATTTGTCTAAAGGACAAGCCTATAGGTTTAGAGAAATTTGATGAGTGTAAGCCAAATATTGTTGGTGAATCTAGACACTTTGTTCTCCAAAATTACCTCCAAAATATTAACGTGAAAGCTTTAAAAGTATAATCTTTCAGGAAAAGTATGTTCAAAAATTTGAAAACTGCTTTCAGCAATAGTTTAATATTTTGGGAAAGCACAAATAAAATATTTAATATTGACACTAAATTATACTTTATCACAGGTTGGAGATGTCATAGTAGCTGTTTCCGGCATCCCAATGGCGTCAGCATCAGCATTCAACGAAGGGTGGTACTTCAGTCACCAAATCTGCATTTTGTAAGATTATCAATAATTCATATATTATTTAAAATATCAATAAATAATCTGAAAATGTAACTTTAATGAAAAGGATATTCTTATTTCCCTTTATGCAGTCACAGGCCATTTATTATCAATGATGTTTATTTGCCTGAAAGTGTTTAAAGATGATAAGGCATGCATATAAAGAAAAGTGTAATCGAATATAACAATCCATTGATGTTAGTATTATGAAGTCTCATAAAGGAATTTCCTTGCTCACGACAAGAAAAATTCATTAGCTCTGTATTAAAGCAAAAGTTTGTTCTCTGGAAAATATAAGAAAATTAAGTGAACATTACTTCAATTATTAAAATACTAAAAAAATAGTATTTAGATTTTTACATGAAGTAAATAGTTATTTTCAAAATTGCATCGTTTCTATTGTTTAATTTATTTCACAATACATAATAGCAATACGAAAATTGAAGAATTGAGTAAGAGAATACTATAACAATAACAAATTTCAGTAATTTTTTGTGAGGTTGAAAAAATGTTAAAGTCTGTAACTGTGATTGATTTTGACGACACATAATATTGATACTCAACCGTGAAAATTGGCTCATTTTTTATCTAAAAGTTGGATCAAAGTTGGTCACACGAGACAAAATATCGGTACGCCCTTGATATATACGATACTTTTTGTCCTGCCGTCCTTTGAAACAAGCATGAGAAGCAGATAGAGGATGTTTGGTGTACTTGACAATTTTAGATTATAAGTGAAAGGAAGAAATAGCGTACTTTGCAGAAGGGAGACTCGGGTCTAGCAATACAATTTTTTCAAATATAAAGATGAATTCCTCCATGTTCTCAATTGCGGGGTGCAGTGTATGTGTAGCGGACGTAAAGTTTCATGTTGGCCCGGCGGCGAAGTGCGCAAATGCGAACGTCACTGCGCTGGAATCGGCCACATTACGCGTGCTTCACGTGCATGCAATGGCGCGTTTCCAAGGGGGGCCGGACAAAAAGGTAATTTTTTATTTATATAACAAGAGTTTATATAAAAGTTCTAGATTTTTTTGGTTGAACAACTTTTGACTATTCATTTTTTTTCGTCTCTTGTGTCGTTTTACAAAAAATTTAATTTTCTATCTTTAATGTTATTTTTTACGATTAAAACAAAAACTACGCGCCCTATCAAAAAATTATTCATGGCAAATTTGTAGCTCTTTTTTAGATGAGCAACTTCTGTTAATTAATTTTTTTCATGGTTTGTGTCGTTTGTACCAAAATTAAATTTTTTACTTTTTATGTTATTTTTTACGAATAAAAACAAAAACTACGAGTCCTATCAAAAAGTAATTATCAACAAATTTATAGATATTTTGTAAATGCACGATGTTTTCGATTTGTCTTTTGTCGTATCTTGTATAGTTTCACCACAAAATGTAATTCTTCATTATTTTTTTGGGCGATCAAAATTTAAATTTTCGATTTATCAAGAAAATACCAAAAGTTGCTATGACAATCCTGTAGGATGTTCAAAAATCAACTTTTTTCTTTTCCTGTCTTTTTTCCCTATCGTGCGTTGTTTGGCTCTAAATTTTAATTTTCGTTTTTTTCCTTCAATTTTTGCAAATGCTGTAACTCTGGTAATTAGTTCTTAATTGAAAAAAGTCATGAGAATATATTGTTCGTCTTTTTGAATACTATGAATAGCTGTACATAGAATTTTTAAATTCTGGAAAAAACTGTTCTTAAAAATGGTTCAAATGCTTCAACTTTTTGAATTTTCATCCAAAGTGGCTGGCTAACGAACTTGACCTTCATTTTAGGGCAGTATATGAATATACCAAAGGCCAATCGAATCTGTCAATTCTTTCGAAAGTTATCGTGCTCATAGGCAGACATGCAGACATGCAGACAGACATACAGACAGACATTCAGACAAACAGAGGGACACATTCGTAAAAACCTGTTTGTCGGGTTCAGGGGGTCTCAACACGTGGATATTTGACGAAAACGGAGTTTAAGTAGGCAAGTTTTAGCACGCATAGGGCGCGCGTCTGTTGGATCTCGTGAATCGCACTCGATATTTATCTCGTGTTTCGCGCTCAATAATGTATTTACTTCGCGCTACACGCTTGGTTTTTGTACTTCCTCGATGTTTATGCTCAGACCTTTTAAAATTAAAGGTCAAAGCACCGATAACTGTTATTTGGTGATTGTGAATTATCTTTTGTTAAAGCTGCTTCGGCTTTAATGATCGTTTTGCAACAACAAAAAATTTCATTTTTAATGTTATTTTTTACGAATGAAACAAAATTTACAAGCGCCATAAAAAATTGTGGATTACAAATTTGTAGATCTTTTTGGGTGCACAATTTTTGTCTTTGCACTTTTTTCGTAGCTTGTGTCGTTTGTCCAAAATTTTCATTTTTATTGTTGTTTTTTACGAATAAAACAATACCTACTTGTCCTATCAAAAAGTGATTCATAAAAAATTCGTACATCTTTTTCGGGTGCACAATTTTTTTCTATTAATATTTTTTAGTATTTCGCATATTTTGAAAGCCAAAAGAAATTTTCCATTTTTCATTACTCTTTTGGTGGTTAAAACCAAAACTGTTTGTAAAAAAATTTAAATTTTTCATTTCCCATACAAATTTGAAAAGTTGTTATGATAATCTTGTAGGACCTTCGAAAAGCACGTTTTTCTTCCCTCGACTTTTTTCATATTGTGCGTTGCTTGGCTTAAAATTTTCATTTTATTTATTTTTTTTTAATTTTGCAAATGCTATAACTCTGATAATTTCTTTTACTTTTTACGCAAATCTTATATCTTCTCTGATGAGAAAGCGACGACTAATACATGAATACTATAAATTACAGGTCGCCTCGACGCAATCCATCAGGTATCTTGTCTCAATGTCACATAATTTTCAATTCTAAGTGGCAATTATCAACGTTTGTCCAAGACATGCAATTAGAGAAAAATTATTATATATCTTCATAGAGAAGCAAGTATTAAGTAACAGAAAACTTTATTTTCATTCGATTATTATCGGAAGCTGAATACATTATTGTATACCTATACGGGTGATTCCACGTGAAGCGCACAATTTGAGTACCGAAAATTTTTAAAACTTTTTTCGTGATATAAGATTGAACGGAACGTTATCATTATGTTTATGGTTCAAGAAGTGCAGTCCCGGAACGGGCCGAAAATGATTACAAAAATTTTTGTATTCATTTAAAAAATTCAGCTGGAGATATTTAGCACAAGTTTTAGGTTTTGAAAACGGCAGATTCTCAAGCATATTTCAGGGACGTTTTTAGGGGCATTTAAATAAATACGTCACGCTTTTGAAGGAAGGGGGTCACCTCGAGTGGGATGCTAATGTTAAATTTACATATATTTTTTCTATATGAAAGGTGTTATAAGGGGGAAGGGGGGGGGTGAAATTGTTAGAAAAAGTGTTACGTATTTTTTGAACGGCTTCTTAAACGCTTCTTCTGAAATTCATTTCTTTTGTTAAATATAATCAATTTACTATTGCATCATCATTGGATGAAATATATTAATTACAATACTCTTCTTTATTGATAAAGAACAAAATGACAAACAAAAAACCATGGCAGGCAACAGCCTGTCACGGTTTGAATTCACGGACGTAACTTCTCATTTCGAAGTGCCGATGATATATGGTGCTGAATATCTTTTTTGGTTTTCTTAAAAGAAGAGATACATCTGACATAGGAAACTTTGGAATAAAGGATCAAGTTCTTGCACCTAAATGGGTTCAGAAAAATATCAATGCATTTAGAGGAAATGTACTTTCAAAAGAAATTACTGGTCAGAGCAATATTTTCCATTCCGGGCTCTTTATACTACCGAGGATTAAGGAACCTATATGGTAAGGATAAGTAAGGGATGTGTAGGAGAAGGGACAGATCTTTGGTCAATATAAAAGTCGCCTGTTACATATTTGAACAACATGCTCCTCCTGCAACACCGCCTTGATATTGGTAGCTGATCACTCTCTCTAGCAATCAGCCCAGGTGGAGAGCATCACGAAGCCATCGTACGTTATGGATCACGCATAAACACTTAAACTGGCTTTGAAGCCTATAGGAATATCCACACTCTTCACGCCAGCCACATCCAGCAAGTAAAGCTCTCCACGAGGGCCCAGAAGTATTCAAAATCTTTCGATTTGGTTGTCTATCACTCCGCTGATACTCCTCATCACATATTTCTTTTTATCAATTTTCCTCCACATATCCCCATCCCGGAATACAACTGTGCAAGCTTATGAGCTTTTATGGCTCTTCATATCTTTTCATTTTAGGGTCTCATTCATACATTCCCACAATTTTTTCTTAGGTCTACCTCTGGGTGTGCGGCCATTCACTTCATCTAAATAAACTTGCTTTGACAAACGTTCTCCAACCACTTTCTCAACTTGACTAAATCATCTCAACAAATTTCTTTTACTGGTGTCAATCAGTGTTTTCTGTATACCACTTTCTTTGAAAACCCACTCATTACTGAGTTTGTCCATTAACGTTTCACTGCATAGTCCGCAGGAATTGCATACCAACCTGAAAATCTTAGTACTAACATTGCCTCATAGGACCTGATTTGGACCCATAGGTCACGTATCGGTCAGTATGTCTCATTTTGGCCTTATAAATTAAGCCCTATATATTTCGCCTAACGGTTTTGGACTTGGTGTTTAGAACTTATAGATTGGAAGGTTGTGTTTGGGACATACAACTTAACACGTGAACATTGACTATTTATTTTATCTTTCATTTTCTAAAATTTTATAAACTTTTCTAATTTAAAGTTTCTTATTTGTACGGAATTTGAATTAAAATCCACAATTTTTTATCACTTATTTCAAAATGACTAATTTAAAGGTTGAAATTTATAAATTGTATCTATTTCAAATTATTTCTACCAAATGTGGAGAAAGTAAAAAAGAAAAGGTAAAAATAAAAAAAAATGAACAAGAATGACTAACAAATTTTAAAAACATTTCAAAATTATGAAGAAATCTCCAAATGTAAGAGAATTGTAAGAATACGAAGAAGAATGTTCCACAACAGGGTGACCCATTTGTTGAAAATTCAGACAGTAGAAAGAAATATTTTCAGTTAATGAATTTGACAAATCTTTTACATATTTTAAGAAATGACACGCGGGAATAACTACTTAATTTAACAAGTTCAAGTACCCTTTTCTGAACAGAAATTCTCAAATGTCAATTTCAAAAAACTATTGCCATCTAAATAGCCGAGAACGATTATGAACATTTCAAAAATGGGATTCCAAAATAATTAAATAGATAAAGTATAGTCCAACTCATGAAAAATGTACCTCTCAGTTAATAGAAAAATATTAATTAAGTTCAAATGAACGATAATAATAAGATAACAGGAGCTGAAGATTGTCTGCTCTTATATGTTTACATTCCACTCCTTGAATTTAATTCAGCATCCGTGAGAGATTACACGTTTAATTCACCCTTATTATCATACGACTCATAATTCGCTATATATGCCGAAACTTGTCAGATGAACAATACCTTATACCAGTTGTGGTATGGATCCATGAATGTCGTTTACTGGTGGTAGCAGTATAATCTTTGGTGCTCAATACCTTTTTAACCAGGATCTAGTTGCAGTTACGATCAACTTTAGACTCAGGATTTTTGGATTTCTGAGCACCGGAAATTCGATCGATCTTTTTTTTTATTAGTAAATAGACTACCAAGATATATGTACTTATCAACTTGTTCTATTCTCTCATCATTTAGGACAATATTGCATATTGTTTTTCCACTCTTTCCTTCAAACACCATAATTTTTGTTTTATTTACGTTAATTTTGAGGCCCATGTTCTTCATGCTAGTATTCAGTCTACTCAGCATTCTCTGCAAGCCTTCGATTGACTCTCTCATAACAACCTTGTCATCTGCAAACGCTAACCCACGCACCTCTACTGTCCCAAGAGCCACCTGCTTCGTCGTGGAGGGCCATTTGTAAAAAATTATCCATAAATATAATAAAAAGCCAAAAGGACATAACGCATCATTCTCTAACACCTTGCCTAAGATCGAACCTTTTGGGACCAGTTGGGACTTTCCAAAGCTTACTTCTATCCACCTTATCAAACGCTGTTTTAAGACGAATAAATGCACAGAAAACTTTTTTTTACCCTCAAAATTTTTGCTATGATTTGTCTCAAGCTAAATGTTTGATCCGCATATGATCTTTCTGGCATAATTCCATATTAGACTTTCCAGATCTTTTCTTTTGCTATTTTCATTACCCTAAAAATTATATTTTTTGATATATTTCGTTTACGGTACTTAGTAAGCTGATGTCTCTATAATTACTGCAGTTGCTTTTATCTCCCTTGCCTTTGTATATTGGGACTATGATCGCCTTTTTCCAGTCATTTGGAACTTCCCCCATCTCGATACATAAATTCATCAACTAGAACAGTCTGTGAGGTACATATTCGCTATCATATTTAAGCATTTTAGCGTTAAAGCCCTAGAATAATTTTTGAAAAAAATACATATATGCTGAAACAAACGATTAGTTGTGACAACTGTCAAAATTTTTGGGACAACTATTTTAGTTAGTAAATAATGGTGCTGCTATTTAGTTAGTTGTGAGAACTATTTTTGTTAGTTGGAGCACGAGTAGTCATCGCTACTATCTTATTGGGTAGTCTAACTACTTTCGTTTGTCAAAAACACTATCTGTAGGAAGTTAAACTTACTAATACAGTTAGTCCTATCTACTAACGTGGGGATGATTATTTTCTTTTTGGTACAGAGACACGAGTGCATCTTCTAGTGGGCGCGCGGGCATCTTTTTATGGGATACCTTAGGGACGCTGATGTCAGTTCAGCTAATAAGACGTTCCAAAAAAATATGCCCCCGCGCCCACTGGGATCTTTCTAAACGCAGATGCACTCTGTAGGTTAGGATTACCAGTAAATCTTAAAACTAGTTCGATTTTACAATTTCTTATACATATCTTCGAATGCTTCGATATAATCACCGAAGTCTAAACTTTCCAGCATAATCTAACAAGACAGCGAGTTTTGACGGCCATATCTAAACGTTCCCCCACGTTTTACCGCAGGCATGTCGGTACCTTTGTCCCATCCTCAGTCGTACCCACCAAGATAACAAATAAAATAGTTACGCACCTACTTTTATTTATTAGAAAAATCAATTAGTGGTACAGATGAATAAAGGATTAGTAACTCTGACTATTGAAACATTACTAACTTAAATAAAGCACGAGTATTACAAACGGCTTCCTGAGCCCACTATTGGCTTAGTCGGTGTTATTCACTGAATAGTTGTAAGAACCCATGAATGTTTTACTAATAAAAAGGTAGTAGCCCCAACTATTTATTTTTGTCAGTGTATTATATAATTATGTAAAATAAAATAATTTTGAAAATATTCATAATAAGACGTAGTTTTGAAGAAATATTATTTTTAAAAAAATTACAAAAACAAATTTTAAGCTAATTTTTTGAAAAAATATCCATCTTTGATTTTGTAAATATTTTTCTAAAGATAGCATCTAATGTTCTCTATAAGCCGTGTAACACTAAGAGTAATGTACAATATTTTATTCAAAATTAGCATTTTATGATACTGTAGGGTCGTCTCAAAAGTGAGTCGTGAAAACATACGAATGACGTTGAGTCATCTGCTTGGGCTGTGATTAGTAATATCTTCAGAAACAGTGCCGTCATCTTGTTAATTTTTTACTTGTTTGAAGGTGTGAAGCAGATTTTGAAATACAGAGCTCTAAAGTAAAAAAAAATGTTTTTTTTTTCTGTTTGAAAAAAGCATGAAATTCCAATGTGCATAACTTCGTAAACATTTTTCCCGAATCAGAAGAATATCTAACGCCTAATTTCCTCTAAAAAGCAACATATTTCGTCCTTGAGAGATTCTGCGACTTCAAGTGTAGTAACAGTTTTCATGACAAACAAGAAAAACGTCTAAAATATGATTTTTTCCGCTATTTTGGATTATTATTTAAAAAACGCAAGATTTACAGTTACTGAATTTTTTTGTGATTGAGGATACCATCTAGAAGATGAAAATTTAGCTTTACACCCGACTCTCAGTTTAGGAATTTCCTGAATTTCTGGCCCATGCAATTTCTTGATGCACAGGGCGAGAGACGGTTGCGACTATCGCCTCGGAAGGGCCGCAGAGCACGAGTACTCCGTCAAGTATATTGCGCAATATTATGCATTCTAACTGGAAACGGTTCAGGCGGCTCTGACTGTTTATATTTTGATAATCACGATTTAGCAACAAGGCTGTTTGCAGGCAACCCTCAACACTGTTCCTAAACTGAGAGTCGGGTGTATTAGATTTAATTCTCTACTAGGATCGTCTTGTTCCTCGTTAACTGGCTCACGTAGTAATAGTCAGTACGGAGCCAGTTTTAAACCTGTACTATATCGGTGGTTGGCACCAACAAACAGTGCTGGCATTTCTCCTCTGCTACAACCGGAATGGTACTGCGCCGGTCATGAACTCTGGCTAATATCTAGGCGGAATACGCACCCAGAAGTTCCACTAAAAGTTAGCATTACACTGGTTTACTATACTGGCCTGGAACTGCGATGAATTACTGGTACAATATCGGCACGGGAGTTTCGCCAACGATTTTTGAAAATTTGAACTCTGGAAATTTTTGAAAATTTGTGTGATTCTTCAGAAAGAGGACTACGAGAATATTCTCTTCTTGACAACGCCAACATTTTTTTATTTTCTGTTTATCTCCAGCCATTCACTTGATATTTCAATTTTTTGACCAATTTAATTTTGAGAATTTTTGTAAATTCTCATTCCGCATAAATTTGGGATTTTAAAATATCTCAGCTTAACAATATTTTTAATATCTGTGTTAAAAAATTTTTTAATGGCGATAACGTACGTGTGTCATTTTATTTGTTATATCAGCAACCTAAAAAACACCTACCGACTAAATATAAGTATATTCACAATAAATCAACAATTCAAGCGTGTACTACATTAATAATTATTTTTTGACAATACGTTTTATAATGTATGCTAGCCAATACTGTTATAGTAATGTTTTAATACTGTAAGACAGTACATAACTTAGTTATCATTAGGGACTTCACCAGTATCTCGTCCGTTCTGACTATTAGTACTGACCCAGTACTGGTTCAGTACTGCAAGTCAGCACAGAACTTAGTTATCATAAGGGGTTTCACCAGTACCCGCCAGTATTGATTTGCAGTACAGGCCCTCTACTGTAAGTTAGTAAGCACTCGAACGTTTTATTATAAGGGGTTTAGCCAGTCAGTAGAGAACATTTTTATCATTAGCGTTTTTTATCAGTACCATACCAGTAGGTACTCCATTATTCTACCAATACCGAAAAAGTACCAAAAACCGCCCGACGATAATGGCGCGGTACCGTGTCGGTGGCAAAGTCCCCCCCCCCCCACCCCCCAGGTGGGACATTTAGTTAATAGTACATTATTAATACAGAAAGACACTCTATTTCCTTATTCAGAATTTTTAAATTGTGAAAATGTTTATGAAGTCAAGCTTTTTTAATTTTTCGAGTGGTATTATTTCAAAAATGTATAGTGTTTTATTTTCTCCATAACCGCAGTCACACTTGAATATTTTGCAACGTCGCATTCGCTTTGTTAACGTTTAGCAATACTACTTGTAGATGATGGTTTAAAGATCGCAAGGGCAGTGAGTGCTCCGTGAATTCACAATGCAACGATTGTAAATTTTTTCACACGAGCATCATCAAAAGAACCTGACAAAATGGTTCATGTTAAGGTTATTTTCAACGTATTTTTATTAAAATAATTTCTTTCTTTATTTATATGAAGCTCAGTATTAAACCTTACCCAATGGAAGAAGACATCTCAAAGCGTAAGTACTTTAGTTTATTAATACTTGAAAATGGATTTTTGCGTAATAAACAATCAAAATGTAGGATGGCGCTAAGTTAATATTCTCCACGTGAAACACATACCAAATAATAGATTTTAATTTCAATTACTAGTAAATTAATGTTGTTGGAGGGACTGAAATGTTCACAGAAAATATATTTTATATTCCTTTATAATATATGTATATTAAATTCAGTTATACTTCAGTTATACTTTAGCTATGCTTTATCTATACTTCTTCAATATGCTTGAAGTATGAGATTGTCTCATATACCATACATATTTTATACTTCAGAAAGTCTATGATTAATCACTCCTATACTTATGATTTTTACCCTGAAAAAGATTATGTTTTAACAAAATACTTGAATTTTTAACCTAAGAAGATAAACTCTCAACAAAAAAGTGTAATAGGTAATATTTAAACAAAAAAAGATGGATTTTCATTTTTTTGATGAATTTAGAAACCAAAAAGACGAATTTTCATCAAATACAAATTTTCCAGTCATGAAAGAAAAAAAAGTCTCCTAAATTGTTGAACTTTCAAGCCAAAAGACGAATTTTCTGTAAAAAAAAATATAATTCTTAACATGAAAACATTAATTTTATGCAAAAAAATTCAATTTAATCAAAAAATTTGAATTATTAACCAAAGAGATAAACATTCATTCAAAACAAAAAAACTAAACAAAGTAGTTCAAATTTCACCCACGCAGTTGAATTCTCAATTTAAAAAGATCAGGTTTCAACAAAATAGTTCAACTTTTAACCAAAGAGATGAATTTTTAACAAAAAATGTAAATCTTCAACCAAAAAAATGATTTCTTAACAAAGTGGTTCAAACAAAATAGTTAAATCCTCAAGCAAAGAAGATTAATTTTTAACCAAACAGTTGTATTTTCATCCAAAAAATATACAATTTTCACTGGAACAGGTAAATTGTTAATTTAAAAAGACAAATTTTCATAAAAATAGTTGATCTTTCATCTAAAAAATATTCCAGTTTGATTCTTCAACATCGAAATATGAGTTTTGAATAAAAAGTGCATTTTCTACGAAGATATTTGAATTTTCAACACGAAAAGACGAATTTTCAACCAAACAATTGCATTTTTACCCAAGAAAGATTTCACTCTAACTTTTCAACATCAAAATATTAGTTTCAAATAAGAATTAAATTTTCTACGAAGATACTTGAATTTTAAACCCAAAAGGACGAAAAATTCAACCAAACAGATGCATTTTCATCCAATACAATTTCTACTGAAACAGATGAATTTTTGAATTAAAAAGACAGAATTGAAAAAAAATAGTTGAATTTTCATCCCAAAATGATTTCGATTTAACTCTTCAACATCAAAATATGAATTTTCAATAATAATTAAATTTTCTACAAAGATATTTGAATTTTCAACCCAAAAGGACGAATTTTCGACAAAGCAGTTGAATTTTCAATCAAAGAGTATGAATTTTTGATAAAATTGTTGAATTTTTAACCAAACAGTTGCATTTTTATCCGGGAAAGGTGCAATTTCTACTAAAACAGATAAATTTTTAAATTAAAAAGACGAATTTTCTACAAAACAGTTGCATTCAGGGTTACGGCAACACTTTATTTTAAAAATTCCCCAATTTTTCCTGCTTATTATTTTATTTTCCCCAACCATTAATATTCAAAGACCAGAATCTCAAACTTGTAACATTTTTAATCTAGAATCTTTTATCAACATAATAAAACAATTTCAAATTAAAAATTTCTTCTGCTTGACAGTTATTTAGAGTTATAGAAATTCCCTGACTTTTGCAAAATTTTTTATTTAAATCCTTAACTTTTTCCTGACCAATAAAATTACCCCCCCCCCCCCATTGAGCTGTTACGTAATTTCAATACGATGACTAGGTGTCAAATGAATAATGTTCGATTACCAAGTTCAATTATTCAAGAAAATATAATAGAAAATACAAACATTATTGAACATTATACTTTTTTTTAATATTTACTCGTGTTCAAGAAATCTGAAACATTCATTTACATTGTACAACCATGCACTGAAAAATATTTTTTCCTGATCTTCTACGAGCAAAAATGGAGCTAGAAAAATCATGATTGAAAATAGTTATAAAGAATATAATATAATTGAAAATAAAAGTAAATATATAAACAGAGAGAAGCTGAGAACAACCATGCCCAGAGAAAGCACAACTGCCAGTATAGTGGTGCATCTTGGCAAAATTCGGTACCAGTTCTCTGACGTCAGCAATACCAATTATCATGCATACGCGACGCACACAGGCGCAACTCAATGAGCGATATTGCTGAAAGGAACGATCACAACTATGCGTGAATCCGAGATAAACGAAATAATTCAATTTTTGCCTGTGGACTCTTGAAAGAGAATATCGGCTTTCATAGCGCTACATTTGTCTTTTTATAAAATAATTCAATCGCGTGTTTAGGGGGAACAGTATAATCAATTAAAAAAACAGAATTCCAAACTATCTCACCTCTCGGCTCATTAGAGACAAAAATAACCAAAAGAAAAAAGAGGACAAAATGAATTCGGTTCGCGAACAAAGGAAAATCGATCTCCGATAAAGGTATGATGAAAAATAGCGTGCACAACTCCGGTCGAAAGGCTATATGATTGCAACAAGTGTGAGTGCTGCCCTCGCTTCGCTCGGGCAGCAAACTTCACACTCCTTGCAAGCATAGCCTTTCAACCCTAGTTGTGCAATATACTATTTCTTACCCTGTGTCGCTTTTGACAAATAAAACAGATTGTTATGTTATTTTTTTACGATCCAAACGAAAATTACGCCTCCTATCAAAAAGTGATTAATAAAAATTTGTAGATCCTTTTGAAGTGCACAATACTTGTCTTTTGATCTTTTTTCGCATCTTGCCTAGTTTGACCGCAAAATTTAATTTTTGATTTTTCATTATTTTTTGTGCGATCAAAATTTGAATTTTCGATTTTTCAAAAAAATTCAAAAAGTTATTATGATAATCTTGTAGGGGATTCAAAAGGCAAAGTTTTTCTTCTCTTGACTTTTTTCATATCGTGCGCTGTTTGGCTCAAAAATTTCATTTTCGATTGTATTTTTTACTTTGGAAAATGCTATAACTCTGATAAATTTGTTTATCAAAAAAGATCGTAACGATAAATTGCTCTTTATTGTTCAAATTTTTTAAATTAAAAAATATTTAAAATTAATAATTAAAATTTATTTGTAATTGAAAAATATAAAATAAATTAAATTTTTGTTCTAAGCAAATGTTGGCGGAATCAACTAGTTGTTCAAAAATGATTAATTTTAAACCCATTAACAAGATTATTAAGATATGAATCGAATTTCAAATTGGCCGAGCTCAACGACCCTGAATAGGGTTATTTTCTTTCAAAATTTTTGGCTTTAAAACCAACTTTTTCTTTTTAAAAAAATTCTTTAAAACCAAAAAAATATAATTTTATTGCCAAAAGTTCAATGAATATAATTTATCTATATTATTATAAATAATTTATTAATCAATGACCTCAAATTAAATAATCAAATTATTATAAAAATTCCCTTTTTCTAGAAATTTAGTCAAATCTTCAAACTGTAAAATACGCCTCTCGGTTATATTAATTTAAACAATCATAACTGATAGTCTTCGATTGAAATAATACTTATGTTGAACAAAAATTTTTTGTTAGTAGATACATTTTTTTATTTTTATACCTCTACCCCTTTTATTAGAATATTTATATAATAATATTTATATAAAATTTATTGTTAAAATTTTTTCAAGTAAAAAATACTTGTAATTATTAAATAAAATTCATTTGTAATTAAAATAAATGAAATAAATTTAAATTTTTAAAAATTGTTGGCTGAATCAACTAGTTGTTTAAAAATTATCAATTTTAATCCCATTAACAAGATTATTAAAATATAAATCGAAGCTCAAATTGGCCGAGCTCAACAACCCTGAAAAGAGTAATTTGAGAAAAAATTGAAACATATTTAGATATGATTTTGACAATTAAATGCAGATAATCATTTCACAGCATCAAAAACATTGACAAAAATTACATCATTGGAAAAGAGGTACTTTAAATGTAAATAAACTTTTATTATACAAATTGTAGCCAAGATTAAATTACATAACCCTAAAGTAAATAATCAATTCCTGTACTTAATGTAACCAAACGAAACTTCAATTTTTATGTAATTTAATATTGTGAAAAAAATTAATCAGCTAATAATTAATCAATCAGTTCAAAAAATAAGAAGTATTAAACTATTACGTTCATGAAAACATTCAAATAATTTTGACTTCACATTTTTTTTTAAATTTGTACTTTCATTTCTAAAAATTTGTTTTATTTCCCAGTGGACATAAACCCATGAACATCCCAAGAACGTCCTTGGAACGTTCTTAGGACGTACAATGTCAGTTCAAACAACGTCTCTAGGACGTTTAATGTCCTAAAGATATCCTAAAGATGCCTTAAAGACATGGGACGTTCTCGGGACATCTTTCGTACTGACATTCGACGTCTTAAGAGCATCCCTAGGAGGTCCAAAAGACATGTTCCAAAAAGTCGTCTTAGGTATGTCCCGAAGACGTCTCTAGGATATCCTCCATTTTTTTGCCCACTGGGTTGTAACCTTTTATACTAATTTCAGAAAAAATAAAACATATGTACATAGAGTTTTGCGAATTAAATTTAGATACTCATTTGAAAAATGTAGGCACATTTGAAAAATTGTGTAATTGCAATAAGGTTATTATGCATATAAATCAATTTTTGTTATAAAAATTATATCCAATGTTCAATTACATAACCTTAAATTAAATGATCAATGTATGTTACTTAATTTAAAAAAATAATAAATTTTAATCTTTATTTGATTTAATATGGTGAACAAAATTTAAGCTGCTAATAATTAATTAATCATTTCACGAGATAAGAAGAATTAAACTTCAATATTCATTGAAACATTCAAATATTTTTTACTTGTTTTTCTTTAACTTAAATTTTCATTTATGAAAATTTGATTTATTATTAACCTTTTAAACTAATTCCAGAAAATATAAGTTTTTATAGAATCAGATAATAATTAAGTAATCAGCTCACAAAATAAAAATCATTAAACACTTATTTTCATTGAAGCATTGAAATAATTTTTACTTTATATATATTTTTTTAAACTGAAAATTTCATTTATCAAAATTTGAATGATTAATAACTTTTTATAGTTATTTTCGAAAAAATTGCAACATAATATTTATATACAGGCTGTGTATAGATGTCCGGTGCCGGGCGCTAGATTGGTATCCGGTAGATTGCTGTGATTGGTTACACGGCAGTGAGCGGGGTCTGCCGGACAGCATCATCATGTACAGTACCAAAAAAAAAAAATAAAATATTGTTTTTCTCATAAGTTTGTCTTTTTAATAACAATTAAGATCTAACGTCTTGATTTTAGTTCTGAATTTCGATTCTTAACTAAATTTTCATTTTAATAATTCTCCTTTCCGCTTAGTCTTGTTTTGATGTTCTGCTTTCTTTATTTCTTCTCGCTGAAAAGTAACTTATATCTAAATTCTAATGTTATTTTAAGTGAATTTTTGTCTTGGCCTCTTATAGCCATATTTATCTTTATTTTTATCAAATCTATCAAAATTATATCGTTCTATCAAATACAAATTGAATTTAGATATCAAAAAAGAAATGGTTTCATTTAAATTATCTTCAATTTATATGTGACTGTTATGTCTGCGAAGGGTAAAAGTAATTGTTCTGTCGTGTATGTGAATAAGTATGAAAATTTGTTTCTCTCTACTTAAATTGAGTTATTAGCTTCTTTACGTCTCTCTCTATTACTTGCCTTCTTGTTTTTTTGTTATAAAACTCCTCTATTTTAAGCTTTGCTTCTTCTATCGACATTTTATTCATTTTCTCCAGTTCTTGTTGTTCTCTCCATATTTGCTTTCTCTTCTCTCTTTGTTCTGCTTCTCGTCTTAGTTTCTCTGTATTTTGTCTGTCCCAATCTCTAAACCTGGCGCGATGATTTCTCCATTCTTCCTCAATTTCTTCTTTCTCTATTTCTTCAGCTTCCTTAGTTTTACGGGTTTCTTTCTCTTGTTTCCTTTTTTCTCTTTCTTCTGCTTCTTGTTTCAGCATTTTTTCTTCAAATTCTTCAACTCTTTTTTCCATTTCCTTCCTTTTTTCCTTCTCTTCTTCTTCTTGTCTCCACTTCAGCAGTCCTTCTCAATCTTCGCTTGATAGTAGCCTCCTTTTCAATATTTTCGTTGCTACTATGTTTTGAATATTTTTGTTGTGTTCCTTTGGCGCATGTCTCGCTCTTGCTTTATGAACTTCTCGCCACTCTTCTCTATATCCTCTGGCTATTTTCTTCAACTTCTCTTCCCTGATTCTTTTAATTTCTTCGGTCATTTCTCTTTCCCTTCTTTCCTTTTTTATCTTATCCTCTTCTTCCCTTCTTCTTCTTCTCCTTTCCTCCTCTGTTTCATTAAGGGGAGGTTGGCCTAGCTCCCACCATGGTTTGCATTTGTGCGTTAGGACTGCTTCTTTCCGACTAGTTCGGCATTGCAGTCTTTGCATCTCAAAGTCATTCTTGGGTCCATTTTTCTGTAATTAAATGTTTTTCTGTTTCTTTTTGTTTTTGTAGATGTATGTGTTTGTGTTATTTGTTTGTCATTTCTAGTGGTGTAAAAATTTAAATTATATACATGCATGTCATTAAAAAAAAAGTTCAAATTCAAACCTATTTTTTAATATTAAATTTTTTAATATCTTTAACATTCCAATTACCTAGTGATTTTCCATTCTTTGTTCTTATTTCGTAAATTGTTGGTGAAATCTTTGCTTTAATGAAAAATGGTCCTTCAAAATTTCTATTCAATTTTCTCGTTATTCCTTCCCCCTTTTGATGCTTTATCGCTTTTTAGAACTTGTTGGCTAATTTCGAAACTTATCGGTCTACGTCTAAGATTATAATATCTAGATTGTGTTTCATTCGCAGTATCTAAATTTCTAACTACTTCTTCTTTAATTATTTTGAATTTTCGCATTTTATTTACCCATTTTTCGGACTCTTAAGATTCAATTTCGCTTTTAACATATAAATCTTTATTCAACGCTTGAATTGGTCGAAGTTCTCTACCTGAATTTAAAAAAGCTGATGTGAAACCTGTTGAAGAGTGTTTACTTATATTTAACGCAAATTGCAAATCATCTAAATTTGCATTCCATAATTTATGATCTTTTTCCAAGTACGCTTTTATTGCCGTTTTACTTGATCCGCTACATCTTTCAGTTGGGTTAGCTTGTGCATGATATTTAGGAGTTTTTGAATGTTTAATACCAAATGTTATAGTTAAATTAATTATTGATTTATTAATGTATTCTTTGTCGTTGTCTGTCAACAAAATTCTAGGTGTTCCCCATTTTGAAATTACACGCTGATGGAATTCTTTTTCAATTGTCGATGCTAATTTATTTGTAACTGGAATTATTTTCACCCATTTAGTAAACGTATCAACGAAAACTAGAATATATTGATTTATTGACTTTGTCATCGGTAGCGGACCCATCATATCAGATGCTTCCACTGTCCATGATTTTTCAATTATTCTCTTTCCCATTAAACCCATCTTATTATTTATTTTTCGTTTGATTCTTTGGCAAATGTCACATTCTTTTACGTATTTCAATGTTTCAGAGTACATTCCGGGCCAAACATAATTTTCGGAAATTTTTGCATAAGTTTATTCTATACCTAAATTCACCTGCTTGTTTATTGTCCTAATTCTCAATTAAAACTTGTTCTCGTAATTCTTTTGGTATCAATAATTTCCACGGCTTGCTATCTAAATTTAAGCTTGATTTCAAAGGGTCGGGTCTATAAAAATATAATTGATCATCGCGTATTCTCCAGTTTGGATTTCCTTCTATTTAATTTTTAACCTGCATCATTTTATTTCAATACCAATTATCTTCAATTTCTTTAAAATCTTTTTCCTCGGTTTCCACAATACCGGCTAAGATACTTGAAACTTTGATTTCATTTTCATTCGACCTTGATAACGCATCTGGCACATGGTTTAAACTTCCCTTTCTATACATAATTTCATAATCTTACTCTAATAATTCTGAAGAACATCGTGCCAATCTACCTTTTGGATTTTTTAGGTTATAAAGCCATTTCAAGGCAATGTGATCTATAATAACTTTGAAAGAATAACCTTTACTTGCGAATGCTATTACAAAATTTTCACGGTTAATATTTTGTGTCAATACGGCTCCTAAACCTGTATCACTAGCATCGGTTTCGAGTCGAAATAGACTTCCAAAATCAGGGCAGGCAAGAATTTGTGCTGTTGTTAGTAGGTGTTTAATAGTCGTGAATGCTTGTTCCTGTTTTTCAGTCCATTCCCACTTTACATCCTTCTTTAATAGTTTTTGCAGAGGTTCTATTATCTCTGGAAATTTCGGAATAAATTTCCTATATCATGAAGCCATTCCTATTAATCTCTGAATTTGTTTAACCGTCTTTGGTCTTGGGAAATTTAACACAGGTTCAATTTTATACTCATCTACTTGTAAGCCTTTTTCATTAACTTTAAACCCTAAGTACTTTATTTCTGAACAACCAAATTCACATTCGTCCAAACCTATTGTTAAACCTGCATGCGGTTTTAATTCTGGTGTTATTATTCTGTCCATCAGGCGCTGGAATGTAGCAGGAGCATTTGTTAATCAAAATAGCATTCTCTTAAACTGATACATTCCTTTGCCCGGGACAATAAATGCTGTTATTGGTTTAGATTCTTCGTCCCACGGTATCTGGTGACATGATGAACGAAGATCTATTTTAGACATGTACCTTGCTGAGCTTAATATATCCAATATTTCAGACATTATAGGTATTGGATATGAATCTTTCTTTGTTACTTTATCAACTTTCCTAAAATCCAAACAAAATCTATATTTACCATTAGGTTTTTTATCATTGCTATAGGATTTGACCAATCGCTATTAGATGATTCTATGATTTTTTCTTCTAAAAGTCTATCTACTTCGTCATACATCAATTCTCTTATTTTTGGTGATACATAATAACATCTTTGTTTAATCGTTTCATGTCTCTGGACATCTATTTTATGGCTAGTTAAATGTGACGGTTTTAATTCTGTTCCCTAATCTATTACTTTTCTTTCAATCAAGTTTTCTAATTGCACTTGCTGTCATGCATTATTTCTAAAATTATACCAATCACTTTTTATAATTGCGAATAATTTTTCTATTATCGAATCATTTTTTTCCTCTGTTTTATCGTTAACTGTTTTCAATTTATAATCCTTTTTCTCTTTATTAAAATTCAATAGGTCTTTAAATTCTGTTTCTAATTTTTTATCCTTATTTCTCGTATATTAATTCGTATTTATTTTACTCTCGCTCTATATTTTCTTCCTATCCTTGTTTTTTTTTCTCGTCTACTCTCTCTTTATTTTGACTAGCCTGCTTATCTAATCTACTGTCGCCCACGTTGGCTCGTGTCAGTGTTGCGTCGCTCGCCTTGTAGGGTTTAGGGTGTGGGGCTGCATGCCCCCGTACACTCTGTGCTGGCTGGGGTCCTGGCGGGATCGAGTCACGTGCATCACCTGCAAGGAGGGCTTGGGGTGGGTTGAATGGCGACACGGGAGAAGAGACTTCACACTGTAGCAAATCTGTCTCTTTCTCTCGCACGTGATTTCTCAAGCTAATCTTAGTTCCGAATTTTAATTTCATTTCCTCATTCTCCCTACTTTTATTTTCCTCGGTATCGTTCATTACCGGTTCCCGTATTTTCCTTATATTTGCTTGTATCGCATACTTAATATTTGGTAATTCTGGTAAGCACCAAATATTTTTCTCAAAATCCATTTTTAAATCTAATCTTTCTATCATATCGGTTCCTATTATTCCTATCGATCTTAAATCTGATACCAGCCTGGATGATAAGTATATTTCTATATGACCTACTTTGATTGGAATTAAAACTCGTTCTATAATTTTTAATTTTTCTCCATTTGCGACCATTAATGTATCGTTTTTCGGATTTTTAATTTCGTAATCTAACTCTTTTATTGTCTTTATGAATTTGCTACCTATGTATGAGTGAGTTGCATCTGTGTCCACTAACACTTTGAATTCATGATTTTTAAAATCTATCATAAGGTGAAATCTTGTTTCGTCCGAGTCATTTGTGTCTATGTCGAGTAATTCTGACGGGTTTTGATTTCGTTGATTATTATCCGTCTTTGATAACCACTGCTTGTGTTTCCCTGATTTAATTTAAACCAACAATCACGTCGAAAGTGGCCTTCTTTCCCGCAATTGTAGCATGTAATGGGTTCTCGCGATCTATAGTTTGAATTTCGGTTTCCTAAATTTGGATCCATGAAATCCTTTGCACTTGGATTCATTTGACCTTTTTTATTATTCCTACTATTTTCATAATTTCAATGTTTCGTATTTTTATTCTGTCCTTTATTATCTTTTTTGTCTTCTGACTTATTATTACTCTCTTCCGCGCTATATAAAAGCGCTGGTATTTGCGGAGACTTATTTGTTTGTTGTGTATCTCTGTCAATCAATCAGCCAACGCCTGATGGATATTTTCCGCCTGTAAATTATCCTTGTTTGAATCTTCTCCGAGAATTTTCAACAATGACTCATCAAGGTGTGGCTCTTCGGCTGCTTCATTGCCCTTCTACAAAGGATTAGGGTCCGAAATTTTTTGAACGTTCGATGAAAACATAACCTCACCTCCGACAAGCGGTGGTTGTGGCTGTACACTAAGAACATTATTATGCTCACCTCTCATGACGGGCGGCAAAGAGTGTGAACGATGTTCAAAAACCCGGTTGGGCGGTCGTGATACGGACCTACTGGGTGACGGGAAATGTTGTGAAACATTACGTTCACGGGAGCCACTGCGACTTGAAGAACGGTTCCTTGAGCGTGCTGGCCGACTCGATCTAAGTAATCAAAGAACAATAATTTTATTATAAGAGGATTCGTCGTGCATCGCAGGCAGCGATCAAATCTGTTAGACATTTTTTGAACATTCGATGAAAACATAACCTCACTTTCGACAAGCGGTGGTTGTGGCTGTACACTAAGAACATTATTATGCTCACCTCTCATGACGGGCAGCTAATTGCATTTAATAATTGGCCCGCTTGGTTGTGATTTCTATAACCATTATAGTTGTTATTGAATCGCGGATTTCTTTGTATTCCTGGATTATTTTGATAATTATCATTATTTTTAAATCTTGGGTTAAAAAATCTGGCATTTCCCTTTGGAAATCTCGATTGTAATTGTGGTTTGTTTGGTTGGTTTTGATACCTCGGTTGTTTTGATTTGAATTGTCTTGCCGGAAAAGGGTTCGACAACTTAGTTCGAGAAATTTTGAGAAAAAGAATTAAAGCAGTGAATTTAGATAAAATTAGGTTGTTGAGCACTACTGAAATGGGATCTGAAATAACCCAATTCACTTTAGGGGAAAAGCCTACAAGAGGCATAAAAACCCCATTTATTGAAGGATAACAATTGATTTACACAGTTTTAGTGGAATAATCTACGAAGGTGAAAAGATTCACCACAGGAATTTATTCACACTTTTAAGGAAGACCACACTTTGAGAGAACTTAAAAAACTATGGCGAAGCGCGAGAATAATAGACAATCGCGGAAGTGGCGATTGGAAGGTTGCTGCGCAGGTGGAATCAACGTCGGCCGCAGTTACGACATATATTCGAGCTAAGTCGATTTAGCTTTTTTCGCAGACCAAGTGTGCGCGCGCCGCACGTGTGCACGCACACTCTTTCCCTGCTCTCACTCCTTCGTAACTGGCCCGAATTCATAGATCTGCACATAAGTGTTCCTTCTTAAATCCGGGTTCACAATCGGGGACTAGTGTGACGACGGAACATCGGTTTAAACTGTCTTTGTTGATTTTGGTCATAA
Source organism: Andricus grossulariae (assembly GCA_011634705.1). Classification (NCBI taxonomy): domain Eukaryota; kingdom Metazoa; phylum Arthropoda; class Insecta; order Hymenoptera; family Cynipidae; genus Andricus; species Andricus grossulariae. The sequence continues at coordinate 193,890,343 of JAABKJ010007545.1, forward strand.
TTTTGTTTTGTATTTCTATTTTCATTTTCATTTTTTATGTTATTTTGATTTTCATAATTTCCTTGCTAATGTTTATTTTTGTCATCTTTATTATCATCCTTATCCAAAATGCTTAGTTGTTGACCTCTAATTTTAGACTTTGCTAATTCCGTTTCCCATTCTCGTCCTAATATTTCTAATTCCGAAAAATTTGAAAAAACATTTCTGGCCATATAAACTTTGTACTCAATCTTCAAATTAGCATAAGTCTTTCTTAATTGTCATTCTAGGCTTGCTCGTGGCACGCGGGCAACTTCAATTTGCTTTCTTTTAAATATTGTGGATAAACCGTGTAGGATTGGCACTACTACATTATGATCTAGAAGACGAGACGACGAAAAATAATCATTCAAGTATATATGTATTTATGAAGATTCACACAAATCATCCGTCATCAAATTAACCGAGATAAATCATCATGAATTTTACTTCAATCAATAATATTTTCACAACACTAAACCACTCCATTGCATTTGACTCTGGAATCGAAAACATAATGAGAATGAGAAACAAGGTCAGTAAGAATGCTGGGTTGTGTATGTACATATACATAAACTGGGCCATAGACCCCTGATCAGGGATGAATACGTATAATACATCACGTATATTACATGGTTTTCAACATACACATTACTGCGTATATTACGTCCTTAGTTTTCTCCAAATGTATTTTACATTTGATCACGTGACTATGTGGGCGGGATTTTTGAATTCATTATTCTAAAAATACTCAATTGCCTTACAGAAACAACTAATATTGAGCAATTAATTAATTATTCGTAATTATTCATAGCTTTCCTAAACAAATTATATAAAAAAATAATATACGTGTTAATTGTACTTCATAATCCGCAAAGTTTTCGAGCATGTGGAACAGGAGTATAAGTACGACAACATGGTATTCTAACCTATAAGTAACCCTTCGCGCGCTCGTTAACTATTTTCATCTATTTTTCGAATTGCCATCTCGAGTGCTATATTCTTTGCACACATTCCTGTAGAAATAGTAAATATAAAGAGAAGTTAGTATATCATCAGTGACATCAATCATACCAATATAATAATAATATCAGTTAGAATTTATAGGTCAAGAATTCAAAATATTTAGATAATTCCAAATATCATTTGTATGAATAAATATTACATTTTTATGTATAAATATAATACCTTCGACACAAGTTTCATAAACATGCAAGAAACATTAATTTATAAATAGTGGACTTTTCGGAGTCTCGAGTTCTGGAGTTTAATTCACAAAAATTATATTACATACTCTTGATACAAAGAAAATTACAAATAATGAAGATTGCATAAATTATTAAAGGAAATAATATATTTATTCTTTATTGACATACATATTCACTTTTTCTTTTATACGCTTCAAATTTATATCTTTACACGGGATATTGGCTATCCTTGATTCATTTTTCTTTAACATCATTTTAGAAAAAAATTTATTGGTCAGGAGCAGTGCTACAAATTTCAGGTCGTAAAGTACACATGAGCATTATTCAAAAAAGTGAGGTCATATTATGCTCTATCTGAGGCCCGAGCCCACGTAAATTACGCCCGCCATCTTTTAAATGTATTATACATAGTTTTCTACAATTTTCTGAGATAATGAAGCTGGAAATGAATGAAAATCAATAGAGTAATTTGGACTTGCTCAGCCTTGAGGTCTTGGTTATCGTGCCAAAGGCGTTTGGTGTCGATTTCGAGTTTCGCTCTTTCTCTGGCAGTGACATCCAATAGAATTCGCGGGTCAACCAGGAGTTCTCGCATTCTAGGTGACAAACTTTATCGATATAGTAAACCAGCCGAACATTGAGATTCTGCAGGTCTTGTTTTTCTTGAAGTCGTGAATAGCGTGCTGGACTACGAGATCCAGGGCGCTTGCTAATCGGGGTGCTCGAACCGAGCACGTGCTCGACATTGGTGATTGTAGCGAGGAAGATGTTACAACGGGATTGCCTAAGGAAAAACAGTAGCGCGTGACGTCGTCGTGCTCTAAGCTAGAGATGAGGTAGGAGATTGCCGATCTAATTGAATAGAGAATATCTACAGAATATCAGAAAATGTGAAAAACATGCCTTGATAACTGCGCCCTCTTGGCGGATGCACCTAAGAGTTACTTTGAAGGTGCACGTTGCGCGTCGGTAAATGATGAAAGTTGGCAATTTCTAAAATGATTCATCTTTGAAGTTTCTGCTTGACGTGTTACCATTAGCACTAACTGAAAAGTGCACAATTAGCTACCACCAGAGTCCATTATTTTTATTTATTATATTACTGTTGTTGCAGAATTAAGAGCAAACTTTTATTAATTAAGAACCAAATTTTATTATGATGATAGACAATTTTTGAAAATAAGAAAAGTTACATAACCAGCAAGTAGATCCCGGTAAGAAGGCTTGCATTAAAAAGTATTAGAAAATTTCCTGTTCAATGGCGACGTGACAATTATTGAATCCTTTTCGATACCGTTTTCTTCTTTGCGTTTTGAATCCCCATAACAGTAGAAGTTATCTCTTAAACTGAATTCCTTCTGTACCCAGTGGCGACAACATTTTTCCACATACTTTTGATACCCCAAATCGACCATGAAATAGAACATTTTTAATCCCTTTTTAAGTTGCACATTTCACAGTTAGATAGATAGATAGATAGATAGATAGATAGATAGATAGAGAGATAGATAGATAGATAGATAAATTAATTTTTTAATTTTTTTTTTATTAGGAAGAGGGGAAATCTTGCATAAGACACCCAGCCTAAGATTCGTCTTCATTAAAAAACAAAACGTAGGCTGGTTAGTGTCATATTCTTACTGACTAAAACCCCTCCTCTTTACCTCGGCACACCATATCGGAACCGCGTTAGCATAACTTCAATATGTGTTCTGTCATCTCTTTATCAGTCTACTTGGCTGCCTCCTTGTTCTTTGTTTTGTATAATGTGTCTTATAACTCGGTATGCTTGCGACCAGCCTTTTTCGGATTCAATTAGACTTTCCATCATATTTTTGTATGTGAAAGGTTTGCCTATCTCACTTCTGTACTCTTCTCTAGCTTTTTCCCATCTTGTGCATGAGAACAGGGTATGACATGCGTCGTCGAGCTCCCCGAAATACGGACATCTGTCCGTTATAGACCTTTTGCGATCAAATGAGTACTTTCTGAAGCATGCATGACCTGATAAGGCCTGCGTCAGGAAGTAATCCATTTCCCCGTAGGGTCTTTCTAGCCACTTTCGAATGTCTGGGATTAATTTCCATGTCCATCGTCCAGTTGTTGCTGTAGTCCACTTTTCGTGCCATCTTATCATCACGTTTTCTCTGGCCTCGTCTCTCTGCCGCCCTTCGTATATTTCCTGTCTCTCCTTTACTAGCAGTTCTATTGGGGCTATGCCTGCTAGGACTCTCACCCCTTCTGTCGATACTGTGCGGTATCCACTGCACACTCTGATGCTCATTATCTTTTGGAGCTTGGATATATTTTTTCTTTGCTCTTTCTTCTGCATTGCTTTCTCCCAGATTGGAGTTGCGTACAGAATTTGCGAGTGTACTATACTCGTCAGTATTCGTCTTTTGGATGCTCTTGGCTCCCTATATTCGGCATGAGACCTGCAAGGGCTGTCATCGTCCTTCCAGCTTTTTCGACAGTTTTATCTACATGTTCATAGAAATTTAGCTTCGTGTCCAGCCAGACCCCCAACTGCTTCAGGACCTTGCTGGGACGAATTTTAATGCCCTGTATATCAAATTATACCAGCTCCACCTTCATCTTCGTGCTAAGCAAAACTGTTTCAGTTTTTTCGGGAGCAAGTTTAAGCTTCATTTCCTCCACCCACTGAACTACCCTTCTTATGGCAAGGTTCGCTCGGTTCATCAGAGTTTGGCGTTTTTTTGCTTCGACAACCATAGCGATGTCATCTGCGAAGCCCACTAACTCAACCCCTTTTGGGAGCTCCAGTTTCAGCAGCCCATCATATTGGACGTTCCACAGAGTCGATCCAAGCACTGATCCTTGCGGGACTCCGCTATTGATTTCCTTCACCTTGGATGTGCCCTCTGCTTCCATCACTATTTCCCGTTCTGAGAGGTAAGACGCTATCAGATTTATCAACCCTTCATCTATCTCGCTTCTTCTGAGTTCATCCAGGATGTTCTGCCAGGATGCGCTATTGAAGGCGTTTTTTACGTCGATTGTTATAACAGCACAGAGCCGTCTACCTTGTTTAGAAAATGAGGCCGCGCGTTCTGCTGCCATCACTACTCTTTTGATGGCATCTATTGTTTGTCGACCTTCCCTGAAGCCGAACTGGTTTTCCGCCAAACCTCCCTTTTTTTCGAGTTCTTTCTTCAGTCTTAACAAGATCAGCTGTTCATATAGCTTTCCCTCCACATCCAGAAGGCAGATAGGTCTATAAGAACTAGGACTTTCCGTAGATTTGCTTCCCTTCTTCAATAGAACAAGATTCGCTCTCTTCCATTCTTTGGAAATTCTCCATTAGCAGCCAACTTGTTGTAGATTTGAAGGACGTATTCCGGTCTGCTCAGTGCTACTTGCTTCACTATTTCCGGAAGTATATTTCCTAGACCTGGAGCTTTCTTATTCTTTAGCTTCTTGCTTGACAGCTTTAATTCTTCTTCCGTGAAGCTGCTGAAGACCACATTTTCTGCTCGCTTGTAGTTCACTGCTTCATGTACTGGAAAGAGTTGTTTCACTACTTCCTCCACCATTTGCATAGACAGCTGGGGTTTAGGAGCCTGTCCTATAGTCTTTTCATAACTATCTCATATCCCTTCCCCCATATGTCTCTATCTACAGCTTCTAGAACTTGATCCCAGCTGCCTCTTTTACTACTGTCCAACCGAGCGATTCACGCCTACCCCGAAAGGGAAACGGCTTAATGATATAATAATAATAATAATAATAGATCTGATATCATATTTCAAAAGTCACGGGACAAAGTTGCGAAGTTATATTACATAGGTCAAAGGTCCTCTTCCTAAACACAAAAATCTAAAGAAAGCAACGAAACCTTTAATCCCCTAAAAATCAAAACGTAAAAAACACTGAAGAAAATAAAAACAATATGATTAGTCGCATATTCTATTGCATAATATCAGAAGTAACATCCTCTAGACTAGAAGATTGATAACACTGACGGGGTGAACGGCATTGCATCGAAGTGCGTCAACGACACCGTTCCTTATCTCGAGATTATGTATACGATGAAGCGAAGACGAGTGCTGAATCACAATTCGTATTCCGATATACGTGGGCTTTCAGATCCGCATATAGAATTTCGAAGCTGTGGGTTTCTGGGAAACTTTGACGGTCACGAAATCGCGATAGGGTTCAACGAAGTTAAAAAGGGGAAAGCATCGGGTATGAAAAGGGTATAATAGCATCATGTATAAAATAACATAAGGGATAGGATTCGTATTATATTCTTCTAATATAATAAAGACTCGGGTAGATCGAAGACTTTTCTTCAAAGCGACACGGGTTTTCACGCGAGGAAAAATAATATTGGTTGTGGTTCGAGAAAGAGAAGAAAAAAGGCACAAGCGACTAGGACAGACTAGACTAGTAGATGCCAGATGGTCGATCTCGGGCCTAATATCTGAGCCCAGAAGGAGGGACTTTTGATGCAACGCCGTGCAGTTGGTAAATGCCGCACACAGTCGTATATTTTTATGTTTGCGTGTGGAATGTGCATGCTTGCTCGTTTTCCATCGCTGTGGGGTTCAAGGGATCCCGTGGTGATGCGTTTGACTCGTGGTAGCTAATATGCTACGGCCAATTCTTTAACACAGATAGGCAGTGACCGCCTACTCGACAGGCGCTATCATCTGTCCAAAATAGCAGGCAGGTTATCAAAAAGGTTCGAGCCAGAAGTTACGAGCTAGTCCTTTTTATGTAAGAGACCAATGAACCAACTGTGAACAAACTTAGGGGGTGGCCTTATGTTTTGAAAGAGATACGATAGCTTGGATCAATTTATTATTTAGATTTTCTATAGTGAGCAATGAGCCTATTCTGTTTTTTATTTATTTTTTTTTTTATTGAAAGGTCATTTTTATTGTTTGCGTATCTATAAACTTGGGTGACTTTTACCATGACTAATAAATACGTTTTGTTTTCTTGTTCCAGGTCGGTCCCTTTAGTCATGGAGGTATATAATTAAATTTGTAAACCTGACCATTCCGACTTTTAATTAAAACCAGTTAATTAAAAAAATACGCTTCCAATTCGAAACCTAAAATTTTGTCAATTTTTACAATTCCGCAGAAACTTTAATAAATTCTTGGCAATTATCGTAAAATGTAGGTAGGTCAGAAAGCCACTAAAGGTTACAGGTTTTCCGCCGCGTTTGCAATAGGAAACTAAGAGAGAGAAATAGGGGGTGGGGGGCAAAAAGAGAGAAAAAGCGGGCGGAAAATGGATAAATGGTAGCCTAATAGTTCATGCTGATGGATTTTTAATTATAGTGCGGTAGGCGCCAGAGAAAGGACGAGGGTCGCGATATGTTATATGGTGCTTGGAAAGGAGAGATGCTCTTGTTTATCCTCAATGGGTGCCACGTGGGCACGTACATTAATCCTACGTTCCGCCCACGTGGTGTCGAAATCATGCGTGTCCCCCTTAAAGAACGGTCAACACTAAATCACTTTCGACGAACCGTTCACACCGGTATTGCTACTTTACAATTTTACATCCTCCTGGATGTAAACCGACCCAGTTGACGGGACATTACGAGCGGATTACGAACCTTTGATATTGAGTATCAGTAGCCCTCTTTATTTTATTTTCACAATATCTCGATTTTACCCCTCGTTTTTTGCCATATTTCATAAAAACAAAAGGTAAGAATCTAAAAAATGCAAACACACGGAAAAAATTAGTTCCTTTTTTTGCAGTCTCACGCATCCGCCAGTTTACCGGATTTCAAAAAGACCGAGTGCAAATCCCTAGAATAAGAAGGGAGAAACGGAAAGAGAGAGAGAGAGAGATGGGAAATGAATCATCTATTCTGAAGGATTTGAAATGGAAAAACAGACGAAGTCTAATCGCATTTCGATTGAATCAGGCCATTCTTCTTTTACCGTTGCGAACTTCACGGAAAATGTAGGAAAATCAGGTCATGCGATTTTAAAATTTAAAGTGGACAACATCTCAGATCTAGGTTATTTCAATTATATAACATCTTTGATATTTCAGTTGAAGCTCTCGAATATTTTAATATTGTAACATCCCTGATATTTCAATTGAAGCTCTCGAATTTGCAATTTAACATCACGGATACTTCAATTGTATAACATTTTTTATATATTAATTGAAGCTCTCGAATTTTTCAATGGAAATCACAGTTATTTCAGTTGGAAATTTCTGGTAAAACAACTGAGATATTAAGCTCGAAAGTCCTTTTTTGTTTAAAAAAATAATAAATGCATTAAAATTAGACAGTTTTTTGTGTCTCCTATAAAACTTGAGTCTTGACTAATGGCCTTATGCGCAGAGACCCTTCATTTCGAAAATTTTAATTGAACATCTGGAATACTTCAATTTAACTGTTTAAAATATCGCGGGTATTTCATTCTAAATGTAGTTGCCAATGGTTTGCATCATATTAATATTTCATTCTGTCTATTGCAGATTTTTATTGTCTTATTTTTCATGTAATTCGTATTTACATGTAGAGAGAATTCGGAGATGATATAAATATTTTTCTGGCTTTACTAATCCAGTATCATAACTAATAATTCTGTATGCATTGAGAGATCTAGGTGGTAACTTTGGTTGAAAATGCCGAGAAAAGTCCCCTGATTATGAATATCTAAGGTAGCCTTTAGAAAAATTACGCATTTATTGTTTAAACAAGTTTTCTTTAAAACAAATACATTATTTCAGGAAAGAAAAATTCTGTAAAATATTTTTCAGAAAGCTTGAATCAGGACAAAAATTTCTTAATTTTACACTTTTTTTATATTGAACAGTTTTCAAGTTATAGCCTTATAAACAATTATATTTACACTAAAATTAACATATTTGCAGAGATATCTCAGTACACATCGGACTGAAAAATTTCAACAAATATACAAATATAAATTTAAACCACGGCCTCTTTTAACAACCATGTGTGCAATATTTAATACATAATTGTCAAAAGGCCGTTTTTTAATTTTGTCCAGAAACAAAACTTTAATTTTTATCGAAAAAAATAGTTTTCCTCTGTGGAGCACGTGGCTTGAAATGCAATTTCCCTTTTTTCGAATTTTGTAGACCCGATAGGTGCTGTGATCAGTATCTGCAAATATGTCAATTTGAAAACAGTTAATTGTACAAACGAAGTGTAAAATGATGAAAGTCATGTATTGGTTCAAGCTTTCTGAAACAGATGCGAAATGAAATTTTTGGGAGAAACTCCCTTTCTGACTACTCGAAGAAAGACAATTAGCAAGCAAATTATTACGCACTTGATTTCGCTGCGAATTGGTCGGCTTTCCCCACCTAATATTTATCGATTTTATTTATATTGCGCGAACATACAACTACCAATTATAGCATATGGCATTTCACCGCGAGTACTCTATAAATATAGACATAATATATTTCGCCTCACTACCTATAGATACTAGATATTCATAATCAGGGGACTTTTATCGACATTTTAGGCCAAAGTTATCCTTTAGACCTATATTAGTGCACACAGAAGTATTAGTGATAAAATATAGGTAACTATAAATATCTTTATTTGATTTCATAACATAACATTTAATACCTAAACTCTAACCCTGCATCACCTCCTTTTAATATGATTCCTTTTTTCGATTAGGGAGCACTCAAAGCCATGTTTTTATTATTGTCACGTCTGACTTCTTTGCAAGGACGACCTATACGTTTGTTGTTTTTGATTTTTCTGACAATATCTTTTAATTCAGTTCCATAGTTATTTTATGTAACATAATTTATCATTATATTTTATCAATAGGCTAACGATCCGATTCCGAAACGTCATTAGAAATTTTCAATAAAATCGTCAAGATAAAATCGTAACAAAAGGCTTTTCTTTTTTTAATAGCATTCTTACTTATAGTTATTTTATAGATCGTTAATTTTACTACAGATAATCTTTTGTATGCATATAGTGCAGTGGTAAAAGAGTTGATAAGGCTTTATACCTACACTGACGTATTTTTAACTTGTAGATACGGATAAAGTAAGCTTTTATTAATAAAACAAAAACTTCATTCTTCATCAGTGACACACATCGGATCATTTCTGTTATCGATATTCCTAAGCGATGACCATATGCTATGATCACGATTGTTTTCAAATTTCTTATCTTCTTTTAAAATGTTTTATCTGAAAGCAAGAACAATGAACAGAACACGTTCAAAAAACTAAAATAGAAATGATTCGATCACTTGGAACTTTTATGATGACGATTTGCATATCTTTGGCTGATGATTGACCCATACCAAAGGATGACCAATGATCACACGACTGTTAAACGAAAGCATTTTACGATTTTAGCAGATGATAAGACACCATAAAAGAAGCTGCAGACCCACAAATCTTGTGACTGAAAACCTTTTCTTTTCTGGATTCCAAGGATTTGTGGTTCCTCCTGCGGGCGGTAAAGGTGTTCGAAACTGTCCGCATCGACTCTCGAAGGGGATCGTGCAAGTGATCGTGGGGCGTTTTGGTGAATGATGCATGAAACACAAAGTGCCTACTGTCCCCTTTTCACCCCACGATTACCGTGGCGGGACGTTACGTGGACGCGGCTTCTCCCCCTGTATTATATCCGTCGATAGAAGTGCGGTTATTGCATATACGACACGACGCATAGCGATTACTAATCTCACCATAGAGGCACAGCATATCTCATACATAATATAACACAATGTGCGCATGCACATTGCACACACTACACACATTGAAAATATTGCACACACAAGCGGACCATCGGCCCGTGCATTCTGTTTGGGCTAAACAGTATTATGTCACAACTTACGCACGGATTCCGTATCCGTAATCCGATTTGCTCTTCCGAAATGGTAAACGATGTCCATTGTCAGTCCCTTCGACGGACATCCGTCTCTTCCAATTCTCTTTCAAATTCTGACACCAAGAGAAAAATAAACATTAAAGAGCACATTAGTACAGCAAACACTGCAAGTTGTATAGCAAAAGAATTTTCACGCTGAACAGTGAATCCTCGAGGGTCGCTCAAATCTCAATCCTTTTGCAGCTCCATTATTGTTGCGGAAATATTAAAAAAAAAAAAAAAGAGAAGTATAGAAATTATTCACTGGGGCATTATGTGCACAATTCAACAAAATGGCAACACTAGTATCCATGTGCAGGCTATACTGTTTTCTTTAAAAAAATAGTCTACATCAATGAATGCTATTCATTCTAAGATCTAACCGAAAAGCCTCATTGAAAAAAGAAACAGAACCTCCGATTTTTTAGAGAGCTCTTTTGATTAGTTTAACTCTCAGGATTGCGTCATGATTTAAAGTAGCAGACAGATTCGTTAAATAAAAAAATTCGCATGCTTTGCAATTAGAGCTTCTTGGAGACGTGACGAATACACAAGTTACGAACTGTCTTTTTACTTCTCTGTTTCCTTGTCTCTTGAAGTGTTTCTTTTCTCCCATCTCTTATTCTCCACTTATCTCGCACTTTTTTCGTTTTATGCTTTTTTTTTTATTTCGAGTCTCCTTTACCCACCCGAAGGGAACTTGAGCGCCTCGCTTCGTCTCACTTTGGGGAGATAAGGCTTAATTGCTCGTTTCCTGTCCAGAAGCAGAGCAACGATGTTGCTGGATGAAGCATATTTCATCGTAGCTCCCACTCCTTTACGATGCATCTTTGACCCATCTTCATTCCGTCTATTTCTCAACTAACATGGGCGACTCATCATCCGCGAGAATTCACTCGTAATTTCGCACGTTCGCTCAGCTGAATGACTAGCAACGCTCAATGGATAAAAGAAACACCCCCACTACCCGCTGCGCCATTGTCATTAATCTTGATAAAAGCTACTCTGTATTTAATTTTCCATTCTGCAGCAATAAATGCCCACGCAATTATGCACCTTAACAAAGAACGGGCTGGATTACGCAGGTTATATACAACGTTTTAATTAGAAGTTCATAAACATAATACAAGCCGAGTTTCGTGTTCCAACTTCATATTGTGAACAACCATATAGTAACGGCATTGGTATGACTGACGTTTGATAAAGAAACTTATTACCACAAACTCTAGACTTTTATTTGCAAGTCCTCTCAAGTTTAAAGCACGCACTAAGGAAAGTTTAGTGACCAGAATACCGCTAAACGTAGTATATTATTTACCGGAAAAATATACTTATGCGATTGCCGGTCAAAACGTGTATGATTTACATCGCTCTCAGCAGAGGACATCGGGGGCGTGCCACATGTCGACCGGACATTGACAGGGTGTACATTACGTCTGCAGCAACGAAATAAAAATATCATTAAATTTGTAAATGCCAGACGGGGTCGCTTTATGTCCGAGAGCAGACTACAATAGACATCAGAGGGTGTGCTATCTTCTGTTGTCATCCAAACTGACCTCATCTGATACGATATGATCTCATCATAAAAGCACTTAGACTTAGATGTTGAAAGTTAACATAACGGTCACGCGTAAAACGCTAATTAAAGATCAATTCGCGATAACAATTATCGCAAATGACAAATTGTATTATTACTGAATGTCTCTTTCATTCGGCATGTTATCTCTTTTCAAAATCCTAAATTATCTGAAAACATATGTTGAACATTTCAATTAAATTACCTAATAGAAATAAAAAGTTTTGTATGGTAATTTATTTAATTATAGAAACATAACTGAATTGAATGCTTGGGATACAGGATATTACTTCTGTAATGACTGCGCGGCGGAAACAACTTAATGCAAATAGATTGATGAAAATATAATAGATGCAATGTGCGAACAAGGGAGAATTTCAATGCGCCCCTATGTATGTTCCGCGATAGAAGATCTAACGCGATTCGGTCTTCACGTGTTTGCGATGTCTCGTGCGGATAAAATATCCAACTGTCCATACGCCGCGAGGGAGGATGAATCAACGCGTGGCCTGAATTTCTAATTAGAAGGTGAAAGACAAACATTAGAATGCTTTGCGTGTGCGATTTATGGATATGCCTCTAACTGAACCTTCGCATAAAGGTCAATACGCTTTCACTTCAAAACCGTTATTACCAATTTGCATAACATATGTAAACACTCACTTAAGGATTATTCATTAATCACTTCATAAACGATGCTAATTATTTTAGTATACAGATATAATGTAAAACAATTAGCGAAATGTCAGAGGTTTTCTAAATCTATATATATCTCTCTAAAAGAAACGCATTTATTTTTAGCATTCAAATTAAACTACCAGGATAATAAAGTGAAAAATAAATCACGTAATAAATTCGGAGTTGAATTGACTCGTTCTAATAATAATTTGAAGCGAAGTGCATTGAAGCCTACGGAAGAAAATTATACACTGAAATACGATCTTCTTACGTAATTCCTGTATCAAAAGTAGTAATTTTCCACATTTGAAAATCACTGTTATTGACCTGCAGACATTACGGAATAGACCCCCTCCCATTTCTTTTTACGTAATTCTGATACCGTAAATTATTTCTCGATATAATAATTGTCACGTGGACTATATTTCTTTTGTCAGAAGAACATGTGGTGCGTTTACGAAGGAGAGTGATGGTAATTTGGTTTACCAGGATATTAAGCCGCATGTCCAATTGACAGGCGGTCGGAATAGCAAAACGGATTCGAAATTGTATGATCACGGGAAGGGTGCTATACGAGATTGGTTTCTCTGCATTATCGATTCCATCTTCATTGCGTATGTTGCGCATATACACATATGCATATAAGCCATGTCAATGTACATTTGGTGCATATATATATTAATTCGCATATGGGGAGTTTCCGGTCGTTGCGCGCGACCTAATTCAACGGCATTAAAGCTTCGTTGTTCAAATCCACAACGACACTCCCCCATGTTATTTACGCAATATTCAACACGTAATGGGTGACAAATTGAGTAATTCTCTTGACGTTTCCATTTTATGAGACGATTACGAGTTTAACATATCGGATATTTTAATTTAACATCTGGAACACTTCAATTAACCTGCTCGGATTTTTCAATTTTATATTTAGGATATTTCAATGGTAATATCTCTAATTTTTCAAATCTAAATATAGTATCTGGGATATTTCAATTGGAATTTTCAATTTTTTTAAATTTAACATCACGGATATTTTCTTAGATATTTCATTTTAACATATATTTTATAACTGCTTAATTTTTAACGCTTGCAATTAATAATTATTTAATTTTTGTATATGCGAATGCTGACATTCGAATTTATGATTAGAATATTCAATTTCCTCTCGGATTTCGTTTTTATACGGACTCTGGAGCGCACTTTATAACTGCAATCAAATACTCCACTAGATAAATACTTATCTTCATTATCTTTTAGATCGAAGAGCGCAGCAAATTTTACCTGAGCTTTACTTCCGTACCAAGCGTAACGAATCTCGTAGAAGCCGTTCCATTTCCAGATAATTGAATGATGTTTCGATAAATTGAAAATCTCTGACAGAAGACCTTTGAGAAAACCGCTCATGGACTTCCATGAGAAAAGGTTAACCAAACGAGAAAAAAATATATGGCATTCTAAAAATCTAAAAGTCCTCAATTACCTCCATTCTTACCCTTTTCTAACATCATTATTCAATTTAAAAAACCATTTTTTAACCTCTCCAAATTAAAGCTCTACGAATTTATAAAACAATATAGTACAGTAAATTAATAAATTCAATTATCAACATTATCTCCCTTTCAGAACCGTAATTCAAGAATTTTATTCAAGAACATCCGCGGAAGAAGCATCGGCACGGAAGTAAAGTAACTTATACTTTGTGCCAGACATTCTCCAGTGAACTGAAATTAAGTAAAAACTTTTCTATCTTCAACTCCATTAGCCTCGAAATGAACTTTAAATGCAGCTAAAAATGACTATCAACGCTAATTTTGATGATTAAAACAGGCATACTTAAAAAAACCTTGATGGGATTCATTGTGCGGTGTTTACAATCTTGAAGATTCAAGAAGCAACTAAAAAAATGGTACAGCAAGCATGGGAGAGGAAAAAAGAATCAAGAAAAAACAAGAATGGCCTGCCACTGTTGCACGATCCTCAGAGGATTAATCGACCACTTTTAAGTCCCGGGTGCACGATCTTGTGCAATAGATTCTTCTGTCTCAGCCCTTAAAGTTTTCTCACGTGCCAGAATCTTGAACATGCTGACGTTACTGCCATTCTCGAAGACCCAGCATCCTTTTCATGACAAGCGTTGCCAACTTGAAGACACTTCTCCCCAGATTTATGCCCTCATACGAAATTTAAAATACAACATAGTTCGTCCTTGAGATTTATTTTCAACCACTTTTTTCTCTGACGTAATTATTAGTAATATGCATAATGTTATCTAAGATGACAAGATGTCAACCAAGCGAGTTACGATGATCTTTGATCAGCTGCTCCTTTTGATTGACGAATCAGTCGATCATATTTTCCTGAATAGAATTTTTCGAGAACCTTTTTTTTTGGGACGTGAAAGATCCCCTACAGCGATTTCGAGATTCTTGAGCTCCCCTAATCTAATCCATAATCGCGGGGACCCAAACCCCTCATCCTTTTTTTCTTGACAAATCTCGCTCCCCTTATGGGAAAATAATAGTGGGACTCGAATATAGTTTTGGTGATGGTAGTACTAATCGGGGACTATTTGACTTGCTGGGGTGATATTACTCTTTATGGAACTACTAATTGATTCTCAGATTTAGGTGTCTTCTTATTTCATAACACTTCGAATATTTCAGTTGAACATTTCACGTTTTTTCATTTAAAATCTCGTGCATTTCAATTGTTATATGTTGGCTATTTCACTGTAACCTTTCGAATATTGCAGTTGAACATCTAAATTGATTTTCAACATTTGAACATTTGATATTTCATCATACAAAAATTATATTTCAGTTGAAAACCCCGGATATTTCAGTGTAACAATTCTACTATTTTAATTTAACATCTCAGATTTTATAATTTTATATCTAAGATAACTGAAATGTAACATTTCGGATATTTCCGTTGAAAAAAGTTTGAAATTTTTCCTGTAGTTTTCAGAGAATAGACACAGTGATAAAAATGTTTTTCATTTCACAACGTTCACTTTTACACTACGAAATTGTTGTTAAAGTAAAATATTCAAGACGATTCGCCAGGGTTGCTATAAAATCGCAATCTCAAAATTCTCTGACATAAATTTTTATTTTAGGTATAACAACAATCTTACATATAGAAGACCAATAATGTTAATTGGAAAAAAATGCGTATATCTAAATTTATTTTAAACACTTTTAGTAACAACAGTCATATCAGAATTTTATAAGAGGTCGTCCACAAATTACGTAAGACTCTGAAGTAAATGAATTTTCATCTAAATAGTAAAGTTTTCACTCAAAATATCAATTTTTAACAAAAAATGGAAGCTTGCAACAAAATAAATTATTTTTCTACTAAAAAAAGATAAATTTACAAGAAAAAACGGAAGGGTTAAATTTTCAGTTAAAAAATTATATTTTAATTAAAAAAAAAAACTAATTTTCAACCCAAAAATGAATTTCAACCAAATAAAAATTTTCAAGCAAAAATTTTAATTTTCAAACAAACAGATCAGCTTTCAATCAAGAAGATTAAATTTCTATCAAAAAATTAAATTTTTCACCTAAAAATGGAATAGTTAAATTTTCAGTTGGAGAAATGTATTTTTAACTAAAACCATAAATCTTTAACAACAACCAAATTAATTTTTACCCAAATTGTTGAATTTTCAACCTAAAAGATTAATTTTCTGTCAAAGAAGACAAATTTTGAACAAAATACTTGAATTCAATAAAAAAAATACATTTTCAACACAGAATAGATCAAATTTTAGTTAAAAAAATAAATGTTCAAGAAATAAAAAAACGAATTTTCAACAAAATAGTTGAATTTTCAACCAAATAGATTAACTTTTAACGAAGAAGAGAGTATTTCTACCAAAAAAGATAAATTTTTGACAAAAAATGGAACAGTTAAATTTCCAGTAAAAAAATTAAATTTCAATAAAAAAAACATTCATTTTCAACAAAAAATATTAATTTTCAACCAATATTATTAATTTTCTACCAAAAATATTAATTTTCCACCAAGATTATTAATCTTCTACCAAAAATATTAATTTTCAACCAAGATTATTAATTTTCTACCAAAAATATTAATTTTTAACAACATACATGAATTTTTAACCAAATATTTGAAGTTTTAAAGGAATTTTCAACCTAATAATAGTTAAATTTTCTATAAAATACAGAAATTTACAACTGAAGAAGTTAATTTTTCAACCAAACGTGGAATAGTTCAATTTACTTTGCAGGGAAAACAGGTTTTTCAACTAAAATGATCAATCATCAGCCAAAACAGATTAATTTTCAACCAAACAGTTGTGATTTTTAACTAAAGAAGATGCAATTTTTATCAAAATAGATGAATTTTCACCTAAAAATAATGAATTTTCAACAAAATAATACAATTAACTTAAACTTCAGTTTATAGAAAATTCCCTCACTCTGTCAGGTTTTCTCTGACATTCTCTGACCTTTAGCAACTCTGCCTAGACCAATTTTTAATGTTTCCTGAGCGTTATAAATTATTCTTTCAGGTATAAAAACAAATTTACAACATTTTAAAATTCCCTAACTTGTGACCGGTAGCAACCCTGTTCACGCATTGGCCGGGTGCGTGCGCAAATAGCGTTTAACATCCCGGGTATATCTATGGCAAAATTTCGGATATTTCAGTTAAATATTTCGGTTATTTGAGATGAGGATTTTCGATATTTCAGTTTGACATTTCGGATATTTCAATTGCAGAACTTATACAATTACGTAGCCATAGATTCAACGCTTTCGGAAAGGAAGAACAAACTCAATATGTTGCCTTATTCAAATCGAAAGCAGTCGCATTTTCCCAGAGAGATCCCTATTCAAATCCACCTTCCCAAATAAATCTCTCTCTTCGGCCAAATAAATCTCCTCATTCTTTGCAAATAAATTTTCTGGCTTCTTTTCGAATATATCTATCTATTCAGCACGTGCAACCAATTACGCGCCCGATCATCGAACCTCAGGCGAAATATCAAGTTTCAGGTCCGGTGAAATTTGAGCTTTCCTTATCTGAGCCCCAATTGAAGTGTATAATGTTATATGTATATCAGAATGCATGTTTGATGAAGCGCTGGTTATGTGTTTGCTGATTGGGAAGGACATCCCGAGGCGCCAGGCTGATGGTCACTCGATCGAAAATCCGCTCAATGCCCCCCAGAGCCACACACAGTGCTTCAATTCATCCGCGGGGGTGACGCAAAAGAGGGTAGAAAACGAAGAGATGGAAGAGAAACTGAAAAGATGAAGAAAAGTAGTGGGAGGTAAGAAAAAATGTGGTAGGAACTCAGGCAGCTGCCATCTACATAATGTGGCAAGTCTCTAAAGCTAAAATCTACCCAAACCTTCCTTATAATGATAGATTGTATGAAAATACTGTCAGACGTATGTTTTAACCTTACGTATATTTTTGTTACGTCCAATGCCAGATCCTCGGCTTCAATATAGGGTCGAAAAATTCTAATCTTAAAAGAAAATCAAACAAGAGGCTTTTAAAAGAATAACAATACAACTTTTTAAAACATTTATCATTTTTCAAAACGACTTGAACCTAACCCAAAATAAACCGGATTTTGCTTAAATTTAAATTATATTAGTAATATTCTCAACGAAATTGAATAATAAGAGAACCTGTCTTCGAACCCGTGTTAATTGAACAAAAAGTAAATAAATTTGGACATATATATTATATAAAATTATAATTTTGAATTAGATATCTAACGTGGATTCAGTAAGTATGCGAAGATATAATAAGGCAGTAAGGAAATTACAAGAGTGAACTCGGTACTGAGCACCCGGATTTCTAGAGAAGAAAATGTCCCTTTTTCATCGCATTCTTATAATAGCTTTTATTTGAAATTCAAGTATACGGTGTAACCTCGCGACCCGTACAACACACACGCAGACGCGAAATTCTGAGAAGCATTACATTCGTACCTCGTAAACTGCGTACAGATGCTCGTAAAGTCCTGTGGAAAAGGGTATGGACAGTGTTGCCAACTCGCTGTTGTAAAATACTGAAAATACCGCCCCCTAGTTATGTTACTGCATTGCTTACAAAATTTTTATCTTGAATTTCATTCCATGTATGCGTAACTATAAAATCCTTACGTCCTTTCGAAATACTTCCTCTATATTTAAATGATAAACTCGAACAAAACATTCGGCACATTTTCACGCCCAGTAGGCTAATTTATTTTTTACTGCAGTTTTATTGTTGGTATCATAGTGCTGACCAGATTTTTATATGTAATTATAATTGATGCCTAAAATACTCTCAAGTCGAAGGAAATAGGGTGATTTTTTTTACGTAAATAGGGGAATAATCGGGGCATTAATTTTTTAAATTATAAAATTAATGTCATGGAAAAAGAATTAATATTGAATCCAGAAAATATGATTACGAATACGGACGAAACGCAATATTTTCTTGATTTAAGTCTAAGAAAATATTTCTTGCCTCAAAAAAATGCACCAGATTGAAGAAACTTTAATTGTTATTATTATTGTTCGGTTACAAAGTAGTAATGTGTGGATGGGTATATAGGTATAGGGTAGATAGGTATATAGGTGTAAGGTATAGATATTTGAGATTGATCTAGAATTCTCGTATTATTTACTAAAGTAACACGTTCATCCCGAAACACTGCTCCGGCCCAGGTTGCTGACCAATCTCTAGCGATCACCCCACGTGGAGAGCCTCACAAAATTGTTATGTGTGCATATATTGTTTGTATTGCTTGTAGGAGCCAACCATGTACTCATCCGTACTCTTTAAGGACTTCCCAAAGTTTACGTCTATTTACCTTGTCAAATGCTTTTTCTAGGTCAACAAATGCACAGAAAACTTTCTTTCCTACTCTCAAGCTTTTTTTATCCGCAACCCGAGGACGCGTTCGGTGGCTTTGTCATAGGCCCTTCGGCTCGATTCCTGAGGAATCAAAACCGAACGAATATATATATAGCAATGAGAGGCAGGTGAAGGCTGAGTAGTGCAGGCAGCCACTACTGGAAAGCGCAGGACGCTTTTTCTTGAAAGGAAGCTTGTTCGAAACGACTTCAAGAAGGCGACTGAGTAGTACATCACCACCAGCGGGTGGACGGCCCACTAACCGTTCGAGTGGCCTCTCGCTAGGTCCGACTTCACAGTAGTACTGCTGTACGACAAGGGAATGTGACCACCTTTATTATCACTAATCGAACTAGGCGACTATACTTTACCAAGTATCGGCAGATCTCTGGGTATCATTCCCAAAATATGTAGACCAGAAAAACGCTGTTAATTGCGAGATGAGTTAAATTTAACTCCTTTGGAAACGATCCTACCCAGGAATCATTAAAGAGGCTATGACAATTTCGACAACACGGATAAATACGCTGAACTTAGACGCGAAAATGAGAAATCACAGGAGGCAGCTAAAGAACTTTTTTCTAGACTTGGAGGGGTTGAGAGAAGAATTAATGCAGTTTCGACAGAATTACGTAGAGAAATCGAGGAAGTTGAGGCTAGAATGTTTGAAGAAACAACAAACCAAGATATCCACACAGGATATCCGTCTAGTGTCACTGAAACAAAACCAGCTTGAGGACTTGTTCCAAAATCTTGGATTAGGATAACAAAATAATTTAGGAAATGGCGGGCAAGTCAAAAGCATCAGAATCACTCCAAAAATACCCATTTTTAATTAAACTTCTTACCAATGAAATTTTTGGAAAAACTAACTGATTTTTGGGCTGCAGTTAAGCCCACTAACACACAGAGTGCATTTATAATTGGCAGCTGTTTGAGGGGAAAGGCCACAGATTGGTGGGACTTGGTAAAAGCAGACAGCGATGATTTTCGAGAATTCTGCACTATGCTTAAACAACGTTATTGGAATGAGACTACGCAACATGAGATTAAATCAAAACTGGAATTCGGCTACTATTCACCAGGAGCAGACATCTCAATGGCATCTTTTGCAATTCAAATCTTTGAAGATTTCAAAGGACTTCCCCCTCCCCCACCAATTCCCAGCCAGGAAATAATAATGAAACTCGCAAGACATTTTAGTGAAGAGATTAGGGTGGCCATCTTAGGAAGACCAATCACCACCCTTCATAGCTTGTTGGAATTACTGGAAAAATATGACAAGTCAGGACCTTTGAACAATAAAAAACAAGACATGCAGAGCAATAAACAAGGATACGATAACTGGTGAAATAGACCCCGTAACTCTGGCACACACTCCCAAAATTACAGGAACGATCGGAAAGAAGTGGGTTTAGAACAAGGGAGGAAAATTGGAGAAGAACAGAAAAGGTTACCAGAGAGACGCAACCAAGTGATATAAGATCCTTGGAGGTTTTAGATGAAAATTCAGAAGAATACGACCCTATAGTGCTTGAAGAGGCAACATCCACTAAACAGGGAAACTTTTAATGTCCGTATCCTTGACCTGGATATACATGTCGGCAGATACGGACGAGAAAACTATAACATTACGACATGTTAACACTCTGAATTACAACTGGCGAGGTGAACTTCTCAAAGAGGATTCTGTAGAAGTAGCAAAACCGCATACGGACGAGAAAACTATAACATTACGACATGTTAACACTCTGAATTATAACTGGCGAGGTGAACTTCTCGAAGAGGATTCTGTAGAAGTAGCAAAACGGCATGGATGCCCTACGCAATTGTCTCAATCCAAGATATAAAAACTAAGGCCCTTGCTTATAGCGTAAGCCAAATATTGTGTACTTCGGAAAATTTTTACGAGGAAAATATAAACATTTTTAGAAATTGTCCAACACTCCCTATTGTGGTAGTGTTAGTAGTAGGAGCCACAGGAGTGTATTAGGAGTGGATATTTTGAAACCTTTAGGTGGAATTATAAACCTGAAAGAAGATACCCTAACTTTACACTACGATGACAAAAAATATATCATGAAAACACACGAAGAAACAACGGAAAACACTCGCGAAAAGAATTCACGAAATTTCACTAACCCAAGACGAGACCAACCCTGAAGAGGAACTACAAATTAAAGATCTAGAAACTGCAATAGATGGAAGCGAGTCCATACCGGCAGAATATAAATTCAAGTATAAAAATCTTGTCTGGAAATATCGCGACATCTTCATCCAAAAACCAGGAAGAATTTCATGCTACGAACAACGACTAGAAGTGAAAAATACTAAGCTTCCTAATGCACATTCCTATACAATTCCAATTAATCATGAAAAAAGGTCGATAAAGAAATACAAACAATGATCGATTCAGGAGTAATCAGTAGATCATCAAGTCCTTACATAAATTCATCAGTCGTGACAGTAAAAAAATCCGGCGAAATCCGTTTATGCCTTGATGCAAGGAAACTTAATGAGATACTGGAAGAAGATCATGAAGGCACAGAAAACATGGAAATCTTGTTTCGAATGTGCCAGTATAAAAAGGAACTCTCAAGTTTGGACATGAACATGAGTTTCTGGCAAATTCCTCCTCACCCGCATTCCAGGATATATACTGTCTTCTTGCATAAAGTCAATTTAGTCAAGTTAGTCAATTTCAACGGTATGAAATTGACACGAAAATTTTAAATGATATATTTCTGGAATTTTGGCTTCGACTATTATTTTGATTCTGTATAGTGCTTTATTGCCTGATAATAGAATATGAAATTGTCAAATTATTAGTCGAACTGTGACTTAAAATGGTACTTAACGTTCTTACTCAAGAAAGGAAAAACGAATTTTCGTTAGGCTTAATACTAGAAAGTAAACGAAATTCGTCAATTGCGAAGAAAAGATTGAAAGTAATTACTTTAAGAACATAATCATTGTGAAAACGAACTAGGAATGTAATTTTTATGAGAACGAAATCAGCCTATTATCGAAATTGTCGAATTGTCGCAAGAGACGAAGATCAAAACGGCGCTTACGTCGCTGGCCTTTTCTTGTATTTTGTTTGGACGGTTACTTTGACTTCTTCGCCGTCATCCAACTTTGGCCTCATCTTGATAATCTCGTCGAGACTCTTGTCGACTAAGGGGCCACTGAGGGCCTCGACTGCCAATACTCTTTTTACCTCGGACAGCTGGATCGCGCTATGGGCCTCCTGGTTGGCTGGAACTGTGTTGGCCCTGAAAGCGTTCTCTCTTATCAGGAATCTCCATAATCGGTTGGGGTAATCCTCAGTGTCGTCGAACCGAAGTTTTCCTTTTCTTTTGAGCTCCTCTTTGCCTTTACCGATCAAGTAACGATGATGGATAGGGACCATTCAGGTGGGCCAAGTTACGTAGTTCAGCCGAAACCAGTCGACGATGCTTCGATATCGTATGTTACAGTCGGGGCACTCCGGGCAATAGAGTGTCAAGTCCCGAGAGCAACCTGGGTATCTCCCCAAGCCACAAACTCGGCAGAATCTCGAACGGAAAGACATTCTGCAGTCTTATAAAATGGTGTTCCCTCGACCTGCAGTTGACACAGCCGGCAACGTGCTGCTTACCAACGTAGGTTACGTAGGTCTGCGTCCCTTTGTCGACTTTGCAGGACTCCATTTTTTTTAATGAGGATCTCAGCCCTCTTTCTTATTAGATCCTTCAGTAGGGTCTGGCTGATAATCGGGTAGTCGGCCATGTAGAGAGATTGTTGTGATCCTGTAGGGTTGACAAGTTGCGGAACGCCCAACCCCCGAAGAAGTCAAGTCGTAGCCAATGTCCAGGACCTTTTTTGCATACTAGAGGATCTTGTGCAGTAACGGGGCTCATCATCTTTTGTTCTAGCTCGGCCTGCTGTCTCGTTAGTTCCAAGGTCCTTTCGGAAACCGGAGCCGAGGTGCAGGGACCAGAGCGATGTAAGGATGGATTCGACATGTTGTCGAACTAGGAGGGCGACTCGGCGTCTTGATGTGAAGAACGACGGTGGTCCGCCTGCCTACTTCGAGCTGAAAACGTACATTGCTTAGCGCGCAGTGTTCGAAGTGGAATTTTCAAGTCAGAAATGCTATATTTTCCCACTATAGTACCAGCCCTGTCTGTCAATTTCACCGTGACCAGTCCACATCTTATATATACAAAAGCCGGCCCCACGAATTAATGTGCCAACCTCGAAGAATATGCTTCGACCTTGTTACTCAATTTTTTATTTGAGTAATAAACTTCGGTCCCTACTTTCATTTTCATTGACTTGACTCTATCTAAATTGACCCTAGCTAAACGTTTTCATCCTACTCTTTATGACTGTCCTTAATGAACGCGGAAATCATAGGCTAGATTGATCGATTGACACGTTCGACTGGATTGCTTTGGGGATGACTTAACAGGGTAGTTAGTGTTTGACTCCTCTAGCTAATAATAGAGTCTTAACAACTTTGTTCAAATACTTCATTCCATTATCGCTAATAATGGATTTCGGTGTACCCCAGTGATCAAAAATTGTCTCAAGAGGTTTTACTACGGATTTCCCTATTATATGACAGATTAGAAGTAATTCGATATACTTAGTGTATAAATCCTGAACGACAATTAGATTAGAGTTTCCTCTTTTTGTTCGCGTTTGAGAAACGACGGTGTCAACGGATAATTCAACCCAAGGCGATTGTAAGGGCCTGGTAGTCAACTGAACTTTTAATGCTCTTTGATTATATTTAACCTTGAAGCAAATTTCACATTCTTCAACGAAGGACTTGACCTCTTGTGTCATACCCAGCCAATAATAAATTTTGGCGAACCATATCTAACGTTTTATCACGACCCAGGTGCCTGGCTTGCGGAATATGGTGATTTTCGCGAAAGACAGTTGTGACGTCATAGGGTTTGATTACTTTTATCCACGGGTGTTCGTCGTCAATCAGAGCTTTCTCGTAATCAGGACGCTAATATAAAAAATCGTCATCCTCAATCTTCCATTCAGAAAATCTGTCAGGTTGATCTTTAACGAGTTTAAACTTAGTTTTGGACCAGTCCTGATCACAAATCACGTTTAGCTGGACTCGTTCTTGGATGGTTTCCTGTTTCGCATGTAGTACATGGTCCATTTCGTCATCAGAGTCTACCGACTCACTAGGTATTTCGTCCAATAAACGCAACTCCAGTGGGTTAGAATCATGAAACCCTATTTTTTTGATGTCACAGTCAACGCTGTCTAAATTTGTAGGTTGGTCGATGTTAAAAATATGTTAAACATCGACGGCCTTTTCGGATGAAGAAGGATTCTGAATATCCTCAATTTTGCCTTTAGTTTCAACAATCCGAAGCAAAGTTGCCGAGGGCTGCTTTTTTGGACAATTGAGGTTGTAGTGTTTTAATTCGCGACAAAGGTAGCAAACTATTTGTGGTTCTGACGTACAGTAACGCAACGAATGCCTTAATCCTGCAAAATTGAAACAGAGAAATTTAGACCGGTCGAAAGGAGGTTTTAATCCCCCCGATCTAGGCCATTCGTCGACAGCGGCTTTCACGCCGATTAATTTGCTTTATTCGCTTGACTTGACTTTCTTTGGAATTTGTCCAAATTTTGGTCAAGTCTATGACGTGTCATTGACTTTGAATTTTGAACCTTAAGTTCTTTTTTAGGGTTCGCGATCTGCTTTGGTTGAAAAAAATTAAAGTCTGTGACTCGCTCGTCTTCGGAATTCTCGTCGCTTGACTTCAATTCGTCCCTTACCGAACACTCGCCGAGTTCATCAACCGATTCAAAGCGCCCTTAAATATAATTTGAGTCTGTCGGACTAGCCCTCGCGCACGGCTTTTGCGACTCAATTGATCTCTGGTAGAGATAATCACGCTTGTTAACATAATGTAGAAGTTCGGTATATTTTTGGAGAGATTGATCTAAAATCTCTAAAGCTGGTCGCAGAATAAACTTTGTCAGTATTTGTTTCAACTGCTCTCTGAATTCCGGCGGGTACTGCATACGTTCGA
The DNA here is from genome assembly GCA_011634705.1 of Andricus grossulariae. Classification (NCBI taxonomy): domain Eukaryota; kingdom Metazoa; phylum Arthropoda; class Insecta; order Hymenoptera; family Cynipidae; genus Andricus; species Andricus grossulariae. The sequence goes on from JAABKJ010007545.1 coordinate 193,915,654, forward strand.
ATATGAGTTTAGCCCTGCATGCGAATTCCGCGAGAATTTCGTTCTTCTCGAGTTTTAATTCATGAACCTCGAGAAGAAGGTCGGCGTCGTCTTTCTTGATGCCCCACTCGTATAGGAAAGCGCACGAGACGTCCCTCCCCGTACACCACGAGTTCTTGTTAACGAGGTACCATGACCTACACGGGCCCTCGAATATTTTCGACAAACACGGAACGAATAAGTCCCTATGTGTCTCGCTGGTACTCAAATAATCATTGAGAATTAATAGAAACTGCTCAGGATTTCTCTCTGTTTTTGGAAAAGAAATTTTCCAGGAGCTGACTATGCGACCGATGTTCATTTTTCATGTCAACATCCTCACGCTAGAAGAATAAGGAACCCGTTCTCCGCGTAGACGATACGTCCGAAGTTCGAACGGATAGTGGAAACCGTGAGAATCGTTTGAACGAAGAGAGATACGAGTCATGCTTCGATTATTTCCTCAAATATTTTAATAGCTATTTCCCTCACTACCTGCATTTCGCGATAACGTAGCTCCGAGATGAAAATCTCCCTGTCGTTTATTTGCCCGTTGGCATTTGGTTCGCCAAGTATAACTCTAATTAGTCGCGGAACTGTGCAATTTGCAACTCACAAGACATACTTCATGATAATATTTAAGTTGAAGATAATTCATAAAATTATGAATTATAATATCTGGCTCACTACTGAGGCTACACGATACTCCATGTTTCATTTCGATTTAGTTTGTAATTTAATTTCTTATCGCTGATTCGTTTCCAAATTTTACATTTTTCCTACATGTAGAACCTTGTTCGGAGTCAATATCATCATCGTGGCACATCGCCGGAGGTTGAAATTCATCGGGACGCCGAAAAGACTCAGCCAACTCGCCACCCCAACCAAAAACTTGATTCTACTATTTAACTTCTCCCGCCAGTTCAACCATAAGGCACTGCTGCAAACCTAACACCCGCAAATCTCAACTGGGAATCGCTTGTAGGTATGGACTGAAAATCACCTGGATTTCCTACAAAACCTGGATTGTCCCAGAAATCTTTAGGATTCCTCATCAACACGACGTCCTCTTCATCTTCATTAGAGGCGATTCGAATGCGAAAACCACACCAGCTATATGCGTGGTAACTCTACAGCTCAGGACCGTATCGTCAATACTCCGAATTTACAACCACAGTACAAGATTTTTAATTGTTATAAATGAACCCGTTAGTTAGTAAATGATCGTAGGACATTTTCGGAGAGTAAAAACAGTGGTTTAAAATTGTTAGGTTAAGACTAGCAATAACGGAGATTAGAATATTAAAATTTAAAATGTCTTTATCGCTGCACTAAGTACGACATTGCGTTAGTTCTTCTTTTTTCCACGCGACGTTGCGGAAGTGGAAGAATTTCGGCCAATTAGAGTGGAACAAGACGGATGTGACGTAGCTCAGGAAAGGTTATAAATTCTCGAGCGAGTCAGTACTCACCCTCTTGTCTCTTTACCGTGGTAGCCTTTCGTAGTTTCGGTAGTTTTTCGCCGCTCCTTCGAAGATCCCTGCCAGGTCGTTCCGGACGCTCCTAGAGGAGGTGGAATTCTTCTGTACTCAGTGAATCAGCCGGTAAGATTTTTCAACATCTAATCTTGTGAAACCTCTCAGCCCTTTTTTTTTTGTTTGCCAAGAAAGCATCTATAATGTGTCTTTTTTTTGTAGTTGGTTTTGAAAGCCCGTAAATTTCAATTTGTTCTGATTTAGTTGGCCAAGAAAGCCTTCAAATTTTATCTTGTTGGCCAAGAAAGCTCTAGATAAACCCTGTTTAATTTTAGCTGGCCAAGAAAGCCCTAAAATTTAATTTGTTGCCCAGAAAGCTCCCATTAATAATTTTGATATGAGGTTTGCCACGTGGCCACGAGGTTTCCCAGGATTGAATCTTTTGAATTCAACAATGTATGGCTTGATTTTGTGATATTTATTTTTGTGATTTGATTTTATGCAATTTTCTTCTGTGATATGCTTTTATGTAATTTTCTTTTGTGATCTGATTTTATTTAATTCTCCTACGTTATGAATTTTTTGGATTTTTCGGTCGTTTGCCCCATACCCTTGCCCTTGTGAATAGTTGCTCCCCAACCCTTAGTGCCCTTGTATAATTACTAGTTCTTTCTTAAAGATAAGCTATTATCTCCATCCTTTTAGTGAAATGTGCCCCCCTTAATCTGAGATGTGTTCTCATTTACTAAAAATTCAGTTATTTCAGCCCCAAAACCCAATACTTGTGAATAGTTGTTACCCTCCTTCCCCCATCACCAATGAAAAATAATCAGTTGTTTAAATTAATTTACTTTGCGTTTCAATGGATCCAATTGTAAACGTTCTCAACGAAATTCTGTTTCATTTTGCTATAAAAATCGGCAAGTATTTTTGAAGACGCCTGTCCGAAATTGTAGGAATAAGAAATCGTCAATTCTGTAATTTTTAATCGATCTATGTTCCACCAATCGTATTAATCTATTCAAATAAATGGAAAGTTTGTTAATTGCTATTATGATTCGCTATATTATCATTCACGAGTAAGAAGCCCTTATCAATATGAAGCCACGCCTTCTTCCTAATTTTCCCACTTGGGGTCTGAGCTAGTTTGAATTGAAGTGAGTTCCGAATCCGGCACATCGTAGTCTCAATAATGTCGTTTGTTTTCTTGAGTTCAGATTTGAAAAGTTAGAATCCTATTGTTGAGGTAACTTTTCGAGACTTTGTTTATTAATCGCGATTTTGTTGTTTTTGACCCGAGAAAGATGTGGCGCCCAACATATATATATATATATATATAGTAGAATAAGTAAGATTGAGATTACGGTGCCGAAGGTATATTAATTTTCTTTGTCTAAAAGACATTAAAATAACGCCCTTTCCACCGAACCCATTTCGTTTCTTTCGGTCGACGGATCGGTTACCGGTCTGAGTCGGGACCTCTCGGTTGCGTCACGACTTCCATTAAAATGAGCAAAAGCTCCCGAATTAAACGAGGGGCTTATCAAGAATTGATTCAAATTTCGACAACGATCCCGAATTGCGTCTGAATCCGATCCATCTTCCGCGAAATAATTTAGATAATCTTTATTGTCGGGTATCTTCGACTCGATTCGGCGATAATAGTTTCTCTAAAAAATTACTTTGCTGAGAGATCACATTGTCGAATCGGGAAGTCAAATTTCTAACTTGCGTTCTATGACGCTGTAATTTTGATCAAGCAGTGGCTGACCCGGGTAGGGTAGGGTTCGTTGCACGCGAACCCCTTCCTCTTCTCGCACTCATGGGGAAACCGGTGTTAGATGTATTAATTGACTCGATATTAAGCGGGACTAGTAGTTCTGTGTCAGTCTCGCTCATGTTGCTGTCGATCACTGTATCGTTGCTTTGTCCTAACGAAATCGTCTGGTCGACTGATGCCGAGATTTTTTCCTTGGTTCCCCTTTGAAATTGAGTTTTGTTAGGGTTTCTTCTCGGAGGTCAGAAGAACATTGCAATTCAAAGGTCAATCTAAACGTTGAGTCAAAGTCAATTCAAATTAGGGAAATTGTTAAGCCCGAAATAATTGATTAATTAATGGATCAATTATTAGTCGAAGAGGTATAATATGACCTTAAATAGTTAAGGAAATCAAGATCCATTTCATTTAAATTTTAATAATCAGAACTATTTCTGATTTGGTTAGATAATTTACAAAATCAAAATTTAAAATAGGCAGAACAAGATCTGAAGCTATCTTAAATTTCATTCAGTCGATCAGAATAAAATCTGACCCCTCTTCAATTAATTTTATGGATCAGAACAAGATCTGATCTCTATTCAGTTCGTTGAAACAAACTTTTAATATCGATTATATTTCCGATATTAACGGAGAGACCCAATATCGATGAAATCATGTTTAATTTAAATTTAATTATTCAGAAATATTTATAATTTAGCATGGAAATCGCAAGGTTCAATTTCAAAATAGACAGAATAAGATCTGAAGCTATTTTGAATTGTATTGAATCAATAAATCAGAATAAGATCTATCCTTTGTTTAATTCAATGAAAAGATTTTAATTTCTGAATTCTTTTGCTGAAAGTCAGAGAAAGACCTGACATCCACAGTTTCTTCATCAAGTTTTAATTTTAATAAACAGGTCGAATAACCAGGGTAAGGCATTCACTAATCGACATATTTTACATTGACAGCCAGAGCAAGATCTAAGTTATTCAATTTTCAAACATTCAAAACAGTTTATTAAATAATCTGGGCAAGCTCTAATTATTTAAATTTAATAATGTTTTATCCGGTTCAAATTGTCATGGCAAGACATAGACCTTTGACGTCCAATTGTAATATTCGCTTGTTATTGTTGACTTCAGGGCAAGACTTAAACAACCAACATTTAGTGAACATAATTTTAAACATCTTACGAAATGCCCAGGGCAAGACCTAAGCTACTCCAAAATTAAATTTTTCTGTTCAAATTGTCATGGCAAGACATAAACATTTGACCTTTAACCTTTTAAAATAGTAATTCCATTTATTAATGTCGGCTGTCAGGGCAAGACCTAAACAGCCGAGAATTTTCAATATAACCTTTTAAACATCTTACGGAACACAAATCTTACGCACAAAAAGCTATAACTTTCTATCGAGATAAGCACTACGCAGATTCTGACGCTATTAAACGACAAGAAGAATTTAAATTTCACACAATATAAATTTTATACTTTTCTTTTCCAAAATTCGTCCCTCACTTGGCGCAGCTTGGGCCGGGGCCGCCAAGGCTCGATTTAATAATTTTACAATTGAAATAAAACATATTGAGCGCCAACAGGTTGTATGCCCAATCAGCAAGGAAAATATAATTAGCAAAGGCGGAGACAACCAAGCAGGGAGGGTTCGATGGGAATACCCATAAAAAATTCATATAGAAAACCAAGCCAAATTTCAGAAATATACTATTTAAAAAGTTTGTACTTACAGACTCCAGTCAAATTACCTGTCGAATAAATTCAAAATGGCTACAACATCCGTTGTGGTTCGAAAACTATTATAATCAGTGACAATTCTTATAACGGTGGGAACCGACCTCCGAAGAAATTCGCTCTACTCGCGGTCGAATATTTTAGGTTGGGGGCCATTCATTAATTACGTAAGGGTCCCGAGGGGGAGGGGGGGGGTTAAAAATCTCTACATGAACTTACCTCAGGTGAGGGGGGGGGGGTTAAACTATTCTTACGTAATATCTTACTACGTCAATTATTGTTTCAATTCGAACGATCACAGTAGCTACATTTATTCTACTCAAACTACCCATTTTACAATTTTGAAAATAACGTGTTTTAGTTTTCCTAATGATTTCACAACCGAAATTTGCTCTGCGTATAGGAATGAAAATTCCAACGTTCTCTGAACTTTGAAACTTTTTTTCATATTTTCTGTTAGAGAAATGAATTATTCAAAAAAATTTGTTTTATCTATAAAAAAATAAGTTCCACCTCTTTTTGTTGAAATTAATATTCAACTATTATTGCTAATTATTTTAAACAATCAACATTTTTTACGAAATGAGAAATGTGTAAGATATTAGAGAGATGAAATAGTGGAGGGTTTATTTAGATTTATAAAATTTAATTAAAACTCTTTTCTAATATTTGATGGGTTTATTACAGTACGCGATTTTTAAGTTTTGAAAATGTAGCAAATTCGCTAGCCAAAGTTGTATAATATTGATCTATTTGAAGATTTACAAAAAATTGCACACCTTAAAAAACTAAGCAACTTTTATTCATAAGGCAAACAACTCCTTAACAGAAAAGATGAAGAAAGTTTTAAAACTTCAAAGAACCTAGCAATTTTAATTTTCAAAACTCACAGTATCACCCTATCATGATAATGTATTTTTGCAACCCTTAAATCTCACGCCTAGATAATCTAACTGAAGCTTCGTACAATTAATCTAACAGAACATTTTTTACTTTCACGTCGTAAATTTATGGAGCTTTCGCGATTTTTGCTTTAAAAATCGAAAACTTGATACTGCGGTACATTTCGTTAAGGAGGTACGGTCACAAACACACTTTTCTTACGGTTTTGTTTAAACTTTGACTATAGGTTCTTTGGAATGTTATCTGAACGTTCGCGAAATTAAAAAAATATTGTCCTCTCCTGAGCTGAGATAATTAAGATCAAAGTTGAACCCTTATACACGTAAAGCCTATCCCAAGCATTGGGAAATGTTACATTTCTAACTCTAACTCGTAAACTGTTCTGACCACTTTTTTCAAAATCTAATATATGTTAGAAGGGGGTTTTTAATGAAGATTAAAAAAAATCTCCGAATTTTTGTCCTCTTAGTTTGAGAATGAGAGGGACGCAAAGTTTGAGAATTTTGCATTTTTCGAAAAATGAAACAAGCACGTGGTAGCTATCCGGCAACGCTGTCGGAGCGCCTAGCGGGTCTAGCGCATGTGCAACAGCACAACAGAGAAACCTAAAAGTGGTAAGGGTAGCAAAGTTGCACAAGTATGTCTGCAGGAAATACTAAATAGAGAGAGGACAGGTAACAAGGGATATTCAATATGGGAGGAGAAGAGATGGAAAGTTAGAAGGGAATAGAGAATGTGTGACGAGGGTAGGGAGTGGCAGGTAGTAGAGGGGAAATGAGTAAGAAGCAGGAAGAGAATAGGTGGGAAAAAATTATAGAGTCAAAATATAATATGATGTTTTTGTCAGCTGGTGCCGAAAATTCGATAACGAACATGGTTCGCTTCTGGAAGTCAAGAAGAACTATGGCAGGCCTCGAGTGCGCAACAGAAACAATTGCCGAGAATATGAAGTTCCAGTATAACCGGCACTTGTCATTCTCGACAATTGACTCTATTTCCCTAGGAGCGTCTAGCGGAGCGGTATTTGGGCTGATGCCGTAGGACTGACAGAGATGGTAATGAAGCATTCTTAGTGCTGCATTTTGCCTTTGGATGTAGGTCGTTCCTGCATGAGTTGGACAACTAGATAGTATGTGTCCTAGATGCTCAAGGTGTGCATGACACGCTCTGCAGATATCATCGGGAATGTCTTGGCTCAAAATGTGGTGACGGTATGCTAGAGTGGAAATAACACCATCTTGACATGACAAAATGAAACCCTCCGTGCCCGACTTCAATCCGGGTGATTTCAAGGAAAGCAAATGGTAGCTCATACGACATCGACAGGTCCTTCACATTTCTGTGAAAGATGCCGTACATCTTCTTGTCGACGAGCTGCTCGCGGAAGTTTTTTTTCTGTACTTTCTTAATCTGGCCCTCCAGGAGTGAGTACTCGAGATGGATAAGATTTGATGCATTTTCCTCATTCCTGATATTGAAGTCAAGGCCGAGTGTTTCAGCAGCCTCCTCCGCTGCTTTGTACAGAAACGCTCCTTTACCCACTTCTTTGTGTTTCCTGACCATTTTAAAAAGAGGCTCTTGTCCATTTGCGACTATATGTGCTGTACCCAGAATAATCCTGTTGTAAAGACATTCAAGATTTAGTATTATGCGACCATCTTGACAGCGTGAGATGCAAAGTCGCGGAACAGAAGATTTAAGGTGAATGCTTTCTTTCATGTGCGTACTTATCGGGACCCGATATCGCGGGATCTGAGCTCGTCCTTCGTCTATGGAACTACTTCAAATGAATAGAGTATTACCGGGACGGCAAGCATGTTCGTCGCAGATACTTTGTTCCTCGCTGACAGTTCGGAAGACCAAATCCGTCGGATGACACGCTTGTATCTGCAACGGAGAGTATCCTTTATAGATGACACGTCCTAAATGCGGCTCTGTGGCACGCGCAGGTATGTATAGGTCTCTCCAGCGCCAAGGTGTCGTATAGCGCTTCTGACGGCAAACTCAGGGCCTTCCGGGATGCCATTGAGTTTTCCTTTCTTCAAATAAACCTTGGCGCATTCTTCTAACCCGAAATCCATTCCAATCTCTTGATTGTACTCTTTGACAATGTCTAGATCTAGATGTACTTTCTCTTTATTTTTAGCATAAATCTTAAGATCATCCATGTAAAATACATGAGTGACATGTTATCGATTTCCAGGTTTGCCGCAGAAGAAACCCTTCGGAATGGGGAAGTGCGAGAGATAGTGGCAATAATGTGAGCCAAAGAGGAGAGGGCTCATGGTGTCGCCTTGAAAACCAACCTATCTGAAAGGTGACACTGTAAGTGATCACACGATGTTTCCCAGATGAGATAGTAAATCTGGTTTTCCAAAGCGGCATTAATCTCTCTATGCACCTCACGATGTGTGGATAAACCTTTAAGCTTTCCAAAAAACATAATTGCGCAAATGCATTTTACACTTGAAAAATATTACTATTTATACATTTATAACTTACTTTTACGTTTATAATTTTTTTCCAGAATGTCGTATGCATTGCCATGTAAGGATGTACTAACTATGCTAACCTTCATGACATTTGCACCTATCCTATCATGACTGTGACGTCTAGCTCAAAGTACTCAATCATATAATTATTTTGAATGTTTGTGGCCAATTCTCGATTACTGAATTCAACTTTTTGCACGTTTCAGAGAAAGAAATGGAAAAAATGGAAGGTTGTCTGAATTAAATGCAATTGAATTGAAAAAAATGTATTTGAACATTCCACTGCAAATACATATTCAATAATTTTTATATTGAGAACTGAGAATCAGATCAGAATATGATTTTTTTAAATTATAGGTATTAATTAGTTAATGATTTAGCAATGTATAGAGATGCTTACGTTTAAAAAAATTTCCGTGAAAATACACGCAAATGTCATTGTACAAACATGATGTTTTTTTTCTTCAAAATATTGAATTACATAACGTGCACTTGAAATCTTCAAATGATATCTCACCATTCATTATTATCAATAGCAATAGTAAATTTTACGTCACAAGGATTCACTGAATACATTCTGTGAGAATATGATTTCACCAAGAATTTGATTGGTCAAGAAATTTGAACGACTAAATAGCTATTCGAAAATTAAGTAAATAAGAAAAATGAAAAGAAAAGTTAGTGCGCGCTTGAGCGCGCACATGATAGTCTAGTATTATATAATAATTACTATAATTATCAAAATATAATATTCATTTAATCTATTTGAATAATGCTTAATTTTAATGTTTGGCTATATAACCTACATAATCCTTTAAAGCATGCTCTTAAGATGATCTGATAAAATTTTCAAGTAAGAATATTCAATAGATTATTTTTTAAACAATATTTGTTGCTATGGTGTGCATTACCCCAGAAGTGTGTCAAGCGAGGATTAAACTCATCTTGAATTCTTAGGCATTTTATCAAATTCTTTTGAATTCCCTTGAATTCTTCTAAATTCACTTCATTCACTGAATCTTTTTATAGTTTGCTTTCAATTCATCTAAAGTATTTTTGATTTAATAAATTCAATGAATTTTTTGAATTTTTTTCAATTGAAATTTTTCAAAATTTACTTTCAATTTTTATGAATTCCATCGGATTATTCTCATTTCCCTTTTGATTTCTCTAAAATCCACTCGAATTTTATCTAATTCGTTGTTTTGCCTAATTCTTTTTCTGATAAATTAAACGGACCTTTGATTGTCTCAAAGGATTTAAAGTAATTTAAAATATTGAAAAAATGAAAAGATTTTCAAATAGATTTCGGAGAATTTCAATGGCTTTCAAGAATTTCAAGGAGTTTCAAAGAATTTTGTGATGCTGCTGAAGATTTAAAGGAATTTAGAAGAAGTTCATCAGATTTAGGGGCTTTAATAGGTCCTCCAAGAATTTAAAAGATTTGAAAAGATTTTGAAAATCAAAAGGGATTTCTAAAGTATTTTGGGGAGCAGATTTAATTTATTTATTTTTTTAAAGAAATTTAAAATGATTCCTACATATTTCTAACTATATTGTTACAAGCCTTTACTGCATTTCCTGCAATATTTTTCTATAATTGCAGTTTGCAAATTTTCAATGAAAGTTGAATATTATTTTTTTGTATTTCCTAATTTATATTGAAGAATTCTTTTAAATACTGCGTATCAATCGATAGAATATGAAAGTAATAATATTTTCTAACAAAACTTTATCTATTGTTAAGAAAACAAAGCCTTGAGAGTGATAGTGCATTACCTTTTTGTAGTAATTACCAGTTACTTGCAACATTTTGATCCTACTTCAGATCACAAACAGTATTATATTTAAGTTTTATATTTTCATTAATGAAATTAATTGTGTCTACGGAAGTCGCCTTCAATTACTATTTTAAAATTCTTTAAGACTGGACGATGACCGCCCAAGGGAGATACTTCGATTTCTTTTTGCGTCATATCTTTAATCGTGCCACTTTCCATGTTTATTTTCACCCGTTTTTCGAATGGATTACCAGATTCGCATCTCATTGTATATATTCCACGAAGAATTTTATTATTTTTGTCGAATATTGCGAAAAAGTCACCATTGGACGTTGTTAATACTATTTTTTCTTCGACTGGTATAGGCTTAAGTGTCCCATATTTTCCTCTCACTTGAATTGGTTTATCGCGTGAAAAAGTGTATTTTCGAATTTCAAATCGCAGGTTAGGATTCTTGATGGGAATAAGCCTTAAGAATGTAACTTGTTCAGGTTTATATCCAAGTACGCGTGAAGGAGGATGCCTGATAGGAGGACGTCTGGACTTGACTTGAAGAGAAGATTCAGCAGGAGGAGACCTGGACCTGGCACGAAGAGAAGCCTCGACAGAAGGAGAAAACCTGACTGGAGAACCTGAAGAATGAGATCTGGCAGGAGAAAAAGACCTTTCAGGAGAATGATGCGAGGAAGAAAAATAAGAAAGTCTGAAACGAGGAAACCCCGGAATAGGTTCGCCATTAGGTAAACATTCGAATGGTGAACTCAACTCTGCAACAAGAAACAGAGAATCGAAATATCACATTTCTCCCAAGGTCAAATACGAAACCCTTTTTCAGAAGTAAAAGTATTGAAGCACTGAAGTATGCATAATAACTTTAGCATATTACTATTGTAATATCTTTGGATTTATTAATTTTTTAAATAAAAATTTTACTTATATAAGACCTTCAAATCCCACATATAAGAAACAGTACGATTTTAACGCCCCCCTCCCTCTTCAACCTAAAATCTTCTCACGTAATTTGAGGATAACCTCTTTGGAGTGTACCCTATGTGCACGTGCTCCCATGATACGAATTCCTCCTTGATATGGACACTATTTAAATTCCATTTTTTTACCATACACATTCTGTATTTCCTCTGAGTAAACTCATACGTGACATGGAACGAAGAAACCAGCCTTAGGACCGAAAAATCGATGTTGCAGTTTGTATTTGATTCATTTTTTATTTTAAATAATGAAGATTTCTCCTATCGAAGAAAAAAATCCCTATTGGTCTCCGATCAAAATTGAATTTTCTAGAGATCAAAGTCGGAAGGTGGTTTTTTTTGCCTTGCGCTCGACTCTTGCACCAAACTCTCACGCGTCGTTCATGTGTGACACCTCGAAGTTCTCGTACGTTTGGTCACCACTCGATGCGCGAGATTAGACATGTTTTCCTTGTAGTTTTCCAGGCCTTTTTCAATTTTGTTTCATATGGTCGTAATAAAACATAAAAGTAACACATAATATGATTATTATTCATTGCTATCGTTCATGATTGACCGTAGTCAGCCGTTGTTCTTATTCAGATTTCTCGGTCCCTTATGAGGTCTGCTCATGTTCGACTGTGTTAGTACGAGGGCCCTTTTGCTAACTTCCTTTCACTTTGATTTGCCTTTTTTCGTCAACTCATATTCCGCCTTAAGGCTGCTTTCTTCGTTCCACGTCAGATATTACATTCTTACTCAGTTTATAACAACTTAAACAGATTTCGGAAAAAAGCAATTGGGATAGAATGCAGATTACGTCACACAAAATGTCATTTTCTGTAATCTTGAAAATGTACTTAAAATAATAAATATACAATATTATTAAATTCACCAATAGCACTGAAAACAACTGCCACAGATAATATGAGAATATGAACAATCCTCATTTTTCAAAACTGATGAATATTCTCGTGCTTCATCACATTTTATAATATTCAAAATATCCTTCAATCGTTATCTCGTAGATTATTATAGGCGTCAAGCATGTAATTTTCAGGTATTTAAATTTCATCAGAGTCAGTTTTAAGCAATAAAATGCATCTGCTAAATTCGTTAAAACCGATTTCACGAGTTACGTAATCTTTCACGTTTCAGCGAGATCCGTTGTTTCCACGGCAAATTTATATCGTGTCCGACAATTTGGTGCTTTGAAAAACAAATATAAATTCTTCAAAATATGTTAAAAGATTCGGAAAAATGAATTTCATCCTTTGACACTGTCGACGAATAACCAAACGAATTATTAGTTTATTCATTAATATTTTGCCTGTCAACATCAATTCTTTGAATCAATTTTTCTATCTTATAATCATTACGTCAATCGTGATGTCGTCTTATTTAAGACTTGCTTTTTTATGATTAGCGATAAGAAACCTACTGGATCATATACCTATATAGCTACTTTAAGAACTTTACTTTTTGTAGGCATTCTTAAACAATTAATCACATCTTGGTTTATTTTGTTGAATTTTATTGCAAAGTCAGGTATCATTATTTTTATAGAGATCATTAGTCCATATATCTCCCACTAGCAGATGATAAGGAATGCTCTCCTTGACGATTTTGCTTGTGTTCAAAAAATTGTATCTAGCACAAAGAATTAAAATTTTGTTTATTGTTGGTCAATACTGAAAACTCTAGCGAAAAATGATGTATTAAAATTTTGTTGTCCAATAGGTACAATTTTATGAATTTGAAAATTCAAAAATCACAACAAACAATTGAAATTTTTTTTACTGGTGTACCAAATCACACTTTTTTCTGCGAATCAAATGATTTGATTAATTTCAACTTTTTTACTGGACTAACATATAATTATGTTCGTCTCGCTTTAAATATTGTTCTTTTGGTATTTCCTGGAGTTGAAATGTGCATCTTATGCGTTATACAATTTTTCATTTTTACAATGCATAATTCGTATAATGTATAAAAGTCACTTTCTAACCGCATAATTCAGATATTTACAAAGTCTGCAAATAATGTCCTGATTAATAATTGAATATATTATAAAATTTTTTTTAGAAAGTACCAAAGAGAAAGTCTTAAAGCAAGTTTTGATGAACCATATAAAAAATTACAAAATTTGGCAGAAATAAATAATGTTTGCAAAATGATTTTACTAAAAAATTGCTAGGTATGGAAGATTGATGGTATAATATAATCCTGCCAACTTGTATTATATCTATCTATTATATCTACCTATTATAAAATCTAATTTACAAATTTCTATATGGTACTTTATGAACAAAGTTTCTTAATAATTATACTTGATTATGAATATTTTTCTTCCTAATTATCTGAAAGCCAATATTTGTTTTAAAACTGATGAATGAATTTTGTGATAAGCGTGTTACTGTTGCTAAGTCATATTTTAAAACAATAAAAACGTTCTGTGGTCAGAATTAATGAAATTCTAATCTTAATTTATTTTTCTGTGAATAGAGACCAAATTTTGTATTTTTTAAATACCAAACACAATTTTTTCTTTTTGTTCAAATTTTCAAGTCTTCCATTGTAGAAAAGATTTTCAAATTCAGTAGAACAGGTCTAAATGATTATAATAACTATATATAAATAATTGATTATATTCTGCTGTATGAATGAAATGTTTCATATTGTTATAAAAAATTAATGTATAAGAGTAGTTTTTTCGTGATTCGCAACAATTGTTCAGAATTGTATTTCATTGACATGTAATAAATTTCAACTACGAAATTCCTCACGAACAATCACCTGAATGAAATTTACCGAGGGAATTTTGAGCCTATGCAGAAAATTAAAGATTATATGCAAATGTCTTATCACAATAAAGCAGTGGACAGATACGTAAAATAGGTGACCGAATCATGAAAGCATGTCTTCGAAATACAAGCTCGAGATGGTTTTATTGTAGCTAGGATGTTGGAAAAGCAGATCAATCAACTTTTAGGAACCAAATCCGATTTTAAACCACTTTAATTATGTGTTTCTTTTAAATAGACGGGAGACTAGGGATATTATTTAATGTGAAGCCGTCCCCACGTGTTAAGTGCTAAGTAGTATTGACAGAAGTGAAAACGATACTAGCGAAGAGCTGCACGAAAACTTCAAATGCAACGTATCGTCTGAAGTGTTATTTCCTCAAATAAGTTCTCTTTCCTCCATGGTATTCCTTTTACATGCTGCAAACTTGAGTAAGGTCTTAGAAGGTGCTAACGTTCACCTAGACTTTATATAGCACATATTTCACTTTGGAATTAATTTTTACGTTACTGCTACAACAACTTTCTCACCTTTTACCTTACCTATTACCTTTCTTACCTTATTTTGACACACATTTCCAATTTTAAAATGCAACGCGCAAACTCAAGATGAAGTCGTAGAGAAGTCTATTAGGGTATTTTGGAATCATAAGGGACCTCCACAACATATCAATAGGGGTTGAACTCGATTTTTTGTAAACGTCTGAATTCGCTCCACCCTATTTTGCATTCATCTCGCAAGTGCGAGATTTACAACGCATAAATCGCATAATATCGCATAATAGTCATTTTTTGAGCGCATAATCCAGATATATGGCAGTGATGTTGTAGTCGTCCGAAGCCAAAAATTCAATCACGAATATAGTTCGTATTTCGAAGTAGTAAAAAACGATGTCATGCCTCAAGTGAGAAATGGATCTGCAGAAAGCACAAGTTTGCTCATTTGATAAAGGCTGATCTTCTACATTTCTGTGAAAGTTTCCGTGCCTTTTCTTGACAAGGGTCTCGACGGCCTACTCCGAGGTTTTCTAAAGGAACGCTTATTTGCCAATCATCTTGTCTTTCCTTAACATTTTTAGGAGAGGATCTCTTTCATTTGCAATGATGTAGGCTGTACCCAGAACAATGAGGTTATGAAGGCATTGGAGATTTAGTAATCCGTGCCCGCCTAGACGGTTCTTCTGCATAGACATGATCTTACGAGTGGTGATATTGAGGGTCGTAAGCTCTTGTTTCGCCCATGAAACTGCCCCAGATGAGTAAAGTAGAACCAGGATGGCACGCATTTTAGTCGCAGATACCTTGTTCAAAGACGACAGATTCGAAGACCAAACCTGTTAAGGAAGTCGTTTGCGTCCCCGTGAACGCCAGTAATTTGTCCTCGTTTCCGATTAATCCTGGAACACTTGTCCAATCCAAAGTCTATACCAATAACTCCTGTGTACCCCTCGACAATATTTGAAGCAGTCTGAAGTTGCTTTAAACTAGAAAAATAGCTCTTTAGATCATCTGTATAAAATACATGAGTAGCCTTGTGCTCGCAATGATTTTTGTCGTCGCAGAGGTACCCAAGAGAATCGCGTAGTGAGGGAGATAGTGGCAGAAGTGTGATGCAAAAGAGCAGAGGGTTCATACAGTCGCCCTGTCTCCAAGGTGACGCTGTTCTTTGTGACACGATAATTTTCAGATGAGAAACTAAATCCAGTTTTCCAAAGGAGCATCAATCTCTCTATGCATTTCACTATGTGTGGATGAATCCAACAGACAGACGATAAGTCTATGAGAGGTTGAATCGAAATCTCTCTGGTAATGAATCCAGGCCATTGAAAGGCAGCGCTGGTGAACTGCTGCGTCATTGCAGACGCAACTGTCAATTAGCAAGTTTTCTCGGCAGCCTGTTACACCTTTTTTCGAGCCACGTTTAAGACACATCAACCAGGTTCCATGTAGCTTTCGGTATGGTTGTTACGCCTCCGCTCAGGGGCTTTTCCTTCAGGACCATGCGTGGACAATTTTCCGCGACTGCTTATTAATTATTGTAACCATATTCAGCAGAAACCCTTGGCATAGCAACTCTCTAACCGCAACCCCGGAAAATTTGCGGAGCTGGAAAAGGGGAACGACTAGTTGTCCTGAAATTTTGGAATGGCTAGGCAAACTTACGAAAAATATTCGTCTACTCTTCAAAAATTCCGGGAAGACTAGACACTTTGAAAAATAATATAGGACATTCAGTATATGCGTCTGATCATTTGCCTATATTTAATTTCCTATAATTATCCCGCGATTATAGAACAATCATTATGAAGAATCACAATTAAAAACTTAATAAAGAAATATATAATGTTAAAATATTGAAAGAAGTACCGTAAAAATTGAACAACTACAGACAAATAATTAACTTATTTATTTAATGTACGATTTCAAATTATTTCAGGGGCTTGGTATGGATTTCAAAAACTTGAAGGGATATAAAAGACCGTAAGAAAACATTAAGGGATTTGAATTTTCAACGATTTGTTCAAACATTACAAATAATTTTTAAAGGTTTCACCAATTTTAAAGAAGGTGAAAGAATTGTTCATGATTTCCAAAGATTTCGAGGGATTTCAAAAAATTTGACAAGATTTCTATAGTGAAGAAAATGAAGCGCTTTTTCTATGATTTTCCTATAATCATTTTTCTCCTAAAATATCAGGGTTAGGAAATAAAAAGCTACTTTTTCTATCTGTTTTCAAAAAGCAGCGAACGGGACACTGACGAAAGTTCAAAGCCTTGAGAACGACAACATATTAACGTTTTATTTTTTTGACCAGTTATTTACAATATTTTGATCTTACTTTGAATCAAAAACAATATTATGTTCAAGTTTTACACTTTCATAAATGATATCAATTCTGTTGATGAGAGACGTTTGCAATTATTATTTTAAAATTATTCAAGATTGGGCTATGATTGCCTAATGGAGATACCTCGATTTCATCGTCAGTCATATCTGTAATGGCGCCACTGTCCATGTTTATTTTAACCCGTTTTTCACACTGCTTTCTAGAGTCATATCTTATTGTATACATTCCACGAAGAATTGTATTATTTTTCTCAAATATTGCAAAGACGTCACCATTCGCCGTTGATAATACCATTTTTTCTTCGGTTGGCGTAGGCTCACGGACCTTACCTTTTTTTCTCAATAGAATTAATTTATCGCGCGGAAAAGTATATTTTCGAATTTCAAATTGTAGTTTCGGATTCTTGTTGGGAATGAGCCGAACAAATCTAACTTGTTCAAGTTTATATCCGAGTACGCGTAAAGAAGAGAGCCTGGCAGGAGGACGTCTGAACTTGACTTGAAGAGAACATTCAGCAGAAGGAGACCTGGACCTGATATGAAGAGGAGCCTCGACAGAAGGAGGAGACCTGACTAGAGAACCCAGTGGATGAGATCTAGAACGACGCATTCCCGGAATAGGGTCACCATTAGGTAAACAGTCGAACGTTGAACTCAACTCTGCAACAAAAAACAAAGGATAAATTACAATTTATGGTTAGCTTAAAAAAGTATTCAAAAATGAAGATATAATATATAATTATATTTACCAATAGAACTAAGGATAACTGCCAAGGATAACACGATGGTGTAAATATTTCTCATATTTTATAATTGAAGAAAAAATTAATGAATGTATTATTGAAGAATATTATTAACAATGTATGTTACTCATGAATATTTTAGTGCCTCATTGCATTTTTAACACGTATATATCCTATAGTCCTTATCTTATCAATTGTAGGCGTCAAGCTTGTAATTTTAAAATGTTTACATTTCATTCGTTTCTACGATAACCGAAAATTTGACTCTTCGGAGGATGAATATAAATTCTACAAAGTATGTTGAAAGAATAGGAAACATAAATCATCCTTTCGCATATTTAACGAATAACCAAATGAAATAATATTTCATTCATCAATATTTATTCTATAAACATTTGTCAAATTCAAAATTTTAACCATAGCAGAGACATATCGATTACTCAATAACTTCGATATTACGAATATTTAACATTTTTTTAAAGAGGTCAAACCAACACACACATTAACTATCAAATGTTTGAGAAAATACTCAACAAAAACCATAAAAACAAACCAATTTTTGACCTGTGCTAACCTTAAAATGCTGATCTATGAAACCTTTTAACATAAAATTGTAGTGAGAAGTCTTTAGCCAGATATGCTTGAGATATATTGCAAAACTTTCAGATATGTTGAATAGGTTAACAAATTGTACATAGGTAGTCTTGCAATATTTATCCAAATATGTTGCTATATACTTTTTGTTGAAATTTGGTGCTAATTGATTCGATGGTTTAATTTCGAAAGGTGAACACATGTGTTAAATTTTATTTTGTTTACAATCATTCAACGATATTGCATTATTATTCAAACTATTTGCCTAATATGTGACCTAGAAATGTATCGCAAAATGGTTCTGATATGTATTTTAGAAAAACACGATAGCCTTCTCCAGGGTGGCCGTTTCAATGAAAAAAGAAATTCTCTGGGTTTTCACGGTTTGAACAAATTGTTGACAGAAATACATGTAAAAAAGGTCGAACACTTAAGCTGCACATTTTTCATTTGAAAATAGTAAAATCTAAACTGTAAACTAAAACATTCAATGTGGCAATCTGTTGAATCTTTTGAAGCTGTTTTGCACAATTCCCCAAATAAAAAAGATTAAATCTCGTGAAACTGCAGCATTCTGAAAATTAATAAATTGAACAGCTCACAGATTTCTAGTATAAAATCTGAATCATATCATTTTGAGAAATTTTGAGTTACTAATATAGAAAATTAAACGATTTTCAATTTCCTTTTTTGACTAAAATAATGAAAATGAATAATTGTTCAGTTATTGTTTATACACCAAAATGCACAACTTAAACCTAGAAATGTAACTTCTTTTTTGTATTTTAAATTACGATGGGGTTTATTGCCACTCTACATATATCGATATGTATGCTCCATATATATAATAAAAAACAAGGTTGAACAACCACCGCAAGGTCTCACTGAAAGCAACTGCCATCTAAAAATTACACTGGCTCCAAGTAGAACTGCGGTAAATCACACTTATGGCCACTTATCACAACCGTGAGATGGGTGGTCAGAGGACACGATGAAATCACAACGACAAGCCGGCGAAACCTTCGTGTGCCTTGAGCACACGAAGCGACATCTCGCAAGTGCCTTGGCATATTTTTGGCACGTGGGTATGGGTTTGAGATTACGAACCCGTGATAGTTTTGCACCTCCAAGAGCACCTATTACAAGGACAATTACTTGCACCGAATATTTTGGGTACAGTTGTTGAAGCTCCCTTTTAAGGTCTTTATACCTCTCCTCCTTTTCTTTCTCCTTGGCAGTGATGCTGTATTCGGACAGAGCCAAGAATTCGATCACGAATATAGTTCGTCTCTCAAAGTCTTGGAAAATAATGACAAGTCTCGAGTGTGCAACAGAGACTGTTGTCCGAAAATCGCAGTTCCAAAAAATTTAGCGCTTCTCGTTTTGGACAATTATCTCTGTCTCCCTTGGAGCGTTTGGCAGGGCAGGGTCGCAGCCAACACCGTGAGAGCGACAAAGATGATAAGAAAGCACTCTTAGGGCCGCATTATGTCTGTAGATATGGGTCGTTCCTGCGTGGATGAAACACCCTGATATTATGTGTTCTAGGTACTCAGAGTGTGCATGACACGCTCTGCACCTATCGCTGGAAACTTCTTGACATGAAATGCGGTCACGGTATTCTAAGGTGGAAATTACACCGTTCTGGCATGCGGAAATAAAACCTTTTGTACCTGAATTAAGCCCTGATGATCTGAAGAAAGCAAAAGTTTGCTCCTTCGACAAGGACTATTTTTCTACATTTCTGTGAAAGTTTCCGTGCATTTTTTTGCCGAGTAGATGTTGGTGAAATTTTTCGAACTCTGCTTTCTTCACTTCGGCTTTTAGAAGTGAAGCATCTAGGTGGAATAACGTACTTTTCTCACTTCTGATGTTAAAATTCAGGCCAAGGGTCTCTACCATTGGCAACGATTCAAGCTGTACTTAGAACAATTCGGTCAAGATGTTTCATAACACTTGAATCCACAAGATCAGGGTCCTTGGGAACGCCAACAATTTTTCCTTTCTTCAGATGAATTTTGGCATATTTATCCAATCCAACGTCCATCGCAATCTCTCTAGTGTACTTCTTGACGATACTCATGGCAGTATAAAGTTTGCTTTCACCAGAGGCATAGATTTTCAGGTCATCCATATAAAATACATTAGTGAACTTATACTGGCGCTGATTAGTGTCTCCACAGAGGCATCCTTAAGAATTTCGTAGTGCGAGAGATAGAGGTAGCAGTGTGATGCAAAAAAGCAAAGGGCTCATGTTATCGCCCTGGAAGACGCTCCTCTGAAAGGTGACGTTGTTCGTTGCCAGACAATAATTTCCAGATGAGATGGTAAATCTAGTTTTCCGAAAAGGCATCAATCTCTCTATGCATCTTACTATGTGTGGATGCACCTTCAAGCTTTCCAACAGAGAGATGTTAAGTCTATGAGAGGTTAAATCAAAAGCTTTCCGTTAGTCAATCCAGGCAGCTTCTATTGTTCCTCTTGAAATTCGGTCTTTTTAATTTTTCTTGGTGCTAGGTCACCACGATATCTTCGCTTGGAGCTTAGAATCACGAATGACATTTCGTAGAGTGGCTTCTCCGTTCTCTCTCTCAGAAGAATCGGAGGGCCACTTGTGTCTAGACCGTAGTACTGCTGAGTGAGAGGACGGTCAAACGAGAAGGACAACTGCCAAGTTCGGTTTCCCGCAGCGCGGTGGCGCACAGTCAGCATGCGCTAACTTTCACGCAAGCCTTCGTCGCCTGCCGCTAGTCGATGGTCCAGGGGTGGGGCTGACTTGGGTCAGCACAAAGATTATCCATGGCTGCTGGCTCTCGTTTTTCCGAGCGCTCTTGCACGAGTGGGAATCCCGTCCATCACGCATGCGCCAGGCAAATCTCCTCTTCATAGTCCCTGGTGACAGCACACATCCAATGCAACAACCTCACAGAATCTTACAGTTGTTGTTATTGTTATGTGGGGGGTGCTTGATCCACCCTTAACCCGAGTTGGATATGAAATAACAAACAAGAATACCAAGGAATTAGAATAATTACGGCGAATCGTTTAATTGGGACCCTGTGGTCTGACAATTTGTGGTTCGGGTATGATGACCTAATCTCCCTGGTTTGTGACAGTTGATGCCGTATTTCTACTTTTAAAACTGGTTTACATCAATCGAATTCAAGGTGAGCTTACGACAATTATTAATGATAATAGAAAATGAATCATTGCGCTGTGATGAGATATTAAGTTGCTATTGACGTTAGCAGACTTTGACATTTAATACGATAATTGAAATAACACCAAAGACTAAGATTGTTTTGAATACTCGCCGTAGAACTCATATGTTCTCGGCTAGTAAGGCGCTGTTCGCAGACAGCCCGTAGATTTTATTTGTGATTCCAAACTCATATCCCCAGTAAAATGATTTTGAAGCTGAATTTGATTGTTTTTAGATTTGTTTGTGCGGGGTACAAATTACCCCGTTACAATATATATAGCGTAGAGGCTACAGTGATCAACAAGGCGGTTCATACAGGGCGAGGGTCTTCCATTGCACTACACTTGAGCTAATCATTGCGATCCTGGCAATCTCGGACGTATAATTTTTGTTAGTCGGGACTACGTACGTGCTGTCCCGGACCATTGTTTCGGTTTCGATTTCTTCAGAATCGAACCGAAGACCCTCTGAAAAAGCCACCGAACGCGTCCTCGCGTTGCGGATAGAGGATACATGTACCACGGGTTTCTGCTGAATATGGTTACAATTGTCAATAAGCTGTCGTGGAAAATTTTCCAGGGATGATTTCGAAGGATTAACCCCTAGGCGAAGGCGTAACAATCGTACCAAAAGCTGAATGGAATCTGAGGGAGGTCTTAAAGGGTGTCTCTGGGATGCCAAGCGAACTTTCACAGTATGCAGCCTTGTCCTTGCATCCGCAGCTCTACAAGGACGGACAAACACTTTTCCTAGCTGCACGTGGGAACAAAAATAACACTATCAAGACACCAAAAAGTTGTAGATGCGGTTCAAAAGGATCGAACGCGCAGAGTATGTAAACTCTGTGGTACCAGAAACACCCAGATTTTCAGCACGTTTCACATCAGTCTTTGCGAAATCAACACGCCTATAACTGGTTCGTAACCTTAAAGCCATTCCCGCGTGTCAAAAATATGCCAAGGCACTTGCGAGATGGATCCAAAAGGCTGTCATCCTTAGGTCGCTTCGTGTCCTCGAGACACACGCCGGCCTGTTCTTGCAGTTTCAACATGCCATTCATCTCACGGACCTCTCTGAAAAATGACACTATTAGTTATCACATGATGTTTTCCAGATGTGATGGTAAATCAGGTTCTCCAAAGCGGCATTATTCTCTCTATGCACCTCACGATGTGTGGATAAACCTTTGAGCTTTCCAGCAGACAGATGATAAGTCCATGGGAGGATGAATCGAAAGCTTTCCGGTAATCAATCCAGTCCATCGACAGGTAACGCTGATAGAATGCTGCGTCTTTACAGACACATCCATCGATGAGCAGGTTCTCCCGACATCCTGCTACGCCTTTCTTTGAGCCGCGTTGTTCGTACATCTCTCGCCACACAGTATCTCATTTTTGCATGTATGGAGTTTGTTTCGAGACCCTATAAAAGTGGCGAATAGGGGGGGGGAGGGGGGGGTGAATTCAAAAAGTATTCAGCAAATAATTTTTAAGGAAGGCATGCCAGATGCAGTACGATAATCTAAAGTTGGCGTCAAAAGTACGCGACCCTCACTTTGAACGCTCGCAACAATTATCGACATTTTAACAAAATTGTTTTTCAATCTATTAGGCGTTATTGAAATGATAATTGATAAAACAATAATAATATTGAATGCATATTATAAAAATCGATTTTCATGCATTTTTTATGGATATTTTGTAGGTGTGTCATCAGAATTGATTAGACTATGCAAACAGGCATGCAATTCCTTCTGCACATTTTTGCATCTGACGAAGACGATTTTAGCCGACATTTATTAAAATTTTCACATTTTGTTTTCTTATTCAGTTGAAGGTACCACAGACTCATAGGGGAAAAAAATTTATCTGAGAATTTTTTTTCGTAGCCCGAATAGTTCATTTAAAGAATAAAAAAATAATATCAAAGAAATCTTTAAAGATCAACTGAGATTGAAAATATTAACCGGTTTTTGTCAATATTTTTTTGATTTTTTGGTAATAATATTACGAGGCTAATGCAGTCTATTAAAAATGGATAAATTAATATTGTACTAAATTTTGATTTTTCTCCAATGGGTTTAATCGCAAACAATAGGATGGTCGTGCGATGCAAGAAACCGTCTCCGCTCGACCGGCATGGGCACTAATCTTCAACTCATGGGGGGTCGCACGAAGGAAGTAACAGCTCGAAAGACTTTCCCATTGTAACATTATTGGAGTCGGTTGAGAAAAATCAAAATTTTGTGAAATATTCATTAATCGAATTTTAATATGCTGTATTATCTGCGTTATATTTTTACGAGAAAATAAAAAAAAGATAGAAAAAACGGTTGACATTTTTAACCGGAGTTGATCTTTAAAGATTTTTTTGATATTATTTTTTTATTCTTTAAATGAACTATTCGGGCTATGAAAAAAAATTCTCAGATAAGTTTTTTCCCTCGATGAGTCTATGGAACCTTCAACTGAATAAGAAAACAAAATGTGAAAATTTTAATAAATATCGGCTAAAATCGTCTTCGGCAGATGCAAAATTGTGCAAAAGGAATTGCATGCCTGTTTGCATAGTCTAATTAATTCTGATGACACATCTGCAAAATATCCATAAACAATGCATAAAAATCGATTATTATAATATGCATTCAATATTATTATTATTTTATCAATTATCATTTCAATGACGCCTAATAGATTGAAAAATAATTTTGTTAAAATGTAGATAATTGTAGGAGATACAGCATTATCAATGAAAAAATGTTTAATCAACAAAATCTAGAGAACCACCAGGAATTCGCGAAAGCAACTTACACCGTCGGATTCAGGAGGCCATTCTGCAGCTTTACATTTACGCTTCTTAATGAGTAAGAAAGACAGATAACCTACGTTCTGCCGGGCCTGTGATTTATTGTTCTTATTTTTAATGCAGAAAAATGGTCATAGCATATTATTTACAATTTGGAGAACATTCCCTGCCAATTAAAAGTATCCTGGAGGAAAGTATACATTAAAGTGCATAGAAATTATTGATGTGAAGATATTTTTATAAACAATTGTTGAAAAACTATTTGTTTATCAGTAAAAAAGACATATTACACATTTTCAATGCATTAAAACAATTTTTTTGCTAGAAAATTTCTCAAAAAGTACATAAAAGCTGTAATGGCCACGTTTTGTTATGAAAAATCATTAAAAACTATTTGTTCATTGATAAAAAACATATTACATATACTTATATCAATGACAATCACTTCTATGCCATTAAAGTACTAAAAAATAACCCAAAATCATTCAAAAGAGGTAACAGCAAGATTTTGTTATCAAAAATTATTTGTTTATCAATGGCAAAACTCGTATTTAAAAAAATTCCAGGGCCCCGTACTATTAGAACTTTAAGATATTGAGACGTCCCTACCTTTTTCCCTCCCACCTGTTGACCTGCGAGTGAGCCTGTACCCCCTTCCTTATGAGGTACCTATTGTTGTGAAATGGATACTTTTTTCTGCCACTTTTTATACGGTGGCTACTCTCATTAAATCCTGAAATATTCGTCGAGCATTTTCTCGCGAAATATTGATCTAATTTCATTTTTTCAAAGTGTACTTGCATCATGTTACAAAACTGAACTTGTTAAGCCATAAAACAACTTCCTATGATTATTTCCTTCCAAGATGATATGTTTGCAGAAAATGGTCTGTAATTAGTAAACAATTCGATATTTCAAAATTTGGAAAACTGCGTTGCATTCTAGACACCTTAACGAGTGTCTGTGAATTTGTTCAGATTTCTCAAGACTTCCAGCTCGTTTTGGGAAGCCTCGAAAGTCGAGGCTTAACAAAAGTGCCTCAAAAATCTTGTTTTTTGGCACGTTTTACATCAGCGCTATCGCAAAAATTTTTTTAGAACAACAATATACATATCGTTCAATTCTGGAGAATTTAAGCTTTTATGTGTACCTGGCTAGAATTTTCTGCGATTTTTTTTTTCACGAGTTGCGAGCGTTCAAAGTGAGGGTCGCGTACTTTTGACGCCGACTTTAATATTAACGATTCTATGGCAGATTTCCAGAAACGTATATTTTCCAGGGGAAATACGCGTAAAACTTTATGGGCTTTGAACAACCTCTAAAAATCAATTGATTTCAAAATAAAAACTACGTACTCACTTTTTTTTTGTATTCGATCAAATCTGGGGGGTGAAAGCAAGAAAATTTGAAAAGAAAATTTGTACCGCCCAAATAAATAAACCTTGAGATTTCACTAACCAATGACAAAGACAAATATGTAACCTGTCATTATACATCATCACATAAACAACAGTAAAACTGTGATAAAAATGATTGCAATTTTTTTGTTTAGTTTACTTTTTGTTACATCATCAGAAAATATATAAAATAAATAAACGACTTTGTGAAATCAAAGACATATAAGCAACTTGAAAAAAATAAATAACTCCGAGTGGGCAAGGTAGTTAGCCGTCGTTAGGGTGTCCTAAATACATCAGGCGTCTCCATGCCCACTGGGAAACTCAAAGAAGCATAGGGCTTAATAAGATAAAAGTATTAACAAATAAATTTAAAAAGATATTTTCATATATCTATAATAATTTGGAAGAAATATTTTCATAAGAATAACATTAACAATATTTTTAAACTAACTTTAAAAAGTTAATATGCTCAATCCCACCAGGTTTGAATCATTTTAACTGTAAAAAAATGATTATACTTAGATATAAAGGACCACCCTTGTATAAACCGTTACGTACGCGTACGGACATAAACGTGCACAGTTTGGCAAGTGGCATCCGTGCACGTGCACAGTTAGGCAAGTTCCATCTGTGAATGTGTACAGTTGGGCAAGTGAAATCTCTTCTTTCCTTAATCTTTTTTAAATATTCCGCGCGCATGCAAAAGAATTTTCCTAGAATGCCGATAGAGTGCGTAAAAGTATGAGTTTTGAAAAATGCCTCTAGAGGTGCTTTTCTTGTGAATACATTGTTTTGTGCGTTTTCAAAATCTGTTCCACACTGACATTACGAAAAAATGTCTTCAAGGAACGGTTTGTTTCAAGAGCTGTGTAAAGTTTACAAAATCAGGTATCCTAATAAGTCATTACATTAATTCATTACAAGAAGAAAAGCGAATAACATCGTCAGTTTCTTCAGTAAATCAACGGTAAATAAAGAAAATATTTTATAGGTCTTAAAGATGATTACGTAATCAAGGGAGGGGGTCAATCAAATGATTATGGTTGATTAAACCGGGGGGTTAAGGGTCAAAAGTGGGTGAAAAATTGATTACGTAATATATGGATGGCCCCTTTGGGAACTGTACACGTGCACAGATTGTACTTGGACAACTGTGCACGTATTCATTTCTACAGTTGGCACGTGCTCATCTGGCACGTGCGCAGTTGTCCGTCTGACCATCGACGAGCAGTAGTTTTCCGTCTGGCCATCGAAGTGCACAGTTGGGCACGTGCAAAGTTGTCCCTATCTTATCTTGTCTTAAGACATAAATGTTCATCTTTAAATCGAAAATATTCTCTTATAATAAATAATAATTAAATTAAAAATATTCATTAGATATAAAAAATAGTCTGGTTCCGTCTGACCAGCTTGACATAAAGAATAAGTTGAAATTATCTTGGATTAGTCTTTAACCAAGATAAAATCAAGACCAAATTCCATTTTTACCCGGGGGGTTTCGCATTTTCTTCCATGTGCGCGTGTCTGAATATGTGCAAATGCAAAGAGAGAATTGTAAATCGATGACTGGTTATCGCTTTACTATACTATTACTATTTACTATAAATGATTCGATGGAACAGTTAGGTTGTCGCCCGCCGTTTTCCCATTCATTAATCATTAAGATGGAGTGTACAATACATATACTCCAAATCTAAAACTTCAGTGGACTCAGCCGCGTAAAAATATTATAGAGAATAATGCTTAATAAACTCACGAAACAAGCATAAAGAGAAGGAACTATTGAAACTCTAATATTCATCTGAAGTTGTATACATATATTTGAAACACCAATGTTCTTTTGTAATTTAGAAAAAGCTTTACTCACCGTTTACGACCATACTGGACTAATTTTTCATATAGTTAATGCGTACCTGAAACAAAGGCAAACGTTTTCATTAGATTATTACTATACCATTAGGAAAAATCCCTTTGATTATTAATAAATATTATAATACGATTTCTTCACCATTACCAGTATTAATTTTGCACCTGCCCACATGGTAACAATATTGTCCTTCAAATAAAATTGTTATACCTTAGCTGGCACACCGGGATCAAATTGACCCTAAGCTTAATCAACCTAATTGTAAAGACCCTTTATGATTTGAAAATGTTCAAATTTCAAATTCAAATTTCAAGTTCAAATTTCATTTTTTTTTTGTAAATTTCGCCAATTCACGTTTTTTTCATTTTCAATTTTTTTATAGTAAATATTAACTTGGACCAAAATAACCCATAGCGCATTTTGAAGGGAGTATCAGACAATATTTGAGAATTTTTGCGTGTAAAAATAAATGATTGGCCCTTTGCAGCAAGCATTTTTATGCCTGGGGGCAATATCACCCCGGCGTGCCAGCTATGTTATGTCCAGATAGGTGTGCCAGCTAAAGGTTAAAACAACACTTCTTTAGTGTGTCAAAGATACTTGTAAGTGTAGTGTATACAGTCGACGTTATATTGTCGGAAAAAATAATTACATAAATTTGATTTCCTTTCATAAACTGACCATCCAAAAGTTAAGTTAATTAAGTACCATAATATTATATTAGAATTTCTGAGTAGTGTTGGATACTAACTTTAGGGAGATAAATGCTTTTCTCGTTTCTCCAAAGAATATGACCATTAATCGACAGTATCTGATGTTATTTCCGAATTCAATTTATCAATTAGAAAATGAAAAATAAATCGTGGTATACTGTGAGTTCGAGTTGTAAAGTGGTCAAAAATACAGCGACGATTAGTTGATCCTTAGAGTGACCACAAATCGCCGCAAAGGAAAAATGTTGACACTCGTAACCACCACACTGTAAAAGCTTTCTATTGTGAACTTGTAATGGAGCAATGGAACTATATCCTACTAAGGGATAGGTGTACTAAAGTTATACATATTCAAAAAACAGGTGCATTAAGCTAGCACCTCCACTTCCTAAAAACACAAAATAATAAAAATGCAATTACACCAGAATTTTGGGCTTTTATGGGCTCTTGGAATACACAAAAAAATTTCCCCGAAACAACCCTTAAGCTCCAAAATCAACCCCCTTCACAAAATTGGAATTTTTCGCGAATTTAATCCAGGCATATCTTTGGGCTTTTTTTGGGCTCCTCGAAAATACCCACTCCGATTTTCAGGCTCCAACCCTTAACATTAAAAATCAACCCCTTAGCACAGCGCAGATATGACTTTGTCAAAAAATAATCTTTTTGGGAATTTTATAGTGTGGATAGAGTCTCTAATTTTTGGGCTCCTCGAAAAGACCCACTCCGATTTTTGGGCTTCACCCTTAACATTAAAAATCAACCCCTTGGTACCACGCAGATGTGACTTTCTCAACAAATAATCTTTTTGAGAATTTTATAGCGTGGGTAGAGTCTCTGATTTTTGGGCTCCTCGAAAATACCCACTCCGATTTTTGGGCTCCAACCCTTAACATTAAAAATCAACCCCGTAGCACAACGCAGATACGACTTTCGCACTTAATTGCAAAAAAGTATGAGTACTTTTTGGAGTATGCTTTCCATTTTTTTAAATTTGAAGTAGTTATCATTTCTTATAAAAGAAAAAACATTCTTTTTACGAAAAAAGTATAAAAACTAACGAAAAATAATTATTTTTACAATAGTTTTTGTAATTTAATTTTTCCTTACTGTAGCTTCTTACCAATCTAAAGAATAATGGTTGAATTTTATTAAAAGACTACCAACTTTCGAAAATTGGTAAGAAGCGATAGTAAGATAAAATTCAAATACAAAAAAACATTGGTTCTATGATTTTGATGATTTCTATGATTGGTTCTATTCTATGATTTCAATAACTGAAATAATATTATCAGTCATTTATTATAAAAGAAAGACATTGTTTTGTATGAAATAAGTACTGTCGCTTTTTCCCAATTTAAAAGGAAATGGTTGGATTTTATTAAAAGTCAAGCAATTTTCGAAAATTGTTAAGAAGCGATTGTAAGATAAAATTCAATTATAAAAAAATATTATTGGAATAAATTTTTCTTGAAAGTTTTAAAATGTATATTTTGCATTTTTTACAATTTGAGGTAGTTATCGTGCCAAACATCAGGTCTCCGAGGGAAAAAAGTCTTCTATGATTTTAGGAATGGAAGTAATATTAGCAGTGCTTTCTTATAAAAGAAAATACATTCTTCTTCATAAAAGATCTAAAAATTAATTATCTAAAAATTATCTAAAAATTAAGTATTATTATAATAAAATTAAATTAATTATAATTATATTATTATATAATTATTATTAAGTACTGTCGCTTTTTACCAATTTAAAAGAAAATGTTTGGATTTTATTCAAAATCAAACAAATTTCGAAAATTGGTAAGAAGCGATAGTAACATAAAATTCAATTACAAAGAAAATTGTTAAAATAAATTTTTCTTGTAAGTTTTAAAATGTATGTTTTGCATTTTTTAGAATTTAAGGTAGTTATCGTGCCGAAAATCAGGCCTCCGCGAGAAAAAAGTCTTCTATGATTTTATGAATTAAAATAATATTATCAGTTCTAAAAATCCTGATTCTAATAATAAAAAGTATATAATATTATTGTACTTTATTGTATATTAATTTTTTGGATATAATTTGATTTATCTTTAGCCTATTCTTTCATATAATAGATAAGGATTAATGAGAAAACAGTTATAGAATGCGAACTTTTTATTATACTTACAAGAAGAGGACACGCGAAGGTCCGATCAGCTAGCACCTCCACAACGGAATATTAATTTTTCTTTTATGCCAGATTTTCGGGCTAATTATGGGCTAATTTTGGGCGGTAATGCCGATTTTTGGGCTCTTGTATTTTTCTCAAAAAACAAAATTTTGGGTGGAGGTGCTGACTGCCCAAGCAGCTAGCACCTCCAGTAAATAAAAACCATACATTTTTGAAATCTAATCATTCCAGAATTTCGGGCTATTTTCGGGCTCTTGAAATAGCAAAAAACCAATGTCGAACAAAAGACCCCTATGATTGACAACCAAGCCTCAATTCTGAAAAATAATTTTTGGACAAAACAAACTACTCTAGAATTTCGGGTTTGGTACAAACTGATGATGGGAAAGTACTTTCCAAAGACCCTTTCTTCCTAAATTCGAAAATTTCAATATTTTTCTGCTATATTTTTACATGGAAAAATGTCAAGACGCCGTACTCGTAAAACAACTCTAAAAGAAAAAAAACACCGGTTTCTTATGGTTTTGGCTTTTAGAACTAAAAAGTTTCACCAATGTGTCGATGTATTTTTCATAAAAACTGACAACGAATTCGATCACAAAACTTGAACTTTATGAAACTGAACAAGATTATTTAATATGAAAACTAAAACGCAGGAAAAGTGGCGCTACCAGAATTGAATCAATAATTACGTTTTTGAAAATTTTCAAAACTAAAATATTGCCCAATTATTTCAAACATTGGTTTAAACACAAGTTGCATTGAGATTAAATAATTTTGATTTAAAAATTTTGAAGAATTTCGGAACTTCAATATTGTCAAATCCACAAAAATGAGATATTTTCGGAAATATGAGCGATAGAGAAATTTATAATCAGCCAATCTTGTTGTGTTCGCCGAGCAGAACTCAAATAAATTTCTCATTTTCGAATTTTTTCTTTCGACAAATTGCAGGACATAAGCATTTTCAGGTCCCAAAAAACTGGGGTATTTTAGAAAATATGAGAGATGAGGAAATTTGTCATGAGACAATCTTGTTGTCTTCGCCGAGCAGAACTTAGCACAAATTTCTCATTTTGTCCAAAAATTATTTTTCAAAATTGAGTGGTGGTTGTCACTGATTGGGGTTGATTTGGGAAAATTAATTTTTGGGTATTTCAACAGCCCAAAAATCGGCATTACTGCCAAAAATCAGCCCGACAATAGCCTGAAATTATAAAGTATCTTTTTTTGTCAAAAAATTATTTTAAAAAAATGAGGGGTATTTGGCAGTGATTGTGTTTGATTTTGAGAGATTGATTTTTGCGTATTTGTAGAGCCCGAAAATAAACCAAAATTCTGGAGTAGTTTGTATTGTCTAAATATTATTTTTCAAAATTGAGGGTTGGTTGTCAGTGATAGGGTTTGTTTTTCTAAATTGGGTTTCGGGTGTTTCAAGAGCCCTAAAAGAGCCCGAAATTCTGGTATGATTAGATTTGAAAACTTTACGTTTTTTATCTGCTGGAGGTGCTAGCTGCTCGGGCAGTCGGCACCTCCACCCAAAATTTTGTTTTTTAAGAACAATACAAGAGACCAAAAATCGGCATTATCGCCCAATATTAGCCCAAAAATAGCCCCAAATTATGGAGTACGTTTTTTTGTTCAAAAAGTATTCTTCAAAATCGATGGGTGGTTGTCAGTGATAGGGGTTGATTTTGAGAAATTTATTTTTACGTATTTCGAGAGCCCGAAAATAGCCCGAAATTCTGGAGTGGTTTCGTTTTGTCCAAAAATTATTTTTCAAAATTGAGGGTTGTTTGTCAGTGACAGGGGTTGTTTTTTCGAAAATGGTTTTTTGGTATTTCAAGAGCCCGAAAGTAGGCCGAAATTCTGGTATGATAAAATTTAAAAATTTTAAGGTTTTTATCTACTGGAGGTGCTAGCTGCTCGGGCAGTCAGCACCTCCACCCAAAATTTTCTTTTTTGAGAAAAATACAAGAGCCTAAAAATCGGCATTACCGCCCAAGATTAGCCCGAAAATAGCCCGAAATCCTGGAGTAGTTTGTTTTGTCCAAAAATTATTTTTCAAAATTGAGGGTTGGTTGTTAGTGACAGAAGTTGTTTTTTTGAAATTTTTTTTTTGGGTATTTCAAGAGCCTAAAAATAGCCCAAAATTCTGGAGTAGTTTGTTTTGTCAAAAAATAATTTGTCAAAAATGAGGGTTTGTTGTCAGTGACTGGGGTTGTTTTTTCGAAATATGTTTTTGGGTATTTCAAGAGCCAAAAATAGCCCAAAATTCTGGAGTAGTTTGTTTTGTCCAGATATTATTTTTGAAAATTGAGGGTTGGTTGTCAGTGACAGGAGTTGTTTTTTCGAAATTTGTTTTTAGGTATTTCAAGAGCTCGAAAATAGCCCGAAATTCTGGAGTAGTTTGTTTTGTACAAACATTATTTTTCAAAATTGAGGATTGGCTGTCAGTGAGAGGGGTTGTTTTTTCTAAATTCGTTTTTGGGTATTTCAAGAGCGCGAAAATAGCCCGAAATTCTGGAGTAGTTTGTTTTGTCCAAAAATAATGTTTCAAAATTGAGGGTTTGTTGTCAGTGACTGGGGTTATTTTTTCTAAATTTGTTTTTGGGTATTTCAAGAGCCCGAAAATAGCCCGAAATTCTGGAGTAGTTTGTTTGGTCCAAAAATTACTTTTTTTAATTAAGGGTTGGTTGTCAGTGACAGGGGTTGTTTTTTCGAAATATGTTTTTGGGTATTTCAAGAGCCCGAAAATGGCCCGGAATTCTGGAGTAGTTTGTTTTGTCCAAAAAGCATTTTTCAAAATTGAGGCTTGGTTGTCAATGATAGGGGTCATTTGGTCGAAATTGGTTTTTTGGTATTTCAAGAGCCCGAAAATAGCCCGAAATTCTAGAATGATTGGATTTAAAAATTTTAAGGTTTTTATCTACTAGGGCAGTCAGCACCTCCACTCAAAAAATTTTTTTTTTTTTTTAGAAAAATACAAGAGCCCAAAAATCGGCATTATCTCCCAAAATTAGCCCGAAATTCTGACATAAAAGAAATATTGATATTCCGTTGTGGAGATGCCAGCTGCTCCGACCTGATGCGAGATAGACATCGGCGATTCAACTGGGGATTTACAGGATGAAAGTACATCAAAATTCATTAGGGTCGTATTTTTTATTTTTGATCTAATGAGCCTTAGTTTCCGAGATATCGAGGTTTGAGTATTTGCGCTCGACCGCGCCACTGCAGAGCGGGGACCCCAGACTTGGCGGTTACTCACAGCCCGACACTAATTTTGTGATGAACGGAAAGTGCACAGGGTTTCGATATCATTTCTATAAGGATTTTTACGTAGATTGCGAATCTTAAAACGAAAATAATCCATCAGGTCAAATAAATCAAGTAAATCATGTAACTTCTTTATAATTATTACCTTATTTAAGTTCACTGATATTGATTTAGTTGATCAATATACACTTCAATTGAATAGGACTTAATATTTATCACTTTCGTTTAGCAACTATAACATAAGTTCATATAATTTTTATTAACAGTGCCTAAGTACAATAAATCCATTACCTCGATTGCATCTTCCCCTCAAAACGTTTCTCAGGGTGCCAAAAATATTTAAAAAATTCCTCCGTTTATGATACGAAATTCTCGAGGAAAGAAGAAAATAAATAATATAAATTTAAGTCTATTAACAAATTCTATTAAAAAATGATCTAAAGAGAACTCGTGGATCTTTTCCAGGTGAATAATTTTACTTTTAAACGTTTTTTCGTATCTTGCATATTTTGACCGTGAAATTGAATTTTATTATTTCTAATAACATTTTTGACGACTAAAAAAACGATGTGTCTGATAGAAAAATGGTTTCATAAAAATTTGTAGATATTTTTGAGATGACCAATCTCACTTTTCAACATTTTTCCGCATCTTGCATAGATTCACCGAAAATATAATTTTATATTGCTAATTATATGCAGATGACTCCCACCTTCGAAATTGTTTCACTTGAAAAATAGTCACTATCCGCTGGACTACAGTGTTTAACAACTTTTCCAAGAAGCGACAAAAACGACTTTTTCTTCTTGTTCTTACTTATTGACCCCCTTTTTTCAAAAATTTGACGTGATGCATTATTTTCGTCTTAAGATTCACAATCTAAGTAAAAAAATCTTTATAGAAATCATATAGAAACTCTTTGGACTTTCCGTTCATCATAAAATTAGTGTCGGACTGTGAGAAAGCGCCAAGTCCGGGGCCCCCCCTCTGCAGCGGCGAGTCGAGTGCTCGAGCGCAAATTCTCAAACCTCAATATCTCGGAAACTAAGGCCCATTAGATTAAAAGAAAAAATACGTCCTTAATGGATTTTGATGTAGTTTCATCCTGCAAAGCCCCAGTCGAATCGACGATGTCCATCTCGCGTCCTCTCCTTGTTAGTGTACTAAACCAATATTTAGTACAGAACTGTTTATTGATCAACTAGGAAATTAATAATGTACAATACTCATGTAATAACTACGCAGTTAAAAACATATCTGTGATTTGGGTGTGAATCTCCAATCGTAACTATCAAAGATCAATTTAAGGAAAACATTGAAATAAGGGTTCCAAAAACATAAACATTTCATTCATTACACTCGTATAATTTTATCCTAATACAATAAATGATTTATACTTTATTCGCAAATAACCTCAAAAATTAAAAGCAAAATATGATTTCGTAACTTGAAACTTGAAAAATTCTTAGTTTCTCAGTATTGAATTACTGACATTCAACTCTGAACTCAATAGAAAGATGCAGAAAAAAGGGTTCAGGGCTTGAGGTAACTGCCGCCGGGATTTGCAGTAGGATAAAAAAGGCAGTTGAAATGCAGCCGAAGATTCTTCCGGCATAACAGATAAAGATTGGACGAGAGTAGTAGGGCTAGGGGGGTACGGCTCCACTCTGAAGTACGCTGCGCATCGATAATGCAGTTTCCTAATGTGCCAACAGATGGCGCCACCGACAAAGGGAGGTTTCGGTTCCGTGCTAAGTTATCGGCGGTTGGTAGAACAGTGAGGTTGTAATGCAGATTCCTGCTGCGATAGCATTCTACCATCAGTCGGTAAAACAGAGAGTTCGGTAAATGTAAGGTTCTGTTCCATGCTAATTATGTAAAACAGCGAGGTTGGCAATGGAGATTCCTGCTAAGTGAACATTATAAGGTTCTGTTCCATGCTAAATCGGTAAAAAAGTGAGGTTGGTAATTTGGATCCCTTCTAAGTTAACATTATAAGGTTCGATTCCGTGCTAAGTGACCATTGATTGACAAATAAGTTTAGTACCATCAGTTGGTAAAACAGGTAAGTCGGTAATTTGTTGTAATAGGATTTTAGCATATGTCAGTAAGGTAGGGAACTATGTTTCCGCCAGTTGATAAAACCGGGAGGTCGGTAATTTTTTATATTATCATTTTACAATCGGCCGGTAAGGTAGTGAAAAATGTTACCATCAGTCGGTAAAATAGGTACGTCGGTACCGTTTCATATTATCATTTTACCATAGGTCGGTAAAACATGGACCATCGATAATGTACATCTCCAGCCACAGATAGAGCGTCAGTCGCTATATCAGGAGCCTATCTTATCAATCGGGTGTATATAACTGATGACGTCACTCCGTACTTTTATCCAACACTCATATCAGCTGGAGGTAATACATGTATCCGTATATGTTCAATACGTTATCGAAAAAATGCTGTGTCACTCCAATGCTCACTGGGATTCCCCCAACGTCCACATGTATTCACTGCAAGTGTCATGCGTCTATTTTATACGCAGAAGTCCCCTATTTCTACAAGTAACGCGCTGAGATTACCTAGTCATTTTTTATAATTCCTATGGACTAAGATATAACTATATAGCTACTTATCTTAACATCTCAATTATCTAAAATATAAAAAAAGATAAGAATATGAATACTTATTTTAATGATAAAACATTAAATGTATAAACGATTGAACTATAAGTAAAAAGAATGTCCTACAACCAGGGTTGCACGGTTACGCGTAACTCGAAATTCTATACGTATAATACGTATTTTACGTATTATATGTAAAAAATGTAAAAAACGTAAAAAATGGCAGACTTGAAAGGTGGGAGGCGGTGGCGAGCGAGGGAAAAGAGCACAATATAACCTCACTTATTCCGGAATGCATTAATTGCGAGATTGAATGAATTATTTGTTATGAAATTTAAAAAATAAGTAAATCGAAAGATTGCACTCGTGGCAAAAAGCAAAATGTTTGCCATTTTCCATCTTTGAAATAAAATTTAACTCCGCCCAAAACGAATTTCGGGGTCTGCCACCTCTCAACATTTTTTAATAAATTGAGAAGCTATCAAGCAAGTCAGCCAGTGTCTTCGGTGTATAAAAGAATGAGGTTATGTTTATTTTTTATATAAGCGCTGTCGCTATCTTAGAAACGTAAATTACATGTAAAAAACTAGGGACGTAAATTACGTAGGTAATTTACATGTAAAAAACTACGTAAATATCCTAAGGTATATTACGTCCGCAACCCTGCCCACTGCTGTACTTTGATTTCATCAAAAACGAGCATTTTTCTGTCTTATGTACATAACGCATGGAAATGCTAGATCTTCTCGATCGCGGCGCTAGTGTGGTACACGTATCGATGGCCGCCGTCTTGCTCCGTGTAGGGTTGTAAAGTTTCATGAAACTTTGACCAAATTAAAAGTTTCATGAAACTTTGGAAACGTTTCAAAGTTTCAAACATTAGGGCGGGAAAATACAAAATATGAAAAATACTATTAAGTATTAAGTCAATCATAGTTTCAGTCCATTCCGAGGCTATTTTATTGTTTGTATTATTCATGGTTTAGATTGTACACCCAGCTACCACCTTTATGCGTGTATTTTGTTTTGCAAGCCGAAAATCATGTCCGAGTTAAGAAGTGATTCGTCGTACAGTGGAGAGTCATTGTTGTAACGTCAGTCCCACAAAAACTTCTGTTACGGGGCAGGGGGGAGGGGGCAAGGAAAGGAAAATTAATTTTCTTAATTATGAATTTTTTGTTTCAATACAAATTTAAAGCTAAAAGTGCTTCCACTTATAGAAATTATTTTTTATCAATTGAGGAATAGGCCGTTAATTCTATTACACAAAACATTTTTTAGAGATATTAATAGGCCTATAATGCGGAAATTTGTGATTTCATCACAATTAATGGCCTGCAATGTCCCTAAACATTTTCTCCTTGGAATAATATACACGGGATTTCTTATAAAATATAAGGAGAATATTCTCCATAAGGAATAAATTAAAAATATTCATACGGGCTGACCGAAATAATCTTGAATTTCGAAATTCGCAAAAAATACAAATTTTTATACTTTAAAGATTAATATAATACTTTAAAATGTAATGTTACCGATCATTTACCTGATAAAGATGTGAGCTAGTTTTAATTAAGCTAGTTGTCTTACCAAATTTAGCTCTCTGAAAAAAAAAATGGTTGAATTTTAATCAATCATGACTTATTTTAAGTTTATTCCTTATGGAGAATATTCTTTTTATGTTTAAAAAGGAATTCTGTGCATATTATTCAAGGGGGAAAAATGTTTAGGGGCTGTTTCAGACCATTAACTACAAATTTTCGTATTCTGAGTCCGATAATATCTTCAACATTTTTGGTTAGTTTTATAAAATGTAGGACTTATTACTCAGTAAACAACTAATACTTCTTTTAGGGATAAAATAATTGTTTTGCCTCAAAAATAAAGTTCAATTTCAGACATAAAACTACGTAGCGGAACCTCTAAACCATTTTTTTTAAGTAAAATAAAATTTATGGCAGTATTTTTTCACCAAAAGGAAGGGTTCAGTTTTTTCAAAAGTTGAATTATACATCATTTTTAGTTGAATGCTTTTAACAAGTTGGTTACTTCGATTATAATTGCGAAATCCTTAATTGATCAAATGGATTTACACTCTCGAAGTAATGAGAGTTCCTGTTCGAAATTGATTGTAGTTAGTTATATCACGGATGAGAGGTTTTTCGTCTTACGGATTTCTCGAATCACTTTCTTATAATATGAATTATTTTCTTCAGAATCTTTTTGATAAATGAAAATATAATACGAAAGCTTTCGAAATCTTACGGTTCTTTTAAGTAAAAAGGCATTCCATAATACAATTTTTTTAAATGTTATATTAATTTTCCATTTATACTTGCACTGGAGTGATAGATTCTGTTTGCTACTACAACATGAAGAAAACGTAATAAGGAACTCGAACTGGCTGTGAAGATTCTTTCAAACTAGAGTTGAAGTTTTTTGCACGGAATGGGGTCTTGAGCTTTTTTTAAAGAAAATCTGCGCTACGTAATGAGAAACCGACTTTCAGGTCCAATTCGTATCCACCCTAAGAAAATCATTATAGGATTTTTATATAGCAACTGGGGCGTCGACTTCTTGTTAGAAAAACGAAACATCTACCCAATTACCGTTAGCCGGCAATCCTAGCTGTACTTGGAAGTCAATTTAACCGATTGGCAACGGTACACAAGGGCAGTGCTATTGGACGGGTGAATTGAAAATTTAAAGATATCGGGAAAGTTATTTATCTGTAAATTTATTATTTTTAGTATCATATCAAATAATAATAATTGGCTTCATCTCTAATTTAAAATTTCAATCATAACCAATTTTGGATTGGTGTAAATTATAACTATGCAATCAAATATGTTTTCAAAATTGAATTTTTAACGCAGGATTATTTACAACAATTATGTTTTTCATTTTTAGCGCAATCTAAAAAAAAAGTTTTATATGTAAGTTAAATAAAAACTGCTGCCATCTTTTAATATATTTTAAATTATTGATTGTTTCAGAGATGCTTTTGAGTTTTTTTGAAGTCAAAAAAAATTATTTCTAATTATGATTATGATTAATGTGACTTAATTCACATTAACTGTAAAAGCTACCATGCCCACAAGTGTTTTTTACACTTTTAAAAATTAAATACAAAAATATTTAAACCTAATATTGATGTATTTATTGTAAAAATAAACTAAGTTTAACGTCCTCTACAATATGCAATAATTACTTTCCGTAAAGGAATCTAATTTAAAAATAAAAAAAAATTGTACGTATAACTTTGTTGACAAATAATGAACGAAAATTGTGTTTTAACAACAACTAAAACATAACCATTTTTCAGCACTTTCATAGCTTTGTTAAAAACGTCGTGGTTAGTTTTTTAAAATTAAATCTTACCTCGTAAGCTCCATTTTTGGTAAGATTTTTCATAGTTGAAGCCCTTTTTCTACTTTTTCTACTCAAATATGAACATTTTTGTTTTGAAATTCAACACCGAAGGTTTTGTTAATTTTCGGGGATGAATAACTCGTAGGGAGAGAAATGAAAAAATTTAGGATTTGCACACTATACGTAAATCAAGTCTTCATTTTATATGGGCTCTTCTGAAAATTTATATTTCGGTCGAAAAAGGCTCGAGACCAACGCAACATTTTTTAAAGAGATAAAATAAAGAACGGATTTACATACACTGTAAATGCCGGATTCATCATTTTTCTCTATACGAGTTATCATCCGCGAAAGAAACAAAACCTCAAAGAAGTCAAATTTTCGAATTTCAAAAAAGATGACTTTTAACAAAATAGTTAAATAATTTTCAGCAAAATAATTAAATTTTCAACAAAATAATTGAATTTTTTAGAAGATAGTTGAATTAAAAAAAAAAGAGATAAATTTTCAATCCAAAAGTTGAAATTTCAACCAAAACAGATTACTTTATATTTTGAACCTGAAAATTTTTTTTAAATAACAGATTAAACTTCTACCAAATAGTTCAATTTGCATAAAAAAAAATTAATTCAAACAAATAGTTAAATTTACAAGCAGAAAAGACGATTTTTTTAGAAGACAATTGAATTTTCAACAAAAAGATTAATTCTCAACGAAATATCTGAATAGTTGATATTAAAAAGAAAAAAGAAAATTTTCAACAAAATACATGAATTTTCTAATAAGGTGATGAATTTTTGAACCAAAAAGACAAATTTTCTACAAATAAAGATTTATCAGTCAAGAAAGAAAAAAAAGTTCATCTAAATTGTTGAACTTTTGTAAAACCAAAGAGATAAACCTTCAGCAAAAAAAAAAAAAATTTTAACAAAGTAGTTCAAGCTTGACCCAAGCAGTTCCATTTTTAATTCAAAAAGATCAATTTTCAACAAAATAGTTAAATTTCCAACCAATTTGCACATTTAAAAAATGAATCTTCAACCAAAGAGATTTTTAACAAAACGTTAATTTTCTACCACAATATAGTTGAATTTTCAACCCAAAACATAGAATCTTTTATAAAAGGAATAAAACAATTTCAAACTAAAATTAACCCTCAAACGGTACACCGGTGCGAATTAGCTCCGATTTTTTTTTATTTTGCTGGCATTTACGCAGGCACAGCTACAGCAGCTCATCCCCACTATATTAAATATATATGTTAAATATGCGTAATATATGCTATATGTTTATTGTATGTTCAATATGGTAAATATTTAATATTAAAATTGCAAAAAACCAATTCGCACCAGTGCACCTTTAGTAGGGGCCAAAAAGGAGTGTACCGTTTGAGGGTTAGTTAACTTTTGTAATATTTTTTTTTTAAATCCCTGACTTCTCCCTAACCAATAAAATTCTCTGACTTTTCCCGGATTTTCTTTTCTACGGCCACCCTGCATAAATATTTTAGATTTTCTCTTTTTTTTACATAAAATCTAAAATGAGATGGAGACATGTGACTAAAGCAACCGTTTCTTTTAAAAACAAATAACTGAAAGTGACTTAATTGACTGTGAGGCAGTCCTACGGACATTAAGGATAGCGCCGTTTGCGATTTCTACATTTTTTATTTGTATTTAAAGTTCGTCACCGAACAAAGAGGAATATAGGACAAAAATGCCTAAAATAGGAGCTAGTTTGTAGGACCTATCCTTAATTGGGACAGCTGCATTTAAATTTTAATTCCGAACAGTTTGGAAATCCTCTCCGGAGGGATCTGATAATAACGGAGAGGATTAGGTTGACGCAGAAGCTATCCTAGAATCGAGGGCTGATAAATATCAAACAACGGACGCTTACCACGCAATAATGCAAGATCTAGGGTCGTTGCTTTGCTGGTCATTAATTATCATAGTATAGGACATGGGGTTGCAAAGTGCAAACCATCGATAGTTCACGGGGATCGCTTTGATATATCGGCAATTAAATTGATGCAGTCAAATAATTGCACCCGGGGGGACAAACAGTTGGATCAATTGTAGCACATACTGACTTACCGTTCGGCGTCGAATTCAACAATAACGGAGACCTGCATTCAGGCCAATCTCTCCAGACAGGGCTAGCCGTAGACATGCCTAAGCCTCACTCATCGGCCCTGACTTGTCCATGTGAATCCGTATCCATCATCACCTCAAGTCAACAACGAGAAGGCTGCATCTGCACACAGACAAACATTCCAACATAACACCTCTTTCCTCGCATTTCCGGCTTTTGCATCCGGTTTTATTATCCGTGTTGTGGTTTTCTTCAATTGGAGAAAGTTAGTCAGCCTTGATTTTTTTTTGTGGTGTGGATAAGCGAGAGGAGATTAACTAGCCGTGTGCCTATCTTTATTTCTGTATTTTTGATTTCGAGATTTTGAATGTTTCTTTTTTGTATATATATATATATATATATTTTTTTTTTTTTTGTATATTTCTTCAAGTTTGCCGGGACTCGATGCGGTAGCAGTGGTCGATTGAATGTTTGTCTGTGAGTGCACTTGTAGCCCTTGAAATGGCGCTTTTTTTGTGGTGATGATTTACTGGTTTTGACCAGAAATATTGGTTTCTCTGGGTCGTGCGCTATTTTTTCGTTTCATGGTTGGTCGATGGTTGGTGGGTGGAGGGTCCGGCAGGTCTACGGCGTATGTGTGACGTATGTGAAGAGAATATCTTGTGGAAGATGTGCGTTCGATTGTTTCGATTTATCTCGTTAGTAATAATGTCTTTCTATGCATATTCCGAGTTTCCCCTTCGGCGTTTGAGTTTGCGAGATGCGTGATACCTTGGAATTGGTAAAATCTAGTCGAGAGAGAAGAGCAGATGGAGAGAGAAGAGGAGAATCGACATATTGCCAGGGAGCGGATTGCTAATTTCAATGCAATTGGTTCGAGAAAATCACTGTTCTTGTGACTTTCTGCTGGAACTGACATAATACCTACAGAGTGGAAGGAACGAGCGATGATTGATCTGTTTTATCGAGAGGTTCTAAATGGAACCCCATTAGAAGGACACATCTTCGTTCAGTGGCTCTTCTAGAGTGCTGCCACAGCACCAGGGGACCTGAGTCCAAGCCTATCAGTAAAATTACTCGTTAGAGGAAATTAACGAAAAATATTTTCTAAGGAAGACTCATCTACAGACATCAAGAGTTCACTTTGAAGAACACAAACTCAATCTGTTCTGATCAATATCTCATTTCAATCATCCAAGATTACAAACAAGAATCACTAATCACTAGGGAATTATTCATTTTCATTCAAACTCACTTTTCAAGTATTCAAAAGAGAATGAAACGAAAAGAAAAAACTAA
Source organism: Andricus grossulariae (assembly GCA_011634705.1). Taxonomy (NCBI): domain Eukaryota; kingdom Metazoa; phylum Arthropoda; class Insecta; order Hymenoptera; family Cynipidae; genus Andricus; species Andricus grossulariae. The sequence continues at coordinate 193,958,602 of JAABKJ010007545.1, forward strand.
GCCAGCATACGTACGAAATATCAAGATCTGCAAGTGACCGTTCGACTTTAATGAAACTTTGTGAAATTATAGTATTATATAAGAGACATTTTTGGCCCAAAGGATTTTTGAAAATTTTCAAAATTAGGGGATTTCCACCATGTTGAATTTTGGCATCATATTTTTTTAAATTATCGATATTTTAAACAAAATTGACCAACATTTTGACAAAAAAAAAGTCCGACAGGTCAATTCTGAATAATTTTGATTTTTTTTTAATGGCCGTAAGTCTTCCAGGTTCATTGATAGCATTTATTTTAAGACTTTCAAACTCATTAAAACCGGCCATAAATCAATGTAGTAAATAACTAAAAAAAATGTAGTGGGTTGGATTAAAAAAATGGTCTATAATATTATAAACAAATTAATTAAGGAAAACAAGTTTTTTGTGATTCGCAATGATGAACTATTTTAAAAACATAGTTTTTATATGAAATATGACATATATAATGTGCGATAACAATTACTGACGAATAACTGCTGTTTAGCAACTATTTAAACAATTTTTGTAAACAAATACAAATTTCGAAGATTTTTTCATTATTAGGCTTAATTTTGTTTGTAAAATCAACTAAAAATATCTTACCAAAGAATACTTGCTGTCATATTTATCATATTGCAAAAAATTGTCAATTGTTTCAACAACTTTTATAAACAAAAGCAAATTATCACTATGTTTTCATGAATGGAATTAATTCCTCTGCGGAATAAACAAATGTCTTGCTGTCATATTTTTTAAATTTCCAAAAATAGTTAATTATATAAACAATTTTTATAGACAAATGCACATTTTTACATTGTTCATGAAAAAGGTTTTCCAGTTGATTCCGCCAAAAAATCAGGCCTATTCATAACAAAATTGTTAAAATGCACATTATTTATCAAAACTGTTTAAATATTTAACAGTTTTCTGCAATTTGAAAAAAGTGACAGGAAAAAATCTTTGGCTAGATATTTATAGTATATTCCGTTAAAAATTAAGCTTATTCATGAAAAAATGGTCGAAATGTGTATTTGTTTCCAAAAATTGTTAAAAAAATTTCTAAATAGCAGCTATTGTTATCTAATTGTAATAGCACATTAAAATCTGTCATACAATGTTATACAAATTTTATACAAAAGAATTGGATTTGAAACAGCTAATCATTACAAATCACGAAAAAATAACTTTCGTTCATTAATTTGTTTATAACATTATAAACAACTTTTTTTTACTCTCACCCACTGAAAATTATTTTTAGTTAGTTATTACATTGATTTATGACTGGTTTTAGAAGACTCAAAAGAAAGGGTATCACTGAAAAGCTGGACCAAAAAAAGTTGAGGCTTTGTTATAAAAAGAAAAATTTTGCTTTAGTTGCAGTGAAATATCCGCAGTTACTCGTTATACCTGGATGACATACGACTAAATGACGATATCTCGTGATCCAGAAGTAACCATCACTTCTTTTTTAAATGAAAGGTGAAGTTATAAGAGATTTGTATAATCTAACTAAAATCCTTTGGGCACGTAATGTGTCTTCTATAACACTATAATTTCGAAAAGTTTTATTCAAGTCAATACTGTACACCCAGAAAAAAGATTGATTTAAACCAAAAATACTTTTCTTGAATTGAAGAGTAACTTTCCATTTGCATTTGGTCCAAAGAATTTTTCTTTAATTTCAATAAATTGGGTGCAAAATAAGTTTCATTGATTGAAATAAAATATTTTTGAACCAAACAAATATTTTTGAACTCAATTAAAATTTTCTTTGATCGAGAGAAATATTTGCTGTTATTCAAATGATAACAATTAATTAGAATTCTTATTACTTTGAATTCAGTTAAGATTTACTTGAATTTAGTTCAACTCAACAGAATCCACATTAAATTTAATATGTGAATTAAATTTAATTGGATTCATTTTGAACAGACTGGAATGCAGTTGGGGACACTTTAATTCATTTGGACTTCATTGAATTCAGTTTGAATTAAAAATGGATTTATTTGGAACAAACATAAGCATAAGACAATAAAAGTAATAAGTTTATCAGAAGAAAGCGAAAAATTGACATAAAAAACTAGAATCTTGCAAAGATGAAATGGAATTTCATTATTAATCTGTTTCCAAAATTCTTAGATATTGTAAATCATCTAAACTATTTCCCTGAGTTGAGATCTATCAACACATATTTCATGGAAAATAAATGATCATGCATTAAAAATGTTGATAAAAAAGAAAAATGCTTCGCAAGTCAAATTTTAAGTTCTAAGGATTACAATGACAAATCAGAGTAATTTGAATTCTGAATCTAAGAAGTATTTTGAAAGAATATAAAATTCTTTTTATAAATTAAATTGATCAAAAAAGGGCAACTTTGATTTTGTTTTCTCGATTTTTCTTTCTTTTCATTAAATTGTTATGTTCTGAACCAATGCAAATTGAATGCAATTTTTGAGGAACGAAACTGAAGAAAAAAACGTTCCTTTCTAAAAGAAAAGTGAAAATTCGAATCGATGAAAGAAAAAAATTCAAGTCATCTACAAACCACTGATTTTTCTGCTTGAGAAACAACGCTTGACCTTTTGTGACCTTTCAACGAAAAACAGACTGACAAGAATATCGAGAATTTCTTCCTTTTAAAAAACTGTCAAGAAAAGTTTCTCAAACTTGTTCGATCTTTCTACAAAGTATACATGCTTCCTTCTAAAATGAGACGAGCAGTATGGATGAAAATCTGAAGTCTTGAAAAAATAAACGTCTCCCTTGGTTTATTTCTTGACCTCTTTTTATGATACTTTTCGAAACGAAAATGAAATGTAGAAGTCAGGTATAACATGGGAAATGAAGTCCTTATCTCGCCCATAAAATGAATGACAACATTTAATTCAAAATGTTACGAGGATAAAGAGAGCCAGAGCCAGATTGTCAGATGGACCGTCAAACAATCTGTGTCTTACTCACCTAAATCTGCAAGTTTGAAAGACAGTTTCACTGGCTTTCAGACGCTCAACCAATCAGACTGTTGGAAATAATTTGCTGAAATAGCAAATAGTTGTAATTGAACTCACACAGAAAAGAAAAAAAAAAGTTGCTAGTAGGGATACATTTTTTATATGTTTTTTTTTATAAAAAATGGAAAAATTACCTTTCTTTCATTTAAAAATGTACTGCATTTATCTTTATATCATATTATATTTATACTGAATGTTTGTTATTAGTATTATGCTTAATTGCAGACTTTAATTGCCTTTAAAGTTTTGCAAAATTTAATCACAAATTAAATGAAAACGACTGGAAACTTATAATTTTCAAAAGAAATAAAATTATATTCAAAATACAATTTTTGACATGAAAAAAATTGTTTAGATTGTGTACTGCAATAATTTTGAAGGTAAGATTTGTAAAAGCACTCCCAATTTCCTAACTAACCATTGTATTGAAAAACATTCTTTCTCATGTAAAAAGATAAATATTTTTTTAAACTTCTGTCATCGCTTTCTTGTGAAATTTGTTAGGCCTCAATTATTGTTTCGAAAAAATTCTAACTTAACATTCAAAAATATTAGGTAGTTTATTGGAAATCTAAGAAAGCTTTTTTTTAATGTTTTCATATTTTTCAGATGGTTTATAAAAGCCCAATATATTGTGTACATTTTTAAATTTGTTTGTTTGTTATTTGCATTTAATTATAATTAACTACAGCCAATTTTATTTCTTAAAAGATTTTTTATAATTCTATTCTTTAGGTTTTTTTAAAATTATCTAACTCAAAAATTATACGTATTCATATTTATCATAATTTATTTATAATTATATGATTAAACGTATCATTTGATGAATCGTACAATTTCTTAAATAATATTGAATACCTTAAAACGTAAGAAACAGCATTATAACTAATCTTTTAAGGACTAAAATAAGCTATTATTAATAGCTTAGTCAATTAAAAATATATATTCATTATTATGATGAAAAAGATTTTCAATCTAAATTACTTCAAAGGCAGACTTCATAGCCCAAAATGGAAATAGAGTGATTTTTCAAGATTTTTGAAGAAAGAGGAATTTTCAACAAAGAAAAATGACTTTTGAACAACAAATGTGAATTTTTTATCCAAAAAGATCAATAGTTAAATTTAAAGTTTTCGAAATAAATGTTTAGCAAAAAAAAACGAAGTTTTAATCAAAAAGACGAATTTTCAACCAAATAGTTGACGTTTTAACTAAAAAAATATCAATTTTCCACCAGAAATGGAATAGTTAAATTTTAATAAAAAAAAAAGAATTTTGAACAAAATTGTTAAATTTCCGAACAAATAGATGAATCTCCAACCAAAAAAATTAATTTTAACAAAGTAGTTCATCTTTCAACCAAGTAGTTGAATTTTCGACCAAAAAATGAAAATTCTCAACAAAAAAATGTAATAGTCGATATATCAACCAAAAAAGATTTTTACTTTAAATAAAAAACACTTGCATTTTTAATCAAAGAAATGACATTTCCAGGTGTCAAGAAAATTAATTTTGAATAAAATAATTAAATTTTCAATCAAAGATATAAATCTTTAACTAAAAAATGAATTTTTAACAAACTAATTCGATTTCGACAAAGTGGTTGAATTTTCAACCAAGAAATATTAATTCTCAACAGAAATAAAAAACATATGAATTCAACCATAAAAGGCGAGTTTTCAACAAAACAGGTGATTCCTCAACCAAAACACATTAATTTTCACCAAAAACAGTTGCATTTTTAATTTAAAAAGATTGATTTAGTAGCAAGATAGATGCATTTTTAACCCAAAAAGACGAGTTTTCAATCAAAAATAATTAACTTTTAATCAAAAATAGTTGGATTTTCGTCTTAGCTTCTATTAAATCAGTTCGCATTCAAAAGAAATAGGTTAAAGAGTGTTTAGTCCACGATGGTAAATTGAATCTCAAATAAATAAGAATAGAGGGCAAAAAATAATTTTCAGTCTGTGTGAGTTATCGAACGCGAGGGGTGATATTCTGTTCAGCACATATCACAGAGTAAGAAACACAAAGAAGCAATTAAAGGGAGTCACGCATCTCGAAACTCAGAAGTGACTAGGATGATTTTCGAATGAATCCGTTGCATTTGCTCGGTCCATGGTGATTGGTTTGATCTTGACGTGCCGCGAGTTAATTCAGTGGATCTTGTGTGCAATTGTGCATCTCCTCTGACTGTTGTATGATTCTTGTCTGATAGATTATTGCTGTTGTGTTATTAATTCGGTGCTCATGTTCTTCCCTGTATAAATATAATAATATATGCCTGTTCAATTGTATGTTTTATGATCCTTCCTTGAGTGTACAACCTTTGATTCCCATGTGTTCATACAGTACACACTGCATGGCTGTGTTATATTCAGTTCTATATACTACATCAATGTACTTACAGTGTTCACGAAGTTATCCACCGAGAATTTCACAATGTGTGTTCACTGTTCACGATGGTTATATATGATTCACGGTAACTCAACATATATAATTTTAAAGTCAGTAAATATACAATTATTTATTTATAAAAGCTAATGGGAAATTGAATAACCAGTAGGCACATCATTTCCTGCCAACGAGCCCTCACTAATTACGTAAAGATAAGCAATTTAAGCATGTGTATAACAAAGATTTTTCTGAGTTTTATGCAATTATTAAACGTGATCCAACTGATTTCAGAATTTTATATTATGTGATAGGGTTAGTGCACCAATAGCGCTCACTTAACCTGAACCAGTGAAATTATCACTGGTTGAACTAGTATTTAGAGTTATCACTGGTGAACCAGTTATTTTACGATTTTGACTAGGTGAACCAGTAAGTGACTAAACTAAAATCGTTACTGAAATATACCAGCCCCACGTGACCAAGCCATGAACATCCAGTCATCTCGTACGAACGTGTCGCCAGTTGTGTTTGCATTTCGCGTGAGTGAAAGCAAACTTTATTGTGTACTAGTATTTGTGTTAGAAATATTTGGAACCTCACTACAATAAGCAGGAGATTTAATGTACTTCGCTTGAAAGTGGAGAGGCTATTTGACTTTGCGAGAGGCGACGCGTTGACGGAATGACGCGACGGGCCTTCCCACAATTAGGCCCTTATTTATTGTTGTAAATTTCTTGTGTTTGCAATGTAATGCAACGGTTAGTACACAAGTGATGAATGGTAAGTATCATCATTGATTAAACCAGTGACGAAATTCAACTGAGTGAACCAGTGAAATCTCTGATTGCCAATGACACACTTCTGGCTGTTTCCACCAGTGAGATGTCACTGGTTCATTTTAAGAGTGAGCCACCCAAAATGAGAATGATTTTGCAAGTTTACTTTTTAGTATAAATTTGGGACCATTTACAATTGAATAGGTGCATGACAAGCTATAATAAAATGTCTAGAACGTAGCTAAATGCATTTCATATTTATACAACTTGACAATCAGTTTTCATACAGCATGAATATTAGAGTGACCCTTAAACACGTGGATAAAATTTCTTTTCAAAATTCTGTTGCTGCCGGGAGCGGGTTTCGTTCCAATGTCAAGAATAATGACGGGCTCCAAATTTTAGTCAAATCCGTTAATATGGTTAACATGGGGAAAAATGTCAAAAAATGAAAAATCCGCATAACTTTCTCAGTTTTCGTCGAATTCTGTTATAAACCGAAGACCGCAATTTTTTTTCAAACCCAATAAAAGTAGTGTAGAGACAAAATAAATATTTTGGAAATTTACAAAATTACAGACCGATACAAGATGACCATAAATGGTATTTTCTATGGTTTTCAACAAACCACTCAGAGAAAAAGTTGTCTTGAAACAAAAGCATAGTCCTCTTTCCTGTTTCGTTTCGAACCACATGAAAATCTCTTTTACACACACGGAATGATTTGGCTACAAGATTACGTGAAGTTTGTCGCAAAAGGATGTTTTCTGCAAAAAGATTCTTTTTGAGACAAATGAAAATCCTCTTAATCTTAAGTTTAAGAGGAACTGCCATTTGTGTCCAGAAACAACCATTTGACACAAGAGGAAATTTCTTTGAGTGAAGGCACTCAAATTTCGTGAAACAATCTTGCTAACAGATACAAAGCAAGTTTTGATATTATAAATTAAAATGATTGAAATACACAAAATCGCGGCTGTTTAGATTGCAAATAAATGAATAATTTTTCCATTTTTTAAGGAAAGCCTCTTAAACTTGACAAGATGAGATGGTTGATTTGCGGAAACTATGAAACAGTCAGTGACAGTCAAAATTTTGAAAAAATCCAATATACCTACCAGCCAGCGACAGCCGACCGTACATAATCTTGGAAAATGATCGGGGCATCCAAATGTTCTTAGTCAGGATGAAGTTTTACACTAAAAGTGAAAATATTCGTAGAATTTACCATTTTAATTTACACCACCATTTTATCAAAATTTCTAATGATTTGAGCAGCTGAATTTGCTCATCTTGTCAAGTTTGAGAGGCTTTCCTTGAAAAATTGGGAAATTAATCATTTTTTGCAACCTAAATGGCCGCCATTTTGTATTTTAACAAAATTTTAAATTATTAATATTAAAACTTGCTTTGTAGCTTTTAACAAGATTTTTTCACGAAATTTGGATGCATTTTGTTAAAAACTATAGAAGATACCAATTATGTTCATCTTGTATGGGTCCGTCATTTTGAAAATTTAAAAAAATGTTACTGTTACTCTACACTACTTTTTTCGAGGAAGAAAAAAGCGTGTGTTCCTCGGTTTATAGAAGAGTTTGACGAAAACTGAGAAAGTTATGTAGATTTTTCATTTTTTCACATTTTCCCCATGTTAATTATATGAAAACTTCAGGGGTGTGTGCTAGGGGTAAATATCAATTGATTTACCTGAAATTTTGAGCACATGATTTTGTTGGTTATTGGAAAGAAACCCGCACATGGAGAAAAATAATTTTGAGTTCAAAAAATAAGGGACACCTTAATGAGTATGATCCAAGCTTAAGTGGCACACTAACGATGCATTTACCCTACACACTAATTGCATTATTAACATTAAACAAACCAATGAGAAAAAACACATTTTCAGTGAGTTAGTATAACATGAAAGTTTAGTAAATTAATAACAAAACTTCAGTAAGGGATAAAAAGCGAAGGCGATAAATCTGGGCTGTCACGAGGAAGAAACTTGTTATAGAGAAAAATAAACATGGTTATGCAAATTACTGATGTCCGGGGACAATCAGGGAAATGAGAATATTTACGAGTTACGGTCATTAGAAAAAAGTAGTATGAAGTAAAAAAAAGATGAGTGAAATGAGCAAACTTTTCAACATATTGACAACTCCATCGTAATTATAATATTTTTGGTTATGAAAATTTCTACGAAAGTTTACGTGCGTCACGTATGATGCATTTTTTACATCATCAATTAAGGGCATGTGATACTTCCGCGTGTGGTAAATCGGGTTCAGTTCCCCCGGGTTTTTGTCCACAAAAATTAAAAAATTTGAGTGGAGTGGAGTGGAGTGGAGTGGATTATAATATATAAGAACATTGTACAGGATAGGATATAAGAGAAGAAGGAAGGTGTGATAGTAAGAGTAGGAAGAGGAGGAGGGGAAAATTTAAAAATTCAATTAACGTCCTAATAGGCTACAAAACCCTTTTTTGTAGGCGCATAGCGCCTAATTTGACTAGTTTTCAAAATAAAAAGATGACTTCTTTACTCATCATGTCCTTTCCTCTTAAAAAATTCCCATCCATCCATCCATTTATATCTTTTTGTCCCTGGTAACATAAATGTATCATAAAAGCTATGAAGGGAAGTATCGATCATGAATTTATTTCGCGCATCGATTATGTGACAAATTCATGGGCGCAGAGGGCATTCTCCACGTAAATAACGTTGGCGTGTAACGTATCTCCTAGGCGTCTGGGTGTGACAGTGAAATGATTGGGATATGAAGGATTTTTGAAAAATTGAGGTCACCTGTCGTACCGTAATTAAATTGTCGATAACATAATGCAGCTCTGCTCTTACAATGATTGTTCTGAAAAAACGCTTCTGGCAGAATACAAAAAAATTACCCCTTTCAACACCCCTCGAGTAAGACAAAACTGTCCATTTCATTTAATACTTTAGATCCAGTTTTATGAAGCTTATTCACTATTCTTTTACAATTTCATTACGTAAATTCAGACGATTTTGTTCCCTTGTGTATAAAACGTGTATTTATTATTTAACTTACTGTTCATTCCAAATAATCATACGAAAATCATAAATGTCAGCAGAAATCTGAACGAAAGTCTCGCTCCATTTCGTTACTGCTAGTTAAACAAAATATCTTCGATGTAATCATAATTCAATTCCAGATATGAGGAGTTAGGAACAAAACTTGAATAATCCATTCGAGAGGATTTTTCAATAATTAGACAAATGCTGTATCCCAAAAATACCAGAGATAGAAGTGAAATTCAAATAGGATCATATTGAGGAAACCATATATCTGCTTATTCAATATTAACAATGTATTGAATCAATAAGCTTTGATTTATGCAGATTTTATAACATAATGAACCCTTAACTAAAAAATATCAGAATTTGAATTTATATATTTTTTAAGTTACAATATTGTTAAAGTCCCATTTTAATGGGATACAATTTCTTTGTGAACCAGGAGTCAATAATTACATTCCTAGATTCCCTAAAATGCTAAAAACATGCATAAATTAATTTTGAAAAATGAGTTTATTATGTTTTGTTCTCTTACTCCTCGCATTATTTATCATTCCGTCCAAATCTAGGGATAGCAAATCAAAGCTTGGTAAAAAAATCATTTTTTCTATCAGTCACAAAATGGAACGAAAGTTTCGTTTGGACCCCTGTATATAAGTAAAAAGTAAAATTAAATTAAAATTGTATCAGATATTAAATTGATTCACTTCTAAATTATTGGTTGTATTGCAAAAGTGTTGAAGTAAAAGTGATAAATCTGTATGGAATGCATTTTTTTGTGTTAATGTTTTTTATTGAAACAAACCTTTTCAACAAAACTACAAAAAACAGTGAAAAAAGTAGAAATAAAATTTTTGATACTTTTCAAAATCAGTGGATATTTTTCATTTAACTCACTAGTGGATTGAGAAACCCTAATTCGTTAGTTTTTGATCAATGTATTCAAAATATCTCAAAACTGATATTTTTAAATTAAAATGAAAAAAGTTTTAAAAAATTCATTATAAACTCTATATTCAAACAATGAGGAGAAGCCCTTGTCTATAAATTACACAGTAAGAAGATAATATTGTAAAAATTGTAAACAAGCTACGTCTCCCGAAAATGAAAAACAAAATTATTTACACTATAAATCTACTTCACCATCGTGTTTGCACGTTAAAAAAATTCCACAAAGAAATAACGAAATTTGATTAACACAACAGCATACATGATACAGAACTCTCCTGATTTCGATACATCGAAACTAAAAATTGAAGCATGTGAAATTTTCCAATTTGGAAGTGAAAATATTAATTTTTAATTTATTATGAATCAAAAACTTTATCTAATTTGAATATGCTTTGTTCTACGGGCTTCAAAAGCAAACACTGATATAAAAAATATTCATATAATGGTAAAAATTTCAAAGAAGCAGACTTTAAAATGGAATAATAAATCTTCAAAACCTGAATAATTAATGAATCTCCAGGCGAGAATCACTTTCATTCCTTTCAAATTGAAAGCTATAAAAAATTGGACAATTTTCATTTAAAAATTTGGGGTCATGAAAAATTTAACTTCGAAGCATGAGAAACTTCAATTCTTTGAATGTTAAATGTTCTCAGTACTGAAAATGGAATAATTTTGGATTTAAAGTTTTTAGAATTTAAAATTAAATGCACGTGAAAATGTAATAATTCTGAAGAAGCACTAAATATACTGTACAGCAAAAAATTTCGAATGGTCCGAATTGAACGATTCAAAATTATGAATTAAGAGATTTACAAATAGATATTTTCAAATTTATAAGCTTTGAAAACAGAATAATTTTTTATTTGAGGACTCGAGGATCCTGAAAAGTATAATTAATTTTAAATCAATAAATAAACTCTTTTTGTATGCACTAGCAAAATATTTTGCAGGAGATAATTATTTTATATATAGGAGATTATACATTTCTAAGAGATCCCGGTTTTCAACAAAAAATTATTTCAAAACCTACAGAATTCAAAATCCTTCTAAGTTTGAGAAACTTACAATTACATTTAATAAATTAGAAACTGTTCTATTGAATCTTGTTTTGTTTCGAGGCGAAAAAATTCAATTTTATCTACTTAAAAATCACCCCCAACATTCCCATGGCAAAAATGAAGTCGGTAGGCCTAATATCTTCTGCACTAGGGGTAGAAAAAAATACATACATATGTATAAAAATATTTCAGGATGAACATTAAACTGTACAAAAAAAATTTCTTGTCATTTTCCAGGTTTCTTCTGGTTTAAAAGCATGTTTTCCGGTCATATCTCCCGATCTAAATAAGACAAATTTTACGAATTACTAATTTTCAACTTTATGAAAACATTCAGAAGCCTTAGTCTATAAATGATGCAACCCGGACGTAATATTGTAAACTTGTAAAAAGGCTATGTCACCATCAAAATGAATAACATAATTATTTACACACCTAATCTACTTCATCTTTGATAATTCACGTTGAAAATAATTCCGGAGAAAAATGATGAAATTCGAGTAATTATTACAACAGAAAATCTGACACAGAACTTTTCTGATTTCGAATCATCTAAACTAAAAATTAAAACATTTGAAATCTGTAAATTCTACACTCAGAATAATAATTTATAATTTATCACAGATGAGCTTATCTAATATGAATACATTTTACTCTTGGGTGTTCAAAATTAGATACTGTTTTAAAATCTGCAAATTTTTAAATATTTCTAATCTAAAATGTTCCCAATACTGAAAATTAAATCATTTCAAATTTCATGTTTTCAGAACTTAACAATATAAAAGTGCAGAAAAATTACATATTTTAAAATTGTTACTTGTTAAAACTGAAGGATTAGAAATTAGGAGACTTACAACCAAAAATTTTGAAACTTATAAGCCATCAAAACTGAACCAATTTAAACTTGATTACTCGAAGATTATACTTTTATAGAATTGTACATTCAAGACTTTAAAATTAGAATCCTGGAGAAAACATAAAAATTATGAATGGGTACATTATAGTGGCTCGGATGAAGACATTATTACAGCCTTTTATTTGCTGATGCGTAGGAGATAATACATGTCTAAAAGATCCATATTTCCCTTGAAAACAATCATTTTGAACCCTACAAAATAAAAACAGAATTAAATTTTAATGTTTATAAAACTAACATTTGCAGTTTTTTAATGATGCATTTTTTATTTGTAAATGTCTCAAATTTAGATTATCTAATTACGAAGTGAAAATTGTTGAATTTCAAAAGCTTTTGAAATAAGATTATCGAAGCGTAAAAAATAGTGATGTTTCATTTAAAAATGTACGAAATAAGACTACTAAGAAACTTCAGGTTGAAAACTTTCAAACTAAAACCTAAAGAATGAAACAATTTTCAATTTTACGTCTTTGAAAGCTACAATAAGTAGGAAGGATGAGTTATTGAATATCTCATTTTATAATAACAATAGTCATATTTTGAATACTACTTTTCCTTATGGTATCAAGATTATAATATCCTTATAATATACAAGGGAAAGTGGGGCTAAGCCAACACTATTTTTTTAAGTCATTTTTTGATTTATAAAAAAATGGTTTGGAAACTTATTAGGTATTGTTGGATCGAGAATTTAGTTGGCTACAAAATGTTATTTTTTATTTTGAAGTGCGATGCTTCGTTGATCAATTTTTATAAAAGTTATGGCTAAGACGACACCCACCTGGAAGTAAGCCGATGTTTGACTATAATGTGTCAAGAAAGAAAAGGAAACATTATTTTAATTTTTATCATTGTCGCCCACTAAATTCTCGATCCAGCAATACCTAATACGTTGTCAAACATTTTTTTTTATACATTTTCATCCTATAATAAGGAGGTATTAATTTCAAGTAAAATTGGACTACGTCGGTTTCATCAAATCTTCACGTTTTGAGACCATCTGAGTCAGAAAAAATGATTTCTACAAAGATATCTGCCAGTCTATCTGTCTGTATCCTGTAGGCACGATGACATACTCGGTGTCAATTTAGCCCCCCATGCGTGAATTTTTGTATATAGATATAAGAAAAACATTGAAAATCATCGGAAAGTCAAAAATTAATAACACATTCATGTTCAGCACCTTTTTTTACGTAAGATGAATATACCTTGGTTATAATGGACGATGATATACAAAACAATAACACAATCGTTCACAAGCGTTGCAAAAAAATGTTGACCTACGAAAACACTTTTCATGGCGGAAAACGAGCCATGTCATGCAGATTGCCATGAAACTCTGACGATAAAGATAATGCAGTATGGCTCACTTTTATGAAAAAAATGCAAGTTCATACAGTTTATATTGTTCTTCAAAAAAGCAAATGACGGCTTAGCCCCACTCATCCCTAATTTAGTTTGATTATAGTTTTAGTTAAGCTGTTTTATTTTATTTAGTTTAATATTAGTTTCATTTGTATATAATATAGTTCCTTTCAAATTAAAAACAATAAAAAAAATAGTCAAAGCAGGCGCCATGCTACTAAAAAAAGGGTTTCGTAGCCTATGAAGTAATTAATAAAGTGAATCAAATATTTTTGCTGGAACTTTTGCTGCGACAAATGTTGACAATTGAGTAACTTAAGTCCTTTTAGAATTCCAATCTTTAGGGCTAATGCTCTTTTGCGGTGGGTTTGCCTGGAGAACAGTATTACAAACGGGTTTTTATGAAGTCTTTCAGAGTCAAACATAATTAAATTTTGAATAGTTATATTTTTAGAATCTTCAATTTAAATTGTTTGAAGTTTAAAGAACTTACATTAAGACGACGTAAGAAGAATGTTTCATGAAGAATGCGAATGTTAAAGTCAATGTAACTTTTTTCTCCAGAGGGGTGAGGGTGATGGGGGTTCCCCTATTCAAGAATCTAGTGTGCTCCACTGATTTTATCACTAAATTTTAAATGCGAAGAACTTTAAAAACCTGTACAAAACTAAATTCACGTCATAATCACGTGAATCATAAACTATAAGAAAACGATATAAGAATGATAAGAATGTCTGTCTATATACTCGTTTTTTCGAGAGCAAATTCTTTCTTCAAGATACTAGCATCCGATTTGTAGACTTTACAATTTATTCATCACACCGCCGGATCTTCAAGAGAACTAAGAAATAAGTAGGAATTAAAATTTATATCTAAATATAAAGTGTAATATTGTTTCTTTATATTATTTTAGGATATGCCGAGTTTCGAAATTAGCGATACGGTTATATTTTGTTGAATAATGAAAAAGCAATAATTGTTTACACATTATCCAAAAATAAAAGCAGAATCGTAGATAATTTGTTCTTATTAAAAGGCTTTACAATTTTTATTCGTTTCTTCCAGACGCATTCAGTTATAAAGTTGCTAAAAACTGGGGCAAACATTATCCAAAATGTAATGGGAAACTTCAATCTCCCATAGCTATGGATGCAAAATCCACAGCTGCTGATTCTCTACCTGTAAGGAAGAATTGACATTTAAAGACTTTGATAAATTACCAACGAAAATGACCGCTAAGAATACTGGTCACACTGGTAATGAACATTAATTATTTTAAATCATGAATTTAATTCTGCTTCATTTTATTTTATATATTCTTTTACCTCTTCTATAATGAAGTGGAAATAAAAGCTAATTGGTCTGGAAAAGCTCCAATGTTTTACTGGTGGACCCCTTCGTGGGAATTACGTATTTGAAAAAACCATTTTCCGTTGGTCCCAAAAAAAGGTAAGTCTTCTAAAAAAATTGTAAACCTTCTCAATTTAAACTATGTACATTCCGCTAATTTAACTAGTGATATTTTATAACTTGAAATTTAACTTTATTGACACAATGAGAATGCAATATTGTGAGACTTGTAAGTAGGCTACGAGGAAACACTAGAATTATTCACACAACTATGTAATTTACCTTACTTATTCAAGATTAAAAATAATTCCGCAGAATCTCGATTTTACATTGTAAGCAATCGGCAAGAAAAGTTCGCTAATTATTTAATGACCGAAATTAGTAAAGCATTAGTAAATATTTTCACTTGATAACTTTCGTAGGTATAACAAATTTGTGATTCTTTACTATTTCTTTCATGAAATGATAAAATAATAACCTTTTATTTGTCAAATATTCGATTTGTCAATCGATTAGTAAAATTTTCACTCATTTAAATTTGATGAGTAATAAATGAAACCGTTACTGAAGATCACAATAATTATAATAATTTTTATTTTATCTTCACGAATAAAAAGTGGACGGAGTACATCAATTTTCAGCCTGAGTTGAAAGACAATTTTTCGTAAGTCAAAAGTGCTCTCTTAATATTTGTATTACCGTCAAAACTGACAAAACGTTCGATAATAAATTTCGTGTCATCATTTTTATTCAATAGGTATGATATGGAGATGCAGTTATATTTTTATAAAGAAGACTTGAAATCATTTGAGAAAGCGGAATCACAGAAGGACGGTCTGGCAATATTTAAGATGTGGTGTGACGTAAGATGTGCAAATTAATTACTTGGAGTTTTTTCTTTCAATAAGTGTTTACTTATTATTTTTACGAAATAATACAGAAACATTATCTTGCTGCAACTGAAGGTGAGAAAATAAGGAGGGTTGTGCTGATTATGTAAATTTTACATATTCATGTCCACTTTAACTTTTATGAATTTCATCTTGTATTTTTCAAAATAGTGTTTTATGACACATGCATTATTTCAGCCCCTTTCGACGCCATTAATTTTATGCTTTTTTATTCAAAATCTAATAATGATTCAAATCATGACTGTATTTTGAGAAGTGTAGGAAATCATCCATTTGTTATAAAAAATATCATATCAAAAAAGACTACCGACGAGAATTTCAAAAAAATGGAAGTAGAACTGAACGTGGGAAAGTTACATAATAGTTCCCAGGCTGGCCGCACCACTTCATTTTCAAAATTCCCTTACTTTTCCTAGACTAATTTTTAATTTTCCCTGTCCATTGATATTTAAAGACCAGAATTATAATCTTGTAACATTTCTAATGTAGAATCTTTCATAAATGGAATGAAAGGAATTTAAATTAAATTTTTTTAAATTTATTATTCTCAGGGCTGCCACAGCCAAATCTACTTGAAAAAAGTTACTTATTTCAACCAAAAAAGTGAGATGAAAAATTATTTGAAATCCATCTGAATTCTTTTGAATTTAACATTAATTATTTTGAAGTATTGTAAATACAATTCTTTTGAATACGTTTTATTAATAAAGAAAACGATAATCACATTACTATTTCATATTATTCATAAATAAATAAATAAATCTTCAACTGCGTTAGTAATGTGACTATTGTTTTTTTGCATTAAAATGAATTCAAAAGAATTGGATTGACAAGTCTTCAAAACAATTCAAGTTAAGCCAAATGAGAGGAATTTAGTGATGATAAAACAATTCAAAAATATGCAAAAATTAATTGAATTCAGTAAGTTTAGATTAGTTTGGACAAATTTAAATCTTTGTCAATACCTTTAAATATTTGAAATCCTATGGAATTCATCTATTTTTGTAAATAATTTCTATGAAATCCATTGAAATATCATAAGATGCCGTGAAATTACATGAAATCTAGTATTTCATAAGATCCTGGAAAATTTGTTACAAAATCTTGAGGGCTTCTAAAATCTCTCAAAATCATTGAAATCCTCAGAAATATTATAAAATTAATTGGAATCTCTTAAAATATTCTGAAACCTTACAAGTCCTAAGGGATCGTCCATATATTACGTAAGACGCTTTTCTTTGATTTATATCATTGTGTCCTTCACAACTTCACAGAAATTTTATTCTCGTCTTTATTTAAACAAAAGAAAAACGTCTTACGTAATATATGGACGATCCCTAACCAATCGTTTCGTAAATACCCTAAACTATTTTTAATATTTCTTGAAAATTCCTTGGATGTTGCAAAAATATACTACATTTTGTTTAGTCATTTGAAAACCTATTAAAAACGCATGCCCTAGAAATATTAGAGAAAAGAAACAAAAATTGAATTTGTCTTTACGAAAAATCCTATATTATTGACTCATCCTTGAAATTTCCGAATCCAGCTGCAGATATAGAAACCGAACTTTTTGTCGCGGACCTGGAAAAAATTATACATAAGGCGCAATCCATAAATTCAACAGCTTCGATAAACCCGTTTCCCTTAGCAAAATTATTACTATTATTATTATTATTATATTATTCAATTTTACGAAGGCTCTTTAGATTATCCACCTTGCTCGGAATCTGTGACTTGGTTCATGCCTGAAATATTAAACATTATTTCGAAAAAACTGGCAAGAATATATGTTTATTCAAAACATATAAAGAAATGAGTTCGATAAATTATTTACTACTACTATTTTATATTTGTACTTTTTCTTTCAGCTAAATGGATTCAGGAAAATAAAGTTGGACGGGGGAGACGTGTCGAATGTTAGGCCTCCCCAGCCACTAAAAAAAAGGTCCAGTTAAGACGGTGTATGTTGAAGAATGGCTTGCTAGATAATTTTTGGTAACCGACTGCGCTTTGGGAAAGGTTTTTTGCAGTTTTCCACTCCCTTGGCTAAAAGTCTAAGCAAATTCTAGCGCTTCTAATGAAAATCCGGCTGCAGACAGTAGGGGGTAGATAGTATGGGTATGAGGTTTTTATGTGCACATATCTGATAAGAATGTAAATGTAAGTAACAAAATGAAATAAAGTCTTCATTTGCAACAATAATTATTTTTTTTCACTTATTTCAAGTATATTCTCACGTTCTTGCACATTCAGGTATAAATTATTACTAATTTTTCCTACTCGCCGACAATTTTGAAGATGACATCTAGATCAAGGTGATATACGCAGTAGGGTGGGCCAAAAACCAGTTATTCTAAATAGCCGATTCTAAAAGTGAGTGAAAGTTTTATCTGAACAACAATCGGATAATATCTTCTTTTAAGAATAACCACTCAAATTCTACTACAAAAGCTTCTATTCAATTCCCAGGGTTCTTCTGGGTTGCAAAAACGTTTCTCGGTCATCTTCCTGAATCAAAATATAAAAATTTCAACTAAGTGGTGATTTTCAACTCTGTTGAAACAGTAATTAGCCCTAGTCTATAAATGTCGCAGTACGAAAGTAATATTGTGAAACTTGTTAACAGACTACGTCACCTTAGAATGAAAAAAAAATAATTATTTACACACTTAATCTACACCAACTTCGTGTATAAAATTCGCTAAAAAATTACGAAACTTGATTAAACACAACAGCACACATGGCACAAAAGCTTTATCTATTTTGAATACGTTTTTTTTTAAATTTATTTCTTTCAAGTTGAATGATACAAAAAATTTCACAATTTTCGTGTAGAAGCTTTCGATATCCTTGAATTAAACTTAGGAGCATAAGAAACTTAAATTCTTTTCAGGATAAATCTTCCCAGTACTAAAAATGAAATAATCTTGAATTTCATGCTTTTAGAATTTGAAATTGAATTCGTGTGAAAATGTAATATTTATGAAAAAGCATTAAACACACTACGCATTAAACTTTATTTAATGGATCGATTTGAACGAATGGAGATTAAGAGATTTACAAATAAATCTCCCTTTTAGAAATAATCAATTAAACACGATTCAGAACGATTCACAGTTGTCAAAACTTTAATCGTTTTCAATCGTTACTAATCGGTGTCCCATTTGTTAATCGATTCTTAATTATTTTCTATTGGACATTTACCATATATTTTAATTTGCTTCATTCTGCTACCAATAATGATGTTATTAAAATGAATTTCATTTCTGTCTAAAAAGATTTTATATTTGTTTTCTTATTTTAGTGGTTATGAGAAATTGGGATAGTTCCTTTATATTTTCTACCCTTTGGAGTTTTAAATTTGTTTACAATTTCCTAATCTACTGTTTTATCAATGAATTAGTTAGATTTTGTAAAATTATTGTTCCTAATTACTTGATTTAGTATCAAATCATTAATTTGATGAAATCGAAATTGTCGATGGTTCTTTTCGGCCTTCTTATTCGTCGTGAATCCATTTCCATAATGTTCAAATTCTGCTACCTTATTTTTTAGATTTACGCGAAATGTCAAACTCAAAATATAAACATTATCGAGAATCTTGCACGATCTTTCTTGCATTTATAACTCGGGACGGGGTGAAATTAAACAATTGAAAACCAAAAGTTTTCGACAACAAAATTATCTCGAATACGGGCAAGATCCAAGTAATTCTCGTCTCGGCGTGCATCTCTAATTAACATTTAATTTGTAATGATTTTCACGAAAATATACTTAATGAACCCACAAAAAAATTAGAAATTATGATTTCTTGACAAGGGGCCCAACAATTGTTGTCATTTAGGCCTTAAAATACTCGGTAGGCCGCGGCAGGCATCCCCAAAACATATTCAGAAAGAAACTTGGATAGGCGAGCACTTTTCAGTCATAAGTGGTTCAAGCTAGTCGTGATGCGTTTCATTTTATTTTTTCAATGCCAAAGTGTAAAACCACGTGGCCCGGACTCAGAAACCCCCCCCCCCCCCTCCCCCCATGTAGACCAACTAAAGAAGCCACGTGGTTTATGGAAGGCGCCTAAAATGAGGGGAGGGAAAAGTAGGGAAGTGATTGGAAATGAGGGGAGAGGGAGTAGGGGAAATTAGGGAAATAAGAGGATTTGGGAAAGTGTGGGTAATGATGGGAGGGGAAGTAGGGGAAATGTATGTAGGGAAAGTAGAGGAACGAAGAGGAGAAATTAGGGGAAGTGCGAGAAAATGAGAGTATATAAGGGGAAATAGGGTTGGAGGAGTGATGGGGATAATGGGAAATGAGTGGAGGGGAAGTAATGTGAGGCCAAGTAGGGGAAATTAGGGGTGAGGAAGTAGGGTAAGTGAGGAGAAATGAGGAAAGATGTAGGGTAAGTGAGTTAAGTGAGGGGAAGTAGCGGAAATGATTAGAGATGAGGGTGAGTTGTGAAGGGGAAGTATTGACTGGAGAAGGGTAGTAGGAAAAGGAGAGTGTTAGCTGAGGCAAGTGAGGAGAGGGGCAAGTATTAATAAGAGGAAGAAGTTGAGGAAGGCTCGCGAGGGGTGAAGTGAGGGCAGGAGAAGTATAGGAACGTCGGTTGAGTATGGGGAGGGAAATGTATGGGAGGGGGAGGTTTGAACGACTTAATTAACGTTTTAATAGGCTACGAAACCCTTTTTTGTAGGCGCGCGGCGCCTACTTTGACTATTTTTTCAGGTCTCTTTGCACTGTGATGACTGAAGTAAGAAACCGACGACAGGGACCTTACGATAATGTGTTCTCAAGGCAGCAGAGCAGAGTTAGTGCTAGGAAGAATCTTCAATTACATTATACATGCTCAAGGCTCAAGAGAATGAGCGACAACTTGGGTTAACTCTGTCGAGCCTGGCTCTCATGGGGATGAGTTTATGGGGGAAAAGGGAAAATTTAGTGGTTAACCATGGCTTGGTCTTCTACGAAACGAAGTAGTATGTATGTACAATCGTTGAAAGTGTACGCAACGCAAGGCGAAAATAAACACGTATCCCGTAAGGATGAGCTCGAGCTCGAGCACGACACCGACCTGGTGATTATTCGGTAGTAAGAGTGCCGGGGACGCGGTCGTGTTTAATAATACGAGGTGAACCGTAACTCAGACGAGCAGTAACCCTTTGAACCGCGGTCACATAAACCACGGATTTATATGCGAGAAGAACATTGCGCGCGAGTTGCGTTCGTCGTTGGCCATGGCGCGAACTCTCTAGATGAAGAGAGAGAGAGAGAGAGAGAGAAGCGAATGAACGATCAGGGTTTAGAGAGAGATAGCATCCAGATGCTTCTTCGAATTCCCACGTCGGATTTGCAACTTTGCATTCGGGACGAGACGATGGCAAAATCTTTTTTTCTTTACAAAAATGCCATCATTTCCCACGATGCTTCCTTTGCTAATTTTCGTTGGGATTTGAAAATGATATTAGAATTATTAGATTCCGTAATGTGGGGATTACAGCGAAGGGGAAACTCTGCCCAGACAGCAATAGGATATGCCGGGATATCCGATTCGATATCTCCGGGATATGTGTGGGACGTTTGAATATCCCAGAAACGTCCTATAGGCATCCCGGATGTCCTGGTGATATCCTGATATCTGCCTGCAGGATATCCGACGGGTTATCCCTAGGACATCAATGGGATCGAATAAAATATCCCGGTATATCCTATCACAGTGAGGGTAATCCGTTGGACCGCTCGGTGATCCGAACCGATAATCCGCTGTGATCCGAATAATCTACTGTAAAACGGGATAATCCTCTTGTAACCGGCAGCAATCCAAGTTATCCTAGAAATCCACTTGTAATCCAGGATAATCCAGTTAATTCGGCGTAATTTACATAGGTAATCTAAATAATGTTCAATTATTTTGTTGAAGATTTGTTGCTTTTTTCATTGAAAATTAATTTTCTTAGCTAAAAATTCTATCTTTGGTTAAAAATTGATCTTTTTAGTTAAAAATTCATGTATTTTTTTTTAAATTCATCTTTTTCTGTAGTTTTTTGAAAAATTCAACTATTTCGTGAAACGCTAATCTTCTTTGTAGGAAAGTCAACAATTTTGTTAAAAAGTCATTTTTTTGTTAAAAACTGAACTATTATGTTGACAATTCATTTAGTATATTAATCATTATTTTTTGGTTAAAAATTAATTTTTTTAACTTAAAATAAATCTATCCCATTTTTATGATAAATTCATCTTTTTTATTTTAAAACTTTACTATTTGGTTGAAAAATGATTTTTCAATTAAAAATTGACCTATTCCAGTTGAAACTTTATCAGTTCACTTGCAAATTCATCTCTTGGTTTGAAAAATGGACAACTTTGTCGAAAATTCGATTTTTTTGTAAAAAATTAATTTTTTAAATTGAAAATGTAACTATTTAATTTCTTTATTGTTAAAAATTTTAATTTTTCGTTAAAAATTTATCTTCTTAGTTTAAAAATGCAACTACTTTGATAAAAACTTCAACTACTTGGTAGACAATTAACTTTTTTTGTTGAAAGTTCATGTATTGTGTTGAAAATTCGTCATTTTTGGTAGAAAATTCACTTTCTTGGGTAGAAAATTCAACTACTTGGTAAAAAGTTGATCTAGTTTGTTAAAAAATGATTTTTTGGTTGGAGATGTACAATTTTAGTTAAAAATATATATTTTTCAGTTGAAAGTTCAGGTATTTTGTTCAAAGTCATTTTTTTGTTTAAAGATTAA
Organism: Andricus grossulariae; assembly: GCA_011634705.1. Taxonomy (NCBI): domain Eukaryota; kingdom Metazoa; phylum Arthropoda; class Insecta; order Hymenoptera; family Cynipidae; genus Andricus; species Andricus grossulariae. Next base: position 193,981,174 of record JAABKJ010007545.1, read on the forward strand.
TTTCTTAACTGACGACATAATTATTCCATTTTTCGTGGAAATTTTATCTTTTTTATCACGAAATTCAACTATCTGGCTGAAAATTGATCTTTTTCAGTTGAAATTTCATGTATTTGGTAGAAAACTTTGTAATTTTTAGTAGACAATTTATATTTTTTGTTGAAAACTCAACTATTTATTAAAAGTTCATATATTTTGTTGAAAAGTAATCCTAGTTATTACTATCCTAAGTTATACAAAGTAATCCCATGCAATCCAGAGGAATCTTATGTAATATTATTATATCATTAAGCCGTTTCCCTTTCGGGGTAGGCGTGAATTGCTCGGTGGTAAAGTAGTGATGTGTGGTGGCTTCTTATGTCTCTTTGAATTAATGTCTCATTCACAGATTCTAACCATTCTTTCGGCGGTCTACCTCTGGGCATAATATTACATATTACATAAATTTATATATACATATATATATATATGCGTGTGTGTGTGTGTGTGTTCAGTTTACAAATGAATTCGGTGCCTTTACTTTGATGTCTGGTAATTCTTTGCCAAACTTGAATTCTTTCCAACCTCAAGGTAGTTAGGTGGCGGCCCTGCGGACTCTAACGTGTAAAAGTAATTTCCGAAATTTCATAATGATGATTTTTCAATTGGAATGCTAAAAGCATGTAGGGTCTCAAATGCTCCTTGTTGGACGCCATTGTACTCATTATTGATTTTTGAGGTTAAGTCCGCAGGGCCGCCACCTATTATATTGTGTTTTAAAGTTTAAGGTTCGCTCTGCAAAACTACCTTAGGACGAGAAAAATTCACGTTTGACCCAGAGTTTACAATGCATCAAAATAAAGGCACCGAATTTGGTTTGAAAATTTATCTCTTAATTTTGATAAAAGCATGCATCTATTTTGTTGGAAATTTTTTTGTTGTTGTGAAAATTATCTTTTAAAACTCAAAATTTCAATATTCTATATTTGGTTGTAAAGTTATCTTTTTTGGTCACAAACTCCACTATTTGATTCAAAATTTATCCTTTTTAGTTGAATATTTAACTCGTAAGTTTTGATAGAAAATTAATCTGGTTCATTGAAAATAGAACTATTTTGTTGAAAGTTGAACTACATTCTTTAAAATTATTTTTTTCAGAAGATTCATAACTTCAGTAGAAAATATAGAGCTTTTCAAATTGAATTTAATATAAGAATTACATTCCTTTTTTTTAGAAGAATTTATTCCACTATTTTCCAGAAAAAACACCGTATTTCCCCTGGTTTCAGAGTATTTTGGTCTGTGAAGATTGTTATCGATACAGTTGATTTTTGTAGCGTTAAGTAAGACATTTACAATATATTGTAATTTACTATTTTAATCAATGGAATTAAAAAAAAACTTGAGCCACCGTGGGACGCCAGGCAGAAGTGATAACTACATATGATGTAAATTAAGGTGGTTTTTCTTTGAAAATCATATTGCATTATTTTCTATGATATTCTATCATGGTATGCTATATTGTATTATGGCATATGATATTATATCATGACATATGATATTGTATCATATTGTATTATAGTGCATCTTTATAGTGTATCATGACGTAACTTGGTACAGAATTCTGTACATCATATGATAATGTATCATATTGTATGATATTGTTTCGTAATGTATCGCATTGCACCATATTGTATTATTTTATATCATATTGTATCGCATCATATGATATTGTATCATATGATATAATATTGTACAATACTGTATGATATTGCGCCAAGCTGTATCATATTTATTGTATTGCATTATATTGTATCGTTTTGCACCATATGACATAATACTCTATGCTCTTGCATCACAACCCATCATATTATATGATATTGTATCACATTGTATTAGGATGTATCATATTACATCATATTGCATTATATTGCATTATATTGCATTATATCGTATCATATTATGCCATATAGTATGATAGTGTATCATACCGTAGCACATTGTGCCATATTGTATTATATTGAATCGTATTGCATTATATTATATGATACTGCGTCATATTTTATCATAGTACATGTTATTGTATCACAGTACATGATATTGTATCACATTGTATGGTACTGCATCATATTATACTATTTTGTATTATATTGTATCATATCGTATGATATTGTATCATATTCTAGCATATTCTATTTCAGAAGATGCAATTCATCGTTGAAACTTTTTTCCGCATCTCACGTCGTTTGGCTCAAAATTTGAATTTTCTATCTTTTCATGGCATTTTAGACAAATAAAATCGAAATGACACGTCACATCAAAAAATAGATTTGCAAAATTGTATAGCACTTTTCAAAAGCTATAATTACTTCCTGAGACTTTTTCCATATTTTGCGTCGTTAGGCTCAAAATTTGAAATTTCCATTTTTTTATAGTATTTTCGAAAAATAAAACCAAAATATCAAGTCATATCAAAAAATGATTGATCGAAAAATTATAGGCCCTTTTGAAAGCTACAATTCTTCTTTTGAACTTTCATACTTATCTGTCGTCGTTTAGCTCAAAATTATAATTTTCGACTTATTAATTTTCGATGCGTAAAACCAAAAAGAACGAGTTTTGTCAAAAAATGTTCGAAACAAAAATTGTAGATATTTTGAAAGGCTCTAATTCTTCTTTCATCCTTTTTTGCAGGTATCTGTCGTCGTTTGGCGTAAAAATTGAATATTCGATTTTTTGATAGCATTTTTGATGGATAAAAACCATAACAGTGAATGCTGGTTAACGAACTTTTTCTTCCTTTTTGGACCTAAAGCAAGTGTGCGAAAGCTCGATTTGCTTCGTATATTTTTTCAGAGTTGTCGTGTTTACGGACAGACAGACAGACAGATGCCATCGCCAAAACTGAATTTTCGGCTTTAGGGGGTATCGAAACGTGGAGATCCGTTGAAAAACTGTGGTCTCAAATTTCGGACAATTCTAATATTTTCACAAAAATTAATGATGAGAATCTAAAAACTGATTTATCAGTTGAAATCCTTAGTACAGATTTAATTATCTGAATTCTTACTAATTCAGATTTAGAGAGTTCGTTCGAATCCGCCCGACGCCAGTAAGACTCTGGGTACATAATACATAGTCTTCGAAGAGGAAACGATAAAATGAAATTTTATACCTTCTAGGATTAAAACGTTAGCCGATGATATATACCTTCATGAAACTGCAGAAACCGCTGCGTCGACGAGAACATTATTACGTCAAATAAATTCGATAACAAGCAGTAAAATTCGAGTCTCTATAATAAAATTTGTTTTCCTTTCATAATATTTTGTCGTTCCAAATCCTGATAATCTGAAATCGTTAACTCTAAATCCAGATCAGTAAAATATAACTGAATGTCAGTTAACTTCTACTAATTTCTGTAGATATAATACAGTCAAATGATAATTAGTAAAAATAAACTGATTCAATGAGTAATTATTGCTACACGCACGAATCCTACACAACCGAATTTAATGCAAGAATTATTGCATTTATTTATATTCTTTGTGAAAAGTGAAACTTTATCATTATTTCAATAATTATAATATGAGAAAACAACTGAAACGAAGCAGGTTGTATTTCGAAGTCAAATACTGTGCAGTGCAAAATCAACTTTATTTTATGAACAAAATTTCCAGTTTTCCAAGCTAATATTTTTAAAGTAATTAAAAGGCTTCACAGTCTTTTCCTTGTTACGCTCTTTTTCTTTTTTCCACGTTTTTTAATTTGAATGCGAACTGAACTAACAGAACCTTATAAGAAAATTCAACTATTTTTGTTTGCACATCATTTATTTCTTATTAAAAAGGTTACTACTTTACTTTTAGTTGAGAATTCATCTGTTCTATTTGAAAATTGTATTATTAGGTTGAAAAATTAATCAGTTTGTTGTAAATTCAACTATTTGGTTAAAAATGAACTTCTTTATGTCAAATTCTTATTTTTCAGTTTGAAAATTTAACTGCATTGTACAAAATTCGTCGTTTAGACTTAAAAATTCAAGAATTTGGTTGAACTATTTTTTCTTTTTGACTGAAAAATCTTTCTTGTTTAAAAATTACCCGCATCCGTTTAAAAACTAATATTTTTTATGGATAAAAATAAAATTGTTTTTTTTTGTTTGATTGACCTGCTCTGGTTGACAATTCAACTATTTCGTTGAAATTTTTTTTTCTGTGTGTAAATTAAGCATTTTAACCTCAAATTTAAATATTCTATTTTTGGTTGAAAATTGATCCATTTCAGTTGAAAATTCGTATTATTCCTAAACAATTATTCTACCTATTTGAAAATTCATATATTTTGTGCAAAATTTATCTATTTTATTTGAAGATTGATAATTTCATTTGAAAATTTATCACTTTGGTTGAAAAGATAACTATTTTGTTGAAAATCAATTTTTTTCCATGAAAAATTCTGAATAAAATTCGTGTTTTTGGCTTGGAAATTTAGAAATTTTGTGAAAAAGTCATCCTTTTGGATATAAAATTCAACTAGTTGGTTGAAATTCAACTTTTCTGTTGAAAATGTATATTTTCGGGTCGGTTTGAAAATTCACCACCATTGTTTGAAAATTAAAGTATTTTGTTGATAATACATTTTATTCGTTTAAAATTCATAATTTTAGTTCAGAATTCATGCCTTTCGATAAAAATGTATCTATTCAGTTGAAAATTATTAATTTTTATAAAAATGAACTTTTTTAACTGAAAATTTGATTATTACATGTACGGTTAAAAATTCATCTTTTTTCAGGAAAATTCAACTATTTGTTGATATTTTGTTACAAATTAATTATGTTGTTGAAGATTCATCATTTTAGTTGAAAATTCATCTCTTTACTTGAAGAATCATAAATTGAGTTAAAAATTCATCTTTTTGGTTAGAAATTCAATTATTTGGTCAAAAATTCATATCTTTTGTTGAAACCGAAATATTTTCACGTAAATCCTTGAAAACTTATTTTTTTCTTTAAAAATCACATTATTCCCCTATTTTCACAGCATTTTGACCTGTGAAGAGTGTCATCGATACAGCGAAATTTTTAAGTTTCAGAGAGACTGTCACAGTGTATTTTACTATTTTTAAAAATTAAATTGAAAGAATAACTGATTTATTATTGGAATATTTGAAATCCTTGATATTGATTTAATTAGTTGAATTTTTACTAATTCAGATTTAGAGAGTAACTCCTTTTTTTGAGTTGACAAATTATTTTGAACAATTTCCTGCATGTAAAACTCATAAGCACATAAGCGAGAATGAAAATTTTAAGAGCGTTATGGTAATTATGAAAAATGGTGATCATTAATAAGGAGAACTGGACTACAGGCTTGACTAATTATTTGGACATTTTGTACTTTATTCCGCCATCCTCGTGACCATAAAAATCTTGAGGGTTATTACAAGCAGGTTTTATCGGGCAATTTTAAAACTGTATTAAGGAAATTACGGTGCACAAGAGAAGTTCTATTATACGAAGAGACATTTTCAGCCCAGAGAGATGCGCGAGTGTTAAACCAAGAACGATGGCTTTTCTACCGTTAAAGATGAATTTTCAATCTAAAAAGACGAATTTTAAACAAAACTGTAAAATTTTAGACTCAGAAGGATGAATTTGGAAAAATATTTGAATTTTCAACAAAACATTTATAGTTTCACCAAACTAGTTCAATTTTGTACAAAATAGCTGAATTTTTTAATTAAAAAGATGAATTTCCAACTAACAAGATTATCTTTCTACCAAAAGACCAATTTCCGACCAAAAAATATGATTTTAACAAAATAGTTAAATTTTCAACAAAATAATTAAACTTTCAACAAAATAGTTGAGTGTTTGACCAAATAGCTGAATTTTTAACATTAGACGATGAATTTTCAGCCAAGAATATTAATTTTTGACCAAAAAGATGACTTTAACAAAATAGTTGAATTGTGATCAAAATATTTAAACTTTTAACAAAATAGTTAAATTTACCGAATAGCTGAATTTTTAACCAAAAAAGATGAATTTTCAGACAAGGCGATTGATTTCCTACCAAAAGACGAATCCCCGACCATGAAATATGACTTCAACAAAATAGTTACATTTTTAACAAAATTTCCACAATTTCCAAAATTTCAACAATTTCCACTTTCAACAAAATAGTTGAATGTTTTAGCAATTAGCTGAATTTTCAACCTAAACAGAAGAAATTTTAGCCATTTTTTCCAGAGAAATGAATTTTCAAAAAATACGAGAATTTCCAATCAAATAGATCAATTTTCAACTAAGAAAGATATGTTGCTTCTGAATTTTATAGTTATTATAGTTTCACATAATTTTTTTCAACTAAGGTTCTTTTGAACAGATTTGTTTTTCATTTTTTTTAATGTTCTTTTTTTACCACGCAACACAATATTTCTTCTTCAGTCATAAAAATCAATTTTTTAAATATTTCTACTGCAAACTAAATTATTTATTTGATTATTTCGTTTCTATAATTAATTTTACAGATGTTCGGTATTATGAAAATGAAAATGTTAAAACTAATTGAATTCTTTCTGGATTGCAAAATTCCCGACAGCTTTCAATATTACTGAACTGTGAGAATTCCTGATGATAGATAATTCTCGAAATACCATTGTCGATATTAAATAATTTCCGTCCTTCAAAAATTGTAGAAGGAGAACAATGTTTGAATTATACAGTTCATAAATCTGAATAACAAAAAGTTGTTTCGATAATAAATAAGTAATACAGTAAAAAATATTTTCATCAAACAAAAGTGTTTCTTTTATCTTTTAAAAATTTATTAATTGATTCGATTTTTTAATTTTCTTGTATCGGTAATTTTGCAGTACTGTATATTTTATAATGTTCGAAATTTTCTAATTTTGTGTATTTTTTATTTCGAATAAATGAAGAAATTTAGAAAAAATTTTAATTTATAATTTTTTGAAAATGTGCAAAAGCATATTTTTTGGATGGAGTTGAATGAAAACTCTCTTCAAAAAAGGTTTCATTTGTTAATTCACAACACTTTAAACAAGAAGAGAAATTCTTTACCACAATTAAAGTGAAATAATTTTTTTAATCCAAAGTGAAAAAATTTCAGGTACAAGATATTCAACTTGTTCAAAAAATGTTTGCATTTGAAAGGATCGAAGAAAACACATTTTTTGCACATTTAAAAAAAATCCTGATTGACATTTTTTTTATTTTTAATTTTTTATTACTGTTCAATAGAAAAAGCGGTATGGCGAAAAAAACAAGTATAAGGTTTATTAAAAAAATACCTAAAGAGAAATTAGCATTTATTAATGACGTGCTTTAAATATATTATTTATAAGTTATTTTACTCGAAGGTGAATTACAGTATAACGGGTTTTGCCTACTTTTACACAATATTAGTGTTTATATTGCTAGAATAAAATTTGTTTATTATTAGTATAGTGGAGTCTAGTCTCTAGATTCAGTTAAATGCCTTTAATTAAGGATAATACGAAAAATCAATCAAATCAATTATAAGACCAATGTAATTAACTAAAAATGTTATTGTTCAATATAAAGATTTTGAAAACTTATTTTTGTTACCTAAAGAAAAAAAATTGAATTTAGTAGCGAAAAATTACATTTTGAGCAAATATTACAAAAAAAAATGGTTTTGAAAGTATTCATGTGAAGAACATAGGTTTTATAATTTTTTCTCAAAGAGGACATTTTGAAGTAAAAAATTAAGGAGTATACAAAATCAGGGTATACTCTTTTTGCTAATTGAGTTTTTAGGAAAATAAAAAATTATTGTTTAAAAACATAAAAAATAACCAGGTAGGAGCGGTCGGAATAAATTTAAACCTCACAATTTGTATTCTTTCGGGCTTTTGACGATATAAAAAGAGTGTTAGTTAATCTAATTGAAACCAAGCTAAGCGGTGCATCCTTGGAGAAATAGTGCAGTTCCTGCTTTAGAGACTCAAAACGTATCCAAAATAGGAAAAGTGCAATAATTAAAAAAAAATCATGTACAGTGATATCGTTGGCAACATAGATCTTTTGCACTTAACAAACAAGTAGCCAAAGTTATAAAAAGATCAATTTTGTAAAGGTCTGGTTTGTGTGAGTCTGGCGTGAAATTCGCCTGTAAAGTTTCAGTTTTTATATTGTTTTTTAGCCACTTCTTAGAAATATGAGTATCAGTTCACTTCTGAAAAATGGTTCAAATGAGAAATTTCCCTATTAAAAAATCTGTATTCGTTTGTTCATAATTGTTAGTTTACAGGTTTTTCTATTCTGTGATATTCTTATCATTAAAGATTATTTACACTCATTAAAACTGGAAAAGTTCCGGCAGGTACTTCATAAAATCCGTCATCATAAATATGATTGAGAGAAACACAAATAATCCAGGCACATAAAAATCAATATTTTTGCTCATCGTTTATTTTAAGAGTGAAAAATGATTCCGTGACTCAAGACGTGTAAGAAATGTAGTGTTAAAGAAGAATGCGAAAAAGAAACATAAGATTTAACTTGCTGCTGTTATTAATGACTTTAGGGTTAAGGTGGAGGAGAGTAGATTATGAATATACTCCCTTTCGAAGATTGGATTTTGTCTATGTGGCATTTCATAATTAAGAAGACGAAGGTGCAAGACATGGAGGATCGACGATGCAAAGGGAGGTTTTACAATTCAAAATGGACAGACCGAATGCACTTTTGAAAATTGCTCGCAACTCATCTTCCTTTTTTCTTTTTATTTCCTGGAGTTTACATTTTTTAAATTTGTAATAATTTCGTTATTAGAGTTACATTTTAAACATCAATTTATATATCAATACAATATATTTTAAATAAATAAATTATAATTGAACAAAAATGATTGGATATTCTTGAAATTGTCCACAGCGAAAATCACAAAAGTCCTTTCAATCAATCAAGACTGACATTAATTTACATTTTTTAGACACCAGCCTCACCGAAAGTCAATCAAAACTGGGAAATCTAATATAAATAGTCGGCGAACTTTAAATCCGGAAACTCATCCGCTTGACGGGTGTCATATAAATCAAACTGAAAATAAAAGAGGAAAAATTCATGTATATGAGACTTGGGACTTATTATCACTAGTGATGCCGTTCGATACGATGCTGTCTGGGAATCGTATCGAAAATATCGAGTTTTTTCTCCTATCGGGAATCGGTTCTTGAGACTCCAGTATCGGTTGGTATTGTTTTGGTTTGGTATTGTATCGGTTTGGTATCAGAAAGTCTCGGATTTTTTTTCTATCGGTATCGGTTTTTGAGACTCCAGTATCGGTTTGTTATTGTATCAGTTTTGCATCGTATTTGTTTGGTATCTTATCGGTTTGTTATCGTAATATCTCAGTTTTTTCTCATATCGGTATCGGTTTTAAAACTGCAGTATCGGTTCGGTATCATATCGGTTTAGTGTCGTATTAGGTTGTTATCTTATCGGTTTGGTATCAGATAATTTCGGTTTTTCTCTCATCGGTATCGGTTTTCAAAAGTTCAGTACTGGTTTGGTATTTTATCAATTAGGTATCAATAAATCTCGACTTTTTATACCATCGGTATCGGTTCTTCAGACTTTAGTATCGGCTTGGTATCAGAAAATCTCAGTTTTTTCTTTTGTTGGTATCGATTTTTGAGACTCTAGTATCGGTTTGATATTGTACCAGTTTATTATCGTATTGGTTTGGTATCTTATCGGTTTGATATTGAAAAATCTCGGCTTTTTATCCAATCGGTATCGGATTTTGAGACTCTAGTATCGAATAGGTATCGGAAAATCTCGATTTTTTCTTCTATTTGTATCAGGCTTTGGGATACCAGTATCGGTTTGGTATCGCATCTAGTGGTGCACAACGATATGAGAATTCCAAATGTTTTGATACATGTCGGACGGGCTGGAAAATAATTTTGTGTAAAATTTCTCGTGTATTTTTTTGTTAAATGTCATATCGGCTCGCGTTAAATACCGAACGATTGCGAACAATATTCTTGGAACATCTCGGAAATGGACAATGCATCTTCAGAGGTTCTTGGTGATGAGAAATCATAAAAAAGACCAACATCAAAGTGTCTTCCAACATCGAAATCACTTCGCACGAAATTTTGTGTTTAAATGATTGGAAAATCCGAAAAGATTACACATTGTTTGAATATAAGACATAAAGAAATCATGAGGCAAGATTTATTACTTATTAGGTTAATTAAAATGATTATCTTTCCTTCGAAAAAAAAGCTTCTTCTGTTAAATAAATTAGAGGACAAATTATTTGTAAAACAATATACAAACTTTAAATAACGCAGGACCACAAAATCCAAACCCTTGCGACACGGACCAGACTAGGTTGGGCTTATATTTTCGGGCTCACTGAATTCAAATCCGTTGTCCGTTAGGTCCCATCAGGTCAGGGTTAAGGTCAATTCAATTTCAAACCTACAAAATTCATCGCGAACCAAATAAGTCAGGGTACCTATAGGTTTTCGGGGTCGCTGAATTCGAATCCATTGTCAAGGTCAGTTCAAGGTCAAACTCACAGAATTCATTGTTAAACAATTAAGTCAGAGTACCTATAGGTTTTTAGGGTCGATGAATTCTAATCCGTTGTCCGTTTGGTCTCCTCAAGTTAGGGTCAAGGTTAATTCCAGGTCAAACCTACAGAATTCATCGCTAACAAAATAAGTCAGAGTACCTATAATTTGTCGGGCTCACTGAATTCGAATCCATTGTCCGTTTGGTCCCGTCGGGTCAGAGTCAAGGTCAGTTTAAGGTGAAACTTAAAAAATTCATCGCTAACCAATTAAGTCAGGGTACTTATATGTTTTTGTGGTCGCTGAATTCAAATTCTTTGCCTGTTTAGGCTCATCAGGTCAGGTCAAGGACAATTCAAGGTCAAACCGAACGGACAACGGATTGGAATCCACTGACCCCGAAAACCTATAGGTACACTGACCTAATTGGTTAGCGATGAATTTTGTAAGTTTGACCTCAAGCTGACCTGAACTCGAAACTCATGGGACCAAACGGACAACAGATTCAAATTCAACGACCCCTAAAACCTACAGGTACCCTGACTCATTTAGTTAGCGATGAATTTTGTATGTTTGACCTTGAATTGACCTTGACCCTGACCTGATGGGACCAAACGGACAACGGATTTGAATTCAGTGACCCCGCAATTACAAGACCCACCTAGTTTGGTCTGTGTTGCAAGGATTTAGATTTTGTGGTCATGTGTAATTATCTATTTGTTACAAGATTTTGAAGGCTCAAATTCGACCTAAAATTAAATTATAAGGACTGAGAACAAGGAATTAAGTATTGTCAATTTGTTCATAAATTTGTATGAATTTATATAATTTTTATAAGATTCTTGATATATTTCAGAAAGATTTGGAAGATGTCAGATGTGTATACAAAAATCTAGCAAATGTTGAAGCAAATTTTTTACTACCTTATAAAATTTTACAAAATTTGAGTCAGTTCAAACAGTATTGAGGAATTTCAAAAGTTTGGAGGAAATTAAAAAATATTTTATGAATTATTGAAAAAAATTGCCTAAAAAGCTACTAGATCCTTTGGTGATAATTCTGGAAATATTTTTAATTTTTTAAATTTTATTTCAAAATTAATTTTTAAAAATGAAAAATTATTTTATATTTCAAAATTCTTGAACAACTTCTAAACTTTTTTTGTGAAATCTTTAAAAATCTACATTTTCTTTTAAATTTTTTGAAATTCTTTCAATTCTACAATTTTCTTTCAATCTTTTCAAAACTTCTGAATATCTTTTAATATTACTCGATTTTTGTTTAATTGTGTAATCTTGCGATATAGAAAAATGTTGTTCTAAAATCTTCTACACTCCTTTTCAAAATTTCAGAAAACCATATAAGTTCTTCAATTTATTTAAATTGTCTTTCAAAATTAATCTTCAAAATAAAAAATCATTTTAAGTTTTCCCTGGAACATTCAAGACATTTTTTTGACCCCTTTGAACATTTCAGAATTCTTTGAAACCATTTTTTCAGCATCTTCAAAAGTCAAAATTTTAAAACATCTCTCAAACGTGCCTGATTTTTTTCTTAAGTTTTGTTATCTTGCACATTTGCAACATTTTTCTTTAAAATCTTCTAGACTTTTTTTATATCGTTCACGTAGTGTCGCTACCAATCAGGTTTTCTGCCACAATATACGCGGAATTTCGTTACTGAAACTGTTTAATTTTCTGGAAGACTATCAAATGACGGTATTTTCAAATTGGGTATTAGAAAATTTATTTTGTATTATAATTGAGAATCTCGATACTTTTGCTCGTTTTATCGAGAATCTCGCTTCACTATTACGAAAAGATATTATTTTCTCTTATATTGAACTGAGAATTTCAAAAATCTTGATCGTTTCTCGTATCGACTCGATCTAATACATCACTAATCGAATCGCTTTCATATCGTATCGGTTTGGTATTATATCGGTTTGGTACAGTATCGGTTTGGTATCGGAAAACCGAGATATCGCTCAAGATCGTCTCAGGATTCTGACACCAGATAACCATTTTAATATTAGCTATTCCAGAATAACAAAGCATCTCATCATGATTTAATGATCATATATCCGAGAACTCTTCTAAAAGATGGAATAAATTCATAAAAAAAATATGCTCAGTGTTTGAATACTGGTTGATTTATCCCGTCATCGCGAATTCTCCCTACGTTCCACTTCTCATTTCTTCTCATGAGAGATTCAAGACTCCTTTTACGAGTCTCTAGACTCTAGACATACTTCTCATTCGTTTTCTCCGTCTTTGTCGTCAGTAAACGCAGGTGTACCCACAATGCACCCGTTGCCAGACGGTATTCATGCCATTGGAGTTGCTGGTGACGAGGCACGACCGGATGTGAGGGTGGACTATCCAGAGTTAGAAGATGTGCATGAGATAGTGAGAGAAAGAGAACTCAGGTTTGCATAGGTATTTGCAAGAGGAAAGCAGAAGCTAGTGAAGCTGTGGAAGATGAGTGAAACCGCGATTTCGTTCCTCGGTGCACCTCTAAAACCGCATCCAAACTGTGTGGGTGGACCACACACTGTATAATAGAAATTTGCGTTTTGCTTCACACTGTAATTACACTAATTGAAGGATCCCGGGGCATAACAGTGTGAGTGTTAAATTTTGGAAATGCATTCTTTATTGACGCAGACTAATTGTTTTGACCTAACTCATTTTCCGTAGAAGAATATTCTCCAATTCGAGTAACAAGCTGTCTTCTAATTTTTACTCACCAAATTCCTGGTCATTTCCCGGTTTTTAGCGGTTATCTAATATAAGATTTTCCTATGCGTAATATCATGTATTGTGATACATTATTGTATTTAAACAAAATGAATGTTTGTAATTTATGTTGCAGAGAGAAAATGAAATAACTTTTATAATGATTTTTTGTGATTGCTCTTCAATAATTATTAATCAATAATTATAATAACCAAAAATAATTAACCAAAGATATTTTTATAAGAAATAGCAACTGTGACGTTAACTAAATCTAAGCAAATAATTAAGGCATTGAAATTGTTTTTAATGTTTTATATTAGGTGTAAACAATTTTAAGAATAAATAACTGAAAAGAACCACCACCCGATGCCAAAACGCCTGAAGCCATTTTAATCCAAATTTATTTATTTCCACTGAACCCTCAGGTAGAATTTTCATGAATAATATTAAGCGTTTAACTCAATAAATTTTTTTTTGTTGGTTTTCAAGAATTATAATAATAATTTTGAAAAGGGAATTTTTAACAAAACTTGATTTGAAAGCCATAAATAATGTACAAGGTTATTGAACAAATATCACTAATTTTTGTGTCCTAATTTAAAAAAAGAAAACAAAAAGTTTATTCTGAAAAATCTTTTTTTTTACATTCAAAAAATGATAATATGCTTCAAATTAAAAATGTCTTGATTAAGAAAGCAGATATTTATAATAAATTATTATTAATTATTCCAATAAATAGAAATAATTCGTAATTTTTCGAGCTGCAGAAGGGGTAGGTAAGGACAACTTTTTCCTTCCCTTTTACAGCTGAATAAGTGAATATTATAATTTTCGAAAATGTTATAAATATTTAAAATTTGTCCATTAAACAAAATTTATTTAACATAGTCTAATTTTCATTTTAATTATAGCAATTATTTATTTTTTACTATTCTAAAACTTAAAATTATTCAAATATTAAATATTAAAATTACTCAACAATTAGAAAAATGCATTGTAATAATTCAAATCTAATAATATTTCACAATAATAAAATCGTCAATCATTTCACATTTCTTTAAATATAATACAATTCTTCTTCTATTGTTTCGATATGAAGTTTGCTTTAACAAAAGATTATTAAAAAAATGTTTGATTGTTTTTGAGTTATTTCATAAAAATACAAAATATTTTGTAAGAAAATGATAAAAGTAAGTATAAAGTGATTATACTTATGACGAAAAACCGAAACGTTAACAAAAAATCAGTTTTTTAGCAAAAATTGGTTCGATTATTTTTTTAGTTTTTGACAAGAATCCAAATGTTTTTTGGTCTATTATGACTGATCATAGTAAGTTTTTGGACTAGCAAAAACAAGTGGAGAGCCACACATAAAAATTTTGTGAGACTCTCCACGTGGGGTGATCGCTAGAGAGATTGATCAGCAGCCTGTTTTAAACGATATTTAGAAGTTTTTGAATATTTTAAAAAATAATTGAAATTTTGAAAGGATTTAAAAAAATTGTACACGAAATATAGATTTTCGAAAATTTTGAAATAAAATTTTGAAGCTTTTAAGATATTTAAAAGTTTTTAAAAGGTAAAAAATTAATTTTAAACTTGAAGTTATTTCAACAAATTAAAAATAAATAGATTTTTGAAGATTTTGAACAAAAAATTTATAAGCTTTTTAAAATTTTTGAAACGTTTCAAGAGAATAATAAAATGTTCTTATAATTTCTGGGAAAATTAAAAAAAAAATTATTTTATAGAATTTTTTTTAAGAGAAAATTTAAAAATATGTTAAAACGTACCGAAAATTTCGAAAATTTAAAAAAAAGAATCTGGAATATTTTAGGGCCATTTTTTAATTTTGCAAAATTTTTTTCAAAATAAAAAAAATTCGAATAATTTTTAAAGATATTTAGAAGTTTAAAAAAAAATTTTAAATAATTTAAAATTTGAAAAGATTTGACAAAACTTGAAACAAAATTTAGATTTTCAAATATTTTAAATTAAAATTTTGAAGCTTTTAAGGCTTTTTTTACTAAGATTCCAGGTAAAATTTAATTTGACTTTTTATTTTGACCAAGTAATTATTTTATCAACAAAAAAATTAATTTTCAACCAACAAGATTAATTTTCTAATACAAAAGACGATTTTTCGAACAAAACACATTTATTTTTACCAAAAAACTTAAATTTCAACCAAATAGTTGAATTTTTGACCAAATTAGTTGAATCTTCAACCCAAAAAAAAAAAATACTTTTTCACAACATTCTTGAATTTTTAACTAAAAATATACATTTTCAATAAACAAAATGAATTTTCAGCCAAGAAGAATAATTTTATACTAAAAAAAAAAAATATATATATATATCGATTTTTAACTAAAAAGGATAATTTAGAATCAAAAATGGAATTGTTCAATTTTCAATAAAAAAATTCATTTCAAAAAAAAAAAAAGAATTTCAACAAAATTATTAAATTTTTCTCCAAAATATTTCAACTGAAAAAGATCAGTTTTCAATTGAAAATTGAATCATTAATTTTTTTGAAAAAAAATTAGTTTCCAATAAAAATAAATAATTTTCAAAAATATAATTAAATTTTTTACAAAGTATATTAATTTTTCACCAAATAGTTGAACTTTCATTAAAAAATATGAATTTTCAATCAAGAAGATGAATTTTCCACAAAAAAAAAAGAATTTTCAACTAAGAATTATCAATTATTTAACAAAAAATGGAATAGTTAATTTTGCAGTTAAAAAAATTAATTTAAAAAAAAACAATTTGAACAAAATAGTTAAAAACTATTTAGTTAAATTGTAACAACAGAGTTGTGTAATTGTTTCAGAAAAGAGTGTAAGAACTGTTATGTTACAGTTACGTAACAGTTACATAACTTCATGTAACATAAAATTATCACCGTTATGTAACATTTGTTACATTATTGTTCTAATTACTGATTCGATTATTGATTCAATAAAGTTTCTATTATATAACAACGTTCTTTATATGTTACATAACAGTTACATAACTCTCATTTCTAAAATAATTCTCAAATTTTCTATTATATATTTTGTGTAATGGAATATTTATTTACCAAAAAAAAAATAACAATACCAAGATGGTATTTTTATCAAGACTATTTTCGAACTACTGATTACGATATGAGTCAATATGACTACGATAACCTTTGACTTATCAAATATCAACTTTGATTGAACGCAAAACTACAGAACTTTCACTATTAAATTATTTCTGAAGTAAATATTATTTAAATACTTCATTAAAAGTTTTTTGATTATTTTTGAAATTGTATTTATTTTTTTTATTTTTGAAAAATTACGACTTGTTCAGAATTCCTGAAATTTTCTGAATTCTCTGAATTCCTTGAATTCTCTGAATTCCTTGAATTCTCTGAATTCCTTGAATTCTCTGAATTCCTTGAATTCTCTGAATTCCTTGAATCCTCTGAGTTCCTTGAATTCCTCTGAGTTCCTTGAATTCCTCTGAATTCCTTGCATTATTTTGAAGTCCTTGGAATTCGTGGAATTCTTATATTTGTAGAATTCGTGGAATTCCTTATTTTATCTGAATTCCTTATTTTATCTAAATTCCCTGAGTTATCTCAAATACTGAAATTCTTCTAAATTCCTTGAATTCTTCTAAATTCCTTAAATTTCTCTAAATTCCTCGAATTCTTCTAAATTTCTTGAATTTTTGGAATTTCTTGAATTATCTGAATTCATCAAAATTTCCTGAATTCTTTCAACTCTTCTAAGCTCACTCAATTCCTTTAAACTCGTTGAATTTGTGGAATATCTTAAATTATGTGAATTTCCCTAAATTATGTGAATTCTTGTAAATTATCTGTATTCCTTGAATTCTTGTAAACTATCCATATTCCCTGAATTCTCCTAAGCTCATTGAATTTCTCTGCACTCCTTGAATTATTTTGAAGTTTTTGGATTTCGTGGAATTCTTTGAATTTGTGGAATTCTTGAAATTCCTTTTTTTTTTGAATTTCTTATTTTATGTAAATTCCCTGAATTATCTCAAGTACTGGAATTCTTCTGAATTTCTTGAATCCTCTAAATTCCTTAAATTCTTCGAATTCCTTGAGTTCTCTGAATTCCTTGAATTCTCTGAATCCCTTGAATTCTCTGAATCCCTTGAATTCTCTGAATTCCTTGAATTCTCCTAATCCTCTGAATTCCTTGAACTCTGAATTCCTTGAACTCTGAATTCCTTGAACTCTTTGAATACTCTGAAGTCTCTGAATTCCTCGAACTCTCTGAATTCCCTTTAACTCTCTGAATTCCCTGAAATATTTCAATTCCCTGAATTCTCTGAGTTCCCTGAATGCTCCGAGTTTTCTGAATTTTCTGAATTCCCCGAATTCTCTGAACTCACTGAATTCTCTGAATTCCCTGAATTTTCTGAACTCGAATTCTCTGAATTCCTTGAATTCGTTGAATCCCTTGAATCCTCTGAATTCCTTGAATTCTTTGAATTTCTTGAATTCTCTGAATTCCTTGAACTCTTTGAATTCCTTGAACTACCTGAATTTCTTGAACTCTCTGAATTTCGTGAAATCTCTGAATTCCTTGAATTCTTTGAATTCTCCTAATTCTCTGAATTCCTTGAACTCTGAATTCCTTGAGCTCTGAATATCTTGAACTCTCTGGATTCCCTGAACTATCTGAATTCCCTGAATTCTCTGATTTCCCTGAATGTTCTTAATTCCTTGAATTCTCTGAATTCCTTAAATTGTCTGATTTTTCTGAATTCCTTGAACTCTCTGAATGCCTTGAAATCTTCGAATTCTCTGAATTCCTTGAATTCTTTGGATTATCCTGATTCTCTGAATTCCTTAAACTGTTTGAATTCCCTGAACTCTCTGAATTCCTTGAACTATTTTAATTCCCTGAATTCTTTGAGTTCCCTGAATGCTCTGAAATTCTTGAATTCTCTAAATTCATTGAATTATCTGAATTTTCTTATTTCCTCGAATTCTCTGAATTCAGAGAATTCCCCGAACTCTCTGAATTCCTTGAACTCTCTGAATTCCCTTAACTATATGAATTCCCTGAATTCTCTGAGTTTCCTGAATTCTCTAAGTTTCCTGAATTCTCTAAATTCCTTGAATTCTCTGAATTCCTTAAATTCTCTGAATTTTCTGAATTCCTTGAATTCCTTAAATTCTCTGAATTTTCTGAATTCCTTGAACTCTCTGAATTCTCTGAATTCTTTTAATTATCTCAATTCTCTGAATTCCTTGAATTCCTTGAATTATCCTAATTCTCTGAATTCCTTAAACTCTTTGAATTCCCTGAACTCTCTGAATTCCCTGGAATATTTCAATTCCCTGAATTACCTGAGTTCCCTGAATGTTCTGAAATTCTTGAATCCTCTAAATTCCTTGAATTATCTGAATTTTCTGAATTCCTCGAATCCTCTGAATTCAGAGAATTTCCCGAGCTCTCTGAATTCCTTGAACTCCCTGAATTCGCTGAACTCTCTGAATTCACTGAACTATCTGAATTCCCTGAGTTCTCTGAGTTTCCTGAATTCTCTAAGTTTCCTGAATTCTCTGAGTTCTCTGAATTTTCTGAATTCTTTAAAATCCCTGAATTCTCTAAGCTCCCTGAATTCTCTGGATTCCTTGAACTCTCTGAATTCCTTGAATTTTCCGCTTGGAGTCAAAAAGACCCCAGTATGCCAGCTATGTTACGCGTCGGGAAGTGTGCCATCGGAGGGTCAAAATTAAAAGAATTTCAAACAATTCAAAAGAATCCAAAGTAATTCAAGTGAATTCAAAATAATTGTAAATAATGTGCTAAACCAGAGAGTATTAACGACACTACTCCATCTTATTGAAAAAAATTTAAACTGTTTCAGTAATGATTGTCAACTGCGAAATATAGTTAAAAATCATTAAATGCAATTATTTTCTACAGAAAAATATAATGTAATATGATGATGCTGGACAGTTTTTTAAGAATTTAATGCTGAGCCTTACAAAAAAAGAACAATCAAACTTCGTCAAGAAATGGCGCCTCCAGAGGATTATGAACAGTAAATGCTGGGTTTTGACCACTATGTGAGGGGCCAACTCAAAAAGCAGGGTGGTTCCTTCAGACGACCAACGCCAGAGTGATCCTTTTAGTCTTATTCAAAGAGAATTTTTTTTCTAATGGAGGTATCAAAGTACCTAATCAAACCTAGGGAAGAAACCAGTAAAAAAAACTCACCAGTTCCATGACGAAGTTCGTCCTGAACCCTGTAGAACTCAGCAAGTTCTCTTCCAGAACAAAGAGGAGTATCAACCTGGGTTGTGTTGTTGAACAAAGAGTAATCAACCTCATATCCCTGTCTCTCCTTGGAATAATTGACGAGAGATTCGAATCTGTGACCCCAGAGAATCTCCTGTGGCAGATAGCTGGATCGGGCTTGTGTAGTTTGTCCCGTGGACTCTATCGTGCCTTCCAGGATGACAACAACCTCGAACCTTTCCGACAACATGTCTTCAGCAGACATCTGATAAAACGGTGACTCAGCATCAATCTTGTGAACAATCGTCATCGGCCAGATGAAGAAGATGTTCTCATTCTCGCCGTCTGTCCCAACATTCAGTTCCTGCTGATGCTGTGGAAGAACCTCACCCTCCTTGGTGGTTCTAGACTTGATCACCTGCGCTCTGATTGTAGCTCCGATGATGTGTGACTTCCTCATATCACCGACCCGAAACATGAGACACAAGAGACCATCTCTTTGGCAGATGACAGCGTTCCTGGAGAAGAGGAGAGTCTGGGTTCTCTGCTTGGGTCTGCTCATCTTTGCGAAGACTATGCCGACCATGAAGGCCTGGATCATCACTCCGGAGATGCTCTGAATGCACATGATGAAAATGGCTTCTGGACACTCCTCGGTGGTTGATCTGCCTCCGTAGCCTATTGTGTGCTGCGTCTCGATGGAGAAGAGGAAACAGCTCGTGAAGCTGAAGATGTTGGTGACACAGGGTGTCCAGTGGTTTTCTATCTGGAAATCTGGTAGATGTCGCGGATCGAAATCTCCGTGGGTGAAGGCTATCAGCCACCAGATTAGGGCAAAGCCCAGCCATGAGAGGAGGAAGCTGAGGGTGAAGCACAAGAGGGTCCAGCGCCATTGTGTGTCGACAAGGGTTGTGAAGATGTCCTGCAGGAAACGCAGTGATCGTCTCGAGATTCGAGATTGGAGAACGTTGCACTCGCCACTTTTTAGAACTGCTCTTCTACGGAGCTTGCGCACAGGTCCTGGCCTGTATCGGCTTCTAGAAAATAAGGAAAGGGAATTAAAGTTTGGAATGGGGAAGTAGCTTTTTTTAATGTTGTTTTGGAAATCGATAACCCTATATTAAAAAAAATTGCAAATTGAATGCAAATTGGAGGTTGTAGAGGTTTTTGAACAGTACATTTTAGAGCAATAAATTAGACCAATCAATTTCAATCAAATTAATAAACAAAAGTCATTTTTCAGGAGTGGCCAGGTTTAGCTCATTGAAATCAAGGGTATTTCATGAAAAATTATTTAAAAAATTTTCATCAATAAAATCTCTGCACTGCTTCTGGATTCTTCGTAAGTTCATTGCATTCAGAAAAAAATAAGATACCAATCAGCTCATTATCAAGGGGAAAGATTCATTGGAAAATGGCCACAAAGTGAAATTTTGAAAATGAAAATTTTTAAAATGTCTTGGAATGGCTTTTAAACTCTTTTGCATTGTTTCAACTTCCTTGAAATCTTTTGAATTCCTCTGAGTTCCTCGATTGTTTGGAATTTCTTAAATTAGCTGAATTCTTCCAAATTTCCTGAATTCCTTCGAATTCCTTGAATTATTTAGAAATGCTTTGCATTCCTTGAATTTGTGGAACATCTTACATTATCAGAATTCCCCTAAGTTATATGAATTCCTTGAATTATTCTGAATTTAAGGAGTTCAGATAATTCAGGGAATTTATAAGATTTCAAGGAATTCAGGTAACTTAGATAAAATGAGGAAATTAGAGAATAATTCAAGGAATTCAGATGATTCAGGGAATTAAAAGAATTCAGAGGAATTCAGATGATTGAGGGAATTCAAAGAATTTAGGGGACTTCAGGGAACTCAGAAGAATTTAGGAGAATTCAAGATATCCAGAAATTCGGGGAATTTAGATAGTTCAGAGAATTTAGACTAAATGAGGGATTCAAAATCGTGTAAGGAATTTAGGGAATTCAAAGAATTCAGATAATTCTGCTAACTTGGATATAATAAGGAATTTAGCTAATTAAGATAATTCAGAGAATTTAGGGAATGCAGGGTATTCAAAGGAATTCAGGGAATCCAAGGAATTCAAAGGAACTCAAAAGAATTCAAGGAATCCAGATAATTCAGGGAATCCAAAGAATTCAGGGAATCTAAGAAATTCAGATAATTCAGATAATTTGGATATAATAAGGAATTCAGCTAATTAAGATAATTCAGAGAATTCAGTAAATTCAAGGAATTCAGGGAATGCAAGCAATTAAAAGGAACTCAGAAGAATTCAAGGAAGCCAGATAATTCAGGGAAACCAAGGAATTCAGATAATTCTGATAACTTGGATATAATAAGGAATTCAGCTAATTCAGAGAATTCAATTAATTCACAGAATTCAACTGATTCAGAGAATTCAATGAATTCAGAGGAATTCACAGAATTCAACTGCTTCACAAAATTCAGGGAATTCAATGATTCAGAGGAATTCAGGAAATTCAAGAGATTCAGAGGAATTCAGGGGAAGCAAGGAATTCAGAAGAATTCCAGGAATCCAGATAATTCATGAGATTTATATAATTCAGAGGATTTAGACAAAACAGTGAATTCAAAATAGTGCAAGGAGTTTAGGGAATTTAGAAAAATTCAAGGAATTCATATAATTCAGGGAACATAGATAAAATAAGGAATGCAGATAATTTGAGGAATTCAGATGATTCTGGTGACTGGGGTACAATAAGGAATTAAGATAATGCAGAGAATTCAGGGCATTCAAAGGGATTCAGGGAATCAAAGGAATTGAGAAGAATTCAAGAAATTCAGAGGAATTCAGAAGAATTCAACGAATCCAGATCATTCAGGGAATTTAGATGAAATAAGGAATTCAGATAATTCAGATAATTAAAGGATTTCAGATGATTCAGGGAATTCAAGGAATTCCAAAAATCCAAAGAATTCAGCGAAATTCAAGGAATTTAGAAGAATTACAGTATTTGAGATCATTCAGGGAATTTAGATAAAATGAGAAATTCAGATAAAATAAGGAATTCCACGAATTCCATACATTCAAAAAATTCCACGAATTCCAAGGACTTCAAAATAATGCAAGGAATGCAGAGGAATTCAGAGAACTCAACTGATTCAGAAAATTCAGGGAATTCAAGAAATTCAGAGGATTTCAGGGAATTTAAGGAATTCGAGGAATTCAAAGGAATTCAGGGAATCCAAGGAATTCAGAGGAACTCAGAAGAATTCAAGGAATCCAGATAATTAAGGGAACTTGAATAATTCAGAGAATTAAGACTGAATAATGATTTCAAAATAGTGTGAGGAATTTAAGGAATTTAGAAGGTATTCAGATACTTCAGGGAGTTTAGAAGAATTCAAAGAATTCAGGGAATTCAGATGAAATCAAAGAATTCAGAGAATTCAGGGAATTTCAATAGTTCAGAGAATTTGGACAAAATAAGGGATTCAAAATAGTGTAAGGAGTTTAGAGAATTCAGAAGAATTCACAGAATTCAGCTAATTCAGAGAATTCAAGGAATTCAGAGGAATTCAGACGAATTCAGTGAATTCAAGGAATTCAGAGGAATTCAGAAGAATTCAACGAATCCAGATAATTTAGGGAATTTAGATGATTTAGATAATTTAGACGAAATAATGAATTTAAAATGGTATAAGGAATTTTGGGAGTTTAGAAGAATTCAAGGAATTCAGATAAATCATGGAATTCAATGAATTTAGACAATTCAGGGAACTTAGATTAAATAAGGAATTCAGAGAATTCAGATAATTTAAGGATTTCAGATGATTCAGGGAATTCAAGGAATTAAAAAAATCCAAGGAATTCAGCGGAATTCAAGAAATTCAGAGGATTTCAGGGAATTCAAGGAATTCAGATAATTCTGATAACTTGGATATAATAAGGAATTCAGCTGATTCAGACAATTCAGAGAATTCAGAGAATTCAAGGAATTCAAGGGAATTCAGGGAATCCAAGGAATTCAGAGGAACTCAGAAGAATTCAAGGAATCCAGATAGTTGAGGGAACTTAGATAATTCAGAGAATTAAGACTGAATAACGATTTCAAAATAGTGTGAGGAATTTAAAGAATTTAGAAGAATTCAAGGAATTCAGATAGTTCAGGGAGTTTAGGAAAATTCAAAGAATTCAGGGAATTCAGAAGAAATCAAAGAATTCAGATAATTCAGGGAATTTGAATAGTTCAGAGAATTTAGATGAAATAAGGGATTCAAAATAGTGTAAGGAGTTTAGAGAATTCAGAAGAATTCACAGAATTCAGATAATTCAGGTAACTTAGATATAATACGAAATTCAGCTAATTCTGAGAATTCAGCTAATTCAGAGAATGTAGGCAATTCAAGGAATTCGTATGAATTCAGAAGAATTCAAGGAATTCAGATAAATAAGGGAATTTAGATAATTCAGACAATTTAGACTAAATAATGAATCCAAAATAGTGTAAGGAATTTTGGGAGTTTAGAAGAATTCAATGAATTCAGATAATTCAGGAAACTTAGATGATATAAGAAATTCAGAAACTTAAGCTAATGTAAGGATTTCAGATGATTCAGGGAATTCAAAGAATTCCAAGAATTCAGCGTAGTTCAAGGAATTCAGCGTAATTCAAGAATTTTAGAAGAATTCCACGAATTCCAAGGACTTCAAAATAATGCAAGGAATGCAGAGGAATTCAATGAGTTTAGAATAATTTAGGGAATTCAGATAGTTTACAAGAATTCAAGGAATTCAGATAATTTAGGGGAATTTATGGAATTCAGATAATTTAGGATATTCCACAAATTTAACGAATTCAAAGGAATTCAGTGAGCTTAAAAGATTTGAAAGAATTCAGGAAATATGGATGAATTCAGGAAATTATGAAAAATTCAAGGAATTCAGAAGAATTCAAGGAATTTAGGTAATTTAGAGAATATAGCAGAATTCATAGAATTCAGATAATATAAGGATTTCAGATGATTCAGATGATTCAGTGAATTCCAAAAATTCAAGGAATTCATCGTAATTCAAGAATTTTAGAAGAATTCCAGTATTTGAGTTGATTCAGGGAATTTAGATAAAATAGGAAATTCAGATAAAATAAGGAATTCCACAAGTTCAAAGAATTCCACGAATTCCAAGGATTTCAAAATAATGCAAAGAATGCAGAGGAATTCAATGAGTTTAGAATAATATAGGGAATTCAGATAGTGTACAAGAATTCAAGGAATTCAGATAATTTCGGGGAATTTTTGGAATTTAGACAATTTAAGATATTCCACAAATTTAAGGAATTCAAAGGAATTCAGAGAGCTTAAAAGATTTGAAAGAATTCAGGAAATTTGGGTGAATTCAGGTAATTCAAGAAATTCAGAAGAATTCAAGGAATTGAGAAGAATTCCAGTATTTGAGATAATTCAGAGAATTTAGATAAAATAAGGAATGCAGATAAAATAAGGAATTCCAAAAATTCAAAAAATTTCACGAATTCCAAGAACTTCAAAATAATGCAAGGAATTCAGAGGAATTCAATGAATTTAGAATAATTCAGGAAATTCAAGTAGTTTAGAAGAATTCAAGGAATTCAGATAATTTACAAGATTTCAGATAATTTACAAGAATTCAGATAATTTAGGGGTATTTTGGGAATTCAGATAATTTAAGATATTCCACAAATTCAAGGAATTCAAAGGAATTCAGTGAGCTTAAAGGATTTCGAAGATTTCAGGAAATTTGAATGAATTCAGATAATTCAAGAAATTCCAAAAATTCGAGGAATTTAGAAGAATTCCAGTATTTGAGATGATTCAAGGAATTTCGATAAAATAAGGAATTCTACAAATTCAAAGAATTCCACGAAGTCCGAGGACTTCAAAATAATGCAAGGAATTCAGAGGAATTCAATGGGTTTACAAGAATTCAAGGAATTCAGGTAATTTACAAGAATTCCTATAATTTAGGGGAATTCTGAGAATTCAGAAGGTAGAAGGTAGAAAAACAATTCTTACAGCTAAAGAAAAATGTTGTTTCATTTATTTTGACGCTTCATTTTGATCTATATTATTCTTATGAATGGAATTCATATGGATGAGGGGGAAGTAAGTGAAAGGAGGGGAGGAGAAGTAGGAGGAGTGTGGAAGTGGAATTAGGGGAAGTAGAGGATGAAGAAATAAGAGAAGTGATATGATTGGAAGTGTGAGATCTGAGGGGCTGGGATGTAGGAGAAGTGAGTGTAAGTGAGGGATGTGTGTGGAGAGGAAGTAGAGAAAGAAGTAAAGAAAGTGAGGGAGTAGAAATTAGGAGAAGTGAGGGATGTGAAGAATGTGAGTGTTGGGATTTAGAGGAGATAGACGTAAGGAAAGTGAAGGGGGTGAGAAAGTGAGGAGGTGGGATGAGTGGGGAATGAGACTAGGGGAATTGAGATGAAAAGTAGATGAGGGAGAAGTAAGGGGAAGGAGGGCAGGAGAAGTACGCGAAGTATGAGCGTGAACTTAGGAGATGTGGAGGATGTATAAGTGAAGGAAGTGATGGAATTGGAAGTGTGGGATCTGAGGGGTCGGGAAGTAGGAGAAGTGAGTGTCAGTGAGAAATGTAAAGGGAGGGGAAGTAGAGAAAGGAGGAGTAAGAAAAGTGAGGGATGTGAAAAATGTGAGGGGTTGGGATCTAGAGGATGGAGATGTAAGAAAAGTGAAGGGGGTTAAAAAGTGAGGAGGTGGGATGCGTGGTGAATGAAAGTAGGGTAATTGAGGAGATGGAAAGTTGATAACGGAGAAGTAAGGGAAGGGAGGGGAGGAGAAGTAGGTGAAGTATGAGAGTGAAATTAGGGGAATTAGAGGATGGAGAAATACGAGAAGTGATGGGAATTAAAGTGTGGGATTTCAGGGGTTGGAAAGTAGAAGAAGTGAGTGTGAGTGACGTGAGGGATGGGAAAGTAGAAGAAGGAGAAGTAAGGAAAGTGAGGGTGTAGATAGTAGGAGAAGTGAGGGATGTGAAGAATGTGAGGGATTGGAATCTAGAAGACGGAGATGTAAGAAAAGTGAAGGGGGTGAGAAAGTGAGGGGGTGGGATGAGTGAAGAAGGACATTAGGAGAATTAAGGAGAAGGAAAGTAAATGAGGGAGAAGTTAGAGAACGGAGGGGAGAAGAAGAAGGAAAAGTATGAGAGTGGAATTAGAGGAAGTAGAGTACTCGTATAAAGAAGTGAAGGAAGTGATGGAATTGAAAGTGTGGGATCTGAGTGATCGGGAAGTAGAAGTGATTTTCAGTGAGGGATGTGAGGGGAGGGTAAGTAGGATAAGTGAGTGTAAGTCAGGGATGTAAGGTGAGGGGAAGTAGAGAAAGAAGAAGTAAGGAAAGTAAGTGAGTGGAAAGTAGAAAAAGGGTGGGATGTGAACAATGTGAGGGGTTGGGATCTAGAGGAGGGAGAAGTAAGAGAAGTGAAGTCGATGAGAAAGTGAGGGGCTGGGATGCGTGGGGAATGAAAGTAGGGGAACTGAGGAGATGGAAAGTAGATGACAGAGAAGTAAGGGAAGGGAGGGGAGGAGAAGGATGGGAGTGAAATGAGGGGAAGTAGAGGACGGAGAAGTAGGAGAAGTGAGTGTAAGTGATGGATGTGAGGGGAGGGGAAGTAGAGAAAGGACAAGTAAGGAAAGTGATGGTGTTTAAGATAGTTCTGGACGTTCCCTAATTAAATTTTTTTTTTTATTCAAATTTATTCAAAAAGCAGAAAGGTTAGTTTAGATGATCAACGTCAGAGTGATCATTTTCGAAGCCAAACTGCTAGATTATCGTTTCTTCCAACATGGATGTATCAAAATGAAAATGAAAATGAAGAATATCAGTTCTAAGAATCTTGGCAATTTGTTTAAATAGCCTAGGCAAGAATACTATAGAGTGTGAAAAATGCGACATTCATGAGTCGAGTGACGAATCCTTTGAGCTTGAGATTGTCGGTGAACTCACGTGAAAATGAAAAACAGCAGATGCAATCAACGTAAATGTCACGCGACAACACGCTTTAATACGATGGCATTTGCGGAAGTGTTAAGATATTCCAAGCGTGCGTTTTTTATTCAGGAAAAAACCTAATTTGAATTACAAATCCAGACCAGTGCAATTCTTTCGTGCCTTAATTAATCATTGAGAACTATTTGCGTTATTATTCTCTCCCACTTTTACCCGCATTTATTTATCGTCATTTCTTTATTTCTTCAAAGGTGAATCACTGCTGACTTGTGCAAATGTGCATGGTAATTGCAGCGCACGTAACTGAAGTTTCCCATCGTTTATAGATGAAAACATTTTTTTTTTAATTATTGAAATTATTTATTATCCTGGATTTTCTCTATATACATAATTATTACATTAAATTATTTCTAAAGTAGACTCGTGGGAATTTTCAATCAAAAAGGATTGCTTCTTAACCGAATAGTTGATGTTTCAACGAAATACAAGAATTTTCAATCAAATAGTTGAATTTTAGAATAAAAAAGATCGATTTTCAACCAAAAATAGAATAGTTTTATTTTCAAATAGAGAAGTCAATTCATTTTTTTTTAACTGAATTTTGAACAAATTGGTTAAATTTTTAACCGAAGAAATAAATTTTCAACTAAAACGATGCGTCTCTAATGAAATAGGAAATTTTTTAATACAGTACGTGCGTTTTCAACAAAGTAGTTGAATTTTTAAGCAAACAGGCAAATGTCAGAATTTTTAACTAAAAAAGATAAGTTTCCAACTAAAAATGGAATTGTTAAATTTTCAGTTTAAAAATGAATTTTTAACAAGAAAGAACGATTTTTCAACAAGACAGTTGAATTTTCAAATGATGAAGAATTTTCAAACAAGTAGTTAAATTTTCTACCGAAAAAGACGAATTTTAACAAGATATATAAATTTTCAACCAAACAGTTGCATTTTCAACTGAAAAAGATCAATTACTGACCAAAAATGGAATAGTTAAATTTTCAGTTAAAAAATACCAAAAATAATGATTTTTTAATCAAAAAAGTTAAATTTTCACCCAAAATGAAGATTTGTCAAAAAAGTATTTGAATTTGCTACCGAAAAAGACGATTTTTCAACAAAATATATAAATTTTCAACGAAAAAGTTGAATTTTCAACTAAAACAAATTATCAATCAAAAATGGCATAGTTAAATTTTCAGGTGTGAAAATAATTTGCAAACAAGAAAAAAAAAGAATTTTCGAGAAACCAGCTGAATTTTCAACCAGAGAGATGAATTTTCAACTGAAAAGATGAATCTTCAACTGGAATAATTAAATTTTCAGTTGAAAAAAAAAATTTTTTCACTAAAAAACAACGATTTTTTAACAAAATACATGACTTTTTAACCAAATATTCGAATTTTCAACTAAAAAAGATAAGTCATTATTCAAAAAAGGAATAGTTACATTTTCCATTTTTAAAAAATTGCCCCTCCCCCCTCAAACGAATTTTCAACGAAATAGTTCAATTTTAAATTAAAAAAGATAAATTATTAACCAAAAATAAAATATACAAGCTAACTTGGGTATTTGGACCCCGGATTCGGATTCAGCGACCCCAAAAACATATAGATATGCTAGTGAAGACCACCGGGCATGAAAAGACTTTGTTTTTTGGAAAAATGTACAAGAAAAATCGCTGTTTTCGTCGATTTTACGTCTATTTTTGCGTTTTTCGAAAAAATACGAGCTAATATGGGCATTTGGACCCCGGATTCGGATTCAGCGATCCCAAAAACATATAGATATGCCGGTGTATTCCGCCGGGCAGACCACTTTTTTTGTGTGCTGGTGTAATTTTCCAAGTGCTTAGTGCAAGTGTTTGTTTCTGCTTGAGAAATTGGAAGAATAGTGTATCCACTAATACAGCTTTGAAAGTGTGTATGTGGGCCTCTCATACTCAAATGAATGTTGATCAGGAGTTCGGTTAGCGATAACAGAGAGGTAAACACAATTAAAATAATGGGCGATCACGAAGGAAATGCCACAACTCTGGAAAAGATGTCTGTTTCTCAATTTGAGAAACTTTTGGATACTTGGAAGAACAGTATTTTAAAAGGCATCTCAAAGAATATAAAAGAAACTGTGAAAGAGAAAGTAAAGTCTATCAATGAAAAAATACATAAATGTAAATTGGAAATTGAAGATCTAAAAAAAACAAATGAAGATTTAAAGACGAAAATAGAACTAGGCCAACAAAAGACAGAAAGACTGAATAAAAAGAATAATATTCTTCTTTTTCGATTGGAGATTAATGATCAAGAAAATGGTTTAGAGCATCTTCTAATTCATTTCATCAGAAGCTCACTGGATGTTGAAATCGGACCGTCAGATATCAATTTTGCAAAAGGAATGAAAAATCACAGCAATGATAGCCGTCACTGTATAGGAAAAAGTCCGAGGTTCTAAGAAGAAAGACTATGCTCAAAGGTACCAGAGTTTTCATCGAAAACGACTACGACAAAACCACGCTGGCAAACAGGAAACAATTAGTTTCATTATTTAAAGAATTAAAATATCTGGAAATAAATGTTCAATTAAGGGATGATTATATGATGATTGAAGGAAAGCGCTGCTATCTGAATGAAGTTAAATGTTTACTGAAAGAAGCTCGCTCGTCGAAAAAGAGAAGTCGAATTAGCGATGATAACATGGATCGAAGCGAAGAAGAAGACACCCCTGAACCGGACATCACGAAACAAAAAAGGAAATACAAAAAGAGGAAGGATGAAGTTGAATTTCAAAATTGGGAGAAATTTCTTTTTCGAACGGAAGCAGGATCAAAAGAAGATAAGACAGAAAAACCAAACAATTCGCCAACATTTTCCACGATTTCGTTTGCTAGATATAATAGAACTTACGAACATGTGGAGTTTTAGCAAGAGATATAGATCGTAATACAATACTGTTACTTGGGAGTAGTCTTCAATAGTACTGGTGCATTTAGGGAAAATACCATTCAACGAATAGCAAAGGCAAATGTAGCTATAGGCAGCTCCAAACAAATTCTATGTAAGGCTAAACCAAGATCAATTCTGGCAGCGAATCAACTTTTTGACTCGGTTATCTCGGAAACATTGTTATATGGTTCAGAAATATGGTCGCTTCGTTATTTTGATAAGATTGAAGTAGTGCAGATGTAATATTTCAAATCAATCTTGTATCTACCCCGGAATACCCCAGAATATATGGTGCGTCTTGAATTGAGTAGATCTTAGCTGAAATACAACTGTATAGTAAGAGCCTTGCATTTTTGGATAAAAATATTAAAAATGCCAGACGAAAGACTGATTAAAAGATGCTATAATAAATTAAGGCAATTAAATACGCTAGAATCCAGCATCGTTAATATTAAGTTCAATTGGGTTTCTCAGCTGGAGCACATTCTCGGTGAATTGGGATTCAAACGGGTTTTTACAAATTTATGCCCAGGTTTTGCTAAAACATCATTTGCTGAGATGATTAGTAAATTACAGGAGAACATAAAAAATGAGCCAGTTAAGATTGAATAGAATCAAAGGAAGTAAATTATTTTTGATGGGTGAAAAATACATATTTAATTCAGAGAATGTGTGACAGATGTGCAACTCGGGTGGGCTCGATACATTAGAATATTATATTATGGTCTGCCCAGCATACAGAGGACCTAGAGGTCAATTTTTACCACCAAATATTTCTTCAGCAAAAGATGGACTTCGATTAGATTGAAAAAATATGATTGATCAATCGTTTTTATTTGTTACAAATGCATTGAAAATAAGAGCCTTCGGCCTCTGCCTATAAACATAGTGACAATTAATAGTATTTATTTTAATTAATGACTTTGATATACAATAATGACACAAATACACACCACCTTGTAACCGGGCTTATGCCCTTTATGATTCACAATAAACTAAATGAAATGAATGACATAAATTTAGTGAATTCTGTGATTTGCATGAATTCCACGAATGCCGTGAATTCCGTGAATTCCATCAATTCCGTGAATTCCATCAATTCCATGAATTCCATTAATTCTATAAATTTCACGAATTTCCTGAATCTCGTAAATTCCATGCATTCCGCGAATTCCATGAATTCCGTGAATTTTGTAAATTCCGTGAATTATGTTAATTCCGTGAATTATGTTAATTCCCTGAATTATGTTAATTCCGTGAAAAATGTTAAATCATAAATTCCACGAATGCCGTGAATTCCGTGAATCAATTCCATGAATTCCATGAATTCGTTGATATCCGTTAAGTCAGCGTACTTCGTGAATTACATGCATGCTGTGTATACCCTGAATGCTATGAATTAATTGAATTCTATCAATTCCGTAAATTCCTCGAATTCAATAAATTCTGTTAATTCCATGAATTTCGGCAATTCCACGAATACCGTGAATTCCACAAATGCAGTAAATTCCACGAATGCCGTGAATTCAATGAATTCTGTGAATTCCATTAGTTTCGTGAACTCCCTGTATTCCATTAGTTTCGTGAATTCCCTGAATTCTACGAATTACACGAATTTCGTGAATACCATAAATTCCATGAAGTCCATGAATTCCATTAAGTCCTCGATTTCCATAAATTCTGATAATTCCATAAATTTCGGGAATTCCATGAATTTCGTGAATTTCGTCAATTCCATGAAATTCGCGAATTTCACGAAATCCGTGAATTGAACAAATTCCCTGAATTAAATTAATGCTGTGTATACTATGAATGCTGTGAATTCCTTGAATTCTATTAATTCCGTGAATTCCAAGAATTCCATAAGATCCGTGTATTCCATAAATTCCGGGATTTTCATCAATTTCGTGACTTCAGTGAATACCATATATTCCGTGAATGAGGCGAATTTAATGAATTCACCGAATACCGTGATTTTCACGAATGAATGCCACGAATACTACGAATGCCATGAATTCCGTAAATTCCATGAATTCCACGAATGCTGTGAACTCCGTGAATAAATTCCATGAATTCTATGAAATCCGTAAATTAGATGAATTCATGAATTCTGTACATTTCACTAATTTCGTGAATTACGCAAATTCTACGAATTTCGTGAATTACGCAAATTCTACGAATTTCGTGAAGTACGTAAATACTACGAATTTCGTGAATTACGTAAATACTACGAATTTCGTGAATTTCATAAATTTCGTGAATTCCAAGAATTCCATGAATCCATGAATTCCTTAAATCCTATTAATTCCGTGAATTCCAGAAATTCCTCGAATTCCAGAAATTCCGTGAATTTCATATATTCCGTGCATTCCATGAATTTCATAAATTTCATGAATTCCATGAATTTCATGAATTCCGTTATTTCCATTAATTGCGCGAATGACATTAATTTCGTGAAGTCAGTGTATTCCGTGAATTTTGATGAATGCTGTGTATACCCTGAATGCTATGAATTCATTGAATTCTATTAATTCATTGAATTCTATTGATTCCGTGAAATTCAAGAATTCCTGGAATTCCCTAAATTCCATTAATTAAATGAATTTCGTGAATTCCACGAATGCCGTGAATTCCACGAATGCAGTGAATTCAACGAATGCCGTGAATCCCATGAATTCCGTGAAGTCAGTGAATTCCGTGAATTACCTGAATGCTGTCTATACCCTGAGTGCTGTGAAGTCCGTGAATTCTATTAATTCCGTAAATTCCAAGAATTCCGTGAATTCCATGAATTCTGTGTATTAAATGGATTTCGTGAATTCATTGGATTTTGCGAATTCATTGGATTTTGTGAATTACATTAATTGGATGAAGGTGGCGAATTCCATAAATGCCGCGAATTCCATTAATTCTGTTATTTTGATGAATTTCATGAATTTTGAGTATTACATAAATGCCGTGAATTCCACGATTGCAGTGAATTCCACGAATACCGTGAATATAATGAATTCCGTGAATTCCATGAATTCGATGAATTTCGTGAATTCCGTGAATTCAAAGAATTTCGCGAATTCAATGTATTCCATTAGTTTCGGGAATTCCATGGATTTCGTGAATTTCGTAAATTACGTCCAATCATGAATTCCGCCAATTCCATAAGTGCTGTGCATCCCTTAAATTCTATTAATTCCGTGAATTCCACATATTCCTCGAATTCCATAAATTCCGTGAATTCCATAAATTCCGTGAATTTTATATATTCCGTGCATTCCATGAATTTCATAAATTCCATGAATTTCATGAATTCCGTTATTTCCATTAATTGCGCGACTTCCATGAATTTCGTGAAGTCAGTGTATTCCGTGAATTTTGATGGATGCCGTATATACCCTGAATACTATGAATTCATTGGATTCTATTAATTCCGTGAAAACCAAGAATTCCTCGAATTCCATAAATTCCGTTAATTAAATGAATTTCGTGGATTCCATGAATTCCGTGAAATCCGCGAATTTCGTGACTCCCATGAAGTCCGTGAATTCCATAAATTCCGTCAATTCCATGAATTCCGTGACTTTCGTGAATTTCGTGAATTCCACGGATGCTGTGAATTCCGTAAATTCCATTAATTCCGTGAATTCCACGAATGACATTAATTCCGTGTATTCCATAAATTTCGCAAATTTCATGAATTCCGTGAATTGAACGAATTCCATTAATACCATGATTTTCGTGAATCCCACGAATGCCGTGAATTCCACGAATGCCGTGAAATCCACGATTGCAGTGAATTCAACGAATGCCGTGAATCCCATGAATTCCGTGAATTACATGAATGCTGTATATACCCTGAGTGCTGTGAAGTCCGTGAATTCCAAGAATTCCAGGAATTCCTAGAATTTCGTGAATTCCAAGAATTCCAGGAATTCCTAGAATTTCGTGAATTCCAGGCATTCCTAGAACTTTGTGAATTACATAAATTCTGTGTATTCCATGAATTTCGCGAATTTCATGAATTCCGTGAATTTCTTGAATTCATTGGATTTCGTGAATTCATTTGATTTCGTGAATTCATTAGATTTCATGAATTGCATGAATTCGATGAAGGTGACGAATTCCATAAATGCCGTAAATTCCATGAGTGGCACGAATTCCGTGAATTCCACTAATTCTGTTATTTCCATGAATTTCGTGAATTTCGAGTATTACACAAATGCCGTGAATTCCACGATTGCAGTGAATTCCACGAATACCGTGAATATAATAAATTCCGCGAATTCAATGTATTCCATTAGTTTCCGGAATTCCATGGATTTCGTGAATTTCATGAATTCCGTGAATTTCGTAAATTACTTGAAATCCATGAATTCCGCGAATTTCATAAATTCTGTGAATTTCATAAATTCCTTGAATTACAATAATTCCATAAATTCCATGAATTCCACGGATTTATTGAATGCCGCGAATTCCATGAATTCCACGAATTTATTGAATGCCGTGAATTCCATGAATTCCGTGAATTCCGCGAATTCCATGGATTCCGTGAATTCTGTGAATGCCGCGAATTCCATGCATTACGTGATTTCCATTAATTCCGTGATTTCCATGAATTCCTTGAATTTAGTGAATTCCGCAAATTTCACGAATGCCATGAATTCCGTGAATTCCATCAATTCTGTAAATTTTACGAAATTCATGAATTTCGTGAATTCCAAGAATTCCTAGAACTCTATTAAGTCCTCAATTTCTATAAATTCCGTGAATTCCATGAATTTCGGGAATTCCACGAGTTTCGCGAATTTCGCGAAATCCGTGAATTAAAGGAATTTCATGAATACCATGACTTTCGTGAGTTTCACGAATTCCGTGAATTACATGAATGCTGTTTATACCATGAATGCTATGAATTCCTTGAATTCTATAAATTCCGTGAATTCCAAGAATTCCTCGAACAACATCCATTCGACGAATTCCATGAATTCGATTAATTCTGTGAATTCCATTAGTTTCGTGAATTCCATGAATTCCGTGAATTCCATGAGTTTCGTAAATTTCATCAATTTCATGAATTTCATGAATTCAGTGAATTACGCGAATTTCGTGAATTCCGTTAATTCTAAAAATGCATTGAATTCCACGAATGCCGTGAATTCCATAAATTCCACGAATGATGTGAATTCTGTGAATTCCGTGAAATCCATGAATTTCATGAATTCCATGAATTCCGTGAATTCAATGAATTCCGTGCATTCGACGAGTTTCGTGAATTTCATGAATTCCATGAATTCCGCGAATTTCACGAATTCCATGAATATCATGACTTTTGTGAATTCTATAGATTCCGTGAATTTAATTAATTCCGTGACGTCCATGAATTCCATGAATACCATGTATTCCGTGAATTACGTGAATTCTATTATTTTCGTGAATTCGATGGATTTCGTGAATTTAATGAATTCTGTGAATTACGTGAATTACGTGAAATCCACGAATTACGTGAATTCCACAAATGTCAAAATTCCACGAATGCAGTGATTCCATGAATTCTGTGCATTCCATGAATTTGGTAAATTTCATGAATTTCGTGAATTCCATGAATTCCGTGAATTCTATGAATTCTATGAATTCCATGAATTTCGTGAATTTAATGAATTCTGTGAATTACGTGAAATCCACGAATGCCGTGAATACCACAAATGTCATAAATTCCACGAATGCAGTGATTCCATGAATTCTGTGCATTCCATGAATTTCGTAAATTCCATGAGTTCCGTGAATTCTATGAATTCTATGAATTTCAAGAATTACGTGAATTTTGAGAATAACGTGGATTCCGTGAATTCGGTGAATTCGATTAATGCCGTGATTTCCATGAATGCCGTGAATTCCACGAATGTCGTGAAATCCACGAATGCCGTCAATTCCGTGAATTTCGTGATTCCCGTAAATTTTGTGAATCTCATAAACTCTATGAATTCCGTTATTTCCATAATTGCGTGAATTCCATGAATTTGGCGATTCCCATGAATTGCGTGAATTGAGTGTATTCCGTGAATTACATGAATGCTGTGTATACCCTAAATGCTATTAATTCCTCAAATTCTATTAATTTCGTGGATTTTGTGAATTCCATTAATTCCATGAATTTGATGAATTTCATGAATTTAGTGAATTCCATGAATGCTGTGAATTCCGTGAATTCCATGAAATCAGTGAATTACGTGAATTTCGTGAATTCCACGAATGCCGTGAATTCCACGAATGTCGTGAATTCCACGAATGCCCTGAATACCATGAATTCCGTGAATTTAATGAATGTGATTAATTTCGTGAATTCGATGTGTTTCGTGAATTCCATGAATTTCGTGAATTTCATGAATTCCGTGAATCACGTGAATTTCGTAAATTCCGTGGAATCCACGAATGCCGTGAATTCCATGATTTCTGTGTATTCCGTGAATGACGTGAATCCATGAAAACTCAAGCACTTTTGAATTACAAATTTAGCTTTAATTTTATGTACTCTTTACCTACAAGTTATTTCATTTTTTGTGTATTTTTTTATATGTTAAATTTGTTTTTAATTTACTTAATTAACCATCATAATGAGTTCAGGTAAAAATATAAGTAAAGGAAATGAGATATTTCATTCCAAGTATTAGAATGGGGTTGTTGCATAGTTTCAAATATTTGTTTTCACAGTTAAATTAAAAGAACACTAAAAAATGAACGTAATTTCGAAAAGAAAGTTTTTTCAGATAAGTCTGAATTTTTTGTTAGTGTGTAAAAAGTATATTTTTTTAATTTTTGCGGAAAAATCAGATTGGTTGGACGTATCGCCGGAAGTAATTCCAGTTTATGGGGGAATCAATATGTACGCTAGCTATTGCAAGATTTTAGGAAAGTGTAGTGGAAGTTGTTGTTGCGCTGAACGGCACAGAAGGAAAGTTTGGCGCTGAATGTAAAGCCCCGCATTTCAGGTTATGTATTCTTTAAAATTAATGTTAGGTTATCACTATTCACTATGTGTTCAGAAAAGATTCACTTATTGTCTGTGTATGCAAAATTCCTTGCTGTTATTTTACAAATCATCATTCATGACAGAGACACGTTATTGATTTTTTTTACACGAAGTATGATAGAATATCGTTTGTTGGATTTATTATCAGAAAGGAGAAAGATCCTTTCATAATACGTGTTTCATAGTTCCGTGTTACGTGGAACGTTACATTTTCTTAGTAACGGTAACGCGTTGCTTAATTCAAAAAGTAACAACAACGTTAACGCGTTATAATTTTTGAGTAACTGTAATGCCAAGTAAGGAGCGTTACTTTACGAAATTTGTTAATGGTATTTATACTCAATTATGAGTCATGATAACCAATTACGATATTTTATTACAAAGTTTAGTAATTAATTCTCATTGTAACATGTAATACTTAATATTTTAACATAAAAGATAGGTTTTAATTTCAAATAAAAAACATTTGAATTCAATAAAAAAAGATGAATTTTCAACAACATAGCTGCATCTTCAACCAAAACAGATTAATTTTCAACCAAGCAGTGGCATTTTTAAACAAAAAGGATGCGCTTTCAACCAAGCAGTAATTCTCTACCAAAAAATAATAATTTTAAACAAGATACATGAAATCTCAACCATGAAAATTCAATTTATAATCAAAAGTAGAATATAGCTATATTTTCAGGTTAAAAAATTAATTTCCAAAGGAAATTTTTTTTTTAACTTGTTGAACTCAACTACAGAAGACGAATTTTAAACGAAGATAGATAAAATATTAAAGCAAGAAAGATAAATTTTAAACCAAATAGTAACAATACCACGTTAATTTTGACTGGTCACGTGTAAAACATTGGATCCTTTATTTAATGACGTGCTGTTTCGAAGTATGATGTGACGAAGTAAATTATATTGAAAAATGGCGTAAAATGCTGTTTGGTAGAAGCACTTATCTAGATCTATTTAGTTAGTATGATATGGTACTGCTACACTGTTAAAAATAGTATTAAATTTAAAATAGCAATGTATATTAAAATTAATATCTCAAGCATATGAAATCGCTATTTAGGTACGTGTTTATTAAATTTCATTTACATTCATGATAATCGCTCAGATAATTTCATTTTACACAAAATTAAAATAAAATTAGCAGTAATTTTCGATTTTTAATAATAAAACATGATACCTTCTCACAATTATTCAAAAATAAAATTGGATTTTAAGTCGAAAAGTTCAATTACGTAAATAAATGACAGACTTAACCGACAACAACTGTAATCATATCAAATTTCTACCATTCAGGGCAAATTTTGGAAAGAGTTCCACATGTACGTTGCACTTTGATGATAAAAAGCAATTCAATCGACAAGTTCTAGATTATTACTTCAATTGCGAATATTTGATAAGATTTAAAGAAATAAAAGCACTTTGAGTTTTCAAGCACGCTGCTATATCGACCTGTATATTATATTTAATATAAAGTGTACAGATATTCCTATTTTAATGTATATTAAATTTCAACTACCGTGCATGCAAATGACTTCATATGCATTTGTACGCAAATACATCCACTTAATGAAGGATATATTTAGCTCAATATTTTCATTCTGCCTGCATATTTCTAAAAATCTGGATTGTCACGGAACAGTTATTGAATTGAAAAGAGACATTTCCGATTGGTTCTTAAACACCAACAGAATCGCAGGCTTTCGATGTTGATGGCTGAACATCCCCCTCCTCCGTCTTTTTCAAACGTTTCCTTGCTCGTGTTGAGGATTTACTTTTTCCGGTAGAAGTTGATGGATTAAGAGAAACTGAGCTCGTTATTTGCTCGCCTATTTTTCTCTTATTATGCAACGAATATTGTATATAGCCTTCTCCTACTGTAGATGATTTCTACCCACCATGACGCTTAAGTGTCGTAATATCAGCTCCAGTATCAACAAGCAGTTTTACAGAAGTTCTGGGGAAACTATGACCAATATAAAAGTTCTGGCAAATTCAAAAACATGGCGATTGGCTTTGGCATGCCACCGAATTTGTTGATTCCAATTGTCTGTTGGGTTCACTTGCCGTTTTGCGGATTAAAAAAAAACTATCCGTTTTTGAATCTTTTGGTTGAAGTTCTATGTACC
Source organism: Andricus grossulariae (assembly GCA_011634705.1). NCBI lineage: Eukaryota > Metazoa > Arthropoda > Insecta > Hymenoptera > Cynipidae > Andricus > Andricus grossulariae. Next base: position 194,020,827 of record JAABKJ010007545.1, read on the forward strand.
TCTTGCAGAAATGGTAAAATTCCCCAACAACTGTGAATGACCGTTGGACCCCAGTTTTCGTTTTTGGAATCTATATCAGTAGCATGGTATTGTGATCCTCGATGTCACTTTTTGTCATTTAGCACAGTTATTCTCTTCTGCACGCGCCAGTAACTCCATTAATCAAATCAACCTGGAAAATATGTCCATATATATCATTTATATTCATTTCTTTAAATTTACCGTTATCCATTCATTTACTCATTTATTTATTTATTCATTGAAAATTTCAAATAAAATATGAACGCTTTCGAATTTGATGGGATTGATCTGCGGTCGATATGACAGAACTCGAACTTACCATCGCAGAAAAATTAATAGAAGAATAAACATTGATGAAAATGAGAATTTTGAAATATTTGTTTCTATACTATCATCAGGTATTAAAAGAAATTATATTCACCTTTTTTGCAAGACATTTTTCATCTGGAGCTTCATTGCAAAATTTGGCCACTTCATCTGCTCTAAAAACTTTTGATATTTTTGGTTTGCGTCCAGAAGAAATTTTTTCAGGAAAGCTTGCAACTTTCCATAGGTGCTGATTTCGATGTTCTCGCATGCTTTGATTGTAGCTCTTAGCATCGAGTAACGGGCCCGCAGTGTCGATGCCTTCATATCAGCTTGGAGAATTTCAGGCGGTACATAGTTTTCAAATTCATCCTTACTTTCACTCATTTTTAAATTTGGACACTGATAATTGCACAAGTTAAAACTTCTGTGACATTCGTAAGAAAGTTAGGTTTCCTGATCTGTCAACAATGAAGTTCGTAAACATCATGCTGTCATGACAACATCTTTTTCAGAGTCCTGCCGCGAATGTAAATGTTGTTTTGTGATTGGCCATCAATAGTTTGCGAATATCCTATGCGTTTGTCTTCGCACACTTAAACCAGTTTGCGAATAACATCTCCCAGAAAATACGTGAATCGGGCTTTTTGCGCTGGCTGCGCAGCTACGAGAATTCGAAATTCGCACGCAGCTGTTTAAAAAAAATTATTATGTTTGGTAAACTATTTCAAATTATGTTGTAAAGATCGCGACTGAGAATATGTAAGGATTTTCTCTGTGTCTGAAGTGTTGCTATTAAATAATCGGACTGAATTTCTTGCCTCTTACCTGGAGCTGCGACGAGAATGAGCAGGGTCGTATATTGATATGTGTTCCATATCCAACCCCTACGAATTTCAAGGTTCTCTTATCCTTAGTACGGCTGTAACCTTTGTTCGAAGTAAACCGTGTACCTGCGCTTCGTCGGAATTATTTTGAGTGCGAAAGTAGAACAACGCGTCAGCGTGACACTCCTGTTTAAACTTGGAAAAACGGTCACAGAAACTTACGATTTGTTAATGATTGTTCATGGTGATGACTCTTTATCTTGTACTCAAGTGTTCGGGTGGTTTAAAAAATGTAAGGAGGGGAGGGAAGTGATTGAAGACGATCCCCGTCCTGGTCGTCCTAGCACATCGAAAACACATGGAAACGTTGAAAAAATTCGTGAAATTATTCGAAAAAATCGATGCCTCAGCATTCGAGCAAATGCTGAATTAGTGAACATCGATAAAGCAACTGTTTGACAAATGTGACATGAAAATTTGTAAAAGAATAAGTCTGTGCTAAGGTGGTGTCGAAACTGCTCACCCCTGAGCAACAGGAGACTCGATTGTGTTGACATTTGTGTTGACATCATGGAAAACATCGAAAAGGATCCAAAGTTTTTTGAACATGTAATAAATTGTGACGAATCATTGTTTTTTCAATATGATCCTGCAAAATAAGCGTCAATCCTCGCATTGGTAGAGTCCCAGTTCACCGAGACAAAAGAAAGCACGGATGAGGAAGTCCAAATTCAAAGCAATGATGAATGTTTTTTTTATATCCGAGGAATTATTCACATCGAATGGGTACCTGAAGGTCTAACTACTAAAGAGGTATATTATAAGGAGTTTCTGACAGCCGTTCGTGAACGTGTAAGAAGAACAGCGGAAATTTGGAAAAACAGCTCATTGATTATTCACCAGGACAACGCGCCAGCACACACAGCGATGTCTATCCAGCAGTTTTTAGCGAGAAAAAAAATTCCTGAATTGAAACATCCAGCGTATTCGCCGTTGATGCAGATAAGAAAAAAAGCAACAAAGCTCATGTACGACATATCAGAAAAGAACCTTCAACATTGCTTCCAATAGTGGATAATGCGTCTGAAGCGGTGTAGGGATCGTGAAAGAAACTGCTTTGCACGATATAATATGTCCATTGAGTAATTTGTAAAATGAAAATTTATAGAGGATCAGTCCGGTTATTTAATAGCCACACCTCGTATAAGGTATAGGGAAGCTTTTTTTTAGATAGGTACTCGGCTGCAACTTGGATCAAGCAGCGGTTGGGGAAGCGCTCCGCGTACATATCCATTTTTCGAGAGGTAGGCACGTTGATTTCGCAACGATTGAATCGAAACGTGCTGAAGCCTTGGCTGTTTCTGGCACCACAGAGTATGCATACGCGCCATAAAGCCTCGGTAAACAGGGATAATGCTGGCATCGCAGCAGTCTAGTAAGTCATCCTTCAGTACATTCGTCCACTCAATGTGGGCATTGTCGGGTGCTCTCCGCGTTCGATCATTTTGAACCGCATCTACAACTTTTTGGTGTTTTGGTGGTGTCATTGGTGTTCCACGAGCAGCTAGGGAAAGGTTTCGTCCATACTTGCAGAGCCCCGCATGCAAGGATAAGGCCGCATACTCTGAGACGTTGCCCGGTATCCCAGAGACACCGTTTAAGACACCTCACCCAGGTGCCATTCAGCTTTCGGCACGGTTGTTATGCCTCCGCTTAGGGGTTATTCCTTCGGGACCATCCCTGGACAATTTTCCAAGACTGCTTATTAATTATTGTACCAACATTGAGCAGAAACCCTTGGTACAGGGAACCTCTATCCGAAACGCGAGGATGAGTTCAGTGGCTTTGTCATAGGCCCTTAGTTCTATTCCAAAGGAATCGAACCCTAAACCGAATGTATAATATATGAAGCGTTGGGTGAAAAAACAAACTAACTCGGAAAATTGTGTTTTGAGATAAATCGATTTAAAGATTTCAAGCTGTTATTGAAATAAGAAAATATTAATTTAAAAATAAACCCTTTCATGCGCACAAAGAATTACAATCTAAAAGTGAAATCCTGTCAAAAAAAAAAAAATTTAAATAATTGAAAATAAACAAAACGAGTTAGGTTGTTTTTCCATCCAATGGATATTATAGGTATTTTTTATTATTCATTTCACGTTTTAAACAATATTTAATGATTTATACTGATATAATTGTTATTAGCTTGACACTGCATTGTTATACATTGAAAACAATTATTTAAAAGTTATAAATTCAAACAATTTCAATGTTTACTCATCAAATTCAGATTCTTCATCTGACATAACATCATTAGATAGTACAGTTTTTTCTCCCATCATTGTGGCAATCAATAACCAGTCTTGATATTCTTGTTGTAAAAATTTAGATTTTAATGAGTTATTGAGCAGTAACAATAGGAATAATAGCGCACTGATTCGCCGGCTGGTCACTAATATAACGTGATTTACGTAAATAATCATAATTTTTATATTAGTTTTAAGCTATGTACTAACTAATTAGGGTTCGCTGATTCCGAAAAAGAGATTTATGGAAAAACAACCTAGCCCGGGTTAGGTTGTTTTTTCACCCAACGCTTCATATATATACAATTAAAAACTAAAGGTTAACAACCACCGCAGGGTCCCACTGGGAGCAACTGTCATCTAAAAAATGCATTATTGGCATTTAAATTTATAATTATATTAATTATTATTGATATTTGTTTCCGGATTTATTACGTTCGTTAAGTCTTGCACTTGAAATCTTCAAATGACAGCTCGCCCTTTACTTTTAATAATATTAATCGTAAATTAAATAATTCTACGTTACCTGAATTCACTGAATAAATTATTTCATAATCTAATTTCAGCAAGAATTTGAGTGGTCAAAAACTTTGAACAAATAAATAATTATTCGAAAATTGGGTAAAGGAGCAAAGTTTGCGCGCGCGTATACTAGTCTAGTAATAATTAAAGTCCATAACTGAAGTAAAAGATTTTCTTACTTGGAAGATGTGATTAATGTCAGAAAATATTACCGTGATCCTAAGATGCGATATATTGTTGAGAATAATCATGTAACAAAGTTGATGAAATATTAATTGACCGTTGACCTACAAAAATACCACCACACTGTTTAAAAAATTTGAATAGTTGAAATACAAAAAATTGAATGTATAATTTTTTCTGAAGTTTAATGTAATAATAATTATTATTATGAGGTAGTATTATTTAAATATTATAGCTGGATTTTTTCGGTACTCGTAGACACTTCCAGTTTTAAAATATTTCAAGCACTGCCAGTGCTGATGGTGAAAACAGAGAAAACATATAACAGCATCAGGTGACATACCTAGATCACATCTTTTTATTATTATAACTATGTGTGAATTTTTTGCTTGTTAACAATATTTCTTAAACTGACGTAAATAAATCCTTGGTACAAAGAAAATAAACCGAAGAAACGCATTTCCTTGGATTCAGTATTTTTTTCAGTATAGCCCTATTATTGATTCTATGGAACCTCAGTGGTGGAATTATCGGGGACATACCATCTCATATACGGCAAGTCTCTCTGCGGCAAGTCACAACTGCGGCATCTCTGCCTAGCGGCATCTCTCCCTCATGGCATTTCTCTCATTGAAATCGATATTTTTGCGGCATCTCACATCGCACCCCTGTGACTGGGCAAAGAAATAATGTTGGTCAAACCCCTACCCCTTTTCCAACGTCTCGTGAGATGCCGCAGTTGTGACATGCCGCAAAGAGACTTGCCGCATGTGAGATGATATGGACCCGAATTATCAGTGGTTATAGGTGATTGCAGATGCTTGAATTTGATTAGAGGTGATTTCAAATGATTGTACGGTAATTTCAAAGAATTTTAGGGTGATTGCAACTGATTCCATGTGACTGAACTTGATTTCATGTGATTGCACCGAGGGGCTACTCACTAAGAAACCTGGAAATCTTAAAACTGTGAATGCGGCAATCTGTATTGAATTCTTATTTCGGATTCAGTCGACTGTTCGCTCCACGCATAGGAGCGTATGTCGGAATGCTCCACACCACCTCACCTCTGTCCACAGTTAAACAAAAATTTCCAAGATTACTCACGAATGCTAGATTTCTGAGAGATTTCCAAGAGTTCCTCCAAGAATTCTCTTAAGATTTCCCGCACAGCAATCTAAGATTTCTTAGTGAGTAGCCCCTCGGATTGCACGGTGAATTTCCGCTAATTGCAGGCAATTAAACAGTGATTTCAGATGATTAAATGTAATTATGCAAAAGCTGATACTGTTTCTATTTTTACAGAAAATCGAAAATGTCATACCTGTACAACTAAAGTCGTTAGCAGCTGACGGGTCAGAGCAACGAGTGGAATTCTCACCCTTGTTTCTCGTCTTCCTCCCTTTCCTCTCTGTTCTTCGGCTGAATAAAATTAATTTTTATAAATAGAACAATGCAACGATTTAAAATCCTAAGTAAATCCTTGATAATCTTATATTTAAATACACTCCCTTTTTTGTTTATTTCAGTGTCGAGTTATTGGTTTGGATCCAAGTATTGAGTACCTCTTAGTCATGGATTTTATACCTTGTGATGATAAGAGGTACAGGTATGCTTTCCACAGTAGTGCCTGGGTTATAGCTGGAAGAGCAGATCCCGTTTCACCACCCAGAATTCACGTTCATCCTGATAGTCCAGCAAGTGGTGCACATTGGATGAAACAACCCGTTTCATTTGATAAGCTGAAGCTCACCAACAATCAACTCGACGATAATGGCCACGTGAGTGTACAGAAAACTTCTTTGATAAAAAGCATTTTTTACTATTGCATATACGCATATCATTTTTTTTTTAATTGGATGAAAATGAATTTTCGAATTATTTCAGATATTAAAACAAATTTTTCATCGTAGTCCTAGGCCTTTAAACCAGCCTAAATAGTAAAAAATAAGATTAACTATATTTCTGTTAAGTAAAAAGGGCAAGTGTTTGAGGTAGAAGTTGAAAAATGACGCTAACAATTATCAAAATTGGTTTTACATAAATAGACAAAATGAGCAGCATTTTAAAGCTAAATTCACCCCTACGAATATTGAACATGTATTGTATACACGATTTAAAGATTTGTAAAGTAGATAAATTTTTCTTTGTTCACATACTTTTAGAATATTTACATATATTTTATCTTTAGACCTAAAATCATTTTATTAAGCGTTTGCAGGTGATTTTGAAGGATTATTATCACAATAAATGGAAAGAATACAACGTTTTAATGTGAAAAACCAGCCTTTATCATTTTTTTTTACAAAAATATCCTTCTGTCATTTAAGTTTAGGAATTCCATTGATGTTGAACATTTTGAAAACCCGTTTCTCCTAAAATCGAGAATTAACTCAGTTTCTTCTTCCAATCTTTTTGAGAAATATGTAATAGTGCATTTTTGGTACTTTTTGCACAGTAGTACGCCAACCTCGAGGCATTACTGTACTTATAATTTCTGAACTAAGACACTTTCAATAAAGTAGGCTGATTGAGGACAACCGCATCAGCCATGTGTTTGTCGTTTCGGACGACTTCGCAGTAAATGACCTGAGATACTAGCACACGCGTATTCCAGAAATTATTATAAGGGCGCGAAAGACTCACGAGGTGATTCTTCATCCAAAAACCAGCATGATGCCGCCTAAATGCTTTTGCTGATTTCTTTTTCATCTTAAACCTCATTTTATCACCAGAGCTTAATGCAAGGAAATATCGTTTTTTTTTTTCATTATTATTTTTAAGGCTATCTCCAGTCGTCCCGAAAAATTAGGGAGTTCGAAAAGGGGGTGGACTAGTCGTTCTGAAAATTCAGGACGACTATCCAAGCTTATGCAAAATATTTTACTGGTCATTCCGAATTTCGAGACGGCGAGACACTTCGTATTTTGATCAGATTTTAAAGCAAAAAAGGAAGGGTCCATTTATCTATTACGTAAAATACCTACAGGGGATGGGTGGATTAAGATGTGTTATTCCATTGGTGAGTATCTTTAAGGAAATTCGAAAAATGCGTTACGTAGGAGGATATAGGTAAGTTTAAAATTCACAGAATGGCTTTACGTATAAAAATTAATTTCAGTATAAAAACATGTAAAATCAGTGCATTTTTCTCGACTTTGTAATTTATTAAAAAAATTACTCAATCTTGAAGTGGGCTGTATGTTCGAGAAGAATGTAGAATTTAAAAATATTGAATATCTTAGACATTTTTTACAGTTAGTAGTCGGATTAATGTTAATGAAAAAAGCATTCAGCATCAGTTTCTTTAAATCAAATTTTTCACAAAAATTTGAAAGAAAGCTTGAAAAACAATGTCAATGAACTTGGGATCTAAAAGTTACAATTTTTGAGATGTTATTCAAGCATTTATAAGGAATAAAACATCATTGTCGATTTGGCTCATTAGAGACAATTATATGATAAGGAAAAAAGAGAGAGAAAAAGGAAAGAGACAAAAAACGAACTCTAATAAATAATAATCTACTTCGAAAATATACCAAGAACAAATTTTTATTCAAATACTCTTGATATTCAATAATTTTTTCAAAAGAGGGCCAGGTCATTACCGTATCTCGCACAAGGGTGCGTGATGATCATTATTATTTTTTCTCTTTTTTTCAGTGACACGACTTTGAGACACCCACACTCACCGAAGTTGAAAGACCACACGTGCTTCTACATACGTGAAGCTGTGTAGCACACAGAAAAGAGTGTCGTGTTACCGTAAGGTCGGATCGGGGGTTAGTTTTTACACTAATTAGTCACTGGGGCTCTTCAGACTGACAAACATCGCGACCGCCCCCCGTCGTGTTCCTTCCTTCTGGGATATCTGGTACTTCACGTGTGTTGCTTTTCCCCCCATCGCCACCACCCACTCTTCTTTCTCCCACAGTTCCGTCCTCATTTGCCTCACTTCTTCATGATTCGTCATCTTCTCGTATGATACATAAATCTACTTGCTGGTGCAATTCCAGATGTTCGCTGATCCTCGAAACGTGTACACAAATTGTCGAAGACAACTGTCTTCGAATAATAACTCAACCACTTCCACCCTCCAAGAAAAATAATAATGGAATGAGAGAATTTGGGAGGCAAAATAATTTAGATGAGGATATTCAGGACTTAGGAGCGATGTCAAGTTCTTCCCTTTAAGAAAATATGACTTTGAACGCTTCATAGCCTTGGAGAAGTACTTGCTACTTAATGAAATGTTCTAGGTTTTGGGGAATTCCCTACATTTTATTTACTGAGTTTTTGTGCAGAAAAGATTGGACAAAGAGAAATCTAATTGCAAAACATTTTGCTCGAAACATTTTCTTGTTTTTAATAATTCCTTCACTTTAATTACTACCAGAATCTATACAGTTCAAATGCTGATATTTAGGGAAGAAACACTTAGGATCGGATGCAGGTTAAGAAAATCAGGGTTTTTTCTTTGTAAATTTAATCTTTACAAAAAACCATACTTTAATGAACGACGGCTTGCTTTCAAATAATGGTCGAATCCAGCATTTCGAATCAGACAGACCCTTCACAGAAAGTGATTTAAGAAAAAATGTGTACATGTAAGAGTCTTTGTGTTTATAACATTATAAATTTATAATATTAAGGAAGCAAACAATTTTTGTTCATATTTACTGAAATTCTAGTAATTTCTTACTTATTTCCCTGTAGAAAAAATTACAGAAGCTTCAATAAATGTCACTGATATTTATGTAACCTGTATAATTGCGTGTAAATTCACTGAAGTCAGTGAAGAGTGGATCACTAAATTAAATCGTTAATATACTGATTAATCAGTGATACTCCACTGAATAATCAATCGATCCGTTAATGATTTGACTAAGTGAAACAATTTTCACTGAGTTATGTTTAGAGATCATTGAGGAATAATGGCGTGATTCTAGCTATCTCAATTAGAAAAAATTCACTGATAATTCAGTGACTATATACATTGAAAGTTCAGTACTTTTCATTAATTTCCTAGTAGAATAAGTTATTGAAGTTTCAGTAAGCTTCCAGAGAATTTCAGCGATTGATTTTTAATGACACATTTTGAAATAAGCACATCAGAATTGATAGTATTACACCAACATCTGTCATAGTTTTTTCATATTGAATGCTCTTAGACCTAAAACCGATTTTTAATTTAGTTGATTTTGAAAAACTGAAAATCATAAATACCAAATTTTTATACCTAGAAAATTTTGCAATAACTTTCTTTCAGAACTGGATATGAGAATCAAAAGAAGATGTCGAGGGCTAAGTAGATCTAAAGGAGGTTTTATTTACTACTTTGGAGAGTCAAAGGAGCGACTATGTATTTCGACTCGAGCCAAGTTACTCTTATAATTATGTTAGTTTTAATGTTATACATACTTTGTAGGCTTTTATTTTTTGTCACTTTTCTTATATTTTAATATAAGTCGTCATTAAATCCAGCTAGTCCAACAATATCTCAATAATAATTTACTAATATGCATTTACATTCTAAGCACTCATTTTTCAATATATTAAAAAATTTGAAATGCAATCTAAATTAAAATTATTTTAAAATAAGAAACATGCTTAAGAAAACTTAATATAGGGTTGCTAAAGCAACTATTTTAACGTATAAATTGTAAAGCTTTAAATATCTTTTTGTCCGACTCCCCTTGAAAACGCGCCATTGCATGCACGTGAAGCAGGCGTAATGTGACCGCTTCCAGCCCAGTAACATTCACACATGGGCACTCCGCCGCCGGGCCAACATGAAACTTTACGCCCGCTACACATACACAGCACCCCGCAAGTAAGAATATGGATGAATTGATCTTTATCTTTGAAAAAATTGTATTGCTAACCCAACAGTCTCCCTTCTGCAAAGTACGTTATTTCTTATTTCACCTATAATCTAAAATCGCCAAGTACACCAAACATCCTCTATCTGCTTCACATGCTTGTTTGCAAGGAGGGGGACAAAAAGTATGGTGTGTATCAAGGGCGTAAAGCTATTTTGCCTCCTGTGACTGCCGCCCTCGCTTCGCTCTGGCAGCAAATTCACACTCGTCAAAATAGCCTTCTTTACGCCCTCGATACACAATATACTATTTTATCTCCCAAATACACCCCACACAACCCTACTCACCTCATAGGCTTCCACCCTCACACTCCACTCACATCTTCCACACACATTCTGTAAAATCCTCTCACCACCTGACACTGAACACGTTCTCACTTCCGCCACCAACATGCAAGTCAAGTCCAAAATATTTTTTATATATGGTGTAAAAAACATACAATATTTCGTAATACTAGGAGGAGGGAACTCAAAAATTTTACGAATCCTTACAGTAAGGGAGGAGAGTCTAAAATTGCAAAAATTTGTACGTAATTAATGCACACTGCCTAAGTACAATAAGTATTATCTTTTCATAAACATATTATAACCTTGGGCCAAAGCTCCCAATGTTGGTATCTTTTCGTATTGCGCATGCGACGCGTCAACAGCTGGATTGGTTACCGTTGGCGCGCTTATTTAAAGTGATTAAATGTACAAGAAAATTGTTTGCAACAAATAATACTTCTAAAATTATTAAAAATAATTCTTTGATCACAAAATGGACTTATAAAGTGAAACGTAAAATAATTATTTGATTTTTATTCCTTAAAAATAAATAATCGATTTTAAATTTAAAGAAAGGAATACAGTTTTTATTACAAATATGAATTTAAAATCATTTTTAATCTTTATGCACATTACAATTATTATTTGTTGTAAACAATTATAAACAAACACAAAACAAAATTAATCATTTCAATTAAGCGCGTCAAAGATAATCAATCCAATTGTTCAGGGAACGCATGCGCAATAGGAAAACATCACAAAATTGTTAGCACTGCTTTGGAGCATGTTTTTGTTTAGGGTAGTATATTTGGTTACTATCTTTTCCAAAAACATACTTAATGTTTGAAGATGTTTTCGGTTACGTCAGTATATTTGGTACAATATTGTACTATCTTTTTGAAAACGTAGGACGGGTCACAAATTTAGTTCGATGTTATTGAGTAAGTCAATTTATTTAGTACATTATAGTACAATATGTTAATTGTATAGTATAAGTGGCAGGTAAAAATATGAACAACGTCCTTCCAAAGATATATACTGTTTATCGCTAAAATATGTACAACGAAGAACAAACCCCAATTTTTACATGAAAACATGTAAATATTGTATCACACAAGAAAATGCGAGTCAGCCCTTTTTCCCACTTTTCGAGTGAACCCCCGACAAGTATTTGATCTCGGCCATCGAGATCACTTTACAAATCTCCATTTTAATTTCCGCTTGGACTTGGGTCGGCAAATTGAGAACAGTTTTCGCCATGCTCTCAAAAAATAGTTCCACACTGTTCTTCGGCGTTGTCCGACTTTGCAATTTCCCATTTCGCAAGTCGCTCTTCGTCGCCAAATTTCCGCTGTTGGTTTTCCCAACTACATTCACGCCATTCGTCACCTTGGAATAGTTAATTCCCTTCGCCGGACTCGTCACAAACGTTTCCTGTCCTTTAGTTTCCTTCCGGACAACAGTAGGGGCCGCAACGATAAATCCTGGGGCCGGATTGAAGTTCACGATGGATGGCAAGCTTTGTAATTTGTTCGCTTTCGGGGGACTCTGATAAGGTTTGGGTCTGATTGGTCGATATTTGGGACGTAACTTGAGTTCGCCCTGAGTATCGTAATTTGTTTTTAGTGTATTTTTTAGGATGGAAGACTGTGAAGGTGACTTCTCTTTGGGGCGTTTTCGTTTCTTTTGGGAATTGAGGATTGGCACTGGTTGATACTCCTCAGCTTCTTGGATCGCTTCCATGTCGAGATCGAGGTACTCAACCGTTCCTTCCTCAAGTTGGTCATCCTGGGAGTCGGACTTCATGAAAGCGTCAGCGCCTTCTTCGTAGTTTTCTTCGCCAGTCAGATTCTCTTCGAGTTCATCCATCTTTATGGATTTTATGTCTAGGATTTTGTAGTTCTCTTTCAAATCTTTATGGATTTCGTCCTCAAATCTGGAAAAGATCAATTAAAAAGCACTTTATTTTAAGCTTTCTCATCTAGAATAGGTGGGTGAAAATCAAAAAGTTATCAATATAATGTCCCTGAAGGAATGATTTTCATAATGGGGATGTTGCATGAAATAAAATAAAAAGATATTTTGATTCTTTAGTAGCTCATTAACATATTCCAAGAAGAAAGTGTTTTTTATTTAATAAGAAACATGGTTTTTTTAAAATAAAGTTTGAATATGGCATCCGCTCGCGGCATTTTTCGCCAAACGCATAGATTTTGGCGGGAAAATTCAAACTACCTAAATTATGCGAAAAAAATTGTAATAACAAAATAAATAATATAATATAATAAAGTAAAATAAATAATAATAAATGAAATAATATATAAGAATAAATAAAATAAAAATTATGTCAGTGTTTTTTGTCAGAAATTGATATTTTTGAACAAAAATGGAACGGTTTGATTGTCTATATATTGTACAAAAATATTATTCATTAACTCTGAAGTCAAGATATCAATTTTCATCAATTATCAAAAATATTGTCCTCGCTTTTTTTATTAGACACTGAAATTCTTAAAATTATGATTTGTTTTCTAAAACAATTAGTTTATTATAATTATAGTATTTTTTTATTTTAATGTATTAGAAAGGATTCATTAATCTATTTTAATCTATTTTCTACCAAAAAATTGTTGAATGTTCAACTGAAAAGATCCATTTTCAAACTAAAAAGACGAAGTTTCAATAAAAGAGTTTAGTTTTCAACCAAGAAAAATTTATCAATCAAGAAAGAGAAAAAATTTCAACCAAATTGTTAAATTTTCAAGCCAAAAAGGCAAATTCTCCACAAAATAGTTGAATTTTCAACCATAAAATATTCATTCTCAACCAAAAACTTAATTGTCGAACAAAAAGTTCAATTTTCTACAAAAATAATTGAATTTTCAACCCAAACAGAAGAATGACAACAAAACAATTAGATTTTCAACCAAAACAGATTAATATTCGAACCCGAAAATATGAGTTTTCAACTAAAAAATATCCATGTTCAAACAAGAAAGATTTGTCCGTCAAAAAAGAGACAAAATTACAACTAAATTGATAAATTTTTAAGTCAAAAAGACAAATTCTCTACAAAACAGTTGAATTTTCTATCACAATAATAGAATTTTCAACCCAAAAAGATGAATTACAACAAAATAGTTGAATTTTCAACCAAAAAAGATTAATTTTCAAACCCAAAAATATGCACTTTCAATAAAAAAGTTCATTTTCTACCAAAATAGTTAAGTTTTCAACTAAAAAAGATCCATTTAACTAAAAAGACGAATTTTCAACAAAAGAGTTTAATTTTCAACCAAGAAAGATTTAGCAGTCAAGAGAGAGACAAAATTACCACTAAATTGTTAAATTTTTCAGCCGAAAAGGCGAATTTCCTACAAATCAATGGAATTTTCCACCATAAAATATGAATCATCCCCCAAAATATGAATTTTCAACAAAAAACTTAATTTCAAAACGAAAAGCTGAATTTTGAACTGAAAAAATTAATTTGCAACCAAAAATGGAATAGTTCAATCTTCAGTTTACAAAATTAATTTTCATTAAAAAAGAACAATTTTAACCAAATAGTTCAATTTTCAACCACCGATGAATCTGTGACCAATAAAATGGATTTTTAACCAAGTAGTAGTTCAACTTTCAACTAAGACATTTTTGTCATTAAAAATGACGACTTTTCAACAAAATTTTCAGCTAAAAAATTAAATTTTAACAATTTTTTTACAGCCAAATCATCTTTTTCGTTAAAAATTCATTTCTGTGTTAAAACATTTAACTATTAGGTTGCTAATTTCTTAAAAAATTCCAAATTTGGTTGAAAATTTATATTTTTTATGGAAATTTAATCTTGTTAGTGGAAAATTTAACTATTTTGTTGAAAATTGGTCTTTTTTGGTTAAAAAAATCCTTTTTTTTTTTGGTTGAAAATTCATTATTTTAGTCAAAAATTAATTTCTTCGCTTAAAAATTTAACCATTTTCTTAAAAATTCATTTTTTTGTAGAACATGAATTTTTTAACTTTGTCTTTTGTGTTAGAATTTTAATCTTCTTGGTAACTAATTCACCATTTTGATTAAGACTTCATTTCTTTGGTTGAAAACTCAACTATTAGGGTAAACAATCCTTTAAAAATCCAAAATTTGGTTGAACATTCATGTAATTTGTTAAAATTTATCTTTTTTCGTAGAAAATTAACCTTTTTGGTTCAAAATTCATCTGTTTGATTGAAAATTTAACTTTTTTTTTTAATTCATCTATTTTGTTAAAAATCTGTTTTTTTTTAATTCAACTACTGGATTAAAAATTAATTTTTTTTTTTTGAAGATTCATTATTTTAGTTCAAAATTAATTTCTTTGGTTGAAAATTCATCTATTTTATTCGAAATTTGTATTTTTTGATTGAAAATTTATTTTCTTAATAAAAAATTAGTTTTTTATTAAAAGTTCATTTTTTGTAACTCAAAATTTAACTATTCTAGTTTTTGGCCAAATCTTCTCTTTTGGTTTGAAAATTTATTTTTTTCCGTTGAAAATTCATTATTTTAGTTGAAAATTAATTTATTTGTTTAAAAATTTAACTACTTTGATGAAAATAAATTTTTTTTTTTTGAAAACGAAATTTTTTTACTGAAACTGTAATTCTTCCATTTGTTCTACAAAATTTATGTTTTTGAGTAAGTCTTTTTTGGTACAAAATTTATCTTTTGGGTTGAAAATTTACCTTTTGGGTTGAAAATTTTACTATTGGGTTGCAAATTAATTGTTTTGGTTAAAGATTAATTATTTTAGTTGAAAATTAATTTCTTTGGTTGAAAATTTAACTATTTTGCGAAACAAATTTTTTTTTACTGAAAATGAAGGTACTCTATTTTTGTTAGAAAACTGTTCTTTTTTGGGTTAAAACCTAATTATTTCGGTAGAAAACGCATCTTTTTCGGTTGAAAATACAACTATTGGGTTGATAATTATTTTTTTTTATTAAAGAATCATTATTTTAGTTAAAAATTCATTTCTTTGCTTAAAAATTTAACTATTTCGTTGAAAATTATTTTGTTGTTGTTAAAAAATGTTTTTTTTTTAAACTTAAAATGTAGGTATTCTATTTTTGTTAGAAAATTGTTCTTTTTTAGTTGAAAATTCAATTCTCGTCTTATTTGGGTTGAAAATTCAATTCTTTTTGGTAGAAAATGCATATTTTTGGGTTGAAAATTAAACTTGTTGGTAAAAAATTCCTCTCTTTGGTTTAAAAATTAGTCTGTTTTGGTTAATAATTCAAATAATCTGTTGAAAATTTGTATTTTTTGGTTTAATTCAACTGTTTTTGACTGAAAAATAAAATATTTTTCGGTGGAAATATCAACTATTGCACTTTCTTTTAACTATTTGCACTATTTTGTTGAAAATTATTTTGTTTTTTTGTTAAAAATGATTTTTTTTACTGAAAATTCAACTATGCGATGTTTGGTTTAACAATTGTATTCTTCAGTTGAAAATTCAGTTATTTGATTGAAGATTTATGTATTTTGTTAAAACTTTGTCTTGTGTGGTAGAAATCTTTTTGGTTGAAAATTCATTTCCTTGCTAGAAAAATGTAACTATTGGGTTAAAAATTCATTCTAAAAATTAAAATTTTGTTGAAAATTCATATATTTTGTTAAAAATTATTATTTTTTTGGTAAAAAATTAATCTTTTTCGGTGAAAATTCATTTCCTTGATTGCAAATTCATCTACTTTGTTCACGATTTGTATGTTTTGGTTAAAAATTTATTTCCTTAATTAAAAATTCGTTTTTTATTGAAAATGAATTTTTTGTAACTCAAAATTTAACTATTCTATTTTTTGTCCAAAATTTCTCTTTTGGTTTGAAAATTCAATATTTTAGTTAAAAATTAATCTCTTTGTTGAAAAATTCAACTGCTTTGTTGAAAATTAATTTTTTTTTGTTGAAAAGGAAATTTTTTGACTGAAAATGTAGGTTGTCTATTTTTGTTACAAAATTATCTTTTTTTAGTTAAAAATTCACTTCTTATCTTATCAGATTTGAAAATTCCATTATTTTGGTAGAAAATTCATATTTTTGGGTTGTAAATTCAACTTTTTCGTTAATAATTTTTCTTTTTGGTTTAAAAATGAGTCTGTTTTGGTATATCAACTATCGCCATTTTTGTTGAGAATTCATTTTTTTTATTAAAGATTAATCACTGGTTGAAAATTTAACTATATTGTTGAAAGTTCTCTTTTTCTTGGTTTAAAATTAATTATTTTAACTGGAAATGTAATTCTTCCCTTTATTGTACAACATTTATCTTTTTGAGTAAGTCTTTTTTGGTAGAAACTCTAGTTTTCGGGTTGCAAAATTTTTTTTTTTTTTTGGTTTAAGATTAATTATTTTAGTTCAAAATTAATTTCTTTACTTCAAAATGTAACTATTTTGTTAAAAAAAAAAATTACTGAAAATGTAGGTATTCCATTTTTGTTAGAAAACTGTTCTTTTTTGGGCTGACAACTTAATTATTTCGGTAGAAAATGCATATTTTTAAGTTGAAAATTCAACTATGAGGTTAATAATTAACTTTTTTCATTAAAGATTCATTATTTCATTAAAAAAATAATTTCTTTGCTTAAAAATTTAACTATTTTGTTGATTTTTTTTTTATGTTTTTTTTTTAACCTGAAAATGCAGGTATTCTATTTTTGTTAGAACATGTTTCTTTTTTAGTTTAAAATTCACTTCTCGTCTTATTTCGGTTGAAAATTCAATTTTTTTGGTAGAAAATGCATATTTTTGGGTTGAAAATTCAACTTTTTTGTCAAAAATTCCTCTCTTTCGTTTAAAAATTAGTCTGTTTTGGTTAATGATTCAAATAATCTGTTGAAAATTGGTATTTTTTGGTTTAATTCAACTGTTTTTGACTGAAAGATAAAATATTTTTTGGTGGAAATATCAACTATTGCACTTTCTTTTAACTACTTGCACTACTGGGTTGAAAATTAATTTTTTTTTATTGAAGATTCATTATTTTAGTTGAACATTAATTTCTTTGCTTAAAAATTTAACTATTTTGTTGAAAATTATTTATTTTTTGTTTTGTTTTGTTGAAAATTATTTTTTTTTACTGAAAGTTCAACTATGCCAGGTTTGGTTTAACAATTGTATTCTTCAATTGAAAATTCAGTTATTTGATTCAAGATTTCTGTATTTTGTTAAAACTTTGTCTTTTGTGGTTAAAACCTTTTTGGTTGAAAATTAATTTCCTTGCTAGAAAAATGTAACTATCGGGTAAAAATTCCTTCGAAAAATCAAAATTAGGTTCAAAATTTATGTACTTTGTTAAAAATGATTATTTTTTGGTAGAAAATTAATCTTTTGCGTTGAAAATTCATTTCTTTGATTGAAAATTCATCTATTTTGTTCAAAATTGGTATTTTTTATTAAAAATTTATTTCCTTAATTGAAAATTCATTTTTTATTGAGAATTGATTTTTTGGAACAAAAAATTTAACTATTCTATTTTTTGGCCAAATCTTCTCTTTTGGTTTGAACATTTATTTTTTTGGTTGAAGATTTATTATTTCAGCTGAAAATTAATTTCTTTGTTAAAAATGTAACTACTTGTTGAAAATTAATTTCGTTTTTGTTGAAAAGGAATTTTTTTGACTGAAAATGTAGGTTGTCTATTTTTGTTACAAAATTCATCTTTTTTAGTTGAAAATTCACTTCTCGTCTTATTAGATTTGGAAATTCTATTATTTCGGTAGAAAATGCATATTTTTGGGTTGTAAATTCAGCATTTCTGTCAATAATTCTTCTTTTTGGTTGTAAAAAATGTATCTTTTTGAGTAAGTCTTTTTTGGTAGAAAATCTATCTTTTGGGTTGAAAATTTAACTATTGGGCAATAGTCTGTCAATCGGCTGATACTGTTCATCACACATTTCTTGTTAAAAATGCTACTCTACACAACCCTATACTGGCATACAACTTCATTTACTTCCACACATCTTTTCATTCCAGGTCTTATTCGTGTATGGCCCTTTGTATCTCTGCGCTTTGAAGTCTCATATACACATTCCCAGAATTCTTACCTCAGTCTAACTCTGGATACAATACCATTAGCTTTACCTAAATACACTTGCATTTGAGTGTTCACTAACCATTCTCTCAATATGATCAAACCATCTCAACAAATTTGTTTCACTCTTGTCAAACAGTATTTTCATTGTAATAATAATAGTAACATATAATATAAGCAAATGTATTGAATGTATTAATAATTTGTTTGATAATATTGTTCTTCTTTTGATTGACCTTCAGGTTTCATTGTTCATAACATGGTTTCCGCCCAATGCTCATTCTCCTTGAAGTTTTCTCTCTGTTTTTGAGTTTCGAAAGCTAGCTTTTTCGTTGGAGTGGGGACTCAGGTAGTGGCGTGAAGCTTCTTTGTTGAGCAGTCTTGGACCCTTTTTCCGGTGAGTTTAGTTTTAACCAAGGTGTATAATAGTTTAGCCATTCAGATTGTTAAAACAATTTCAAATCGAGTGTGCTTTCCTAAACAATTCAGGTATTTAGATCTGTCAATTTATAGTCAGTGTTTCTTTGGCTCTCGATTCCTGATTCAGTATTTAGAAGTTTTAATAATAACGGTGATAAATTGTCTTGTTATTTTTCGTCGACTTTAACATAATCGAACGTGATTCCTTCGCTTCCCCACGCCAGTCCGTCATTAATTTAATAACAAAATGCATTTCCCTATGTTATGCGCTCTCAGTAATATTTTAATTTACCTATTTCTACTTCTTTTCACAGATTAAGGAAATTCGGTAAGAAGTCTTCATCCTCAAGCAGGAACTACTGTAACTGACGAACCTATTGATTTTCCTGAGCATGGTCTTCACACGAAAGATCAAGATGGTTCTTATTACTTACAAGGAAGTATATCGAAGTTTCAAGTTCCTGATTTCAATACAACTTTGCTATCATGTGGAGGACAAAAAAATGCAAAAAACGTGTATTTAATTTCCGGCCGTAAAGCGTTGAAGAGCACCCCTAAATTTCACCCCCAAAATCAGTTATTTCACGATATCTCTGTTTCAATGCAATTTTTTTTAACCAATTGGAGATTGTTTATTATCCAACGCCGATATTAGGTACAGAATTTTGATTCCCAGGTGTTGCATCCCTTACTTTTTATAAGGGTAAAAATAATTTTTTCTAAATTTTTGCTCTGTAAAAATTGCAAAAACAATCAAATATTCACAAAAATCATTTCTTCCATAAGAAAATCAAATTTTAAAGTTGACGTGTTTCAGGGGTTTCCACAAAAGTACATTTCCTTTATTAGTACTTTTCGTTGAAAAATAATTTGTATATACAACTAAAGTAAGTGTATTTACATGTGTTAACAATGAATAGTGCGTATATTTGAATACAAGCACAAATCTAGCCGTGATCGCATTTTTAAGGTTGAACTACCCCTACTGGGTGTACCCATATGTAGCACCGGACATTTTCAAATAATTTTTTCGTAGTTTTATGATAATTTATAAATTTCCAGTAATTACATAGAAGAACTTTTTCCATTTACATATACACAAGTTAATGGGATCCAAACTACCCCCTTCTTTCACGATATATACTGATCAATTTTTTTTTTTAACCAATTGGAGATTGTTTATTATTGAATGCCAATATTATGTACAGCAGTTTGACCCCCAAGACGTTGCATCCCTTATTTTTTATTAGGGCGATAAGCACTCCTGAGATTCACCCTTCAAAGGTTTTTTCAGAATTCCTTTCTTATTCGGCAAAAATTTTTTCGCGTCCCTTTTTTTGTGAGGTTAAAAATGTAGTCTTTTGTAAATTTTGCTCGAGAAACATACTCAAATTCATTGAATACTCATTTGATAATAAACTATCGCCAACTGGATTTAAAAAAATGCATAATAGAAGAGGAATTCTGAAAAACTTGTAAAGGGTGAATTTCAGGGGTGCTTATCTTCTCTAAAATGTTTTGCAGCATATCAAGAAGTATACGTTTTTTTCACTTTTTTGTACTCTACGAAGCAGAAAACGTTCATTGACATCGATTACTGACACTCTGATCGTTGCTACATATGAACTCACTATGTAATCGTAGTTTAACACTCAAAATGCGATAACCGCTATATTTGTGTTTGTACTAAAATATATGAATTATTTTTAGTTAACACGCGTTAATACACTGAACAATGTAAAAAAAAAATTATTTTCACCCTTACAAAAATTAGCGATGCAACCTCTGGGGGTCAATATGCTGTACATAATATCAGCGTTCGATAATGAAGAATCTCCAATTTGGTTCGAAAAAAAGTTTCGCTTAGAATCAGAGACATCGTGAAAAAACTGTTTTGGGGATGGTTTTGATCCCATCAACTTGTGTATATGTATATGAAAAAAAATTATTTGATTTTATTACTGGAAATTTATAAATTATCATGAAACTACAAAAAAAATATTAGACAATGTCCATTGCTACACATAGGTACATCGAGTAGGGGAAGTTGAACCTCCAAAATGCGATAATCACTATATTTGTGCTTGTATTCAAATATAAGCACTATTTATTGTTAATATATGTAAATACACTCAATTTAGTTTTTTGTACAAATATTTTTTTAGCGAAAAGTAATTATAAGGGATAGTTTACCCTCCTGAAACGTACTTTTGTGAAAAACCCTGAAACTCATCAACTTTAGGATTTGATTTTCTTTAGAATAAAATTATTTTTGTGAATATTTGACTTTTTTTTCAACTTTTACATAGCAACAATTAGGAAAAAAGTCATTTCTACTCTTATGAAAAATAAGAGATGCAACCCATGGAAATCAAAATGCTGCACACAATATTGGCGTTCAATAATAAACAATCTCCAATTGGTTACAAAAAAAAATTCGCATGGAAACAAAGATATCGTAAAAAAAACTGTTTTTGGGGGTGAAATTTAGGAGTGATTATCACACCCTTAAAATGCTTAACGGCCAAAAATCAAATATACATTCGTCGTATTTTCTTATCATGTACAATGTAGCGAAGTTTCATCAAAATCGGTAACAGACATTTCGATATCCTTCCTTTTAGTACAAGCACCTGTATTTCTGCTGATAGCAGACCGTAGACATTTCATTTAAAATTCTAGTGCAGCACATTTATGGTTTATATTATTTTAATCATCATCCTCCCCTTATTAGCGTGGGACACCAACGCAGATATGTCAAACATCCTTAAGACGTTCCCGAGCGCAGACGTGGTCTTCAGTAATCAAGTCAATTACATAAGATCATTTCTGGACTAACAAAAACTAAACATAAACATAAATTTGATACAGATGTAACTGTTCTAATGAAATATTCTTCATTACTCAACTCTGCGGTATGTAATATATTTTCCCCTTGCCTTGTTTTACATCAAATCTGTTATTCAAAAAGTAATCAGTAAGTTAGTAATCAGTGTTCTCCCAAATCGTACTACATACGAGTCTGAAATTTGTTACAGATATTCTTCATGGCTGGATCAAGGTTTACCCTAAAGAAATTTATATTTCCTCTTCATTTTTTCGATAATTATACAAAATAAAAATTCTAAAAAGAGGATCTGAATGACCAGGTTCATTCAAAAACCATATTTCACTCTCTATTATTAAGAATCTGCGTGCATATGCACATCTTGTTTACCTCCTGTATGGCATCGTTGTTCTAGCTGATCTGATATATATGTAGTCTACAAAAAATTTTAAACGAAAGTTTGCAATTCTTATGTTCTCCTCTTGAGATTTGCTTTACCAATTTTAAATTTAATAATTTTGAATTTAATCAATATTTATGTATTGGTTTCATGATGAATGAATTTTGCTGTTTAGGCATTAAGTTGTAAAGTTTTTGCTGAATTTAAATTATTTTTCGTTGTCAAAAAGGTTATATAGTATGTTAATAAATTCTACTATTAATCTGCCGCGAAATTGATATTGTAGTTCTTTACAATTTTCCATAGCTTTCTGTTTGAAGTTGCTGTCCCCTCGTTTTTTTCCAGTTCTGATATTTTTTCATAGTTATCTTCTTTCTGAACCAAATATGGAAAGAAAACGAGAAACTCGTCCGTGGAGTCAATTGCCCTTGAAATTTCTTGTCTTTACGGTCGATTGTCCTTTGAGTCTGTTTTGTTTGAGCTTATTTGCTATTGTTTTATTAAGTTACAAAGATTTTAGATTCAATTTAAACTTATAATTCAGCTTATTAACAAATAGTCATAGTAGATTTATTGCCTGCAATAGGATTTGGAGTTCTGCGGTCCACTATTTGCACTTTCTTACTAAGATTTATATTTCTTCTTGTAATTCTTATCATGTTTTCACTTTTTCTTTTGTAATAAAGGGGAATAATACTTCTGTCTTGTCTTAGAAGTCAAAATTCTGTTATTTTTTCAGTTACTTATTACAGGAAGTTATTTTCATAGTAGTTGTGTTCAGAGTAGTGTTCGCAGTTCTTCTCAAGTTCATTTGTGTCGTTATTGCTATTGATCCAATGTCATGTTTGCCCTTGTTTAAAATATTCTGAGTTCAACTCATTAATATTTTCTATGCTTATGTGTATTGATCGTGAAGTTTGCTTGCATTTTATCAGCTTTATCTGATAGTTTAATTATCCTTCTTGCAACCTTATCACCTATTTTGAATTCTATTGGCCTCCTTTTTTAAATTGTAGCTATTCGCTTGTCTATTATATGCCTGGTCTAAGTTTTTCTGGATTGTAGTGGAAGGCCTCCTTCGAAGGCTGAATAAATAGGGTTATTATATTTCGGTTATTATATTTTCGGGTCAGGAGGGCTCATCTGCAAACGTTTATGGGTCTTACGAGGTCGGCAATGCGCATCGTAGAGATCTGGTGCGATAGCTCAGGGCTCTCGGTGAATGCGAAAAAAACAGCCTGGTCATTTTCACGAGAGATCATAAAGTGCACACGCAATGGGCACCTGGCAAGAGCAAATAGTAGGACTCGGGGGACTAGGCACACTAGGCTCCAAAGTGACATCAGTGCACTGCCGATTCTAGGGATGAGGCAAGAGGGAGGGTCAGGACCGGAAATCTATGACAGCAATAGAGGGAGGGGGATAGGGATCTCACTTGGTGGACATGCAGAAATAACGTCAGAACTGGTTTGGGTATGCAAAAAGGCATTAAACTTGCAGAAAGAAACAAAGTGGCTTTCATATGGCTCCCTGGTCACACAGGGATCAAGGAAAACGAAAAGGCGGTTCAGTTGGCAAAATGCGGCGCAGCAAGTGAATACATAGGACCGGAACTGGTACTGGGATAAGCGCCTTGCTGCATCGGGATGGCCATCAAAAGCTGAATCCGAACATAACACCGGGAATACTGGAAATAAATCCAGGGTTGCCGTCAGGCAAAATCTATCCTGGGTTATACCTATAGGATGGACAGAGCCAGGGAAATCCTGGGCTCACTTAAAAATCACTTGAACTATTATGTGCACAAAATGAGGTATAACCCTACGACAAAGTATTGTGTATGTATTATATCAGTGCCCGGCATTAGCTAAGCTCAGACAACAAACCCTCGGGACCCATATCATGGAACTTGTGAAGATTACAACGCGATCACTAATCGACATGCTAAGCTTCGCCAAGAGGTCTGTGGTCAACTACTAAGAGCGAATAGTTAAGGGTGTGACCCAATAGGCTTCATAGCTTGAGCGCCAGGGGAGCTCTCCATGGGCTTCCTGCCCGTTTTGAAACTAACTGGATAACTAACATTTTTATTTTTCCAAATATTACTATCGCCATCCTTATATGTTTCCTCGTACTTAGTATTATAGAAGATTTTCTCTGGCAATTTTTCTTCATTACACAAGAGTTCCCATTGAAAAACATCCGATTTACCAATTCCTAGAACAAATGGTCCATGCAGTTTCTCAGAGGGCAGGGAGAGAGACGGTCACGACTCTCGCCTCGGAAGGGCCCCATGCACGAATACTCTGTCGACTATATTGCGCAATATTATGGAAACGGTTCAGGTGGCCCTGACTGTTTCCGTTTCGAGGTTACCGATTTACAAGCAAGGCCAGTGCGAGGCAACCCCTGAAAATGCTGTTATATCGGATCTCTTGCGTATTCTTCCTAATTCTAGGTTTCCTTAAACGAATGGAGTCTTGTGTGCTTGAGTCGTCGCTAGTGCCTTGGGTTAGGATGTTCTCAAGGGGTTGAAATTTGTTGATTGTGGGCATTCTTATTAGGCTTGGGAAATCCTTCGTAGGATTTGTTACAGGAATTCGGGCGTTTTGTGTTTTTGGGGATTGATTAAGATTGATAGGTACTAGAGGGATTTCGAAATCTTTTAGTGTTAGACTGTTTGTGTTACGATCCATTGTACTTTTGAGATTCATAAGGTGAATACTACACCCGAATTTCGGTTGTCTATCTATGTCCTTATTTTCTTCTTTGTTAATTAATGATTTATCTCTAATTTTCTCATTTCTATCTTTCTTATTCTTTCTTATTATAATATCAGGTTTATTTCCGGTTTCATTCTCATTTATGGGGAGGGGTAGTGTTTTGCATATGATTGAAACCCGAAAAATCTTTAAATTTCAAATTTAAATTCATCACCTTAAATATTATATAATAGGCACTTCAAAATAATTGTATTTATATATATATCAGATCATTGGCACATATCAATCATTTGAATAAATAAAATCACAGGTGCATGTATGCAAATTAAAAATAGTATGAATATTGCAGGTAAATTCAGGCAAATGGTAAAGGATGTTAATCAATAGCATGCAAAAGTAAATTTTCATTACAGCAAAAGTCAAGAGTTGTTATGTAAATCTTCACTTCAAATTTGTGTCTTTTCCTCGGCAGGTTTAAAATTTGAAAGTGTAAGTGTGGGATTTTATAATTGGGCGCCAGGTATTACGGGAGTAATGCCAAATGGGGAAATGGGAATTGGAATGCTGAGGAGGATGAGGACACAATTGATAGAGCCACAATAAAAAAATGAAGACAGAGGTTTGTTGCCATTTACAGACGAAAACGATTGGCAGCCCGTGGCGGGTGCTGCCAAGCGAGCGGTAGTCCAGGTCGACGGGTGTCGAGGTTGCCGATCTTCCTTGTAAGGGTTGTCGCTGGAGAACGAGGTATTGCTTCAGGGTTGGTGGCGGCTCGGAAACGGTGGGCGAGAGTAGCCAATAAGAAAACGAAGCCCTAGTACATTTTATTATAGGGTAGCAACAATAGCTTCCTCTAACGAGAGCCAGACTTCTTTTTAACATTAGTTATCTAGTATATGATACCTTTTTGTTTTTCATCCTTGAATTTGACCAGGATTCTGTGCTTCAGAATGTGCATCAACAAAAATACTAGTTTTTTATCACAAAAAGGAATTTTCATTTTCCCCAAAACGCGTTCTCTGTATCTAAAAATAACAAGAGCGGTTTCGGGACGTGTCAGTTTTGCCCCACCTAGTTGGTTGCATTTAAGAATGCCCATACCTAGTTCGGTGCACTCAAAAGCGCTCTCACCTAGTTTGGGGCATTTAGAAATACACACTTCTAGGTGCGCGCGGTTTAAATAAAATGGTCAGTGAACGACTGACCGCTGAACGCCCTACTGCCCAAGGTTTCGCATCCTCTCAGATACGGCCCGGTCGTCTTTTAGGAAAGGGCCATGCCGAGTCCGCTTTTATGGTAAGAAATCTGTTACATAGTTTTAAAGTAAAAAATACAATTTTTCATTCATTTTTTTAATTCTTATTTTAAAATGTGTTCTGAGTTTATAAAAATTCGTTTGAAAAAATATGTTCAAAAAATTTTAAAATTACAGGCATTATTTGGCATATATGGAAAGGCAAATAATATTTCAAGTATACTCAAAGTTTACTGAAATATGGACTTGTATGTTTGTATATTCATTTTTATTG
Organism: Andricus grossulariae; assembly: GCA_011634705.1. Classification (NCBI taxonomy): domain Eukaryota; kingdom Metazoa; phylum Arthropoda; class Insecta; order Hymenoptera; family Cynipidae; genus Andricus; species Andricus grossulariae. Next base: position 194,047,114 of record JAABKJ010007545.1, read on the forward strand.
TTAAAAAAAAACAATCTGTATTGTCACAAAAAAATTAATAATCGAATGAACGAATAATCGTGTGCGGAAGAAGACATTGTGCTCTTGTGGCATCTTCTACTCTCTATTAAACTCAATCTGATGATACTCAGGACTGTACATGCGAAACCCGTTCTCATAAATTGCAAAACGACGTCTATTACGTATCAGTAGATCGCCACTAAGAGGTTCCACAATCACTGGATTACCACCCTTCAAATCTGAATTTGTAAAAAAAATGTATTGTATTATTATTTGAGCGATTGATTCATGAAATGGTAATATTTTAACATTTCACTAATAGAATAGTAAAACAATCAGAATCTTATTGCACTAAACTCAATGAGTAAACATATTTATCAGTTATTTAGTGATTTCGGTAACTAATCAAGCAATATATAAAGACATGAGAATGACAACTGGACAAGGATTATAAATTAAATTGGACAGGCTGAAGAAGAAAAGTTTTCTACGATTGGCTTTGAAATTGAAAATTTTGAAAAAATTGTGTAAGAACGTGTTCCCCAAAAACTCTACGTTGAAGATGTAAAAGTATTGAAAATTGCACTTTTTTACAATTTTTCGCATAAGTTCCGATCGATTGCGTCGATTCGCAAAATATATGTGTTTCAAAGTGCACATGCGCGATTATTATTCTCACACAGTGTATTGGATTGAAGCAGTATGCATACCACTAAGAGGCATAGAAGTCCTCACTTGTGTTGAAGAGCCGAAAAATCAAATTGTCCTCATCCAGTTGTCGTTCTTATAATTTTGAAGTTCTTCCTTTCAAGTCAAATTAGAAATGATTTTCACATATTTCTGGTCTTTATAAATAAATTGTGTCCTAAACTACTTAAAATAGCTAAAAACAGAAATTCATAAAATTGTTCCTTATCCAGTTGTTATTCTCATATTTTCATATATATATATATTATACAGTAAGGTAGTCCGAAAACGGATTTAAAAAATGACTTGTGCTGGACTACAACGATCCCTATGATTCAGTTTCGAATAAAAAATAAATAAAAAAAATTTGATTTATCCCAATTTTGATTTTAACAGCAAGCATAATACAGCAAGCATAATCGCATTGTCAATTTCCCGTGTATAAGAAGTGTGATGGAATCACTTTTTTGAGTTTTTGAAATAGCTCCTGAGGTTTTGGGGAAATTTTACGGAAATGTTCAAGGACTTGTAGATGACTCTCCATCAAAGAATTGTATATACCAATCGTATGGGTTGGCCACACTTAACACAATCCCTCTGTGTCCCGAAAAGTAAACCTAAATGAATAAATGATTATTTTTGGTCTAGCAGAATATGTATCAAGATTTTTAAGTCATTGACAACTATTTAAACAAATTTTAGTTATTATTTTTCTATATTATATACACTAAAAAAGTGCTTAGATAGGCCAACTGTTTAATTTGTTAGCTTTATTACTGAACAAACACTAATTTGTTGAAACAAAATTCTTTCAGGAAATCGAGACATTTTCCCTTCCTCTGCTTTAATTTCATTCTTAATATCGATTATTGAAAACAATAAAATTTGTTATACTTATGAATTTTAAATAATTAATTACTAATTATTTTCAGTATTTCATCGCGTTGTTCTAGAGAATACCACTTTTCTCTTATACATTTTGATTTTACGTTATTTTTTTATCTTGCATATCTTTATATCATTGCTTTATTATTTAACTCATTCATTTGATTTGCAATTTTTTTCCAGAAAATTCAGAAATTCTTGTTTTCTGATAAAAAGAATGTTGATTTGTCGTTATTGTAAAAAATACTTGTCATTTTCGAGATCAATACGTTTTATTGTTTATATTTCAACAATATGTTTATTCATCAGTAGATATAATATTTATAACAGAACTATATAATAATCTGTTAGGAAACGCCAACATCTTGAAAGAAAACAATTATTTAAATAAATAGATTCTTTTTAAATAACTGAAAATTACTTTGAAGTAATGATAAGTATTCCAAATAACAATAATTTTTGAGAAAGAAAACGAGAAGAAAGTTCTCAATAGTAAAGATTTTTTGCTAGATGGAATTTTCTCGTAACATTTTCCCAAACCCACAGAAGTTATTTGAAAAACCCCAAAAAGTGATTTTTACCATGTAATTCACATAGGAAAATATAAGAGGCCGGAAATGCCTGTTAAAATAAAAATGAAAGTGATGGCAAACGTCAAAACAACTGCTTTCAGATAAAAGTAGTATAATTTATTGTGTCAAGTTCATAACGGAATTAAAACGTATGAAGTTTCGAAACATGAGCCATTTTCCTCATCAGATTAAAATTGATAATTAAAATCCAGTTAAAATGCTTCAAACTAAGTTAAAAAAAACAAAGATAAGTAGGGATTGTTGCGGTTGCTCGTTCATATGCAAAAAATTTTTTAAATAATTTCTTGAATGAAAAATATTGTTGAGTCATAATTTTGAGTATGGTTACAAAAAATTAGCCTGAAACTAAATTAAAAAAATGTCAAAAAGAAAGTAAAATAAAATAAAATGTAACCCATCATGTGGAAATTTCTTTATTTTATTATGAACTTGACACAATAAATTATACTATTTTTGTTTGGAAGCAGTCGTTTTGACTTTTGTCGCCGCTTTCATCTATTATATTTCCAGACGTTAAACATAAAAAGGATTTAACATCACCTACTTTCTTCAACATTACTAAAATAAAAATAGTGAAAAAAATGCAATAGCTTTTTTCGGATTTGGAACCAAATTGAAGAGATCTTTGCTTAGGAAAAGAATTACATATTTGTGTGATTGTAAAATTGTGTTTAAGTTTTCAAATTACCTAATATACCAGATGTAGTTATTTTATAAATTATTCCACTATGGGATTTTCCCATACGAATTCCATCACGGCTGATTATGTCATTATCATGAAGTTGGACTGGAGGTGCCAGAAATTCCGGTTGTCGACCTGATTATGTAAAGAAATATAGTTACTGCACAGAGAAAATTGATTGACGAAAAATTTTCCAACATTTTTGTAAATATGAGAAATAGAGTTATTTGAGAAAATTTTTAAATGTAGTTGAGTAAAATGAATTCTATTGATGAAAATAAAAAACATTTTCTTTCCGTAGCGAACGATTTATTCAATACTCACGCAAAACAGTTTCAAACTTTCATAAAATATTGTTAAGCTTTCTCCAAGTGCTTCAAATATACCAGCTTTACGCAAATTTCACGGCATTTTCGCCTGCTCAAATTTGTCTGTGTAATTATTTCAAATAATAAAAAATTAATTAACTTAGGGCTGCTAATTACACTAAATGAACATTATTTTATACGTGAGACACTACTGGATCAAACCACGAAACAATCCATGATTAGAAGAAAAATGTACATTTTGGTAGAATTCTCTAATATTTGACTTAGATTGTATTTTAGATTTGAAATTACCTTCAAAAATAAAGGTTCCGTAAGGATATATCGTATCACCAACGCGAAATCCATAAGGTAATCCTCTACGGTATTCAAATACAGGCAGATCATTACGACGTCGGAATCCATTACTTGGTTCTGCAAGAATAATAAACGCACTTTTTAACGCACCCAAATGTATTTGACCGAAAAAAATATCAATGTAATTGCAACGTTAGTTAATATTAAAACGTGACAAAATGTGAAGAAACATTTTGTCCGGGCGCTATCAGGGCTCCAGTCGGATACGCTACGAAGGATGCAGAATTTTTTTTTAAAATTATTTTTGAGTGGTCTTCAAATCTACACAGAAGAATCGCCTTCAAAGAATTTCATAACCAAAGTATTGGGACAAAATTTTTCGTTTGTTGCGTGTCAAAAGTTTAAGTTTTAAAGATTGGTCATATAATGGGAGAACAGTTTCAGATACAAAGACGGAAGGAAATATATGTGAAATTTGTGTAGCATATGTTGGCAAAAATTTCAGTTTCAGCTGTGATACTTCAATGTAAAATTTTTTTTGAGTATAGTCGATGATATGAACGATTTGGTAATACATTATATTCTACTTACGAATAGAATTACAAAATATCGTAGAAGTGAAGAGTAAAGTATAGATAAGAACCCTCATTTTGCTAGACACAAAAAACTAGTTCTTTAACAATTTTTTAAGCTGTAACTGAAAGAATGTTGATTCTTAAATATGTTATACTTATATATATATTCGTCATCACCTTATTTGTGATCTTTAATGTCCACATTAGTAGGGGGTAGATTGGGTTTGAGATAATAAAGCGCAATCAAAGCAGTAATTTCATTGCCATAAATTAAAAAAAAGTTTCTACTTTTAATTTATTCGTGGTGTTAAAGTGTTGTATAGATTTGTGTATAAAAAAAACACTTCTAAAAAGAAGGTAAATTTATACCTCAGAGTTATATAATTTTCGATGAATTTATCTTCCAAAAATATGGAGTATCTTAAACTTTGTAGTTTAAAGTACCTTCATTATGATGCTATTAATTTTTTTCAATTCCTGTTTAATTTACTATTTATCATCCGTACAGTATCTGTCGATCCTTGACAACTGATGCAACCTGGGAAATTAGTGCCTTTCCTCTATACTGAGTGTGTAAATTATTTTTATTTTTTAATTATCAAGCAATTACTTGTAAATAAGTTCAACGCCGGAAGAGCTCTAAACATTGTGCATTTACAAGTTTCACAATACGGACTTCTTATTGTTCTATAAACTTTTTTGTTACTTAATATATACAGCCACAAAAAAATTAATATGTTTTCACGCAAAAATTAGTAGCTTTCGTTCTCCACTTTCCACTTAGTAATTTGAGATAAATCTTTAGTGGTTCACTTTTCCCTAGCTGAATTAACTTGAATCTTACTAAATCTTACCAGTCATTAGAGGAATTTCACTAATTTACGGTTAGAGAGATACGAAGGTTTTATCTCAAAAAGGCATAATTAAAGAAAAATCCTTATTGGCAAAATGAGCGATTAAAAAATATATCATTGGCCTGAGTAGTTTAAGGAATTTTATTCAACACATAAAGAAGACTGTTTGTCGTTTTTATTTATGCAGAGGCAGAGGTATTTTCTAAAAGGCGAATTTGTAAGTCTTCTTGAAAGTGACTTTTCTGTTTTTCCAAATTTCTGTTTCGTCTCTCACATTGTTTGTCTGAATTTTTTTTATTCTGATTTCAATTTCGACTTTAGTTTCGATTTCGGTTAGAAAAAAAAACGCTGCGTTATATCAAAAATAGATAAAGGAGCTTTTATACGCCGTTTTAAAAGAAATAATTAAAAAAAAAAGATGTTTTGTATCTTGCTTTATTTGGCTGGTAATTAAAATTTTTGATTATTTTATAGCATTTTTGATTATTAAATGGCATTGTCGATGTTTAAAAGAGAAACATTGCGTTATATGTAACAGGAGAAAGTTGAAGGCGATTTTATAGGCCTTCTTAAAAAACAATTAATTTTTTATCGTTTTGCGTATGTCGTATAGTTTAGCCTGAAACTATAATTTGAAATTTGTATAAAGCGTTCTCAAAATTAAAACAAAAACTGCGCGTTTCATTAAAAAATGGTCTACAGTAAATTGGAGATTTGATGAAAACCGGCGTAGTGAAATTTTAAATACTAATACCTTCTCATTAGAATGAGAATGTGAAAACTAAAAGGCTTGTGAATGGCTTTACAAATAAATTTTTTTTTCTAATTTTAATGACAAACAGTAAATGTCAGTTCATTTATTTGATCCCTGAATTGAATGAAAATAATATGCAACGCTTTTATATAGATTTTTTATTTTTTATTTGATCAGTTAATTGGGCATTAGGGGAGCGGCGCCGAATGCGGCGCGGCAGCTAATGTGGCGCGTTCGAGTTTTCGAATATTAACACATTTTCTGCTTGTGGAGGTACTTTCATCACATGTATTCATCATATGTTTTTAACGTTGAATCATCGAAAAATTGGGATAACTAATTAATTGCCTGATTTCTATGACGAAAAGTTCGTTTTTGTTCTTTCGCATGTATTGTCAGAGTAGCTAAAAATAAGTAAAAAATTAGAGAAATTTCGTGTAAACTTATAAATTTGTTTGGAAATATACTGTTTCGAGTTTCTTGAATGCTTTAAGGTTTAAAATGTGGAGTGCAATTAATAAACTTTTATGTGAAAAATCTTTATTAAATACTATTCACATGCGACTAATATGGAGCATTCGGGACTAAAATCGGCAGGTAACTTGGCGCACAAGTTTTTGGTTTGTTTTGGTCCGAGAGTAATAATATTTTTTTTAATCTAGAATAGTTCTATTTTCAATAAAAAAATAAATTAAAAAAAAAAGAATAGTTACATTGTTAGTCAAAAAAATTAACTTTCAAGCAAAAAAAAAACGAATTTTCAACAAAATAGTTACATTTTTAACAAAAAAGAGGAATTTACAACTGAAATGATGAATCTTAAAAAAAAATGAATTTTCAAAAAGAAGAGTTCAACCCAAAAATATATTTTTAACAAAAATATATTTTTTTACAAAAAGTTAATGTTCTACCAAAAAGTTAAGTTTTCATAAAAATAGTTTAATTTTTAACAAAAATTCAATTTCAACCGAATAGTTTAATTTGTTACCAAATTATTAATTCTCAACAAACCCAGATTAATTTATACTCAAACAGTTGCATTTTTAATTAAAAAGGATGAATTTTCAATGCCAAGAAGATTAATTTTCGACCAAAAAAGAAAAATGGTTAACAACATTAATGAATTTTGATCTAGAAAAGTTCGATTTTCAATTAAAAAATCTATTTTTAACAAAAAATAAAATTTTTACATTGTTAGTTAAAAAATTAATTTTCAAGCAAAAAACGAATTTTCAACAAAATGGTTACATTATTAACAAAAAAGATGAATTTTCAACTAAATTGATGAATCTTAAGAAAAAATGAATTTATCAAAAAAAGAGTTCAACCCAAAAATATATTTTTTACAAAAAGTTAATTTTCTACCAAAAAGTTAAGTTTTCATAAAAATAGTTTAATTTTTAACAAAAATTTAATTTCAACCGAATAGTTTAATTTTTCACCAAATTGTCAATCGTCAACTAAACCGGATTAATTTATACCCAAACAGTTGCATTTTTAATTAAAAAGGGTGAATTTTCAACCAAGAAGAATATTTTTGACCAAAAAAGAAAAATTGTTAACAACATTCATGAATTTTAATCTAGAACAGTTTGATTTTCAATAAAAAAAAATGTAACAAAAAATGGAATAGTTACATAGTTAGATAAAAAAATTAAATGTCAAGCAAAATAAAATGAATTTGCAACAAAATTGTTACATTTTTAACAAAAAAGATGAATTTGTCAACTAAAATGATGAATCTTAAAAAAAATGAATTTTCAAAAAAAGAGTTCAACCCAAAAATATATTTGTACATTCTCATTCATGAGAGTGTAATGTAATCGTCCAAATTTGCGATCTCTGTTTTACAAAAAGTTAATTTTCTACCAACAAGTTAAATTTTCATAAAAATAGTTTAATTTTTAACAAAAATTTAATTTCAACCGAATAGTTTAATTTTTCACCAAATTGTTAATCCTCAACTAAACCAGATTAATTTATACCCAAACAGTTGCATTTTTAATTAAAAAAGATGAATTTTCAACCAAGAAGATTAATTTTCTAAAAATGGAATAGTTGAATTTATAATCAAGGAGATGAATCTACAACAACAAAAAATGAATTTTCAACAATGTAGTTCAACTTTCAACCAAGTAGCTGAATTGCTGACAACAAAAGATGACTTCATAACAAAAAACACTGGAGTCCCGCTTTACCGAGCCTTTCGGGGGTACCTCAATGGCCTTCACGGTAAATCGGGACTCTCCAAACCGTTCTTCTCCTTCTTGCTTGTGGCTTTTTATAGTGCCGAACCGTAAACTGCGCAACTTCGCTGGCCTTGCAATTGCCTCTCTCTCGCTCCCTTTGGACCACCTTATCCAGTATTTCGGGACCCGGTAAAGCGGGACTCCAGTGTAGTTGAATTTTCAACTGAATAATAAAATTTTCAACAAAATACTAGAATTTTTAACCAATCGAGATGAATTTTGAATCTAAAATATGATAGTACACTTTCCAACCAAAAGTTTTGTTTTGTTCGGTTCTATTAATTTAGTTCGCATTAAAATAAAATAACGAGAAAAAAGGGGATAAAGGGGATGTTTCTTAAAAAGAGAGAAGAAAAGAACAATTCTTTCAAATTGATCATCAGGAAACTTAATAAATGTTACCAACTTAGTGATGTTACTAATAATGACCCTCCCTCCAAACCCTGTTATTAAACATAGTTTTTAGGTGACCCCCCCCCCCCCTAACATTGGTAACTTAATTTATGGACGAATCCTTACGGGCAAATTTTTCCTCTGTAGATCAGAAATAAATAGGTCGAGTATTCTGTTCCGGCAAAATATGCCGGATCTTAAGTTTCTCGTCCGGCAAACTTTGCCGGATTTCAATTTTCTCTTCCCGCATATTTTATCGTGTACTAAATTGAATTCCAAAGAATTTATTATGAATTCCAAACGATTCATTATAAATACAATATCACTTCAAAACATACGTATATAGATAGTGTCCTATAGGAGGACTTGCATTATAATATATAAAATACCGTATAAAATATCGATTTCCTAGTTTCAATGATTAATTACCCTGAAAATAAATTATAATGCAAGTCCTCCTAAGGGACAGTTCCTATATGTATGTTTTAAAGTGATATTGTAGGCCTGATCTGTAGTGATTCATTCCTTTCGAAAAGTTAATTGCACAACATGAAATTAAATTTAGCATACCAGCGTACAGTAAATTTAGTATATGCATATACTGAATTAAGTATGCACCTACATGAAATTTAGTCTATGCGTATACTAAATTCAGTATACATGTATACAAAATTTAGTATATGCATAAACTAAATTCAGTATACGCGTGCCGTTTCGCGTGGGTTCCGTCTTCATCATCTGTAAACATGATCAAATGAAAAAAGAAATTAAAGAACAAAGTTTTAATTTTCAAATAATCATATCGTTAAGCTACATCTCGTTAATAAATTGAACATACCTTTTAAAGAAAAGACTTCCCAGATCCTTGCGGAAAGAAGCCGAAACATTTAGCATTACAAAGAACTCAAACAAATGCCACCGGCTACGTTGCCCGACTCGCGTAAATCAAAATGCGCTTGCGCAGCTGAATATAATAGTCACGTATATAAATTTCAGTATACAGAAACTATGAAATTCGTATACGTGAAAGAAACTTACGGTACATTTAATACATTTAAAATACATATCAAATCATAAAAGAAATTTAGTATACGTAGGTATACTAAAATTACAAAGTGTAATGAATTTAGTAAACATTATAGAAATTTAATATGTCCATGTATACTAAAATTGCAAACATTTCTAACAGTGTACAAAGAACTCTAACAAATGCCACCGGCCACGTCGCCCGACTCGCGTGAATCAAAACGCGCTTGCACAGCTGAATATAATAAACACGTATATAAATTTTAGTATACAGAAACTATGAAATTCATATACGTGAAAGAAACTTACTGTACACTCAATAAATTTAGCATACATATAAAATCATAAAAGAAATTTAGTATACGTAGGTATATTAAAATTAAAAAGTGTAATGAATTTAGTAAACATTATAGAAATTTAATATGTCCATGTATACTGACATTGCAAACATTTCTAACAGTGTGCTACTCATTGAATTAGTAAGTCGGCACTACTAAGCAGATTAGTAGAATACCCTTACTAATTCATTAAGTAACACAAATCTTACCATTTCATTTGGTAGAAACTGATAAAATCACTAATTTAACAGTCAGATACAATGCTACTAATTGCATTAGTAAAATTTCTACTAATTCGTATTTAGAGAGTATAGTATATGATGAATTGTCTTTTATAGACTCTCGCGGAAGAAGGACTTTTCGTGCTCACTGACACTGTCAGCAGTAATACTATTAGCACAGTGATAAAAAGTAATGGTGACAATGATGATGATCTGGAAAGTAGTCAAGTTGCTAACGATATGTATGCAAAGAAAGGGTTGGGAAGGGAAGAGAAGGGAAGGAAGGAAGGCAGACTGACGAATGGAAGGTGATGGAGGTAAGGCCGCGAGTCGAGTCGACAGGAAGCTGCCAAGTGTAACGGTACACGCCAACGTGGCTTCGCACTTGAACGCTTTGCTCAGGCGCGATTTCACGTAACCAATATGCATTTACATTTTATACATACCTATACAATATAGGCTGCGTTTAGTTAACGACTCCAGAGTCCTCGATAAAGCACGCAGGACATTTACCTCATTTACCTCGATGGGCAGTGATTCGATCGCTAACAAGTCGCTGATATCCTCTTCCGAGTTCCCATACCATAGATTACTAATCGATCATCTTTAAAATTGGATTCTACTTGTGTGATCAACGATCCATCAACAATTGTGGAAGTATAGCATTTTTTCGAGGATTTTTTGTGATTCATTCTAATCCGGAGAAATTCAGTTGTATTCTGACGTATGTCTGTAATCCGCTGTGATCCACTTGTATTTCACAGTTTTCCACTTGTAGTCCCCAGTAATCCACTTGTAGTCCCCAGTAATCCACTTGTATTCCACAGTAATCCAAGTAAGCCGGAGTACACTACTTGTAATACGACGTCATCCATTTCTAATCCCCAGTAATCCAGTTGTATGCTAAAGTAATTTGAGTAATCCAACGTAATGCGCTTGTGATCCGACGTAATATACTTGTGATTCATTCTAATCCGCAGAAATCCAGCTTTATTCTGCCGTATTTCTGTAATCCGCAATAATCCACTTGTATTTAGCAGCAATACACTTGTATTCCCCAGTAATCCACTTGTATTCCCCAGTAATCCACTTGCATTCCACAGTAATTCAAGAAATCCGGAGTAATCCATTGTTAATGCGACGTGATCCACTTGTCATTTAGTTCTAGCCTGGAGTGATCTAGTTGTATTTCACAGTTATTCAAGTAAACCGGAGTAATCTACTTGTAAGATGACGTAATCCATTTCTAATCCCGAGTAATCCAATTGTATGCAAAACTAATTTGAGTAATCCGGAGTAATCCGTTTGTAATCTGACGTAGTATACTTATGATTCATTCTAATCCGGAGAAATGTAGCTTAGTTCTGCCGTATTGGTGTAACCCGCTGTGATTCACTTGTATTACACAGTAATCTACTTGTATTTCCCAGTAATCCACTTGTATTCCACAATAATACACTTGGATTTCACAGTAATCCACTTGTATTCCCCAGTAATACACTTGTAATTCAAGTAATCCACTTGTAATTCAAGTACAGTGAAACCCGGATTTAGCTCCTCTGGATTTTGCCCTTCCGAGAATTGACGCCGCGCCGTGGGGATACGTAAGAGGCATTTGCGGGGGATTTGCATTGTGCACTCAGGTGTGATAAAACAGAGAGAGAGAGAGAGAGAGAGAGAGAGAGAGAGAGAGAGAAACAGGAGAGACATAAAACAGGAGAGAGACAAAATAGTTCTGAGTCTCTGGATTTAACGTAAAGGTCAGCCCCAAAACCGGCGCTAAATCCAGGTTTGACTGTAATTCGGAGAAAACCGCTTGTGCTCCGACGTGGTCCACTTGTGATACATTCTAATTCGGAGAAATCCAGTTTTATTCCGCTTTAATTCTGTAATTCGGGGCAATCCACTTGTAGTCCAGTTCTAATCCGATGATATAATTTCATTTCACAATCATTCAGTAATCCACGTGCATTCTGCGGTAATTCACTTGTAATTTGTCGTGATATACTTGTGATCCAATTTCAATCTGAAGTAATACAATTGTGTTCCACAGTAATTCAAGTAATCCACTTGTAATGTGACGTAATCCACTTGTGATCCAGTTCCAATCCAGAGTAACCTATTTTATTCCATAGTAATTCAGTAATTACTGTCGGGGATCAAGGAGTTCATATAATTCGGAGTAATTCAGGTAATCTTGTAATCCACTGATAAAAATCAGATTAATTCACCCATAATTCAGGGTAATCCACTTGTAATCCAGGTAGTTCGACGTAATTAAGGTAATTTACGAAATCCACTTCTCATCCAATTCTAATCCTGTGTAATCGACTTGTAATCCAAATTATTCGGTGTAACTCATGTAATCCAAGTAATCCACTTGTTATACAATTCTTATCGGGGGTGATATACTTGCAATCCAAATAATTCGGAGTAATTTAGGTAATCCGAATAATTCACTTGCAATCTACCTTAATTTATTTATAATCCAGGTTAATTTACTCGTAATCCAGTTAATTCGAAGTAATTCAGGTAATCCATGAAATCCTCGTATCATCGAGTTCTAATCTGGAGTAATCCAATTGTAATTTAGGTAATTCGGAGCAATTCAGGTAATCCAAGCAGTACAATTCAGGGAATTCAGGAATTTCCCGAGAATTCAAGGAGTTCAGGACATTTAATGAATTTTTGGAATTGAAGAAATTCAGGTAATTCATTAAATTCAAGGAATTCAGCGAATTGAATGAATTAAAAGATTTTCCGGAATTTAGGATATTTAAAGAATTCAGGAAATTCATTAATTTCAGGGAATTCCGAGAATTCAAGGATTTCAGGACATTTAATGAATTTTGGGAATTGAAGAAATTCAGGTAATTCATTAAATTCAAGGAATTCAGCGAATTCAGGGAACTAAGGGAATTCAAGGAATTCAGCGAATTGAATGAATTAAAAGATTTCCCGGAATTTAGGATATTTAAAGAATTCAAGGAGTTCAGAGAATTCAGGAAATTCATTAATTTCAGGGAATTCAGAGAATTCAAGGATTTCAGGACATTTAATGAATTTTGGGAATTGAAGAAATTCAGGTAATTTATTGAATTCAAGGAATTCAGCGAATTCAGGGAACAGAAGGAATTCAAGGAATTCAGCGAATTGAATGAATTCAAGAAATGGAAGGAATTCAAGGAATTGAAAGAATTCAAGGAAATCGGGGAAGTCATGGAATTGATAAATTTTCAGAGAATTTAGGGAATTCAAAGTATTAAAGGAATTCATGAAATTCGAAATATTCAACAAATTCAAAGGAATGAAGAGATTTTCAAAATTTAGAATATCTCAGGAATTCAGGGAATTCAGGAAATTAATCAATTTCAGGGAATTCCGAGAATTCAAGGATTTTAGGACATTTAATGAATTTTTGGAATAGAAGAAGTTCAGGGAATTCATTGAATTCAAGGAATTCAGCGAATTCAGGGAATTGAATGAATTGAAGAAATTCAAGGAATTCAAGAAATTAAAGGAATTCAAGGAAAGCAGCGAATTCAGTAAATTGAATGAATTCAAGAAATTGAAGGAATTCAAGGAATTCAGCGAATTCAGGGAATTGAATGAATTCAAGAAATTGATGGAATTCAAGGAATTCAGCGAATTCAGGGAATTGAATGAATTCAATAAATTGAAGGAATTCAAGGAATTCGGGGAAGTCATGGAATTAATAAATTTTCAGATAATTTAGAGAATTCAAGGAACTTAGAATATTTAACAAATTCAGGAAATTCATGAATTTCGAAGATTTGGGGAAATTCAGAAAATTCTAGAAATTGAAAAAAGTGAAGGTATGGAAAGAATTCAAGCAGTTTAGGAAATTGAAGGAAATCAAGCGATTCCAAGAAAATCAGAATATTTCAAGAAAGTTAAGAAATTTGGAAAGAATATGAGATTTCAAAAGCATTCAATTTAAAAAAATACGAAAAATTCAAAGACTTCTAAAAAATTCAAAAGAGTTTAATTTTAAGATTACATAGAATTCAAAGAACTCGAAAGAATTCAGAGGAATTCAGATATTTCCATGAATTCACGGAATTCAGAATATTCAAGGAATTCAGGGAATTCATGGATTTCAGGAAAATCAGAGAAATGAAGGATTTCAGAGAATTCCGAGAATTACAGAGAATTTAAGGGTTTCAAGGAATTCAAAGAATTAAGGCAACCCAATAAATTCAAGGAATTCAGTAAATTCCGAGGAATTTAGAATATTTCAAAGAAGTTCAAAGAATTCGAAAGAAAATAAAGAATTCAAAGAATTCAAAGAAATTCCATGTGAATTCTCAATAATGCTAAATACCTCCTTTCCTTTTTGTAGTGTCAAAGTGGGCGTGGTCCAAGGGCGTGGTAAATAAAAATAGCACCTGGTAGGATTGTTGCTTGAGAAAGTGGAATTGGACACAGGGTTAAGTAATAAGAAGTTGCAGTAGTTAGGGAGTGTCGGGAAGGACAGTGGGCGTGGTTCAGGAACGAATAAAACGTTGGATTTGCCGGTAGGCGTGGTAGAATAGATTTTTTAGGAAGAGGGAATAATCCTGAAGTGTGGTAAAGAGTGGACGTAGTTAGGAAAGGATTATGAATTGGGAGCTGCTATTGGGCAGTTAAATGAAAAAGTGCATTATGGGATTGCTGTCTAAGAAAGTGAACTCGGTCATGGAGCATGGAAAAAGGAAATTGGCACGTAGTTAGAATATTATTATAAAGTGGGAGATGACGGTGGGCGTGGTAAATGACAAAAGGCGTATTAGGAATGTTCTTCAAGAGAGTCGGATTGTTTAGGGGGTGTGGTAAAGAGTGGGCGTGACTGGAAAGGTATAACAAAGTAGAATTTGTAATGTGGTTAATCAAAAAATGATCGGGGTAGGATAGCTGTTTTAGGAAGAGGGAATAATCCTAAGGTGTGGTAAAGAGTGGGCGTAGTTAGGAAAGGATTACGAATTGGGAGTTGCTATTGGGCGGCTAATGAAAAACTGCGTTATGGGATTGCTGTTTAAGAAAGTGAAAGAGGTCATGGATCATGGAAAAAGGAAACTGACGCGTAGATGGACATTATTATAAAGTCGGAGATGGCAGTGGGCGTGGTAAATGACAATAGGCACTGTAGGAATGTTCTTTAAGAGAGTAGGATTGGTCAGGTGGTGCGGCAAAGAGTGGGCGTCGTTCTGAACATATTTCAAAGTAGGATTTGTAATGTAGTTAATTGAAAAATGATCCTGATAGGATAGTTGTTTTAGCAATAGGAAATGAACCTAAAGTGTGGTAAAGAGTGGGCGTAGTTAGGAAAGGATTATGGACTGGGAGTTGCTATTGGGCGGTTAAATGAAAAACTGCGTTATGGGATTGCTGTTCAAGAAAGTGAAACAGGTCATGGAGCATGGAAAGAGGAAACTGGCGCGTAGTGAGGATATTATTATAAAGTCGGAGATTACAGTGGGCGTGGTAAATGATACAAGGCGTAGTAGGAATGTTCTTTAAGAGACTGTGATTGGTCAGGGGGTGTGGTACAGAGTGGGCGTGGTTGGAAAGGTATAACAAAGTACGATTTGCAATGTAGTTAATTAAAAAATGATCGTGGTAGGATAGCTGATTAAGAAAGTAGAAGTTTTTATGGAGACATGGTAAATGACAAAAGAGCTGGTAGGATTGTTAAAGAAAATGGAACTAGTCAGGGGGCGTGGTAAGAGAAGGTGGGAGTGACTAACAATTACGGAAAAATGACTAATTTTTCGGATGAGAGATGTATTTTTTGAAACTGTTTTAAAACCTAAAGATCTGAAGTGTCTAATTGAAGGTTTAGAGAAAAATAAAGGCATTATCGACGTGTTAGTTGGCGTGTGCGAGAGCACGAGAGTAATGTAGGTAATGCGTAATGAGGTCTTCACAGATTCCTAGGCATTACCTGCTTTCTCTCCATCTCTTTTCCTTCGTCATCCTTCTTGTTTACCTTAAAGAAAAAAAAAGATTTCTCTTCGCAGGCCACCTTCTCTCTTCCCCATATTCCCTTCACTTCTCGGTACGTCCACTCTCGCGTTTTCTCTGTTTCTCTTTGGTGTCTCTTTTCCACACACGACGTTTATTCATGCCAACCATCGCCACTGAAGCACACAGCGGGATGAACGGTACTTCTGAAGAACGAAATTATACGTGCTTGTCGTACACCAGAGATTACATAATTAAGGGGCGTGTTCCAAGCGGGAGCGAAATTCTTCTAAGGTGCACCAGATATTTTCAAGTTCGATACCAGAATCCTTGAGAGCTGGAAGCAAATTCGGAATTGAATTCCTTGGTGGCCGCCGGTCAGGGAAAACCTGGGAATCAGGGGAGTTTTCTTGGTCTGGGAAAAATCAGGGATTTGGAAACAAAATTGCAAAAGTCAGGGAATTTCTCTAAGAAGTACTTTAAGTAACAGTCAAGAATAATTAGCGCAGCCTCAATCTCTTTTAGTTTCTTTTCTCAAATCACTTTTCGGTCACTTTTTAAAAATAAAGTCATCATGGGCACTTTTTAAAACAAAAATATCATTTTAGTTACTGCTCTGTCAATAAATTAACCTATGGGTTAATAACTATTGAAATCAGGTCGATATACCAATTTCCGAATTTTATTGCATTCTTTTGAAATATTTTAGGATATTTTAAAATATTCCTAGATTTTTACCAGATTTAAATAGTTTGAAGAGATTTCAAAGGATTTTTCATATTTTAGAATTTAAAAATCCCAAGGAATTTCCAAGAGGTATCAAAAGTTTAAAAGGAATTTTACACGATTTGAAACGATTTGAATTATTTTAGGGTATTTAAAAATATTCCAAGGAATTTCCAAGAGATTTAGAAGTTTTCAAGTGATTTCCAAAGATTTCAAAGTATTTTAAATATTTTGGGTATTTTGAAAGACTCCAAGGAATTTTTAATTGATTTGAGTATTTCATTGTGATTTCAATAGATTTGTCATATTTCAGGGATTTAAAAAAAATTCTAAAGAATTTTTAATTAATTTCAATCATTTGGAGGGATTTAAAGGATTTGAAATATTTTAGGGTATTTTAAAAGATTCCAAGACATTTTTAATTGATTTCTGTAATTTAATAGGACTTCAAAGGATTTGAAATATTTTAGGATATTTTTAAAGATTCCACGGAATTTTTTATTGAATTCGGAAATTTAATGGGATTTCAGAGCATTTTAAGTATTTTAGGGAATTTCAAAAAATTTCAAGGAACTTTTAATTGATTTCTGTAATTTAATAGGACTTCAAAGGATTTGAAATATTTTAGGGTATCTAAAGATATTCCAAGGAATTTTTTATTGAATTCGGAAATTGAATGGGATTTCAGAGCATTTGAAGTATTTTAGGGAATTTCAAAAGATTTCAAGGAATTTTTCATTGATTTCTGAAATTTATTAGGAATTCCAAGGATTTGAAATATTTTAGGATATTTTTAAAGATTCCACGGAATTTTTTATTGAATTCGGAAATTGAATGGGATTTCAGAGCATTTTAAGTATTTCAGGGAATTTCAAAAGATTTCAAGGAATTTTTAATTGATTTCTGTAATTTAATAGGACTTGAAAGGATTTGAAATATTTCAGGGTGTCTAAAGATATTCCAAGGAATTTTCAAGAGATTTAAAGATTTTCAAGTGATTTCCAAAGATTTCAAAGCATTTTAAATATTTTGGGTATTTTTGAAAGATTCCAAGGAATTTTTAATTGATTTCAGTAATTTAATGGGATTTCAGAGAATGTGAAATATTTTAGGGAATTAGAAAAAAAAATTTAAGAATTTTTAATTAATTTCAATCATTTGGAGGGATTTCAAGGATTTGAAATATTTTAGGGTATTTTAAAAGATTCCAAGGAATTTTTTATTGAATTCGGAGATTGAATGAGATTTCAGAGCATTTTAAGTATTTCAGGGAATTTCAAAAGATTTCAAGGAATTTGTAATTGATTTCTGTAATTTAATAGGACTTCAAAGGATTTGAAATATTTTAGGGTATCTAGAGATATTTCAAGGAATTTTTAATTGATTTCAGTAATTTAATGGGATTTCAAAGGATGTGAAATATTTTAGAGAATTAAAAAAAATTTTTAAGAATTTTTAATTAATTTCAATCATTTGGAGGGATTTTAAGGATTTGAAATATTTAAGGGTATTTTAAAAGATTCCAAGGAATTTTTGATTGATTTCTGTAATTTAATAGGACTTTTAAAGGATTTGAAATATTTTAGGGTATCTGAAAATATTCCAAGGCATTTTCAAGAGATTTAAAGAAATTCAAGGGTTTGCGAAAGATTTCAAAGGATTTTAAATATTTTGGGTATTTTGAAAGATTCTAAGGAGTGTTTAGTTTATTTCCGTAATTTAATGGGATTTTAAAGGATTTGAAGTATTTTAGGATATTTTAAAATCTTCCAAAGATTTTTTAATTGATTTCAGTAATTCAATAGGATTTCAAAGGATTTGAAATATTTGAGGTAATTTAAAAAGATTCCAAAGAATTTTTAATAAATTTCAATCATTTCAAGGGATTTTTAGGATTTTAAATATTTAAGGTAATTTTAAAAGATTCCAAGGAATTTCCAATTGATTTCAGTAATTTAATTGAATTTTAACGGATTTGAAATATTTTAGGAGATTTCAAAAACTTCTAACGAATTTTTAATTGATTTCAAAGGATTTTAAATATTTTAGGGAATTTTTAGAGAATCCAAGGAATTTTTTATTTATTTCAAAAATTTGAAGGGATTTCAAAGGATTTTACATATTTTATGGTATTTAAAAATATTCCAAGACATTTTCAGGAGACTGGAGAAATTTCAAGGGTTTTCAAAAGATTTTAAAGGATTTCAAATATGTTATGGAATTTTAAAAGATTCCAAGGAATTGTTAGTTGATTCTAATCATTTGAAGAGATTTCAAAGGATTTTAAATATTTTAGGGAATTTGAAAAGATTCCAAGGAATTTTTAATTAATTTCAATAGTTTCAAGGGTTTTCAAGGATTTGAAATATGTAAGGGTATTTAAAAATATCCCAAGGAATTTTCAATTGATTTTAGTAATTGAATGGAATTTTCAAGGATTTGAAATATTTTAGGTTATTTTGAAAGATTCCAAGGAATTTTAAGTTGATTTCGGAAATTTAATGAGATTTCAAAGGATTTTAAATATTGTAGGGATTTTAAAAAGATTCCAAGGATTTTTTTATGGATTTCAATAATTTGAAGGGATTTCAAAGAATTTGAAATATTTTAGGGAATTTTAAAAGATTCCAAGGAATTTTTAATTGATTTAAATAATTTGAAAGGATTTCAAAAAATTATAAAGATTTTAGGGTATTTAAAAAAATTTCAAAAAATTTTCAAAAGCTTGAAAAATGTTCAAAGGGTTTGAAATATATTCGGGTATTTTGAAACATTCCAAGGGACTTTATAAGATTTCCCAAGATTTCAATGATTTTAAGGGAAATATTTTAGGCTTTTCTTAAATATCAAGGAATTTGAAAAGCTTTTTCAAATTTTAAGGGATTTCAAATAGATTTCATGTTGTAAAAATATTTGAGGGTATTCTAAAAGATTCTAAGGCGTTATCAAGAGCTTTAAAAAGTTTTAAGGGATTTCAAAGGATTTTAAATAGTTTAGGGAATTTTTAAAGATTCCGTAGCATTTTCAAGAAATTTGCAAGAATAATAATGATTTTAGCTGTTTGAAAACAATTTCATGAGTTTGTAAAGAATTTTGTAAGATATAGAAAAATTTTAAAGCACCTGTAAGATTTTAAGTTATTTTAAAAGATTCCAAAGAGATTTATTAGAGATTTATTAGAGAGATTTATTTATCAGATTTCTGACAATTTTGATCATTTAAAGTGATTTTAAAAGGTCTTCTGGTATTTTAAGAAATTTTCCAGGATTTCAGGAAATCTCATCAGCTTTGTTAGAATGTTATGGGATTTTAAAATATTTTAATGGATTTGAAAGAATCTGTTCACAAAAAGTGAGGAATTTTTTTAGGTTGTTTAAACCATTAAATATTTGAAGATTATTAACTTATGTTCAAAACTGAAAAGAGTAGAGTTGTAGGGAATGTTTTTCCCGCAAAACATGATTTATTGAAATTCAATAACAAAAAATATTGTTCAAATAATCATTTTACGTAAGTCTTCAATTTTTTTGATACAAAATTATGTTTTTGATATCATTTTAATTCTTAAAATCATAGATAATTTTTTTCTGATATCTAATTTTTGTCACGACAACAAACAGAAACAATTTTTAATAAAAATTATATTTCTGCATTAGTTCCGAGATTGAATCTTTCAATTTTGAGTATGTATACGGCACAGTCCCTTATATCAGGGTGCACAGTCTTCCCCTTTTTTCTTCGTTACCCCTTTTTTCTTGAAATTTCCCCTTTTTCCCTAATCTCAAAAAACTTCCCCTTTTTTGCCTTTTCTCTTTAAATATACGATATTTGAAAATACAATATTTGAATTAGGCGAAAAATTCTCTGAAAATATTAAGTGTACCCATTATTGAATAATAATTAAAGCAATTATAGCACTTAAATAAATTATTAATGAATTTTTCCTATTGGTTCAAAAATTATTACGAATTTGTTCTATTTACAGCTTTTACTAGTAAACAATAATAAAAAATTACGAAACTTGAACATAAATTTTTTGCTCAATAACAATTTTTTGAAAATGTACAAAAAGATGTTTTTTTTTATTGAGTCATATGCACACATTTTAAAAAATATATATAATAATATATAATACGAAATATTTCCTGAAGTAAATCTAATGTATTGCAGAAATATTGCAGAAACATTGCACTGAAATATTACTTGTTACGTTTAAAAATAATTTAAAGACACTTTGCAGAAATATTACGGAAAAATAGCACTAAAATATTACTTGCCTTATTCGAAAATATTTTTAAGAAACATTGTAAAAAAATTGGATACATATTGCATGAAATCATTTATAAAAGATATTGCAAATTTTACAATGAAACATTCTGATATTGTTACACAATGATTTAAAATACGCTTTTGAATCATTTCTATGAAAGGTTTTCTGAAGTCAATCTAAAATATTGCAGAAATATTTCACTAAAGTATTATTTGTCATATTTAAAAATAATTTAAAGAAACTTTGCAGACATATTGCAGAAACATTTCACTAAAATATTACTTGGCATGTTTAAAATTAATTTAAAGACACTTTGCAGAAATATTGAATACATGTTGCATGAAATCATTTATAAAAGATTTTGCAAATTTTACCATGTGAAATTTTGGTAATGTTGCACAATAGTTTTAAACATGCTTTTAAATTATTTCTATGAAAGGTTTCCTGAAGTAAATATAAAATATTGCAGAAACATTCTAGTAAAATATTATTTGTCATGTTGAAAAATAATTTAAAGACACTTTGCAGAAATATTGCAGAAACATTGCACTAAAATATTGCTTGGCTTGTTCAAAAATATTTTTAAAAAAATATTATACAAAAATTGGTCACATATTGCATGAAATAATTTATAAAAGGTTTTGCAAGTTTTGCAATGAAATATTTTGATAATGTTGCACAATCGTTTTAAAGACGCTTTTAAATTATTTCTATGAAAGGTTCCTTGAAGTAAATCTAAAATATTGCAGAAGCATTTCACTAAAATATTACTTAGCATGTTTAAAAATAGTTGAAAGAAACTTTGCAGAAATATTGCATAAACGTTTCAATAAAATATTACTTGTCACGTTTAAAAATAATTTAAAGACACTTTTCAGAAATATTGCAGAAACATTCTAGTCAACTATTATTTTTCATGCTTAAAAATAATTTAAAGACACTTTGCAGAAATAATGCAGAAACATTGCACTAAAATATTACTTGGTTTGTTCAAAAATATTTTCAAGAAACATTTGTAAAAAAATTGGATACATATTGTATAAAATCATTTATGAAAGATATTGCAAATTTTGTAATGAAACATTTTGATAATGTTGCACAATCGTTTTAAAGACGCTTTTAATTTATTTCTATGAAAGGTTTCCTGAAGTAAATATACAATATTGCAGAAAAAATCTAGTAAAATATTATTTGTCATGTTTAAAAATAATTTAGAGAAACTTTGCGAAAATATTGCAGAAACATTTCACTAAAATATTACTTGGCTTGTTCAAAAATATTTTTAAAAAATATTATGAAAAAATTGGATACATATTGCATGAAATAATTTATAAAAGATTTTGCAAGTTTTGCAATGAAACATTTTGATAATGCTGCAAAATCGTTTTAAAGACGCTTTTAATTTATTTCTATAAAATTTACTAAAATATTACGTGTCATGTTTAAAAATAATTTAAAGACACTTAGTAGAAATATTGCAGAAATATTTCACTTAAATATTATTTGTCATATTTAAAAATAATTTAAAGAAACTTTGCAGACATATTGCAAAAACATTTCACTAAAATATTACTTGGCATGTTTAAAAATAATTTAAAGACACTTTTCAGAAATATTGGATACATATTGCATGAAATCATTCCTAAAAAATTTTGCAAATTTTACAATGAAACTTAAATAATGTTGCACAATGGTTTTAAAGACGCTTTTAAATTATTTCTATGAAAGCTTTTCTGAAGTAAATCTAAAATATTGCAGAAATATTTCACTTAAATATAATTGGTCATATTTAAAAATAATTTAAAGGAACTTTGCAGACATATTGCAGAAGCATTTCACTAAAATATTACTTGTCATGTTTAAAAATAATTTAAAAACACTTTGCAGAAATATTGCAGAAACACTGCACTAAAATATTACTTCCCTTGTACAAAAATATTTTCAAGAAACATTGGAAGATTTAAAATAAATTTTTTCATTTTTAGCAGCATTTAAAAAACATTTTAACTTGAAACAATTTCAGGAAATTGAAAACAAAATGTAGATCTTTGAAATTTCGAAAAAAAGGGAACTTTTGAGGAGTTTCGAAAGGTTTCAAGAAAATTAGAAAAGTTTTCTTTAAAGATTCATGATAATATTGAAATGATTTTTTATTTTGAAAAATTAATTTTAAGATAAAATTGAGTATTACTTCAAAATATTTATAACGAAACAAAATAAATTATTTTTTAGCTTCAGAAAAAATATATAAATTTTTATAATTTAGTTCAATTAGGCGTTAATTTCAATTTTCAATAATCATTATAAATGGCATTGCCTTTAACAAACATATTTTTAAAATCAAGACTAATTTTTACAAATTGTATTGACACTTTTGTTATCAGAAAGATGTTATATTTCTAAGAAGTAAAATTTTATTTTATATAGTTTGAAGTTATATTTAAAAAATCCGACGAATTTCAAGAGATTTCGTTTAAAAAATATTAGAACTCTCAAATAGATTGTTGTTGACATTGTAAAATAAACAGTTGCGTTTGGAACAAAAAAATTGATTTTGTACCACAAAAATACGAATTTTCACAAAATATAAAAATTCTTAACCAAATATAAATTTTCTACTAAATGGTTGAATTTTAGAATCCAAAGTACGAATTTTCCACAAAACAGTGGAATTTTCAACAAATCATTTAAATTTTTAACGAAATATTTACATTTTTAGGTAAACAAAAATAATTTTTAACAAAAAAAGCAAACTAATTTTGAACTAAAATTATGAATCAACCAAATGCTGAGCTTTTAAGAAAGATAGTTCAAATTTCAACCAAGGTCCTTAATTTTCAAACTAAAAAGATGAATTTTCAACAATAAGTGTAATAGATGATATTTCAACAATAAAAAAAGATTATAATTAGAAATTAAAAACAGTTGGATTTATCCAAAAAAAAAACGAATTTTCAACAAAATAATATAATTTTCTATTAAGTTGTTAAATTTTAGAACTGACCATATGAATTTTCTGCAGAACAATTAAATTTTCATTTGGAAAATTAATTTACTACTAGAAAAGATTAGATATTTTAAACCAAAAAGATAAATGTTCGACAAAATAGTTGAATTTTTAATTGAGAAAAATCGTTAGTGAAGAAAAATAAATTTCAATAAATTTGTTGAATTTTCAAGTGAAAAAGACAAATTTTAAACAAAACAATTGAATTTTTAACCATGAAGTATGAATTGTTGACAAAATTGTTGAATTAAAAAATGATTCTTGTTGGGGATCGCTTATTATTTGTTCATAACTAAAAAGTCAAAGCGAAACTAAAGATTTCAGAAAAAAAGGAATTTCAAGAGAATATATTCATAAAAAATCATCCATTGTTTAAATAAGCATTTTTGTTAATTTTTATTAATTATTACCTCACTGAGTGAAAAGTGAAAAAAAGTTTGAGAGTTCAGAAAAAACGGCAACATTTTAGCACTCATCCAAGAGAAGATAGTTATAAACAATTTTAAATTGTTTAAACAACTATGTTTTGAACTTGCATTATTTATTACTTTACTAAGTAAAAAGAGGGTAAAAAGTTAAACATTTCAGAAGAAACCGGAACTACATTGCATTAATAAAGTATAAGATAGTTATAAACAATAATAATTTGTTCAAATAATTATTTTTGCTAAATTGAATCAATTATTAACTCACCCTGTGTGAAAAGTAGACAAATATTTGTAAATTTCAGAAAAAAACCGCAACTTTCTTGGATTATGCAAATTGAATATTATTAATAATTATAAATTGTTTAAACAAATAATTTTATGAACTTTAATTAATTATTTAACTCACTCCTAGTGAAAAGTGAACCGAAAGTAGAAAATTTCAGAAAAAACCGCAACTATATAGGATTATAGGAGAAGATGGTTATAAAGAGTAATAATTTTTTTAAACAATTAGATTTGTTAAATTGCATTATTTATCATTACCTCGTTCTAAGTAAAAAGTGGACAAAATGTTCAATATTTCAGAGAAAACTGCAACTTTCTAGCATTATTTAATGACACAATTATTAAAAATAATAATAAATGTTTAAACAATTATGCTTGTTGACTTGAATTAATTATTACCTCACACTCATTGAAAAATTTTAAAAAAGTTGAAAAATTCGGAAAATACCGCGACATTCTAACTCTATTCTAAGAAAAAAATTCTAAAAACAATAATAAATTCTTTAAATAATTTATGTAAACATCTAATTATCAGTAGAAGATAATGTTTCATGTATAGGAAATCATTTTTATTTAAAAAAAATCATAATTAGCGTCAAAAACTCGTAAAACCCAATTTTTCGCTTGTGTTTTTTTTACGACCCTATAAAACATACTTATGGTGGTGATATGTAAAAAGTAATTTTTGATTCATATTCTATGGCTGATAGTTTATTTTGTATTTACAATGTTGTGGGCTCCTGTGATGAGCACTTTGCTTCCTCATTATGATTAATTAGCAAATATATTTGCTTTCTCATTATATAAATGACCATAACTTCCGTACACTTCAAAACAACGAATTAATACTATAGGTCAATCTATTTTTCTCGAGTCAAGAAATCTCTACCGTTCTTGCATTAATTTTGAGTTATGTTAATGAAAATAGTTTAACTATACAAAAAAAAACGATTTTTCAAGTATTATTAATGACCATAACTTCCTTACTCTTCAATGAAATTCATTAATATTATAGGTCAATCAATTCATCTCGAACCAAGAAATCTTTTATGTTCTTGCAAGAACTTTGAATTATTTCAATGAAAATAGTTTACCTATAAAAACCCGATTTTTCAAATATTATAAATAACCATAACTTTGTTACTCTTCAATAAAATTTATTAATATTATCATAGGTCAATCGATTTATCTCGAATAAACCAATCTCTTTTATTCTAGCTTGAACTTAAAATTATGTGGGTAAGAAAATTTTGCTATAAAAATCGATTTGTCAATTAATATAAATGGCCCTAACTTCCATACTCTTCAATAAAATGTATTAATATTATAGGTCAATCGGTTCGTCTCGAATCAATCAATCTTTTCTATTCTGGTATGGACTTCAAATTATGTGGGTAAGGAAATTTTTACTATAGAAATCGATTTTTTAACTAATATAAATGACCCCACTTCCTTACGCTTTGATGAGATGCATTAATATTATAGGTCAATCGATTCGTCTCGAATCAATCAATCTTTTCTATTCTAGCATGGACTTCAAATTATGTGGGTAC